>JAKSZT010054334.1:30886559-31017071 GCA_026826555.1 Tolypeutes matacus
CCCATCCCCTGCTCCACCCATACTTATTCCTTCTCTCTGTCCCTCCTCCTAAGGCTGATTCTTCTACCAAGTTCTTTTTTTTTTTTTTTTTTTTTACCGGGAGGTACCGGGGATCGAACCCCAGTCTCTCCATATGGTAGACGGACGCCGAACCTCTTGAGCCACATCCGTTTCCCTTCTACCAAGTTCTTAATCCCTTACTCTCCTACCTTTCCAAAACCTATTCTATATTCCATATTTTTAAAATTTGTCAGCACCATCTACCCAGCTTCCCAATTTAGAAAACATCATAAACTCTTTCACCTCCCATGTCCAGTTATTCACCAAGTCCTCTTGGCGCAAAGTTAGAGATGCCTCTCCTCTCCCGCCCTCCTTCTCTTCCTCTTCCTCTGCTGATTCTGGACATTCTCCTTCTTTACCTGGACTATTGTATTAGTATCCTAACTAGTCTCCCTGCCATTGGTTTAATCTCTCATCTCTCCTTTTTTATACATTATGCCAGTTTTGTTTCTGTTTCCTGACCAGAAACCAGTTTGTGCCTCATTATTTGAAGAACAAATTCCAGACTGCCTTGGTTGGAAGGATGAGGGCCTTGCCCCTTCTTTTCCAGGCTCACCTGTTTCTGCTGCCCCCCCTAGGCCTGAGTGCCATGCCCTTTTCTGACGGTGCACGTGCTGTTCCGCCTCACGGCTGCTCTCTAAGCGAGACCACAGAGGCTGGTTTTGACGATGGGTGTGACAGTGCTTTGATTTTCGGCTTACTACTGACCCAACGAAGGATTAGTGTGTGGGACACACACGAGATCAGGAATAGAAGTGAGCAGCTGCAGCTCTCTGAAATCCCCTCAGTGCTCACAGAAGTGCAGCTGAAATTCAAAGGCCACTGTGTGCTGTGTGGAGTGAGGAGTCTGCTGCGTCAGAGGAGGCCAGAGCCAGGGGCTTGCTGCCTTTTATACCGTCAGGCTGGGGAAGGAGGCCAGGCCAGGCTCAAGGGTCTACCCTATTACTGAACAAGGCTATGTGCAGTGCTTTAGTTACTAGGTTCACATTCTACTTCGTACTGCTTCACTGGCTGTAAAGCAGGCCTGGCCTTGCACTATTATAACCTGGAATGCTTTTCTTCTTCTGAGGGAGACTGGATTATGTACCTCAAAAAATATATATTCTTAATCCACGTTCATGTGGGTGTGAATAGTATCTGTGAAGAATGGTTAAGGTCTGGTCGACTGAAGCAAGGTGGGTCTTAATTAATCCCTACTACTAGAGGCCTTATGAAGAGAAGGAAAGAGAAGCCAGAAGTCAGAGAAGGCCACAGAGGAGCCGGAAGCTGGAACTCAAGGGAAACCAGAAGAGCAGACAAAAGGAGTGAAAGATACAAGACAAGGAACCTCAAAAACCTCAGCAAGCCGACACAAGAATGAATGCTACAGACACTGGGGAGAAGCATAGTCTTACCAGTGCCTTGATTTTGGACTTGTGGTCTCTGAAACTGTGAGACAACATGTGCTTGTTGTTTAAGCCGACCCATTGTATGATATTTGTCATAGCAGCCAAACAAACTAAGACACCTTTTTTTCTTCTCTGTATCTTTCAGGACCCAGCCTAAATGTGACATCCTACTAAAGCCTCCTAACTCCTTTAGTCCAGGAGTCACGTCTTGTTCATAGGTCTCTAGCAGTGCCTGCCAATCCTCACACTGATTTATGTATATACAAACCATCTGTGTAACTAGACTGGGAATTTCACAAGGTTAGGACCTTGTGAAAGGTTCATGTTGTATCTGCACAGTGTTTCTAGAATAGCAGGTGCTTGAAGTGTTTTTTGAATGATTAAATGAGTGCATGGGTCTTTATCAGGCAATAATTTTCTAGGTGCTGGCTAATGTCTAACTGGATAACCTGCCCTAAAAGGAAGACCATGTGAAGCATTCTTCATTTCCAATCTCATTTGCAGGTTTCATTTTGGTTTGGTTTTTGTTTTTAGTTTTGTGTTTAACCCTCAGGCATGTAGAATGAGTTCTGGAAGCAGGAAATCACAGTAGAACGTCTGGGAACATGCTGCATTTTTCTCCTTTAAGAAGCTCTGTGACTAAGGCAACAGACTAGACTGGCTGTGAATGTCTTCCTGTCACACTGAGCCTGTATCAGAATCCCCATGTTAGCATTGTTGTTCTTCAGAACAGTCCTGTGCTAGAATCTTTGAAACCTTGTTTACTCTAATTTTATCAGTTTGCCTATTCACTGAATAGTGAAGCATGAGAAATGCAAGCTAGAGGAAAGATTAAATGTAAATTTCCTACATAATAGAGGCTGGCTCAAGCAGCTGACATACAGAAAAAAGTAGTCAATTAAGTATTCTCAGTCTGACCGTTGTTATGACTGATGTGGCCTTGGCAGTTGTGTAAGACAAGGTATTGCAAAACCACATATACCGGCTTATCTTCTCTGGATGCAAAAAGAATGCATAATTAGCATTTTCTTTTGCTTCTTTGTAGCATGTGATGAAATTCAATTGCTATAGCTTTATAACCAGAATAGTGTTCTGATGGGCCCTGGAGTATTACATGGAAGTTTAGATGCTCAGTTCTTTGTCTCTCCTTCTCCCTTCCTCCCTTCCTTTCTTAATTCCACAGCTGTAGGCATGTGGCTTAGTCTCATTTAACCAACCCTTGAGATTTGTAAGGACTATCATTTTTTAAAAAGCACTTTCTCAAAAATTGGTTTAAAAGGTGTGTAAAAAGGTGTTAGTTACTACTAATTATGGACAAATAAAAATATAAGTGAGTGAATGAGAGAGGTTCAGGTTTGGGGTTTGCAGTTTAAGAGATGAGGAAAGTTGAAGCTGTTTAATAGAAGAGTAATAATCTCTGAAAAGTTTTTCATTTGAAGAAAAATGGAAGTAATTGAGATCATTTAACCTAGGAACAAGAAGTATAGGACATGTGGTGAATGGGCTTAAAATCCAACAAATATAGAGAGCATTTCAATGTGTAGGTGATTAACCACTCAAAGAGATGATTGTCTTTTGTTAACAGTTGTTAAAAATACGACTGATGCCATTCTTTCTTGGATGATTTGAAGACTTAAATTTTCCCAGAGAACTAGGCTGGAAAAACTTTTGAAGTTATAAAATTTTGGGGTCTTAGATAACTCAAATATGCTATAAGATGCCTATATTTGGTGTATAAACATATATGGGTGTGACAATTTAAAGCTTATTGTGAATCCCAGAAAAAATCATGTTCTTGGAGTTAATCCATTTGTGTGGGTTTGGGCTCTTTGATTGGATTGAATTCACTTGGGTGGGATCTTTGGAGTACTTTAGTGAGGTGTGACCCAAGGTGGGTCTCAGCCCTCTTGCTGGAGTCCTATATAAGCGGGAGAAACATGCAGAGACACTCAGAGAAAGAGAACCTGTCATGTGAGAGAGGACTCCAGGATTGCCTGTGGCTGCAGAAAGACAGAACTTCCGAGAGGCTGAGAGAGAGTCCAGAGGCGGGAACCAGCAGAGCAGCCTGAAGCTTATGCAATGAGGCCCGAAAGAGAAAGGCAAGAGGCAAGCCATATGCCTGATTGCCCACAGCTGAGCTCAGGGAGAAAGCAGCTGGGAGGACCAGCAGTCATTTTGTCTTGCCATGTGGCAGGAGTCCAGGATCACCAGCAGCCAACCTTTGGTGAGACAACATGTCTGATGATGCCTTGATTTGGACATTTTCACAGCCTTGGAACTATAAGCTTTTACTCTAGTAAATTCCCATTATAAAAGCCATCCATTTATGCTATTTTGCATTGTAAACTGAGACAATGGACATTATCTTAATTATGGATTTCCCTTTAGCATCATAAGTTGGCCTTATTTGTCCCAATTGATGCTTTTTTGGGAATTCAGTTTTGTTTGATGGTAATGTCAACAATATTAATACTTATTTCTTTCTATTTTCATATGACTGTTTTATCTTTGCCCATTTCTTTGCTCTTAACCTCTTGACATGACTGGTAAAGTTTTTATTTGATGTAGACTGAAATAATTAAGTTATTTATAGTGTGTCATTTTGAACTTTAAGTTGCTTTTTGATCCTATGGTAGAATTTATAGGCCATCTGAAAAAAGTAGTGGATATTAGAAAACAGAACATTAAAAATTTTAGAAGTAGAAGTTTTTAGTGATATTTGTGGCTGGGAAAAGTTGGTAGTCATTTCAGGCACCATTTAAAAAATGGCATCTTCTTTCATTTGTAAATCGATAAGAAAATCCAAGAGTTCAGTATTTCCTCTGGGGACCTTTTGAAAGGTAGAATTGTTAAATAACAAATAATAAACCTGTATGAAAGCTATTTATATTACTAAACAAATGATTAACTCATTCAGTGTCTTAAATAAATGAGAAACAAGAAAATATAAACAAATGATCATCTGCCTAAGTAATTAAAATTGCTTTTGAATATATAACAAGGTGCATTAGTCTGTCAAAGGGCTGCTGATACAAAGTACCAGAAATCTGTTGGCTTTTATAAAGGGTATTTATTTGGGGTAAAAGTTTACAGTCACAAGGCCATAAAAAAGTCCAACTCAGGGTTGCTTTCTCAACAAAGTCAGGTGCCACGTTTTGAAGAAGATGGTCACCAGTCTCTGGTTGGTCTCTGCCTTCCCCTCTGGGCTTCCTCTTCCTCTTGAGGCTTCGTGATTAAGTGATCCTGTAGTCCTCTCTTTCTTAGCACAAGGCTTGTTTCTTTCTGTAGGTCACATAAGTCTTGGTTGTTCTGCTCTCTTCCCAGTCTCAGCTGTAAGCTATCAGGCAAAATGTCTCATAGCTCCCTAGGGCTTCAGGTGTTTGAGCCTTCTCCTTTCTGTCACATGGCAGGATAAAAAATGACAGGACTCTCTCTGTCTGTCTGTCTGTGTGAGTGTCCATTTATATCAGACTCCGTAGGGGGCAGAGACTCAACCTGAGTCATGCCCATTGACATCTCAAATCAAAAGCCCTAATCTTAACAGGTAGTCTAATAAAAAACAATTCAACTAAATTTAATGCAATCAAAGGCTATCATATCCAGAAGAATAGATTAGTTTACAAACATAATCTTTCTCTTTTGGGTATTCATAAAATAATCTCAAACTGCCACACAAGGTAAATGAAATAAAAACACGTGTAGTGCTTTTTTCCTCAAGGTTTAGAAATCTTTGTTTTTAATTATAACACAAAGAAACAGATTTTATGAATAATTCATTATTCAGAGAATGATGTAAAATTATTCATAAACCCTTTTTTAAGGTTGGTAATATAGTATCATATCACGGAATAATGCCTGACTGCTCAGTGTCTGATATCTTCTTTCAGTAATACGAGAACAATAAGGTTTCTCTTTATTACAGATTCTCATACACGCAAATCAGAAGTAAATTAAATACTTTAAATAACAACTTATTCTTAAGCCAGCTCATAGGGGAAGAGGAAAAACAGTCTAAAAAATTGTTTACCAAGCATGGCAAGTGGTTTTGAATATCAAGGTGCGTTCCGAGGCAATCCTTAGTATTCCAGACCTCTGCCATCCAGGTTTTAGAATTAGATCTGATTTTCTACGGAGTGTGGGAAAACCACACCCTTATGTTGGTAACTGTGTTGCAGAGAAGACAGGGGCACAGCCTGAGGTTATTTAACAATGTGTGAGGAGGAGCTGTTGGCTTCAATGAAGCACTAGGAAACTGGAAGGCTAGATTCAAAAAGCGAGTTAGTAGAAAAGCGAAAACGAACTGTCAGTTTTCAAGCTGCTGGCCTGGTGGGGGAACCCAGCAGACATGGAACCCAGCCATGTCAGAGCTTCTTAGTGCCACAAATCAGAAGTGGGATGATAATGAGTTGGAAGACAACAACCTTGATGTATTTTCCACACTCATTTTTATTTTTCCTGTACCTTAGCTTAAACACATTTGTTTTCATACTAGAAATAAAATTTATCCAGAAATATGAAATAAGTGGGATGCCTGTTAATGTAAGTGAATGTTGCACTTATTTTGTTGCTTCCTAGCTATTGCAGACAAAATTTCCATAGAGATCCTTATCTGACATACCATTTAACTAAGCAAGGAACTGATAGACTAATTAAACTGTCTGTGGTAGCAGAGCACTCAGTGAGATTCAAAAGTAGCATTTAAGTAACAGATCAGTATTATATTAAACACATTAAAATGGCCTTATGTCAAATTAAAAATATTAAAATCATGCACAGTATCTTTTCAGATCACAATGGAAAGAAGTGAGAAATCAGTAACAGAAAACTGGAATAATTACAAATATGTACAAAATAAACAATATAATCTTAAACAATCAATATGTCAAAGAAGATCACAAGGGAAATTAACAAATATCTTGAGATGAAAGAAAACAAAAACTCAATATGCAAAACTTATGGGATGCAGTGAAGCTAGTGCTTAGAAGGAAATTTATAGCTCTAAATGCCTACATTAAAAAGAAGGAAGATCACAAGTCAATAACCTAACTTTATACCTAAAAAAAAAAAAAAAAAAACAAAACAGAAAAAGAAGAGCAAAGTACATCAAATTGTACAAGGAAGAAAATAATAAAGATTAGAGCAGAGATACATGACACAGAGAATAGAAAGACAATAGAGAAAATTAAAAATTGGTTTTCTGAAAAAATTAAAAAAATCGACAAACCTTTAGCCAAACTGACAAAAAAAGAGAGAGGACACTAATAACTAAAATCAGGAATGAAAGTGGGGACATTACTACCAACCTTACAGAAATAAAAAGTATTAAAGAGGGTACTATGAATAATTGTATGCCAAAACATTAGAAAACCTAGGTGACATGGACAGATTGCTAGAAACATACAAGTTACCTAATCTGATGCAAGAAGTAGAAAATCTCAATAGAACCATAACAAGTAAAGAGATTGAATAAAAAATCCAAAGCCTCCTAAAAAGAGAAGTCCAGTACTGATATCTTCACTGCTGAATTCTACCAAACATTTAATGAATATTTAAGACTAATCCTTCTCAAACTCTTCCAAAAAATAGAAGTAGGAATACTTCCTAACTCATCCTATGAGGCCAGCATTACCCTGATAGAAAAGCCAGTTTATGACAGCACAAGAAAAGGAAATTATGGGCCAATATCCCTTATGAATATAGGTATAAAAATCCTCAATAAAATACTGGCAAACCAAATCCAACAGTATATTACAAGGATTATACACCACAACCAAGTGGGATTTATTCTAAGAATGCAAGGATGATTCAACATAAGAATATTAATCAGTCTAATACACCACATTAATGGAATGAAGGGAAAAAAACCACATGATCATCTCAATTGATGCAGAAAAGGAGTTTGACAAAAATTAACATATTTAAAAATGATAAAATCACTCTGAAAAGTAGGACTAAATGGGAACTTTCTCAACATGATAAAGGACATTTATGAAAAACCCATAGCAAATATACTCAAAGACTGAAAGTTTTCACCCTAAGATCAGGAAAAAGACAAGGATGCCATCTGTTGTCACTTTTATTCAACATTGTATTGGAAGTTCTAGCCAGAGCAATCAGGCAAGGAGAAGAAATAAAAAGCATCCCAGGGAAGTGGATGTGGCTCAAGCAATTGGGCTCCTGTCTACCATATAGGAGGTCCAGGGTTCGATTCCTGGGGCCTCCTGGTGAAAAGCAAGCTGGCCCACGCGGTGACCTGGCCCAAGCGGAGAGCTGGCCCACGTGGAGTGCTGGCCCGTGCCAAGAACTGGTGCAGCAAGATGACACAACAAAAAGAGACACAGAAGAGAGACAATAAGAGACACAGCAAACCAGGGAGCTGAGGTGGCGCAAGAGATTGAGCCTAAGGAGAAGACAAGTAGACACAGAAGAACATACAGAGCAGACAGCGAGCGCAACACAACCGGCTGGGCGGGTTGGGGGTGGGGGAACGGATAAATAAATAAATATTAAAAAAAAAAAAAAAAAGGGCATCCCAATTGGAAAGGAAGAAGTAAAACTACCCTGATTAGCAGATGACACGATCCTATTTATAGGAAATCCCAGAGAAAGCACAAGAAAGGTAATAGAACTAATAAATTCATCAAAGTTGCAGTATACCAGATAAACATGCAGAAGTCATTTGGGTTTCTATACACCAGTAATGGACTATCTGAAAAGGAAATCAAGAAAACAATTCCATTTATAATAGCATCTAAAAGAATAAAATACCTAGGCATAATTTTAACCAAGGAGGTGAACGACTTGTACATTGAAAACTATAACACACTTCTGAATGAAATTAAAGAAGACCTGAGTAAGTGGAAAGACACCCCTTGCTCATGGATTGGAAGACTTAATATTATTCAGAGGTCAGTACTGCCAAAGTGATTTACAAATTCAGTACAATCCCTATAAAAATTCTAGCAGCTGTTTTTTGCAGACATGTACAAACCAATCCTCAAATTTTTATGGAATCACAAGGGACTCTGAATAGCCAAAACAATCTTGTAAAAGAACAAAGTTGGAGACTCACACCTCCTTATTTCAAACCTTACTAAAAAGCTACAGTTATTAAAACAGAATGATACTGCCATAAGGAGAGACATACAGACAAATGGAATACAATTGAGAGTCCAGAGATAAATCCACATATCCATGGCAACTTGATTTTCATCAAGGGTGCCAAGTCCATTCAATGGGGACAGAATACTCTCTTTAACAAATGAGATTAATAAATACCTGGGACAACTGGATATCCACATGCAAAAGAATGAATTTAGACTTCTACCTCTCAACATCTATAAAAATTAATTAAAAAATGGATTAACTACCTAAATATGAAATATTATAATATAAAATTCATATAAGAAAACACAAGGAAATATCTTCAGGACCTTGTATGAAGCAGTGGATTTTTAGACTTTACACCAAAAGCACAAGTAAAAGAAAAAAAATTGATTAAATGGAATTCATTAAAATTAAAAACTTTTGTGCATTAACAGATATTCTCCAGAAAGTAAAAAGATAACCTATACAATGGGAGAAAATATTTGGAAACCATACATCTGGTAAGGGTTTAATATTCAGAATATATAAACAACTCTTACCATTCAACAACAAAAAGACTGACAACCCAATTAAAAAATGGGCCAATGATTTGAATAGACATTTCTCCAAAAGAATATATTCAAATGGCCAATAAACATATGAATAGGTGCTCAATATCATTAGCCATTGGAGAAATTCAAATTGAAATTATGAGATAACATCTCATACCCAGTAGATTGGCTTAAAAGAACAGAAAATAACAAATGTTGGCCAGGATGTAGAGCTATGGGAACCTTACACATTGTTGGTGGGAATGTGCAATGGTGTAGTCACTATAGAAAACAGTTTGGCAGTTCCTAAAAAAGTTAAATATGTAATTACTATATGACTCAGCAATTCCACTCCTAGGTATATACCCCAAAGAATGGAGAGCACGGACACAGATATTTGTACACTAATATTCAATGCCTCATTATTCACAATTGCCAAAAGGTAGAAGCAATTCAAGTATCCATCATCAGTAGATGAGTGAATAAATAATATGTGGCTTATCCATATAATGGAATATTATTAAGCCATAAAAAAAGAAATGAAGTGCTAGTACATGCTACAACAGGGATGAACCTTGAAGACATCATGTTGAGCGCAATAAGCCAGACACAAAAGGACAAATATTCTATTGATTTCTTCCATATGAAATACTTAGAATAAGCAAATTCACAGAGACAGAAAGCAGAATAGTGGTAACCAGGGGTTAGAGGAGGGTCTGGGAATGGGGATTTATTACTTAACGAGAAAGAGTTTGGGTTTGGAATGATGAAAATAGTCTGGAAATAGTGGTGAAAGTTATACAGTATTTTTTTTTTTTTTTTCTTTAAGATTTTATTTATTTATTCATTTATCCCCCCCTTGCTGCTTGTGCTCGCTGGGTCAGCTAACCACGCCGTGCGGGTGGGCTTGCCTTCACCAGGAGGCCCCGGGAACCGAACCCGGGGCCTCCCATATGGTAAACGGGAGCCCTACTGATTGAGCCACAGCCGCTTCCCAGTTATACAGTATTTTATGTCATAGAATTGATCTCTTTAAAAAGGGTAACATGATTTTTATGTTAGGTATATTTTACCACAATTAAAAATAAATAGAATTTTTTAAAAAAATGAGCTTAATTCATTCAGGTTTCAGTGATATGTATAATAGGTCTTCCTTCAAATCTTAACATTTTCTCTCTGCCAGCTTTATAATCATAAAAATTCTATTGTTTGGTCAGCGTCAACAAAGTCTACATTGCTGTTGGGTTTTTAATGTGTGACCATGAAAATAGTCTTTTCTAGACCTGAGCTTTGTTTCTTCTTGTAGGTTGATGAGGTAATGCTGACTCTGAAGCAGGCTTTCAGCACAGCTGCTGCCCTGCAGAGTGCCAAGACCCAGATTAAGCTGTGTGAGGCTTGCCCCATGCACTCCTTGCATAAGCTCTGTGAAAGGATTGAAGGTACAGTGTAACTTAGCCTTGGCAAGAGGGGAGTTGTTTGCTTTGGCATTTGGGAAATGTGAAAGTCCCTACTGTCATTAAATGGTTCTTTGTTTCTGGTGGAAAAAAAAGAGCCCAGGAACCCAAAGAATCATTTCTCATGTCTAGTCAAATTTAAGCTGCCAGTTTCTCCTCAGTGCTTGGCTTTTTTTTTTTTTTTTTTTTTTAAGTGTTTCTCTCTCCCCTTTTTTTTCCCCTCCGTTCTGTAGGCAGAATCAAGGAAGGGACTTGCTTGTACATAGTGAAAACTGATCAAATATTTGTGGAATGACTGAATGAAGAGGCAAAACCATCACAAAATGTCAACTGTCATTCTTTTTTTCCCCCCATTTGACGATGTGTTCCTTTTCTCTAAAGGTTTAAAACTGTATTGAAATTTACTTGGCTTTTGAGTAGCATTTGTTAATGACAGAGAAATAATAGAGGTGATACTATAAAGCAGTTTTTTTTTAAAAACCGGGTTCTGAAGAGGAGGGAGGGTCATAAGGGAGAGGTAAAGAGTGACCCTGTGACTCACCTTCTCTGTCTTCTCATCATCCTTATTAACAGCAAAGGTTGAAAACTACTGCATAAGAATCACAATTTAATCAGTGCTTGTTAAGCCTTCACTTATGAGCCAGGCAGTGTGCTGGGCAGCACTGGGGAGAAAGAAGTGATTGTACCATGGACCATGCCTTTAGAAAGCTTGTTGCCTCTAGAGAGGAAAGATGGTCATGAGAACAGCTAAATGCAGTTTAGTATGTTATAATAGATGAGGGAGAGGACCAATTCCAGAATAAAGCAGAGCATGGTCAAGGCATTGTACCTGCACATTGTGATTTCTGTTCAGTAGGCTGAAGACTAATCAGCTCATGGCAGAATCAGTGATATATCCACTAAACAGTGTGATCAAGGACTATTTAAATATTATATTCAGATTTTTAGAATTCATAATTACAATTTTATAAATTTCACATTATTTTCAATCACATAAAACATTTACAAATATGAAACATTCCTTGATATCATACAGGGAACATTATAAATCTATGGGAATATGCAGAATTACTCAGGATATGGTGTTGGATCAATTAGTTATCCAAAGGGATAAAGAGCCCTACCACTTTCCCTACTCAAAATATGTTCTAGGTGGATCAAAGTCCTCCGTATAAACAAACAAAATATTAAAATCATTAAGAGAAAATAAGGAAAACTCTTAAAGTCCTTGAAGAAGGAAGGTTATAATAAGGCACAAAAAAAAGCAAAAACCCTTAAAAGAAAACACTGAAAGATTTAACTTCAAGAAAATTTCAAGCGTTTATATAACAAAACTTGCTTTTTTGGAAGTTAAAGGATAAACAATGAATGAGGAGATATTAGGTTAGTATCTAGTATTTGTAAGAACTTCTATAATCTATAGAAAAAGATAATACTACCCAGAAGGAAATTGCAAAAATTATATATTAAAAAACACTTCTCAGAAAAGGAAATTAAATGTTCAGTAATGAAAATGAGAAGACACTTAACCTTAGAGAAATTAAAAATGTAAACAACAAGATCATCAGATTACTGATGAAATTGTAGAGAAGTTGGTATATTTATGTAATGCTGATCTGTTGTAAATTGATGTAGCCATTTTGGAGAACAATTAATAGCAACTCATTAACTTAAAATTGCACTTAACCTGTTACCCAGCAGTTCCATGGCTTGATAAGAGAAACTTTTAAAGGTGCAGAAGGTGACATTGTTTAGGTTGTATGGTTTGTAAGGGAAATTTGGAAACATCCTCAATGTCCATCAGTAAGAGAATTGGAGCATGTTCATATAATTGAACAATTAATGGGAATGAATTTGAACTGTGTGTCAATTTGGATACATCTTAAAAAATATACTGGTGACTGAAAAAGTATTTTGCTGAATAATTCATATAATTTAATGCTATATCTGGGAAAATGCATAGCCTAATGCCACACATTTCTTTTAAAATTTTTGATCTTTTAGACTTATAGAAAGTTGCAGAGAATTTCCAAATATCTCTCCCCTAGTTTTCCCCATTGCTAATATCTTATAAAACCATGGCACAATCATCAGAACAGGAAATTAACATTGGTGCAGTGCTCTTAATCAAACAGAACAGTTCATTTGAGCTTCATCAGTTTATCCACTAATGTCCTTTTTTTGGTTGTTGTTCAGGATGCCAGTCAGGATCCCACATTGTATTACTTATTATTTCTCCCCGACTCCTGCAGTCTGCCACCATTCCTGTCTTTCCTTGTCTTTCATGACCTTGACATTCTCACAGAGCATGGCTCAGTTATTTTGCTGAATGTCCCTCAGTTCAGCCTGTCTGGTGTCTTCTCATGATTGTACTGAGGACAGCACCTCTGGCAAGCTGTGCTCTATAGAGTTCTATAGAAATGGTGCTGTGTCCTCGGTGTGTCATAACATGGAGTTCAAGATGATGGTAGGTTTTATTACTAGTGATGCTGTCCTTGATCAACTGGTCAAGATATTCTCCTCTGGGATTTTCCACTATAAAGTTACTATATTCCCCCCTGTAATCAACAAATATTTTAGGAAAGTACTTTGAATCCATGCAATGTCTTTTCACGCAAACCTTTGCCCACTGATTCTAGCATCAATCAGTGGATCTTGTCTGCAACAATTACCAATACTACATATTTTCTATTGATACATTTATACGTAGGTGAAAGAATATGAAATGGACTAAAAGGATATGTGGCAAACTTTTGTCTTTTTTTTTTTTTCTTTTAATAAAACAAACATAACAGAATGTTTACATCTAAATAAACGCTTCCCCCTCAGAGTCATTATATAGCTAGTTCCAACAAAGCTACCTTCGTTGGGGCCATTATTTGGAACTCCTCTTTGAGAAAAGGCTTTCAACAGCAGTTTATGAGCTCCATTAAAACATATCCTTCCAAATGCTGGGCTGTTTGAAAACACAAACAAAGCCCACACTCAAAGGACAACACTGAGATTTATTTAAAAAAAAAAAAGGTGCCGCAGCTCTCAGGGAGGCTCCCTAAAGGCCTCTTAGCAAGTTCTGAACAACATCAACGCTGCGGAAACATGTGGCCTTCCAGGACAGCTACTTTCAGTGGGATTGCATTTATTTGGATAGAAAAGTTATGCTGACTTCAAAAAAAATCAGCCACACTCCTTTATAGTCACACTTGCATCTGATTTAAAAAAAAAAAAGACAACACTTAAACATGGTTCTAATTAAAGAGACATTACATTCAGAAGTAGAGACATTACATTCAGATATCACTCATCGTGATAATTTTTAGAGGATTCTAATAGTGTTAGCACTAAAGAATGAGGGAGGCTACCAGGATTAGAGATAGTAAACAGGGCAAATTAGCTTTGTAATCTTCTAATGTTTTAGACCGTATTGTTTTATTTGGGTAAAGATTAAGCAAAAAAAATAAAAAATAAAAAAAATATATATATTTATATATATTTATATATATATAAAGCTGGCAGCAAATATATCCCAAATGTTAATAGAGTAATTATTCCATTTTGGGTTTTTTTTTTTTTTTTTCAAACCTCACACTAAAGAAATAATTTATTTTTGTGTAAACAAAGCTAAAAACTTTGGAATAAATAAACAACTGCATTTCTGTTTTTAAGATTAGTGTGTTTTAAAATATATTTTGTATTACAAAAAAAAGGTTTAAACCTCCACACAAGTTGGCAGTCTCTATCAGAAACTGCCTTTAAAAGCATGGGGCAGCCATAGCAGATGGGAAAGCTCTGTTTATATGTATGTAGAGCTGGATCTCAGATTTGTGGGGCCTCAAGTTTTTACAGTTTTAGAGACCTTTTTAGGGCAACAGAACACAAAATGATGAATATAGCCTTACTACATTCCTCCCTAGGTCTTGAATGGACTCTGAGCTTGAGCTTCACTAGCCACAGGGTGTGCATCTATCTGAACGGAGCAAAAGGAAGAGTCTATCTTGTTGACTGGAAAAAGGCTTCCCAACTATCACAGGGCTATTGTAGTTGTTTATCTAAAGCCTTGGGCGACACTCTCTGATATGAATTTTTTTTTCCTGCCTTTGACAGCAGGCCAAGAAAGTGGAAGATAAGGCAATGCTCAAATAGTAAGAATAAAAGTAATAACAATAAAGCAGATGGTTCTATAGGACTTACCAGGCGCATTGCATGTATTAGCTCAGTTAATCCTTATAAAAGGTAGATACTGTTTTTAACTCATTTTACATACAAGGAGACAAAGACACTGGCACTTAGAGCAGATAAGTGAAGTGCTTCATTTCCATTGCAGAGACAGGATTTGAAGTTTCCAAAGCAACTTGATACCATCTCAGAGAGAAGGCAGGGACTTTCAGGGTTGAGCTGCCTTGAAGTTTCTTGGCATTTGTGTGTTTCCCAAAGAAGTTTCTCCCATCTGAGTGAGATCATAGGGTGATTTTGAAGTTTGTTTTATGCTTAGGCACAAAGTATAAAGCTGGAAAAAAAACCACGTTAGATTAAACCGAAAATAATAAGAATAGAAAGTTAGTGAAGAAGAAATTTAAATGTACCAAGATGTTAGTATTTCATTTCATTTACTCAGAACTGTAGAATTTCTGTTGGTATGCTTGGTTGCACTAATAAGGAGTTCGACTTTGTTGAAAAAAGTAAGAAGGAATAGATAAATGTGTTTATCTGGATGCCTAATCAACTATACCTCTACAAAGCCAGACATCTCTGAGGAACAAAGGGAATTGAGGATGTTGTGTCTAAGAGGAACTTCATCTCCCAAGGACCAAGCCTTAGAATCTGAAACTGAATGTGATGCTCAGTATCATGGAGATGGAACAATTATCCTCAATCTTCTTTTCCTATACGAACATGAATGAAGGATAGTATAAAAGCCTCTCAATATCAATAATTCACTGATCAGTGATTCCAAATTGGGGGTGTGAGGGGGGAGTCAAATTAGAGTCATTATGGAAGGGACATGTATAGTTTGAAAAGAAATAAGTCCAGCTATTTTCAGTTCTTTTACTGAAATTGAGGACTAAAGAAATTTGCTGGACTATGAATTTATTTACATATTTGAAATAACTACACTCTTTTCCTTTGTTCTTTTAATATCTTATTCTCTAAGGGGTGTTAATCAGTCACTAGAATAGTAAACAAAGTAAAACAAAACAAAAACAATCATGTGAATCACTATCTTAGTACATCATCTGAGGTGCCTCTTAGGAGACTCTGCCAGCAAAAAATACCCTGCAACAGGGAGTGATAACCCACCATCAAAAATAATTTTAGAGTTTGACATTTTCTGTATGTGATGACAGAGATTTTCACAGGGTTTTGCTGTGCATTACACAAGGAAAGGCAGAACTGAGAAATTTTCACAAGTTTTTTCTTCATTCTGATTCCCATTCTATACTGCACAGCGGTTTATAAGGGGGCTAAGGGTAAAATCACCACATTATGCCAGTACTGTATACATTCTGGCAGCCATGAACTGAAGTCTACTTCTTTTAAAACAAGCATATTTTGAAGTGATTCTCTCCCCTAATAGCCACATAGGTCTTTAGTTAGATCTTCAATTTTAAAGAGACTAGCTCAAATGTGATCAAATTAGTTCATTTCAATTAGCTTTCTCCTCGTATTTTCTTAGAAAACTGCACAATGTGCATAGGTTGACATAGTTTATTTTCAAATTCTGTGATGCCACTTAGCAAATTAATTGTAAATACATATTTAAATGAATTACTTTGTCTTATTCTATGTATATAAAAATATAACGATACAGGTAAGAAGCACAAATTATGACCTAAAATCATGTAATGTCAGTATTTAATTGTAACCTGAGAAAGTTACCCTTATAATTACAATTGATTTTAACATGCCAGTGTACCTGCATAAAGTTTATTAAATATAATATATAGCTAGATGTCCTCTTCCTAATCAAAGTATAAAAGCAGTACCATGTGTGGCACCTAATTATGTAAAGGAGATCTGTTCCTCAAAAATGGATGGCCACTTGAATCATTGTAAATATAAATTGTTTTCTCTTTTTTAAATTTAAAACAGGGATGTTCTCATGGAAAATAATTATTTGCCTGAGGACTTAATATAAATTATGTTTAAGAATGCAATAGATAGATAAGTATTGTGATTTAAAGAAGTAAACAATTTTTTTGTAAAATAATAACAATAAAATTGTTATTAAATACCAACTATAGCTATCCTTGAAGTTTTATTCCCACAGAACAATAGCTGTTTGGAGGAAGAGAATCTTGGTCTGAGCTGAAGCTCTGTCTTATAATATTATAAGCTGTTCCTTCTTTAACCATCATGTTTTTAGGTTAGAGATATTGGCAATGGCTAGTAGTTAGCTTTTATTTCCATGTCATTAACTAGGATATTGTTCATTCAACTATGAATTTCTACTGTGGCTGTGTGTGTTAGTGTATTAAATGGTGTGTGGATGGGCTGTTGACTTGGTGTCATATGGAAATCCTTTGTTAGTAGTTCTGACTATAGGATAACTGTTAGGGGGTTGTTGACTTTGCTAAGGAGGTTTTCCATCTAGTTTTAATCATTTCAATATAGTGGCCCAAGGTTTCTTGTATACAGGAACACATCTCTGAGAATTTTAGTGAGGAGATAGAAATTCAGAGCCTGCTGTCTAAGGGGCGAATTGCAATTTATTATGTGCATTTAGACCTCTGCTGTTAGACTCTGTTTAATAATATTTCCACCTGCTTCCCACCCCCCCACACCCCCATTTTCCATAGGTCTCTACCCACCAAGAGCCAAGCTGGTAATACAGAGGCATCTCTCCTCACTGACAGATAATGAACAAGCTGACATCTTTGAACGAGTTCAGGTAACATTATTTATGGTTCTCATAAATAAGATATAAAGAATGAGAATTGGACCCTGTTTTTGTAAGTTCCCTTTTTTCATCCATTCCTTTTAACTTCCACCTGAAGCTAAAGATATTATCATATTCTGCTATTTAATAGTAACTGGGATGCCTATTTGCTGCTATTACTGGATGGCTCTGGATTCTGAGATTCTAGGTTCTTGGCTTATGTCACATAAAAGAATTTAACGACACACCATAGGGTAGGCAAGGGAGTAAAGAGTTTTTTAAGATATAGGAAAATGAGAAAAGTACATGGTCCAAGGCATGGACCACGGGCCTGCTGCAGGTGAGTTGTGTGGGTGGGACCCTAGGTCAAGGCTTTTTAATGTCTGTTTGCTGTTCTGATTGGTTGCTCCATCTGTCATTTCCCCAAGAGGCCCATTGGTGAGGCCCCTTGAGGGTATACAGGGCTTTCTCTTGACACCAAACAAGATCTTGTTCCAAATGGGGTTCTTATGGCCAGGATCTCTCAATGTCTTTTCAGCAGCTTTCTTCTCAGGAGGTTTCCGGGCAGGGTCTCACGGCCACGTGGTCTGTCGGCCATGTTGTCTGTTGGCCATGTCTGCTGGGCCAGCCGCCTTCCCTCTTTCACTTTACTAACTTGCCTCACTACTAAGAGCAGTTAAAATCTTCCTTTATGTTTGTCTGCCAGACAGATAAAACCAAGTGAGCATAAAATAAAACAAGAAAAGCTGTGTTTCCATACTATGCTCTTGGTTTGTCTTTTCAACAGAAAATGAAGCCAGTCAATGACCAGGAAGAAAACGAACTTGTGATTTTACATCTGAGGCAGCTGTGCGAAGCCAAGCAGAAGACACACGTTCACATTGGGGAAGGCCCATCGGTGAGAAGAGATTTTCTCCTTGACCTACTGTTTTCTGTTTATATGTTTAGTAAAAATATCGCAGAACATGTGGAAGGAGTGTCTTTGTGCTCTCATCTTCCTTTATGTTAAAGTCCTATGAGACTTTTCCCCCCAGCATTTTAGACATTTTATAGGGAATTTTAGCAGGTACATTGAAATAAAATAAGGATAGCTTTAAAATATAAAAATATTTGTGGGTTTTGGTACAAAAGTAGTAATAACAAATGTTAATGATTTAGAATGAATATACATTTTTGTTATGTTAATCTATTATTTTATATCACTTTTTAATGAACATTTTATTTCCTCAAAAGCTTAGACAGCCTGAATGGTAAAGAGTGAGGGCCAAAGCAGCAGCAGTGGCACATTAGCAGCAGTCCTAGATGCAGACCGAAGGATGGTATTTTTGTGCATGGATTTAGAATGTGTTTATGGCAGCTTAAGATAAAGCAAGTCCATCAACCACAGCATCTAAGAGGATCATGATGTGTTTACCTCTTAATGACACTAATTGAGGTTATATTTTCATTTCACTATATTCAGAACAAATCACACATTATTAGTACACATTCATTCATTCATATGCTCATTTAACAAAAACTTAAGAACCTTTTATGATCAAAGCTCTCTGCTAGGGGTGATAAAAAAGAGATGAACAAGCTGTGTTCCCTACCAAGAAGAGCTCAACCATCCTAAAGGGGAAGGCAAACAGATTAACAGAAACATATAAGAGAGACAGTTAGTGACTTTTATAAGTAATGTGCGAAGAACACAAAAATAGCTATATTCATCTTTGCTTTGGAGCTTGAGTGGAGAGTTAAGGATAGAGAGCAGAATTTAAAAATTCATGATGAAGAGATTTTTGGGAAGGCAGGAGTTTAGAGGAGATAGTTTGCTAATTAGAAAAATTGGGTAAGTATGTTTTCAGAAAGGAACATTGAGCACAAAGGCATATAGTGATGTGACCAAATGCGCTCCATTCAGGCCCTTGAAGCAGGTGTACTGGTTTTTAGGGTGCATTTGGAGATTGGTGGGAAACAAGGCTCGAAAGATAGGCAAGCAGTGAGATGATGAAGGGATTTTAAGTGCTAGACCAGGCTATGTTATAAAAGGAGTTCAAGTAAGGGAGTGAGGAAGTCAGATTTGTACTTTAAGAAGAGAATTCTGCTATCATTGTAATGGCAGATTTGTATGTGTGTGTCGGGGGGGTTGGTATGGGAGGGATTTGGGGGGGTTAAGACTGAAATCCCATTCTCCAGTTGGGAGAATTTTGTCATAGAATATATGAGAAGTGATTAATTTAATTATGGCACACATCTTTATTGTGTGCATACTATGCACCAGGCAGTGGTGATAAAGAAAAACAGCCCTTTTCCTCCAGCTGATTGTTTGGGTGAAGAAACCAATATGTAATCAAATAAATTAAAATATGGTGTGATTAGCACAATGCTATAAGTACACGCAAGACACAAAGGTAGTAGCATGGGCACGTAAATAGATTGAGTGAGTCTGTCTTAAAATATTTATTTTGTCTCAGGAGAGAGGCCTGCACTAGAGCACTGGAGATATGAGAAAAGGACTGAGTCAAGAGCTATTTAATAGCTATAATCATTAGGACTTAGTGACAGACTAGATGATAGGTAAAGGAAGGGAGAGGGAAGAGCTGGGAAAGAGGATATGTATAGCAGACACATAGTAGATTCTCATACAGTTCAGTAATATAAGTGAATACTTGTTGATGTCAAAGATACATGGCCTACTCTCAAATGAAAATGAAATTATAACAGAGTCATGGAAGACTTACTCTTTGAAACTTATTTCCTGTGTTTGTCTTCGTAATTAGGTTGTAGAATATGCAAATTGGATTGGGATGGTAATAGCTCTTAATCAGATTAACAGCCATAAAAATTGCCACCTCAAGTTTAATTTTTGTTCCATGTAGCAGGAATGCATTAGTAGAACAGAAAGGCATGAAGGAAAGATCTTATTTGTCATTGTTTTCCTTACAGTATTAAAAATGAAACCCTTTTCTTTATAATCTCTGTGTTTGCAATGTGGAACCTAAATTATTACTTCTTAATAGAGCTACTGAAGAATTCTTGTTTTTTTAATGACTTACATTTAAGCCTGTATTTAAAATGTCATTTAACTTGAAAATTACAAACTAAAACTTATCTATTTTTCTCTATATAGACTATTTCAAATAGTGCAATCCCTGAAAATGCAACAAGCAGTGGAAGGTTCAAACTTGACATTCTGAAAAATAAAGCTAAGAGATCCTTAACCAGCTCCCTGGAAAATATCTTTTCAAGGGTAAGATTAAACTGAGGCTCTTTTACATGTTAAATTTCTGTGTTTTCTAATTGTTTTGTTTCATTCCCAACTGGCTCACAGAAAATTTCCTTAAAAAAACAAAGATGACTGATTTACTCACACTTATTTAAAATAATCTTTAAAAATGAGTTTCATTCTCATATCTAGATTTCATCTATTGCCTCTGGTATCTGAATTTGAGCAATAGAGATTTAGTTTTAGAGATATATTTGTGGGAAGGGGAAGTGTCATATTGATGTCTAATACTGTAAGAAATTTTTATCATTCGCCATATAAAGTCATAAAGAGCCTCCTCCCCCTGTTTTATCCATTCATAGGACTGATAGGAAATGCTGAAAATAGTATAATTTAATGGAAATTTATATATTCCATTGAGTAAATTTATTTATTCCACTTTAAAAATAAGCAGAATGATGCCCCTTCTGTATTAGTCAGGGTTCTCTAGGGAACAGAACCAACAGGAGATATCTGTAAATAGTAGGAGATTTTATAAGATTCTCTCACATGAATCAACAGGAGATATCTGTAAATAGTAGGAGATTTTATAAGATTCTCTCACATGCACTAGTCCAGGTTCTGCAGGCAGGCTGCAAGCCAGGGGCTCTGATGAAAGTCCAGTGAAGGTCCTTGATGAGTTTCTGGGAGATGTTGACTGTCCAAAGACGAGCTGGGAAATTCTCTCTGAATGCTGAAATCACTTCCCCTTTTAAGGCATTCAAGGATAGTGTCACTCATTCCTGACTGCAGTCTCCCTGATTGATCGTAGATGTACGCAGCCATCTATGCAGTAAACTCACTGAGGGCTAAAGCCCATAAATGTCCTTGTATTACAATTAGCCCAGTGCTTGCTTGACCAAACAACTGGGCTTAATTACCTGGTTGAGTTGACACATTAGCCTAACCATCACAGTCCACCCCTTGTCAACTTGGCAACAATACACATTACCTTAAATCATACTTAATCTCTAAGTAAAATCAATAGCAGTCATGCATATATATATCTTTCCACCTAACAGTGTTCAACTCTCCTGCCTACAACCAGAAATGCATTAATTCCTTACAGAATAGGGTGCAAGTCCTTGGGTAATAGTCACTCTTAAACTGACATCCATAAGTATTATGACATGAAACTAATACAACTTGTCATATGATAAGGGAAAAGTTTGGGGAAGAAAACAAATTTGTTTTTTTGTACATATACAATCATAACGAAACATGGAAGAAAAATTTATGACTATTACAGTCCTTGTTTCTGTAACTGATCACATGGTCTAACTTCATATTTATCACTACCTTCTTCCACTACCCATTCCATGTTCCCATTACCCTCAGCAAGCACTTCAGCTGGCCTTGGTTCTTTGCCTGGTGGGGTGACCCAAACCTTCATTCCTGAAGATTCTGGGCCATTGTTAGTCCTGCTTGGTTTGGGTTGTTGCAGTTTTCCATTGACTTTAATCACAGGGCATGGAAGTACTAAGAGATGCCCTAAAGGATCTCCTGTGTTCCAGACAAACTCTTCTTTACCTTCATTATGTAGAAGCAGTCCTATTTCCCCTTGATAGTCAGGATCAATCACCCCAGCCAGTACAGTAATTCCCTTCTTTGCCTGTTGATTCACAGGTAAGAGGAGCCCAAAGTGGCCAGGTGGTAATCTTAACTTCCAGTTCAGTGGAATCATTGTTGTGTTCCCTGGTGGTAGCCCTCTACCTTTTGGACGTAAGACCTGTAGGCCAGCAGAGCTTAAGGTTGTAGGGACAGGAAGCAAAAATTTTCCTAGTGGGTCACTAGGGGTAATAGTGAGTGGTGCCACTCCCATTTTCATCTCTTGATTCCTGGACCCATGAATCCTGGCTATGGGAGAAACAGCACCATAGAGAGGACACTGATTTAGAGCATACACAGCCTCCTGGAGAATGTTGCCCCAGCCCAGCAAGGTATTGCCACCTAATTGGTACTGTAATTGAGTTTTCAAAAAGCCATTCCACCATTCTATCAATTCAGCTGCTTCAGGATGATGAGGAACATGGTAAGACAAGTGAATTCCAAGGGCATGTGCCCATTCCTGCACATCATTTGCTGTGAAATTTGTTCCTTTATCAGAAGCAATGCTGTGTGGAATGCCATGGTGATAGATAAGACATTAGGTAAGTCCATGGATGGTAGTTTTGGAAGAAGCATTGTGTGCAGGAAATGCAAACCCATATCCGGAGTATGTGTCTATTCCTGTTAAAACAAATTGCTTCCCCTTCCATGGTGGAAGTAGTCCAATGTAGTAACCTGCCACCAGGGTGATCATCTTGGGGAATGGTGCCATATCGGGGGCTGAGTGTGGGTCTCTGCTGCTGACAGTACTCAGCAGTGGCTGTAGCCAAGTCAGCCTTGGTGAGGGGAAGTTCATGTTGCTGAGCGCATGTATAACCTCCATCCTTACCTCCATGGCCACTTTGTTTATGACCCCATTGGGCAATGACAGGAGTGGCTGGGGAAAGAGGCTGAGTGTTAGCCACAGAGTGGGTCATCTTATCTACTTGATTATTAAAATCTTCCTCTGCTGAACTCACCCTCTGGTGAGCATTCACTTGGGACACAAAAATAATGTTTTTTGCCCACTCAGAAAGATCTATCCACATGCCTCTTCCCCAGACCTTGCTGTCACCAATTTTCCAATCATGTTCCTTCCAAGTCCCTGGCCTTTGGCAATAGCCCATGAATTAGTGAAATGCACCTCTAGCCATTTCTTCTTCCAAGCAAAATGAACAACCAAATGCACTGCTCGGAGTTCTGCCCACTGGGAGGATTTGGCCTCACAACTGTCTTTCAAGGATGTCCCAGAAAAGGGCTGCAGTGCTGTAGCTGTCCACTTTCAGGTGGTACCTGCATTTTGTACAAAACCATCTATAAACCAGACCCGAGTTTTCTCTTCCTTAGTCAGCTGATTGTAAGGGACTCCCTAAGAGGCCAAGCTGTGGGGTGGGAAAGAGAAGGTAACATGGCAGAGGTGGTAACCATGGGCATTTGGGCTACTTCCTCATGTAACTTACTTGTGCTTTCAGGACCCGCTCAAGCCCTATCTCGTATATACCTCTTCCACTTTATTATGGAATGCTGCTGTGCATGCCCAACTTTATGGTTTGGTGGGTCAGACAATACCCAGCTCATGATAGGCAACTCAGGTCTCATGGTAACTTGATGGCCCATGGTTAAGCATTCAGTCTCTACAAAGGCCCAGTAACAGGCCAAAAGCTCTTTCTCAAAAGGAGAGTAGTTATCTGCAGAGGATGGCAGGACTTTACTCCAAAATCCTAAGGGCCTGTGTTGTGATTCTCCTATAGGGGCCTGCCACAGGCTCCAGACAGCATCTCTATTTACCACTGAAACTTCCAGCACCATTGGATCTGCTGGATCATATGGCCCAAGTGGTAGTGCTGCACCTGTCACAGAGCCTCCTCTTGTTCCGGTCCCCAGTCAAAACTAGCAGCTTTTCTGGTCGCTTGGTGAATGGGCTGGAGTAGCACACCCAAATGGAGAATGTGTTGTCTCCAAAATCCAGAAACCAACTAAGCATTGTGCCTCTTTTTTGGTCATAGGAGGGGCCAGATGCAACAGCTTATCCTTCACTTTAGAAGGGATATCTTGACATGCCCCACACCACTGGACACCCAGAAATTTCAGTGAGGTAGAAGGCCCCTATGTTTTTGTTGGATTTATCTCCCATCCTCTCTCATGCAAATGCCTTACCAATAAGTCTAGAGTCTTTGCTATTTCTTGCTCACTAGGTCCTATCAACATGATATCATCAGTATAATGGACCAGTGTCCATTGATGTCTTGTGGGAGGGAGAGATGATCAAGGTCCCTGAGGGCAATATTATGACATGGTGCTGGGGAGTTGATATACCCCTGAGGCAAGACAGTGAAGGTATACTGCTGGCCTTGCCAGCTGAAAGCAGACTGTTTCTGGTGGTCCTTACTAATGGCAATTGAGAAAAAAGCATTTACCAGATCAACAGCTGCATACCAGGTACCAGAGGAAGTGTTGATTTCCTCAGGCAATGATACCACATCTGAGACAGCAGCTGCAATTGGAGTCACCACCTGGTTAAGTTTATGATAATCTACTGTCATCCTCCAAGATCTCTGCATATGTTTTCTGCATAGGCCAAATAAGAGAGATGGATGGGGATGTGGTGGGAATCACCACCCCTGCATCCTTCAAATCCTTGATGGTGGTACTAATCTCTGCAATCCCTCCAGGAATCTAGTATTGCTTTTGCTAGGCAGAGGCAGTTCTAGGGGCTTCCACTTGGCCTTTCCTACTATAATAGCCCTCACTCCACAAGTCAGGGATCCAATGTGGGTATTCTGCCAGTTACTGAGAATGTCTATTCCAATTATGCATTCTGGAACTGGGAAAATAAGCACAGAATGGGTCCAGGGACCCACTGGACCCACTGTGAGACAGACATGAGCTAAAACTCCATCAGTCACCTGACCTCCAAAAGCCCCTACTCTGACTGGTGGACCACAGTGACGTTTTGGGTCTCCTGGAATTATTGTCACTTCTGAGCCAGTGTCTAATAATCCCCGAAATGTCTGATCATTTCCTTTTCCCCAGTGCATAGTTACTCTGGTAAAAGGCCATAGGTCTCCTTGGAGAAAGGTGGGAGGAAGATTAACAGTATAAAGTTTATACTGATCTAACAGGATCCTTCCCCAAGGCGACCTGGCCTTCTCCTCATTCAAGGGGCTCTGGGTCTGTAAACTGTCTCAAGTCTAGGAATTGATTAAGGGGCCGTTATTCTCTGCCTCTATAATTTGAGTTAGGGTTTTGTTCACTCAACCTAGAACTCCTGCTTATACAGATCTAGAAGTTTAGTAGACTGTCCATCTGTTTCATTTCCAGGTACCCCATGATCTATTAGGCAATGCCATAACTCCATGCGACTCAGACTATTCTGAGTGCTGCTTTGAGTCTGCCTTTCATTGCAGTAGCCACACCTACCTTGTCTTTGGCAATTAAATGCAGATACTTGACTTTTACCTGCCTGAGATCTGATCATTGCCATAATGTTTAAGGATTCTAATTCCATTACAGCTCTCCCTACAGTAATATCTGAAATACAGAGAAGAGCAACCACAGAGCTCTTCAGAGAAGATGGGGTTAGTCTTACAAATGTATTCCCCACAGTCCTGGTTAAAGATGTGTCCTCTGGACATTCCTGGGGTGGGTGGGCAGATCTCAAATGGTAAATTCATCCTAGCAGGCCAATCTCTTAGCCTTTGAAATCCCTCTTCTTCTGTATACCAAGGCAAATCTGGCATCTCAACCTCAGATATGCTAGGCCATCTTTTGGTCCATGTTTCAGTCAGCCACCCAAACAAACTGCTAGAGCCCTTTCTAATCCCTTGAGCTACATCACTGAATCCAGAATTTCTGCTTAGTGGGCCCATATCAATAAATTCAGCATGATCCAACTTTATATTCCTTCTACCGTTATCTCAAACCCTTAGTATCCATTCCCACACATATTCACCGGATTTCTGTCTATATAAGTTGGAAAACTCATGCATTTCTTTCAGAGTACAGCGTACCTCCTCATGGGTCACACTTTGTATTTCACCTTTGGGGACTTGTGATTTTAGTCTAGTTTCAGGTCTGGAAGAGAAGAGGGGTGGTGGGGGTGGGTAAGGAGAAGGATTAGAAATGCCTTGGAAGCTACTGACATTCCTTTGCATTTTTTTCTGGTGAGACAGGATTAATCTCTTCAGGAAGGTGTTGGAAGGCAGATTCCTCAGGGCAGGGTGGAGGTTGGGCAGTGCATGCTGGAGTTTGGCCGGTATCTGCCTCTTGGCTGGGAGGAGGTCCAGACTCTCTGGGGCAGGCTGGAGGCTGGGCAGTGCATGCTGGAGTTGGACTGGTACCTGCCTCAGGACTGGAAGGAAGCTCAGATTCCCTGGGGCAGGCCAGAGGCTGGGCAGTGCAGGCTTTAGTTTGGTTGGTACCCACCTCAGGGCTGGAAGGAGGTCCAGATTCCCTGGGGCTGGCTGGAGGCTGGATGATACAAGGTTGACAAGGTGTGGTCTCCACAGGGCAAGCCATCACAAGTTTATCTGGTAAAGTCTCAGCAGAATTTAGGGTTCCAATGTCCCCACCAATATTATCATCATCCCATATGTCTCCATATGTCAAATCCTCTGGGTTCCATTCCTTTCCAATCATGCCTTCACTTTAACCATAGATACCCTGCGGGGTTGAGATTTTAGTTTCCTTTGTAACTATGCTACTCAATCTTGAGAGTGTGAGTCTGGTTATCATATATCTTAAGCCTGTGGCTGCAAGAAACAATGTTTTCTTTCAGAGCACACAAAGAAAGCGGCATTTTTTTTTTTTTTTTTTTTTTTTTTTAATTTTACCAGGAGATACCGGGGATCGAACCTGGGTCCTTCCATATGGTAGATGGATGCCTAACCACTTGAGCCACATCCGCTTCCCTATTCCTGTGGCATTTAATTTGCAAATTTGAAGCCTTTAGCTCCTCTCTTTCTTTTATAACTGTATCCAGAGTATTTAGGAGGAACCAGCCAACATCATTATAACTTTTGACTGCACAAAACTGTTAGAGATGTTGAAAACACTCTAACTCAGATCCTTGCCTCTTATAAGCGTGGAAGTATGGGAATCCAGTGATATTTTGCATATCTCCATTGCCAGCTCACACCATAGACTGTTAGTGGACTCTTCATTATTAGAAGGAGAGTCATTATTACCCTTGAGTCCAATTAGAGTAGAGAGCTAATTGCAAAATCCCAGAACCACCTCAGGCATCCCATGTTAAAGATTCTGTTCCTCAAGAACCACTCCTGGTACCAAGCTCTATTAGTCAGGGTTCTCTAGGGAACAGAATCAACAGGAAGTATCTGTAAATAGTATGAGATTTTATAAGATTCTCTCATGTGACCATGGGAGAAGTCCAGGTTCCAAAGGCAGGCTGCAAACCGGGGGCTCTGATGAAAGTTCAGTGAAGGTCCTTGATGAGTTTCTGGGAGATGTTGGCTGATCAAAGACAGCTGGGAAATTCTCTCTGAATGCTAAAATCACTTCCCCTTTTAAGGCATTCAACTGATTGGATAAAGCATCACTTATTGCTGGTGGCAATCTCCCTGGTTGATGTAGATGTACTCAGCCATCTATGCAATAAACTCACTGATGACTAAAACCCATAAATGTCCTTGTATTACAGTTAGCCCAGTGCTTGCTTGACCAAACAACTGAGCACAATTACCTGGCCAAGTTGACACATTAGCCTAACCCTCACACCTTCCTTTCCCTCTTCCTGAGCTATTCAGTCCTAAAGCCCTTAGGTGAGACCAAGCAAGGTTGAGGGACAAGGGGAGCCACAGAGCTTGTATGGGATATGGAGTGTGGGGGTTGCCCAGTGCAGCATGTAGGAACCATAGGGTAGAGAGGGGACATCTGCACAGGAGAGCATCCTGTAGGCAGTGGGCGTCTGAGAGAGCGAGGAAAGTATCCCTTTGGCAGAGTGGCCCAGTACACGCTGTCAGAGCCAGAGTGGAGTGGGGAAGGCAATGATGTAACAGGAAACTCAGTATGAGGAGTTGAGTCTGAGCAGGGTTGGAAAACACCCATGCATGGGAGTGGTAGCCGTGGCCGTGGGGAGTTAAAGCCAAGTGGGGTGAGGAGAGTGTCTTTGGGGTGGCAATAGTGGAGATTGGTTGCACACATGGGGACAGATCACATAAGTAAATAAGTTAAGGGTGGTGGGATCCAGGGAGAACAGAATTACAAATATGAAAAGAGAGTATATTAGAATGAAACCAGTGCTGTTGATTCGACTTGGAGTTGTCAGTATGTACTCACGGTTTTCAGTATATATATGAAATAAATATAAATGTAAATATAGGTGTACAGATAGTCCCACACTGAGTGGACCTGGAAGCAGCTTTTCTATACATACCAGATAATAAGCCTGTTTGGGCAGCACTTAGAGCACTCGGATTTTGGCTTCTCCCACTAAAAGGAACCATCTCTTCTAGGAGAAATGGCAGATTCTAGTACTATAGGGAAACTACAAGATGCTTGGTGTTCTAGATAGTAAGGAAGTGCTCAAAGAAAGATGGGGATATGTCATAAAACATTAAGAGTTGAAAGGGTTCCTACCGGCTACATTTGGGAAAATAAGAGCATCAAAACAATTGATAGCAACAGATTATAACCTGTTAAATAAAATAGGAAACCGTGAGTCTATTCTGATATTAAAAATAGATGAATAATTGAAAGGATGATAAAGAGTTTGAAGATGATGAACTGGATGGAATTAATGCTTATTAATTACAAAGGGGAAAATCGTAGCTTTACAATGGAGAAGCCTGACAGATACCACCTTAATCAGGTGGTCAAATTGAACATCATCAGCAATGGGACAAACTGAAACGCTGCACCACCTGATGTAGAAATGCAGTGGCAAGAGCACAGCACCGCTTTTGTGGTATTCCTGCCAAAGAGGCATTATCTGAATCTAATTATGAGGAAACATCAGCAAACCCAAATTGAGGTACAGTCTGAAAAATACTTTGCCTATGATCTTCAAAAGTGTCAAGGGTTAGGAAAATCAAGAAAAGACTGACGAACTCTTCCAGACTGAAGGAGACTAAAGAGATATGAAAGATCAGTGTAAGGTGTGATTCTGAATGGGATCTTTTGCTGTAGAGGACATTGCTGGATTAGTTAGCAAAACTGCATAAGGTTTAAGGATTAAATAGTATTAATGTATCAATGTTAGTTTCCTGGTTTTAAAAGTTGGATTTTAGTTATATAGGAGATTGTCCTTATTTGTAAGAAATACACACTAATATTTGGGGATTGTTGAGCTTATATTGGCAACTTATTTTCATATGGTTTTGGGAAAAAATGTTTTTTTTTGCATTCTACTTAAAACTTTTCTCTCCATTTGAGGGAAAAATCTCCATTTGAGATTGTTTCAAAATTTAAAAAAGGAGCAGTGATTATTGTAAGCTTGCTTATCACATACAGCTCAAAAGCCCACTTAGGGTGTTCTTTTTACACATTAATAAACATCATAGACTATAGTAAGTTAGAAATATTGCCATTGCAGTACCGTCAATAAGGTGCTTTTCTATACCCAGCAAATTTCATGTGAACACCAGCTAGTAAGACTGCTTGGATGGCAGGTATTTTCACACCTTTGAACAAAGTTTCAAAAGTATATTCAGATAATAATATAGAAGAGAAACTTCACTTTCAATCTATATATATTTCTTCAGTCATCTGTAAGGGCCTTTGAAAAGGCAGATAGTGATATAAATTCTTAGACTTTGAGAGGGACTTGGTAGTAAGCATTTAACTCTGCGAATCTGCTTTGTTTTAAAAAAAACTTTTATTGGTCTATTTTAACATTTAATAAATACTATACAGTAGATATGACAAACCATTTTATAAGAATATGTTTTAGTCAATTGGATACACTTGGGATTTTTTTCATGTTTGTACCCTTGAGCATTAAGAATACAGGAACTTATCACACCTGTGTTCTTATTTTTATTTCTTTACTAGAGCTCAAAATACTTTTATAGGTATTTTCTTAATGACTGAGATTCTTTTAATTCTAACAAGACCCCTGCAGCAAGCATGGTCTGCTGTGGATGCCATTATTTTCTCAGCATTCTAGAAATAGCATCTAGATTTGTCAGAAGTGTGTTTGTCAAAAGTGTGTTGATGCAACTTTTGACACATTACTTCCATTTTTCATCAAAATTTATAAATTCTTTTTCTTTCCCTTTTTCTTTCTTATCATAAAAAAACCAGGTCAATTTTCTAAAAAGTAGTTTAAAGAGTCTGTAATATTTGAGCTCCTGGAGCCAAATTTATTTTCCGCTCTGAGAGAAAAGGTGAAAAGGAGATGCTTAGGATTTTAAGGCTGGTATCTAGACAGCAAGTACTATAACTGAGCAAAAGAGGCCCTAGGTAGGGAATAAAACTGCCTTTAAAGACAGTAAGGGGGGGCGGATGTGGCTCAAATGGTTGGGCGTCCGTCTGCCATATGGAGGGACCTGGGTTCGATCCCCGGGACCTCCCGGTAAAATGAAAAATGTGTATATGGAAGGCACATGGGCTGCCAGGCTCTGTGTGCCGCTGAGCCGTCGGGCCCAGGAGCCAGGCAGCAGGATGATGACGTAACAGGGGAGAGACAAGACGAGATGCTCCGAAAGCTCCAGAAGCCAGGGGCTGAGGTGGCGCAGGCAGCAGAATACATCTCTCCTACATCGGAGGTCTCCAGGATCGAATCCTGGTGAAGACTGGAGGAGGAGGATGAGAAGAGATGGCAGGAAACAAACACGGAGAATTGCGCAGCAAATGGACACAAAAAAAAACAGCAAATGGGGAAGGGGGAGTTTAAAATGAATAAAGTAAATAAATAAATCTTTTTTTTTTTTTTTTTTTACCGGGAGGTCCCGGGTATCGAACCCGGGTCCCTCCATATGGGAGACGGACGCCCAACCATTTGAGCCACATCCGTCCCCCTAATAAATAAATCTTTAAAAAAAATAAAAAAATAAAAAAAATAAAGACAGTAAGGGAGTGGATGTGGTTCAAGCAGTTGAGTGCCTGCCTCCCACATGGGAGGTCCCAGGTTTGGTTCCTGGTGCCTCCTGAAAAAACAAAAACAAAAATAGCTAAACAAATGTTAAAACCAACCCAGGGAAGTCAATGTGGCCCAGTGGTTGAGTGCTGGCTTCCCACATACAAGGTTCCGGGTTCAATCTCCGGCCCCTGGTACCTGAAAAAAAAAAAAAAAAAAGATAGTACAATGTATGGGTAAGATCCTTCACCTTGCAGCTAGACTGCTTGCTTTGAAAACCCTCTACCAAAGTTCGAGGGGTAACCATGACTAAGGCTAACCAAGTTCCTTAACCTTGCTGTACTTCTGTCTTCTTGTCTATGAGATGAGGGCAATGTTTGTGCCTGTTTCATAGGGATATTGGGAAGAATAAGTGGATTAATTCTTGTAAAATACTTAGAAACTGCCTGGCATATGTTAAAACAATTTTGGTGTACAATTTAGTAGTTAGCTATGATTTGTCATATGACCAGAACTGAAAAGTGATTGTTTGACTTCTTCCATTCAGTGACATGCTTTTAGGTGGCATGTTTGTTGGGCTGCACCAGCATGGGGCTATACAGTTATAAGGTCTGTTTGTTGTAATTCTGTTTTGCTGAATTATGCAACTGAGCAATAAATAGGCAACAATGTACTAAAAATTTGTTTTGAACTCCTCTTAGGTTATGTAAAAATGTAGAATTATGACTTGAAATAATATGAAACTCTTCTTGATTTTTACATCGGGAAAAAGCAGATTATAGTAGAGTCCTGACTAAGTTCACAAAGCAAAATTAGTTAATTTCTCAGTAGAAACAAAGGCAACAGCCTAAAAAAATTCTTAAATTATTTTAAAACCATCCTGTCATGATGAAAATATATTTAAAAGGTACAAAATCAATAGGTATAGGTCTTTTGAGAAAATCTTTGTAAGTACCGAAAATTTAAAACAAAAAATTGTTGTAGGCAGGCTAAGGATTTGAAAGATAGAGGGACCTCTGCATTTCAAAAGAGGAGAATAAGAGGAGATATAAGTAAGCTATATACTGTCAGAGAAATCCAAATTATTATCTTCTTATTCTTGCAAGAGAAAGAGAGTGTTTTTGTTTTTTAACTTTTTAAGTGAGAAAAGAACAGATGGATCTCTAAAGCAACTGGCTCCCAGGTTCATCAGATAGGTGAGAGTTCATCTCTACCTGCCCTTCCTGGACACCCAGGTCTTACCCTAAGTATCCCAGCTCCCAGAAAAATGCAGATGGTAGGTCTGGAGAAACTGAAAGCTAGGTTTTTGAGAATTTACTGCAAATCAAGGTGTTTCTGTTTATTTTATGCTTATTTTTTAGCGGATTTGAAGTGAATTTGATAAATGATAAATGGTAGTAATTAGTAAGTTAAATATTTCTCCTCTTGTTTTAACATCTTATTTACTAGAAATAAGCAGTTGAATGAGTCTGTAACCAAGGGTTAAAAATTAGCAAATGGTTATGATTACTGAATCATTATATAGATGCCTTTTTATTTTCCAGCCAAAGGTTATTATATGAAATTACTGAAATTGGCCAGACCAACCTCACCCTTTGTATATGGTCATTTCTAACTAAAATCTGCTACTGTGATGATTATTCCAGATGGCTATTACCCTTGAATATGAACACTTCAGTTGAAATAGTAGCCACTCCACCCTTCCCTGTTTGAAATCCATAAAAATCTTGTATCCACCCCTCATCCTCTTCAGCCCTTAATGTTTATTAATGAAGGAACCTGAGCCAGCCCCACCCTAATTACTCATTAGCCTAAACCTGCCTGTCTTTTTGCTGCCATAAAACATCAGAATTATTGCAGTTTGAGAAGGCAGATTTTTGGGCCCTTAGGCTACTTACCTCCTTTGCTATGTGCTCGCAAATAAACTCTCTCTTTGAAGCTAGGGTGTCTAATGAAGTACTTCTGGCAGAAGAACCTGCATTTTGCTCTAATCTCTAGCCACTCCCCCTCAATTTTGACTGTACAACAGCATCACCTGTGGAACTTGGCAAAAATACAGATCCCTGGGTCCAACCTTAAATGTACTATATGAAAATATCTTGGATGTAGAGTTGAGTCATTTGTATGGTTTAGAAGCTCCACATGTGATTCTGATACAGGCATACCTCATTTTATTGTACTTCACTTTATTGCACTAAACAGATGCTGTGTTTTTTTTTTACACATTGAAGGTTTGTGGCAACCCTGCATTGAGTAGGTCTATTGGGTTATTTTTCCAACAGTATGTATTCACTTTGTGTCTCTGTGGCACATTTTAGTAATTCATGCAATATTTCAAACTTTTGCATTATTATCATATCTGCTATGGTGATCTGTGATCTTTGATGTTGCTGTTGTAATTGTTTTGGGGCACCACAAACCATGCCCATGTAAGATGGCAAACTTAATCGATAAATGTTTTGTGTGTTCTGACTGCTCCACTGACAAGCTGTTCCCTCATCTCTCTTCTTCTCAGACCTCCCTAATTCCCTGAGACACAACAATATTTATATTAGGCCAATTAATAACTCTACAGTGGCCTCTGAGTGTTCAAATGAAAGAAAGAGTTGCATGTCTCTCACTTTAAATCAAAAGCTAGAAATGATTAAGCTTAGTGGGGAAGGCATGTCAAAAGCCAAGACAACTAGGGAAGTGGCTGTGGCTCAATCAGTAGGGCTCCCGTTTACCATATGGGAGGCCCCGGGTTCAGTTCCCGGGGCCTCCTGGTGAAGGCAAGCCCGCCCGCACGGCGTGGTTAGCTGACCCAGCGATCACAAGCAGCAAGGGGGAGATAAATGAATAAATAAATAAAATCTTAAAAAAAAAAAAAAAAAAGCCAAGACAACTGAAAGCGAGGCCTCTTGAGCCAGTTAGCCAAATTGTGAATGCAAAGGAAAAGTTCTTGAAGGAAATTAAAGGTACTCCTCCAAGAAAGGTAAGATAAAAGTGCAAGGTAAAGCAGCAAGTGCTGATGTAGAAGCTGTAGCAAATTACCCAGAATATCTAGCTAAGATAATTGTTGAAGGTGGTTCACTAAACAACAGATTTTCTGTGTAGATGAAACAGCCATATATTGAAAGAGGAAGACTTCTTAGGCTTTCATAGCTGAAGAGGAGAAGTCAATGCCTGGCTTCAAAGTTTCATAGGACAGACTGACTCTCTTGTTAAGGGCTAATGCGGCTGGTGACTTTAAGTTGGAGCCAGTGCTCATTTATCATTCTGAAAATCCTGGGGCCCTTAAGAATTATGCTTAATCTGTGCTCCCTAAATGGTACAACCAAGCCTGGATAACAACACATCTGTTTACCACATGGTTTACTGAATATTTTAAGCCCATTGTTGAGACCTGTTGATCAGAAAGAAAGATTCCTCTCAAAATACTACCATTCATTAACAATACAACTAGTCACCCAAAAGATCTGATGGAGATGTACAATGAGATTAATGTTTCCATACCTGCTAACAACAATCATTCTGCAGCCTGTGGATCAAGGAGTCGTTTCAGCTTTCAAAAGTCTTATTATTGAAGGAATACATTTTGTAAGGCAATAGCTGCCATAGAAAGCGATTTCTCTGATGGATATGGCCAAAGTCAGTTGAAAAGCTTCTGGAAACTATTTTCCATTCTAGATGCCATTATGAATATTTGTGATTCAAAAGAGGAGGTCGAAATAGCAATGTTCACAGGAGTTTGGAAGAAGTTGGTTCCAACTCTTATGGTTGACTTTGGGGGTTTAAGACTTCAGTGGAGGAAGTAACTACAGGTATGGGAATAGCAAGAGAACTAGAATTAGAAGTGGAGCCTGAAGATGTGATTCAGTTGCTTCAATCTCATGATAAAACTTGAGCGAATGAGGAGTTACTTCTTAATGGATGAGCGAAGAAAGTGGTTTCTTGACATGGAATCTACCCGTGGTGAACATTGTTGAAAAGACCACAAAGGATTTAGAATATTACATCAACTTAGTTGATAAAGCAGAGGCAGGGTTTGAGAGGATTGGCTCCAATTTTGAAGGAAGTTTTGTTACGGGTAAAATGTTATCAAACAGCATTGCCTACTATAGAGAAATCATTTGTGAAAGAAGAGTTAATCCATGTGGCAAACTTGATTGTCTTATCTTAAGAAATTGCCACAGCCACCCCAGCCTTCAGTAACCACTGCCCTGATCAGTCAGAAGTTATTAAAATCGAGGCAAGACCCTCCACCAACAAAAAGATGACGACTTGCTGAAGGCTCAGATGATAGCATTTTTTAGCAATGAAGTATTTTTAATTAAGGTATGACCATTATTTTTTAGACACATTATTTAATAGACTACAGTATAGTGGAAACATAACTTTTGTATGCACTGGGAAACCCAAAAATTCGTGACTTGCTTTATTGTGATATTTGCTTTATTGCGGTGGTCTGGAACCGAACCCCAATATGCCTGTACACAGCCTCGATTTTGCATCTTAATTCACTATTTGTGATTATTCATGCTCAACAATGTCCCTTTCTTCTCTAAGTGTGGTCCTGGACCAGCAGCATCAGTACCACCTGGGAACTTGTTAGGAATATGAATTCTCAGGCACCCACTCCCCAGGGCCACTGAATCAGAAACTCTGGGGGTGGGCTTCAGCAATTTATGTTTTAACAAGCCCTGCAGGGGATTCTGATACTTGCGCAGAAGTTTGAGAACCACTACTCTAGGTAAGTCTAATTTTAAGGTGCTAACATCATAAACAAGTATCACATTGTGCACTCTGGTGAGCTACCTGAAAGACTACATATTATTTAGTGAGAATTTTAGTAGAAATTTAGTAGAAAGACTATTTAAGTAGTGGACCTGAATTCAAGACCTGACCCTAGCAGATATTATATTTATGATCTTGGACAACGTATTTGCCTTCTTTAAACCACAGTTCCCCCATTGTGAAATGTGTATGCTAATACCTGCTTATTTCACATTTTTATGAGGGTTAAATGTCAGTAACTTGGGAAAATCTCATACTCTACCTGTGAGGTAGTATCCTCTATCAGGTACCACAAATTAAGTCTCTTAACAAAAGAGTATATAGAATGTTACTCTCTTTATATTTAGCCCATTTAGCACCTTGGCATTCTGTGCAATACTTGTGTGGTTGACTTTGAAGTGTCTTTTAAGCATGCCTTGAATTGCTGTAATGACTTCCAGCAAGGACACAGCCAATCTGTTTTGGTCAAGATGGGTACTGTAGCTTCTGTTTCCCAAAGAGCTGCCAAGTGCTATAAATTGTGTGACCTAACAAGGTTAACTTGCATCATGTGTAGCGGAAAGGACTTGGGAAGGTTGGCAATTACTCATGTTATATTAAAGGTTACATAGCAAAAGGAGTTTTATGTACTTCTAAAACTTGTCATTTTTTTTCTTTGAGTTACTTAGTAGAAAATTGACACTCCAGTCATAGATTTTTGGATCATAATTGCTGCTGTTTTTAAATGTCAATTTTTTTTTTTTAGCTAATTATAGTTGTTTATGAAATAGGATCCTTTTTAAAAATACTTAGATGCTCAGCTCATTAACAATTAGAAGTGGGTCCAAGGGAAAAGCATTGACACATGCATTACTAAATTATAATATAGTAAAACTGAAAAAGCTGTCTATCTAAAGGTCAAAAGACAGTCTTGTATTGTTTGTTGCTTTTTACTAAGTTGAAGCTTCCCAAAGGAGAAGTGCTAATATAAAATGTGAATCATTTTGAAATCAGTCTTCATTTCACACTTTTTGTTCTTACTTGTTAAAATTGTCTTCTTGGCCACACACACTAACCAAATAACTTATTAGCCATAAGTATAGTTTAATATTAGAAGTATGTCGTATTATAGTATAGAACTGAAGAACTGACAGAACCTTGATGAGTTTATAGGAGATTTGCAAAATTATACTTAACCTGTGTTAGGCTAAATAGTTTCATTTGTAATTCTACTTTTCATAAAACTGCATCTTAGGGAGGTAGTAGAGTAAGAGCTCAAAAGCTTCAATCTTAAATTCTACTTTCTGAGTTCAATTCACTATTCTGTCACTAAACTAGTTGTGTAATCTTGGGCAAGAATCTCTCAGAACTACAGTCTCTGTATCTATAAAGCTGAGCCCTTACAGTCTACCTACCTCATAGAATTATGAGGATAAAATGAGATCATACAGTTTAAAATGCTTAATATCTTACATGGCACATGATAAGCATCCAATAATTTTTAGATGCAGCTATTAATTTTATTATTGATATGATTGGTGTTATTATTAATATCAGAAGTAAGAGAGGTAAGGGTAGTGTCTTAGTTTGCCACTGCTATGACAAATACCATAGACTGGTTGGCTTAAGCAACTGGAATTGTTGTTTCACAGTTTGGAAGCTACAAGTTCAAAGTCAAGGTATTGACTGGCCATGCCATCTCTGAAGTCTGTAGTGGTTTGGGGACGACTTCTTGACAATCAACCTCTGCCTCTATCACATGGCGATGTGTCTCTTTGTCTCCTCTTGAGGCTTGTACTTTCCTGTCCAAACTTTCTTTGCTTGTGAAGACTTCAGTCATACCAGATTAAGGCCCATCCTGATTCAGTTTGATCTCACTTTAATAGGATCTTCCAAGATTCTATTTACAAATGAGTTCACACTGACAGGATGGAGTTTAGGACTTGAACATGTCTATGAGGAAGATATGATTCACTCTACCACAGGTAGTAAAAATGATTTCCATTCTGTAGCATTGGCATATACCTCCAACTTCTGTTTTCAATAGAAAAACCAAATAGTTTATTTCCATTTCTCAAATAAAAGCTCTTAAGATCCTTTGAATATTTGCATTAAGGTAGCCCTTTTTTTCTCTAGCAAAATAATCTGGGTTCCTTTAACCCTTTATCTAAGTCATGTTTTCTACGTGTACAATCTTTTTTTTACAGTACTTGTTTTTTACAGTACTGTTGTGGCAACGGATGTAGGCCATTTTAAATCAGCACACACCACTCAGAACTGAGTGGGAGAGAGTGTGGTCTACAGTGTGAACTGTGGTCTATGGTTGGTGGCAAGGCTCCAGGATGTATAAGTTCATTGAGGGTGGTGGGCCACACTGTGGGAGATGTTTGTGTGGGATGTGATGGCAGGTGTGGGAGGTGGGCAACATGGGAATCCCAGTGGGTTCCGTCTAATATTTTGGGTAATCTAAGCACCTCTTAAAATATATGTATATATATATATATAAACAACATTTTTGTAAGCAAATACACATATATGCATATATATTTATATATCATTTTGCAAATGTTTGTATGTATTGTGAGAATTTTGATTTTTACCCATAATAAATATATATATATATATATATATATAAAATAAAAATAATAAAGTACACTCTGAGCATTGACTCAGAATGACTAATGGCAAGACATATTTTAGTAAAATTACTGGGGTTTAAAGAAAGAAAAATCCTTCATGCCTCAAAATAAAGCAAGTGGTCTAATGGAAAAAAAAATAAATAAATAACAATTTTCTTGAGATATAACTTATATACCATACAGTTCATCCATTTATACATTCAACACAGTAGTTTTTAGTATATTCAAGTTGTGCAACCATCGCCACAGTCAATTTTGGAATGTTGTAATCACCCCCAGAAGAAACCCTGTATCCATTAGCAGCCACTCCCCATTTAGCCCCAACCTCCCAGCTCTAGGCAGTCACCAGTATATCTTTTCTATGTATGGATTTCTATCTATGTCTGTTCTGGACATTTTATATAAATGGAATAAAGGAATGTGTGGTTCTTTGTGGCTAGATTCTTTCACTTAACACAGTATTTTGAAGGTTCATCCATATTGCAGAATGTATCAACACTTAATACTTTTTGTCGTTGAATAATATTCCAATGTATGGACATATACCACATTGTATTTATCCGTCCATCAGGTGTTGAACCTTTGGGTTGTTTCCACTTTGGGGCTTTTATAATAATGCTGCTATAAACATTGATATACAAATTTTTGTGTGGACATATATCTTCATTTCTCTTGGGTATATACCAAGGAGTGGAAGTGCTGGGTCATGTGATAACTCAAAGCAACTACACCATTTTACATTCCCACCATCAATTGGGTATTAATTTCTCCACATCCTCACCAACACTTATTATTTGACATTTTGATGGTAGCCATCTTAGTGCATGGAAAGTGTTATCTCACTGTGGTTTTGATTTGCTTTTTCCTGATGGCTAATGATGTTTAGCCTGTGTTCATGTGCTTTTTGGCCATTTGTACATCTTCTTTGTTGAAATGTATTTTGAGGTCCTCTGCCCAGTTTTTATATTGGGTTGCCTTTTCATTATTGAGATGTAGGAGTTCTTTATATATTCTTTTTATATATTCCTTATTAGGTATATGATTTACAGAAGTTTTCTTCTAGTCTTTTCATTATCTTGATAGTGTCCTTTGAGAAACAAAAGTTTTGAAATTTGATGATGTCCACTTTTTGTTTTTCTTTTGTTGCTTGGGCTTTTGGTGTCTTATCTAAGAAACTTCATCTTTTTTTTTTAACATCTCTTCTAGTTGTAAAGCTCTTAAACTGTCAGATGTAGAATAATTATAACTTGTTAATCTGGATAATCTTTATTTGCCCTCAGGCTACATATAATGGAAGCATTGCTTCATGTCCATGTTGCCTAACTTCCAATTATGCATTTCAATATTATCTTGGCTTTTTATCTTAGCATAGAATTACTGACTTATTTTCTGTTAAGAGATAAGAGGGATCTTGTTATTTTATAAATTGTTATTTTTATTTTTATAAGTAACTTATTTACCAATCGATGGCGTATAGGTATGAGACCACTGACTCTTGCAATCTTCATTAATGTATAACATTTTCAAGTTAGTTTTTGAGGTCTTCTCTGCCATTACCTTTGTAAATTTGGGCAAATCATTTCAATTTTTTAGCCTTCCTGTCCTTTTAAGTAAAGTAGAAATAACAGTCGGTTGTGAGAATTAAATGATAGCATAAGAATGGGCAAATAGGCTATAGGCTACATCCTTACCCCAACCTGTTTTTGTGCTGGTAGCAAGCTAAGTATGGTTTTTACATTTTCAAAGAGTTGTTAAACAACACACAGAAGAATATGTGACAGAGACCATATGTAGCTTACAAATGCTAAAAATTTTATCTGGCCTTTTATAGAAAGTTTGCAAAATGGTGAGTTGAATATATCCATTTATCTCTGCTCTTCCATAAAACACTCTTAAAATTACAGTAAAGAATAAAAAAAGATATCAACCCACAAGGAAATAGAGCACCGAAGAGAAAATGACAGGAGGTGGGTGGAAGAGTGATAACTGTCTTGGCAGAGTGGAGAAATTCCCTGTGGAAATATATACCCATTCAAAACAAGCTGATTTGTTGCACAGCCCCCAAAGGCTCAATAGTTTAAGGGCCTTGTACCTCAGAAGACAGGACTGAGTGGGTAGAACTAAAGACTGGAAGACTGCTAGAAAACAGGAGTAAGATACAGTTAGACCACTAGCTCTCCTCCTCCAATCTGGGCAGGCAGGTGACTCCACCTTCCTGACTATGGAAGGAAATTGGAGGATTATGCTTCACACAAATTGAGCCAGAGAGGCTTTGACTCAGCGACAACAAGTACAGAGGAAGGCAAGCGTAACACACCACACAAAAGATAAAGTGAATCTGTACCAAACATCGAGACTACTCAGTCCTTATAACTGGCTCAGTTCCCAAAGTACAGGTGGTCCTGTTCATCCCCTCCCCCTCCTACCTGCCCCAACTTCCCACTACTAACTCTCCACCCCTTATGAGATTAGAGGGCTTTTCTCTGGAGAAATTGATCTACTCTAGAGAAAATATCTACATATAATGACATTTTAGGTTTCCACAACAAAACTGCTTGTCACTCTAGAGGAAAATGCACAAATTAGAAAGCCCAGCCTTTCTTTCTTTCTTTTTTTTTTTTTTTTTTAAACCATCCTGTTTATTTATTTATTTTTTTTTTTAAATTTTTTTTTAAAGATTTTATTTATTTATTCATTTATCCCCCCCTTGCTGCTTGTGCTCGCTGGGTCAGCCAACCACGCCGTGCGGGCAGGCTTGCCTTCACCAGGAGGCCCCGGGAACCGAACCCGGGGCCTCCCATATGGTAAACGGGAGCCCCACTGATTGAGCCACAGCCGCTTCCCCCCAGCCTTTCTTTACAGTATGATAGTTGAGGATCAAGGCATTAGAGGAAATCTTCTAAATATAAAAGATACATGAAAATAAATAAACTCTAGGAACTTGCAGGAAACAGAGAAAATGTAAGGAGCCAGCGAAGACAAAAAAACTATTATTAATATATACAGTGTGGTAGATTGACTTGTGTACTCCATTTGGGATATGTTCTTGGTCTTAGTGCACATTCTTGTGGGTGTGGACCCATTGTAAATAAGAGCTCTTCAGGATGTTACTTCAGTTAAGGTGTGGTCCAACTGAATCAGGTTGAGCTTTAGTCTGATTACTGGAGTCCTTTATAAGCAAAATGAAAGTCAGACACACATAGAGAAGCCACCAGGAGTAGCCAGAAGCTGAAAGTCAAGGGTCTGGAAGAGAAAGGAGAAGATACTGCCATGTGCATTGCCATGTCACAGAAAAGTCAAAGACCAAGGATCACCATCAGTCAGATCCCAAGTGCCACAGTCTTCTGGTAGAAAGCATTGCCTTGCTGAGACCTCAGTTTTGGACTTCTCTTAGCCTCAAAACCATAAGCCAGTAAATTCCTGTTGTATTTGTTTTAGCATCTGAGAAACTCATACACACAGATAAGAATAAATTTTGCTTTTATGAAACAAGCACAGGAAACCATAAATATAAAACAGTCAAATGAGAACAAGAAATAACTCTTTAATATTTTCTGATAGTAGACAGAAATTTTTAAATAGAAGGCTAGGAAGGTAGAGTTGAAAAAAAACTTAGAAAATTAACAAATAAATGGAAAATTGAAGAGAACAAGATAATAGGTTAAAAGGATCAGTCTGGGGAGCAGGTGTAGCTCAGTGGTTGAGCGCCTGCTTTGCATGTACCAGGTCCTGGGTTCAATCCCCGGTACCACCTAAAAAAAAAAAAAGTGGGGGGGATCAGCCTGGAGATTTAAAAAAGCCATAAATGGTAGGAGTTCTAGAAAGAAAAGTTGTATGCAGGAAATTTTCAAAGAATAAAAGTAAATTCTCAGAGCTAATGGACAAGAGTTTCCAGATTAATGGACTCTAAGTTCACAATATAGTCAGTAAAAGGTACACCAAGGTACATCATTGTGAAAGTTTAGAATACTCCTGGTAAACTTAGAATCTGTTCCAGAAAGAAATAGCAAGTTACACACAAATGATTAAGAATCACATGGTGTTAGACTTCTGTACCAAAAGATACTCAAGCAATACTTCCATATTCTGAAGGAAAGTTTCCAACCAGAATTTTATATTCAGCCAAACTATTTATGAAGTATAAAGAGAGATTACAACATTTTAGAAATGTAAATTTTTAAAAAAAATGTTTATTCCCTATCACCCTTTGTCAGAAAGTACCTGGAGAATGTGTCCCACCAAAATGAGGAAGTAAGCTAAGAAAGAGGAAGACACAGGGTCAAGAAACAGAAATTCCATCTTATAAGAGGGTCAAAGGAAATTTCCAGGCTGATAGTGAAGGAAAATATTAGGAAGATATGTACAGCAAGCCTAAGTTGCAACCTGGATTGGGACAGGTAGACAGAGGGCTCTGTAGTGGGAAGCTCTGAGAAAAAGAAAAAAAATTGTATTTGACAGTTATGTGATGTTAACCATATTGAAATCTGTTGGAGAATTTGGCAATAAATTAGTGATTTCTTAGACACATTAAAAAAATGTACTAGATATGGATGTGGCTCAGCTGCTAACAGTATTTACAGTCATAATAATATAAGCACACAATACTGATTTAACCAAAATTTGTGATATAAGACTTTATTATTACTGTGCATATGTTACTTATGCAAATATTTATAAATGTTGCCATGAAATAAATATTGTTGTAGAAGGATAGTTTTTGTCTTGGGGAAAATATACTATTGTTTATTACCAAAAAATTGTATGCTTGGAAATAAAGGGTATGTTTGGTTTATGGGCGAAAAGGTATATTAAGAAAAGAGAGAAAGAAGAAAGTGTGTATAAGGGTCTTAAGTAGTGAAATAAAAAGACTAAAGTCTCACTTTCCAGAATAGAGAAGTTAATGCATAGTGTCTGAAATCAAAAGATTAGGGAATGGCAATACAAGCTAAATACCAGAAGCATCAATATAAATAATTTCAAGTAGGAGTGTGATTCAGGGTGTGAGAGAAGGGGTGGTGAGTGCTGCTTTTCATCATAAGGTTGGTGGCACAGTGTGGCTTTTGAAACTTTGTGGAAGTAATACTTTGATTAAAAATTAAACTTAAATTTAGTCTGCCCCCCCCAAAAACAAACAAACAAAATGTATGAAGACAAACTTAAAAAATAAAGTACTATTCAAATACTAAATATTATGTTATTTTGTAGGGACATAAAGCTGACTCAGATTTCTGGTCATTCCTTTTAGAACTCTTTCATGCATTCCACAGTTATATAGAACTCCTCATTTTGTGTTTTGTCTCATAAGACTTTGTCTATGTTGTGACCCCAACTTGCTCTTCTATCCTACTTTCTTCAATATTTAGCCTCAGTTTCTTCCTGTGTAAGATGAAGGGAACACCCATCTATGAAATCTATACCAAAAGACCATGTGCCAAAAAAACCATGAAACAATTCACCAATATTGAAGCAAGACCCACTGATACCTAGGCTTCTAGAGTGAAATGATTTATTGAGAGGGTTTTGAATTATGGCTGAATGAAGCAAGACTCAAAGTTTAGAATGCATTTCTCTTTTCTTTTTGCTTTGTTTTTTGAGCCCGTGTTTATTTTAATCCCAGAATGTGAATTATGTATAGAGAAAATTTTAAATTATTTTCTTTGCAACTTCTTTGCTTTGGTTTGTTGGATTTTCCACATTTGCATTTATCTGTATGAAACAAGGGTTAATGGGCCTCTCTCCAATTATTCAATTAACCTCGTAACCAAAATAACTTCAAATGGCTTAGTCTGAAAATGTAGTTACCTAACGATTGATTGAGAAATAATGGAAATAGATTGTGACTAGTTCTGTTTGCCATGCTGCCATTGGCTGTTACTACTGCCAACAAATTTGAGTGAATCACAAAAGGATAAATTTAATGCTCACATAAAGATGTAATGTGAAACTGCCTTTTATAGTTTTGAAGTAAAAATGATTTAAAGGAACAATTTAAATTTACTTTCTTTATCCAGGGAGCTAACAGAATGAGAGGTCGGCTTGGAAGTATGGACAGCTTTGAACGGTCCAACAGTCTTGCTTCAGAGAAGGTATCTAGTTAGAGCTTCACTTTTTATAGTACTAATTGAAAGTTAGCAGAAACCAACACTGATATGGTGACATGCGTGCTTATTTATTTTATTGTGAGTCCATGAGAGCTATTTAAGAAATAAATATTTGAGGCTTTATTATTTTCAGTAAGTATTGTTGAAGATTCTGGATATTAAGATGTTGTTCATTATTCAGCTGAGGCTTTCTCATGTTGGCATAGAACACGTCACCTGTAGGCTAACTATGCTTTATCAGTCAGGCTTTTTACTGTTTGGAGTTATGCTTTGGAGGACAGTATTTAAGCAGACTTTCATTCAAAGCCATAGAAAAATTAGCCATGTAATTACTGTACTTGTAGAGTGCTCGTTTTTCTTTTGTTCTTTCCCCTTTATTTTTTTCTTTTCATTTTACCTTTATAACTGCAATATGAAGTTCTTTGTTTTTATCTCATAGACATTTCCCAGTAGTTTGGTTTCCTATCTCTTTGTTCTGATAGAAAACATCTAACCTGAGGCATATTTTTTAAATTAAAAAACATTAAAAGCTCTTATTAAAATTTCTATTGATAGAATTGAGGATTTTAGCCTAGCTCTAAGTCTGTTAGTCCTAACCCCTGTTTATCAAGCTGAACAGTTTTAAAATAATGCTTGTTCTGGAAAGTATAAACAGCATACCTGTCTAAATTGAAAGATTTATTATTATGTCCACCTATGTAATATGAGATGCAATCCGGCATAGCTCACTTTTCATTCATTTCCTGTTTTTTGTGTCTCTTTGTAAAAATTTACCTCAGGCAACAAGTAGTTGGATAGGAACATCCACAGCACAGGCAGATACTTTACAGACTTTATTTTATTTTCCTGAAGTCTTTGTCACTGAGACCTGGACACTCAGTCAGTGGAATATTGTTTTGACAGTACAGGAAGCATGTAACTGATATGTCACGGAAATTAGTAGATACATAAATGCAGACTCCACCCTCTTTTGGTCATGATCTCTTTTCATCTTTCAGGCTACAGTGAGAGTACAGTAGTTAGCATTTACCACAAAGTGTCAGGGGAAAGAATACCTTTTCTTATCACCCCTTTCATTTTCTGGCCAATCTTCACGGATGCTGCCTTACAGCTGCTTATCAGAAGAAATGGGTTGTGGTAAAACTGATTAGCCTTCAGCATGGATTGAGTAAAAAAAAAAAAAAAAAAGAAAGAAAGAAAACAGTTTGTCATGACTCAGGAGGAAGAAGAGGCACCCTGTCACTTTTTTTTTTTGTCACTTTTGGACTGTGTTTAAGCAGGTCTGACATGATCCTTGTAGGAAAGGAAGACCTCACTTCTGCTTGCTTTTCAGGACTGCTCCCCAGGAGACTCTCCACCAGGGACACCACCAGCCTCCCCACTGTCCCCAGCTTGGCAAACGTTCCCTGAAGAGGATTCGGATTCCTTGCAGTTCCGAAGGCGGGCACACACGTTCAGCCACCCACCTTCGAGTTCAAAGAGAAAACTGAATTTACAGGATGGGCGGGCAGCCGGTGTTCACTCCCCTCTTCTGAGGCAGAGGTCCAGCGAACAGTGCAGGTGAGTCTGAACCTTTCTCTAGAATGGAAAATGAAATTCTCATGCCACTTTGTTGATAACTGTGAGGCAGAGATCTATTGTGACTTCATGCCTTAGTCAACATTTAGTATTTACAAAGACCATGAAAATAAAGCAAGTTATAAAAACCTCAGTTACTAAGGGAAACAAGCCAAGATTTAGGGCACACATGAAGAGACGAGTTAAAGCATTTTGGCTAGAACCTTTTCTCTTTTAGAAAACAAGATAACACGTGATTGTTTTGACTGAAAACCTGCTGACAGCACATGTTAGCATCTTCTCTGTAATGACTAAAAAGAAAGTCAGCAAATTCTGAAATAACATAGTAATAGAACTTCCTGTTAAATGTACAAAAGATATTCTAATAAAATTTACTTCATACATGGGATAATATTTGGCTGTGTTTTTTTACATGATAAATTAAAGCAAAACATGAAAATCATTATAAATTTTTCTAAAGTGAAATGATAGCAATAAAAATATGTGCATACCATAATAGACAGGAAATGTCCATTAGAATTTTCTTATATGCTATAATTTAACAAAGTTGTTTGACATTTGGTAAGAAATAATAAAAGGGGTAAACCTGGAATTGTAGAATGATTCTACTTCTTACTGCATAGCACAAATCAGAATTTATATCCTGGATCTAATTTTGTTTCTCCTCTTCACCTAAGAGTTTGACATGGGAAACACTGAGAGAAATGCCAGGTATAGAAAAAAAATGGAACTCTAAGTAAAAAGAGAAAGCTAATTTTTATACCAATTGTTAGGAAATCTACCAGCATTTCCTTTAAGGATACATTTTTATCCTTGGTGTTGCTTTCTGAATGATTTGAGATGAAAAAATAAAATTTTGGGAAGCGGCTGTGGCTCAATCAGTAGGGCTCCCGTTTACCATATGGGAGGCCCCGGGTTCGGTTCCCGGGGCCTCCTGGTGAAGGCAAGCCCGCTCGCACGGCGTGGTTAGCTGACCCAGCGAGCACAAGCAGCAAGGGGGGGATAAATGAATAAATAAATAAAATCTTAAAAAAAAAAAATAAAATAAAATAAAATAAAATTTTAAGATATATGAAAAAAAATCAACAGAATTAAGTATTCCTTAGATTTTAGGTGAAAGAGATTAAGTATTCATATGTAGAGCAAGGTTTTTTAATGACCACTGCATTCATGTTTATACAAGGCTATCATGAAGAAATATTTTCAAGAACTTAAAAACATCAATTATTTTAGGCTATATATGATATCTGTATTCTTCCTTATATTTTTCTTGCCACAAGTACATTTTATTACATATCAATTCAAACAATTTCTACATAATATAAAAGGATGCTATGTGTTTCATTGTAAAAGCCTGATAGAAAAATATTCTTCTAAAAAAGCTATGGACTTAGGGCTCTGGATAAAATTATAGTGGCACAATTTCACGGGCTTCAGGAAAAAACACAGACATGTTTGTTAATCTAAAGGCATTATGATGACTTCCAAAAACAAAACATATTGTTCTTGAATTTTTTGAAAGGTTTATACCTTTAAAGTAGTTAAGACTTTGAACCACTGATAACCAGTTTTTCCTTCTGGAACTTATTTCCTATAATTATTTGTGCTTTTCTTCATTTTTTTTTTTTTTTTTCCCTTGAAGTGATTTTCGCATGTAAAACAAACAACTTGCTATCCCAAAATTGTTAAGAATTCTTTGGGGACAAACACATGTGGCTGAAAATGCTGCATAGATAAGGAATTTAATTTGTGAAAAGTGAAACTAGGCTATAGTCATCTAAGTAGAGAAATGCATGCTCCTTTTTTCCCATATGAGATCTAGCCCAAAGCCTTTAAAAGAGAGATTAAATTAACAGCAAGAACCTTTTATATGCTTTTTCATAGTGAATGAAAATTTTGCTGAAATATGACTTAAGACAAATTTGCTATATTTTCTGTACTCAGCAGTCTTCCATCAGTTCGACGCATGCACAAGGAGAGTAATTCTTCCTCCAGTCTTCCAAGTCTTCACACTTCCTTCTCTGCCCCTTCCTTCACTGCCCCCTCTTTCCTGAAAAGCTTTTACCACAATTCAGGTAGACTGTCCCCACAGTATGAAAATGAAATCAGGTGAGATCAGTGTCCTCTGTTTTGCAAAGAAAAATTTTGCAGTGTTATACTGATATGTTACTAAAAAGTGGCTAATTAATTTTGGAGTGATTTTATGCATCTTTACATTGTGCTTGTTCTAATCTGTTTCTAATATTGGTTTCAATTCCAAATAATTTTATTGAGTAATATTAAACCAGTAATTTGAAGATTTTTTAATGATAATCTTACTTTTTGAATTCTAATTTTTACACTCTTTGTTTGTTTCTCAAAATCTAAATTTTGTATTGTTTGGGACAAGATCTGGTGCTAACACGTCCTAAGCAAACCTGCCCTGATCTTGCTCTTTTTCTTAGCCTCCCTGGATGTATCTCATGGAATTCAAAAGCTACTGATTTAAACAACTATTCTAAAGTGATGGATATATCTTTATATTTAAGAATATAAAACATTACTTAGTAATTTCTTTGATTTTTCAGAGACATAGATTTACTTTTCTGACTCTCAGTGTATGTCACATAATGGGTACAATATCATGTTGAAAGCAACTCTTTTAGGTAGCATGAGGGATCTCGATACTTATAGGCATTCTGTTTTGTTTTTGCCCTCAGTCTTGACAACAGCCAGCCTATTAAATCTTGTTATTTGCATAGTTATTTGCACAGCTAAGCATAGTTAGATGTAGTGGGTTTGTTTTTTTCTTGAGTATTGCCTCTTTTTCATTTGAAGTAATACATGAAATCTTATTGAGCATTCAAATTCTTAGGGTATTGGTACCCTTTGAAAAATGGTAGGCTAAGTTGGGAAATTTTGTAAAGGGGTAGTTGGTAGTTTAGAGGTTTTTGAGTGTTCATTCCTGTTTTTATGTGTAGCTTTAGTTTACTCATTTTTATTTTGATATAGCATCCCATTTAATAGACTGCATTTTACCCATTCTCTTGCTTCTCTCCCATTCTTAGGCTTTTCGGTTGTTTCTAACTGTTCAGTTAGCAGATTGGCAACTTTTTTGGTCAAGGGGAGGAATACATGCTGCCATCCAGCCTGTGTACACCAAAATAGTCCTGGGTATTCTTTAGGCCTCCTTTATCCTACAGTTAAGAAATCCTAAAAGTTAACATATAACTTGGTAATGCTCAGTAGCTAAATTTGACCAATCCTTGAATTATATCTTAGTATCTTTTATCTATGTGTGCTAAATTTTTTTCATTCCAAGAAAGATAATTAATATAAGATTAATATAATTTTGAATATGAACTTTGCTCTGAATTAGACAAAGTCATGTTCAAACACTGAATTTGATTTCTAGTGAAGAAAGATGGTGAAGAATTGGTTCTAACAATTTTTCAGGAATAACCTTATCAGAGAAGGTTTAAAGGACCAATAAGAAATAAACTACAAAAAGAGTATAATATTTATGGAATATGCAATGAATTTAGAGAGCCAAGAATACTCAAATAAAAGATCAGTATTCCTTATTTCTATAGTAGCTCCTATCAATAAAAATACAACACTTTCAATCAAACCCCTTTGCAGTTTCTTATTATGTTAGTTAAAGTGAGCATCTGGAGAATCCCAGTTTCCTTTCAGAAACAGAACCATGCCTACAAGTGACAATTAGCAATAACCATTAAGAAAGTCAAAGGATAGCTGCAAATAGGATGTAGAATATAAAAACTGTGACTTCCTTTTTTTTAAAAAAAAGATTATGATGCTTAATATAAGGTCTTGGTAGTTTCTACTTAGTTGTGCGTATTATTTTTGGTAATGGCTTCCCATAGTCCTCTATACATCTTTCTAATAGAAGAATATTGACGTCAGTGCAAATTATGCATTAGTTTTGAATTGAAAAATTTCACCCTTTTGAAGCTATCTTATTTGAAGTGTTATAATTAAACATGTGGACAATTTTTAAATTTGTAGGATCATTAAAAATCACACTATTTTCAGTACTTTTAATGTTTTCTTGGCTCTGGGAATTCTAAAAATCAGAGAGCACCACACTTTTTTGTAATTAGACAGCATAGTGTCAATAGACCAAAAATGTACTTTAAAAAACAAATATGTTCGTTGAAAAGTACACCGCAATGGATTATCACTTAATTAACACAACCAAGTCTCCACCACCCAAATCGATGAATGGAATGCAACCAGCACCCTAGCAGCTCCCCACATTTCCCACTCAATCACTATCCCCACCTGACCCCAAATACCATAGATTAGTTTAGTTTGGTTTTGAACTTTATATAAATGAATGATACGGTGGATATTCTTTTACTTTCACTGATTATTACTTTGTGAGATTCATTCCTGTTTAGGGTTTTTTTGGCTGTATAGTTTTCAATTTAATGTATCATAATTTCTCTCTTACTGATGGACACGTGGGTTGTTTGTAGTTTTTTGGCTATTACAACTGTATTGTCTTGAATATTATTGTTCATGTATTTAGTTACACATACATGTGCATTTTTGATGAGTATCTATACAGTAGTAAAATTGCTGGGCAAAGTGTACTCCTGATAGGCTTATTTTAACTAGTGAATCACCAAGACTTAAATATACTTGTTACAACCTTGGGAGAGTGTTTTCTTCTTTGTATTTTAAAATAATTTCAAGCTTAAGGAAAAATTGTAAAAGTATTACAGAGAATTCCTATTAATCCTTTATGAGATTCACCAATTTTTAACATTTTTCTGCATTTGATTTATCTGTCTCTTTTGTCCATTTACATGTGTGTATACAAATACACACACACATACACTCACATATGTTTCTTTATTGCATGCATAATGACCCCTTACTCTTAATACTTCAGTGTGTATTTCCTAGAAACAAGGATATTCAAGAGTGTGATTTTAATTCAGTGGTTTTAAAACTCTATATCTCTAACACTTGTTTTAGAGAGAACCTCATGACGATATCTGGTTCTATTCAGAATAATGAGAGGAAGAGGTCGCAATAATATGAATTATAATTTTATTTTCACAATCTATGGATTATAATTCATTTTCCCTAATATCGTATTAGTTGCTAATAAGATAGTTGATGTAACTTATTAGCATTATTATTTAGTTGATCTCTAAATATGCATAATCAAATAAGATATAGGGTAGGATAAGGGTATAGACTAACAAATACTACTTTTTTCAAAGGCAGATCAATTTGAAATTTAAAATTCAGGTTGGGCATTCTTCTCCAAGACCACTGTCCTTAATTATTAAAAACATGTCAGGGGAGCAGGTGTATTTCAGTTGTTGAGCACATGCTTCACATGTACAAGGTCTCTGGTTCAATCCCTGTTGCCTCCAAAAAAGGGAAAAGAAAAAACATGTCAGGTTACTCTTTTTAAGCAGGCTGAAAAAGGAGTTGAGATCTTTTAAATACTATGGTTTCTTGATTAGTGGGTTCTTTACACATCATAGAAATGATAAAGGAAAGGGACTAAGCATATATTTTGTTTTACTTTCAAATTAATTTTTAAAAATCTAATACTATTTTATTGTTTAAATTATAATTGTGTATGATATAGTATAATTTTATAGCATACATTTATCAAATTATAATCCTTTCTATCAACAGGCATCTTTGTTACTCCTTGAAATTCTTCTTATGCTTTACATCCATATTTGAAAAATTATTTGTATTGAAGTCCATTAATTGAAAGTAAATGATAAGCATTACTTTTCTATACTTAAAAATCTTTACAATGTGAAAATAAGATTTGCTGATGAAGTACTTTGTGGTACAGTTGCAATTCTACAGTTCTCTTATATTCACTGATAAAAATAGTATAATGGTTAGTAGCATTATGATTCGTAATTAAATTAACCTTCTTGATGAATTATTGATGATTTATGGAAATGCCTTTTTAATCCTGATTTTGGACATATATCTCTCTGTGTGTGCTAATGCCATTCCTTGTTTTCCTGTTGTACTAGACAGGACACTGCTTCAGAATCAAGGTGATTAGAGGTCTCTAAATAATTTCATTAAAAAAAAAAACATAGATGCTTCTAACTGAATATCATCATTTGTTAAAAGAGTATTTTTGATTATCTCCTGAATGCATGCCATCATTCGGGATACTATGAGTAATAGGAAAAAATGTGACCTGTGGTGTAATCAAGTATCAGGAATGACCATAAGAATGTTGATTGCAAGCAGAAATCCTGTTTCTACTCTATTCTGTGACATTTCATCAGATCTGTGTTGTGGCTGTCAATCAAAGCCTAATTTTAATTTTGAATAGTTTGCTATTTTGGAAGTACTTAGGTACATATAATGAGTTTATTCCAAGTTATAAGATGATGCAGAGGGGGGCGGCTGTGGCTCAATCGGTAGGGCTCCCGTTTGCTGTGTGGGAGGCCCCGGGTTCGGTTCCCCGGGCCTCCTGGTGGAGGTGGGCCCGCCCGTGCGGTGTGGTTAGCTGACCCAGCCAACACAAGCAGCAAGGGGGGGATAAATGAATAAATAAATAAAATCTTTAAAAAAAAAAAAAAGATGATGCAGAAATGAGCATCCTAAATGAAACATACTCATAAAATCTAATTTGGTTTTCACCTGGAGAAAATTATTGATGTATTTCTGTTCATCTTAATTCCTATCAATTTGGTCACTTTGAGACACTGCTAAGGCCTTCCAGCCCTCCCAGGGACACAGGGAAGTCTGACCACATGTATGATGACATCTCTTCCTCTTGACCCCCATGCTTTTTGTGGTAAACATCCAGAAGTACTACTGAGCTACTTAACTGCAAATGGCTATTCTCTGCTTTGTTCCAGTTTCTACCCTTTACTCATACCACGAGCCCAGAGAAATGCTTACTCTTCATCCCATTTGCAGCCAATAACATTTAGATTTCTTTCTACCTGGAGTAAAAACATAGTGTTAAAGATTGGACTAGAATGAGATAGTCCAAGGAGATAAAAAGTTCTCAAGAATTATTTTGGCCACATTGATATTACAGAAAGTGACTTTCTGAAAGTTGTAATTGTTCTACACTTGTGTGTGTGTGTGTGAGATTGAGTTTAAGACCATTTAAATAATACTTCTTAGCAGGAACATTAAATGTTAAATTAACATTCTAGAAATGTTAATTTTGTCTTGTATCCTTTTAAGCTACTATAGGCAGAGAATTAGCTCTGTTTTTTACCTTAGAGATCATCTGGCTTACAGTTTTCTTATTTTATATATGGATAGATTAGATTAAGAGAGATTTGATATTTTCCTTGATATGATTTTTTTTTTTATCTTAAGTTGTAAGGATGTGAATAAACAAATGAGCTAATCATGGATATTTTAAATTTTGATATACAGAACCCAAATTTAAAAAAAAAAATCTGCATTGAGTGTAAAGTTTAGGAAATAACTCTTTGTTCTCTTCATTCTTATTTTTTAACCATTGTTCCACTGACTCATCTTCCTCTTTTGACTCATAGCTCAGATTCTATATATTAATTTCCACCAGAATAGTTTAATCTTAGTTTTCTTTAACTAGTAAAAATTTTCCATAGGATGATGGTTGAAAGCTAGAACTTACATAAACTACTAGTGAACCTCATATGATTACAAATTAAAGTGTACTGTGGATCCTGTAGAAAAAGTCAAGTTTCATTACTATTTTGTTCCGTGCAGCCTTTCTTGAGGCATTTAAATAGAGAAAGGGTTTTCAGCCTTCTGATAAATAATTATCACATTTATCAAGTCTTCTTATCTATCTTGAGTTGTAATCCATTATGATTAATTATGATTTAGCCTAAATCTGTGTAAGTTCATTTGGTTTCGTTTATTTGGACTTTATGATGCTAATAGTTCTGGGATGGGTACTAGAGGATCAGGGTGCGGTTCAGCAGGAAACACCTTTGCACAGCCAGTCCTAATGGTGGAGGTTACATTTGTGAAAATAGTAACTATGCTGTCCAAAAGGGAAATAAAACAAGACTGCATCCTTTTTAAAGTTGAATCTCTCTCTAAGTGGTCACTGAAACCCTTCATTCTGTACAATTTCCAACAAATTAATCCTTATTAAAGCAGACCAGTATGCATTAAAAATTCTCTTACCATAAGAAATATGATGTTATTTTAGTAGTTGATGTGGTGAAGCCTATAATTCTTGTTCAAAAATACATTAAAAAGTTATCTAGAAGATTTGGAGGGTTCACACCATATCCATAGCTTGCTTTCTTCATTAGAGAAGTTGTGCATATACAGAACAATCATGCATAAAATAAAGGATTCCCACATATCACCCTACTATTAATACCTTACATTGGTGTGGAACATTTGTTGTAATTGATGATAGCACATTTTTATAACTGTGCTATTAACTGTAGTTCATGGTTTAACTTAGGGTTCACTGTGTAGTGTAGTTGCATGGATCTTTCATTTTACTTTTTATTCTGTTACCATATATATAATCTAACATTCCCCCTTTTAATCACATTCAGATAGACATTTCAGTGCTGCTAATTACATTCACAGTGTTATGTTACCATCACGACCATCCCTCACCAAAACATTTCCATTATTCCAAATAGGAACCCCTTATATATTATGCCTTAATGTCCCATTCCCTATCCCCACCCTATCCCCTGGTAACCTGTATTCTAGATTTTGACTCTGTGAGTTTGCTTATTCTAATTATTTCAAATCAGTGAGATCATACAATATCTGTCCTTTTGTGTCTGGTTTATTTCACTCAACATGATACCTTCAAGTTATCCATATTGTTGCATGTATCAAGACTTCATTCCTATTTATGGCTGGATTATTTTCCACTCAATGTATGTGCCACATTTTATTTATCCAACCATCAGTTGGTGGAAACGTGGATTACTTCCATCTTTTGGCAATTGTGAATAGTGCCACTCTGAACATTGTTGTGCAAAAATTTGCTCAAGTCCCTGCTTTCCATTCTTTTGGGTATATACCTAGTAATGGGATTGCCAGGTCATACGGTAATTGGTAATTCTATACTTAGCTTTTTGAGGAACTGCCAAACTATCTTCCACAGTGGTTACACCATTTTATATTGCCACCAGCAGTGAAGGAGTGTTCTTATTTCGCCACATCCTCTTCAACACTTGTTAATTTCTGTTTTTTTGGTTTTTTTTCCTAATAGTCACCATTCTAGTTGGTATGAAATACTGTCTCATTATGGTTTTGATTTGCATTACTCTAATGGCTAATGATGTTGAGCAACTTTTCCTGTGTTTTTTGGTCATATGTATATCTTCAGAGAAATGTTCATTCAAATCTTTTGCCCATTTTTCAAATGGGTTGTTTGTCTTTTTGTTGTTGAGTATGGGATTTTTAAAATATGTTCTTGATACTAAACTCTTATCAGATATGTGGTATCCAAATATTTTCTTCCATTCTATAGATTTTTCTCCTTTCATACCAAAGTCCTTTGATGCACAAAAGCTTTAAATTTGATGACATACCATTTACCTATTTTTTCTTTTATGTTCAGGTATAAAATTTTAAGTTGGCAATTGTTTTATTTCTGTACTTTAAATATTTTACCCCTTTGCCTTCTTGCCTCCATAGCTTCTGATAAGGAATTCTCAATCTTATTCTTTTATCCAGGGTACATAACAAAGGGAGTTTGCCTGTATTAAGATGTGTGTATAAGCTACTATCTGAAATATCTTATTAACACTTGTTGTCTGTGTTAGTAGCTCAGGGCTGTGTCTTTTTCTTCACTTTAATATAGCTAAACCAGAGTTAATATTTCCAGGAATATAAATAATGATTACAAGTAAATGAATTACTTAATAACTGTGGGATGGATACATAAAATAAACAAAACCATGACAGGCAGGTTTACAAAATAAACACAGGACAGGCAGGTATTTACAAAATAAATAAAAACACAACAAGCGTGTATTTACTGTCTTGTTCTAGTCACTGTTGAGTGCCTCAGCACTTCTGTTTTCTATTCTGACTATCTGAGAATGATTAGGACTTCTCTAGTTGAGTTTGTTTTCTGACTTAAAGTATTTAATGTCCTTAGTCCATCAGAAGTCTTTTACCTTCATTTGTTGTTATCCTCATCATTCACTTAGGAAAGCTCAGAGACTTTGGAACTTAAAAGTGTGAAATATTTCCTCTGCTAACAGCAACAAGTATTGTTTGGGCTTCAGCTGCTAACATAGTTGACCTCAAAAGTATCTTGTGGCATGACTTTTACTGCATATAGGCCTAGCATAACTTAGAGTGGCCTTTCTTAGGAAATGAAATTCTTAGAGCAGACCAGCATTTCCTCATGTCAGTTTCATAAAACACAAATCTAGAAAAGCATGACACCCCACCCCCCTGAAAAATGGGGGAGGTGATTCTTGGATCAAATAAGTTGAATTAGTTAGGGGATTTCTGTATGCGGTTCCCCTCTTACAGAGGCACAGTGTCTACTGGTGTATTATAGTCTCTAATAAAGTCCTGCTGTAAAGAATCTGTTTAATATTTTAAAACTTGACCTGTCCAATCTTATTTGACCACATTTTTTTCTTATTAATCACCTAACAATAATCCCAAGGCCAAACATTCTGCCTTTATTCAGGCTGCTTTTTGCCATGGTCCGGCTCTTGGTAGCTAATAATTTGGAGATCGATCTTAACAGTCACCGGAAATTAGAAGTGTATCAATCAGCCTATCTTATAAGAGCTATAAAAGAGCTCAATAGCTAGCCTCATCTGGAATTTTTACATTGGTCAGAATAAATATTACTTTTAATTCTTTAGAAATGCAGAAGTTCATTACTTAAGCCAACTGTACTCTTCCACATCAGTACTTCTGTTCCTCAGATTTTAACCCAGAATGGAATGAGTAGAAACAGGCGAGCTTGTCTTGACCGGGCTGTGGTCTCAGGATGGGGTCACCTGGGCGGAGGGAGGCACCTAGTGCCGCACTGCTCCGCGTTGCTCATGGCTCACGCTTGCCCGTGGCATATCTCGTGAATGGCTTCTGCTACCATTTTGTTGAAAATTACGATGTCATGCAGTTCTCTACCAAGTTACATATTTATTTGTTTTGTACAGTGATGGAGAGGGGAGGAAAAGAACCTCATCTACCTGCAGCAATGAGTCCCTAAGCGCTGGAGGAACCCCTGTCACTCCTCGCCGCATCTCCTGGCGGCAGCGCATTTTCCTCAGGGTGGCTTCGCCCATGAACAAGTCTTCCTCAGCAATGCAGCAACAAGGTCTGTGCATCCTCGCTAAAGGACGATTCCATCTGCAAATCATAAGTTAGGGAATGGCGCCAAATGCGTGGTAGAGGAAGCAGTGTAAGTGATGACAGTGGAGAAATAACTTCACGTTCAGGATCTGATATAGCAGTTAACCACTTAGATACCATCAGAACACAAAACACATTCAGTAAATATTGTTGATGAATGAGTGAGTGTCTGAAATTCATTTTGGGCCTACTCCATGATGTATAGGGAACCGTGATAGAGATAGAAGAGAAGTCAGAGATCTTTTTATTATTAGAAATGTGATATATTTTTTACCGGACTCAAATGTAAACAAACTGACAGAGAAATGATGAGCAATAAAGAAATAGATGGTGATACACTATGCAAATATAAACCAAAATAGAGCAGAGACAGCTCTCTTTGAATATTAGATCCACTGGAAATTAAAGCAAAAACATCAAAAGGGGGAAAGTAAATGTACCAATGTAACAATAAGATTTAAGTCATAAGTGCATACAAAATTATTTAGCTTTGTGAACTAGAAAATATCACAACAGAATTTTGGAAGTAAAAAAATAGCTCTAGTGGGAGATTTTAACATATTCCTCTTAGAAAATTAATTGTAGAGAAAAATTAAATACAGATATTTGTGCAACACAATTAACAAGCTTGGACTTCATAGAGTACATTGCCCTCTACAGAGAATATTGAGTCATTTTTAGCATACATGGCATATTCACAAAAATTAATTTATACTTAACCACAAAGATTTTTAAATAAATCTCAATCATGATTGTTTATACTATATTCTCTGACCAGAGTACCCAAAAAAGAAAGAAAGAAATCAATCAACCAAGAATTAGAGGAAAACTAAAAATGTCATGTGTTTGGAAGTAAAAAATGGTACTCCTAAAAACTAGAAGAAAGAAAATATAATGATCAGGGCCCTACATACCAAGTTGAGTGGCATTTAGAAGGCAATCCATAGCCTTGAATGCTTTCATTAAAAATAAGTATGCCCAAAATCAAATGTACTAGGTGTTTAACTCAAGAAACTAGGAAAGGAATCATAGAGTAAAGTTAAAAGAAAACAAAACTTAAGGAAGTAAATAATAAGAGTAAGGGCAGAAGTCAATTAATAAAGCAAAGAAGAAAAGAAAACTTGTATTACCAAAGGTGAAATTGACTCTGCCAAGTGTTGTCAGAGAAAGTGTCACAGAAAATTTAGTTATTTATTTAAACTCATTGCTGGGAGAAGAGTGGTTTGGAAAGAGGGAATGGTGAAGTTCTAGAGTCACCTGAAAACACTTGCAGGTCAGAATAATGAGAAGTTCTGCATAATAGGAGCATACGATAGGAGATTGAGACCTGAGACCAGAGTAGGATGGAATTTGTATGCCGTTCCCAGTCATTTGAACCTTGTTCTTTGGTATATAAGTAACCATTGAAATGTTTTAAGAGATATGGTCATGTTTGCTAATAGGAATTTAATTGGCAGCAGTGCAAAGGCTGGCTTGGCATGGGAGAGAGAGAGAGTTTTGCAGGAGGAAAGGGCACGGGTGGTGCTATCCTGGACAGAGACATGCCACCCTTGCTCAGCTGCTTGGCTCTTGATGCATTCTGGTGGCAGATTTAGACCTTAGGAGGTGACTAATATCTACCCTCTTAATCTTTTGTTTTGCACAGTCATAGAACTTATTTAGATAAATTGCGGAAGTATTAGCTTCTGGGGAAAGGCCAGGTCATTTTGAAGCACCTGTTTTATAGGTCTTTTTGTCTTGAAAGAAGAAGTGGTGAAACGACATATGCTACCATTTCGCTGTGAGAGGGAAATCTGGAAGGGGAATTCAGTCTAATGAGTCTGCTTAAATCATTGGTTCCAGAAACTACCAGTTTCTAGGCAAGGGCTTTGTGAAAACCTTTAAATGTGCAAATGTAGGATGAGAGAGTGTCCATTCTAGAGAAAACTTCTATAGACTGGGTTACTCTTAAGGAATGCCTCTCACTGTTTTCTTCTATGCAGATGGACTGGACAGGAATGAGTTGCTGCCTCTGTCGCCTCTTGCTCCAACCAAAGAGGAGGAACCGCTTGTTATATTCTTGTCTGGTGATGATGACCCAGAAAGAGTTGAAGAAAGAAAAAAATCAGAAGAACTGAGGAGTTTATGGAGAAAAGCGATACACCAACAGATCTTGTTGCTTCGAATGGAAAAAGAAAACCAGAAACTTGAAGGTTAGCTTTCCATACAGGACTAAATGAAACAACACTAAGATTTAAATCCCCCACATTTATTCTGACTCTCAGACTATACATAATTTGACTAGACTGTCTACCAGTTATAATTGTTATTTCTGTTTTGTGAAGTGGTTAAAACAGGGGATAGGTCAACTCAAGATATTTGCAGTTTTGTTTTATAGATTTAAAATATCAGAAGCCCTTAGAGTATTTTTGGGTAATATAGAATGTAGATATATTGGAATCAATGTATTTGATATGACTGAAAGTTTAATATCATTGTGCATTACTTTAAAAACACACCTTCAATATGAAAAGCAAATCATCCTTTTGAACATGATTTTCAATTTTTATGTTCACCAAATTTGTAATAGGAGAAATATGCCTATTTCAAATAAATTCTTTCATAGATGCAATATAAATATCTAATTATCTGTTATCAAATCAAAGTTCCTATCTTTTGTTACTTGTTATAAATAGTCTATTTTTAAAAAGCCAAAATAATCATTGCATTCATAACAGGATAATTTATAATAAGTATTGTGCTATTGCTGATGTCTTATTGCTAAGTTTCTGAATACCAAATGCTTTAGAATGTATTTTTCAGACTTAGAAAGAATGATGTTATTTACCCTACAACTGATAGAACAAGGAGATGCCAAAACCATACCAATCTCCAAAAAATGTATCAACACCAAGACCTTGGGCAAATTGCCTAAACTAAAACGGCCTTGTTTTTTTACATCTGTAGAGTGAAAGATCTAGGTTTAGCAGACCGTTTGATCTTTTACAATTATTGACAAATGTACAACCTGAATTTTCCTCTCACTTGCTTTTATTGTAAGATCTGCTAAAAAGTGCTTTTAGACAGATGTTCACATTCCTGTGTTTATCATCTAAAGATTCCTTTTACTATACCTATTATAGTCAATCCATTTTTTATTTTAGCAATACTTATTATATATTTATTGTGTAAGGTCACAATTTATTTCTTATTACAATTTTTTTAGGAGAATGAAAGTACGTAAGATTTTAAATATACCTAGGAAATAAATACATCTTCTTGCCTTTAACATTATCTCAAATGCAATTATTTGTTATTGGCTTACCTTTTAAAAGATCTGCATGATATACGGTATGCCCACTCAAGATTTCATAGATTTTGAAAGGATTTTTTTTTCAGATTTTTAAGCAATTAGTTATATCTTGAAATAACTCATATACAGAAAAGAGGATGGAAAAAAGATGGTTAGGATTTTTTTTAAAATTTAAAGCATGAAATTATATTTCATTAATAGTTGGGAGTATGTACAATTAGAACATACTCAATATCAAAAGGTAGCTTTAGCATTATAGACTATTTGAGCTAGAAATGGAGATAGAGGTTATTTATTCCAATTCTCAGTCCATTTCTACAGCTGAGTTAGTTACTGACTTGGGGAGGTTAGACAGTGATTTACTGGCAGAACAAGTACTAAAACTCAAGTTTTTTCATCTTGGTACTTGGACTTTCCCCAGTATGCCACAGTATTTCTCAACTATGTGTACTAATATAAGGAAAAAGCATGGTTTACTACAAATGACGACATGTGTATTGTGAGGTCACTTATACTATATAAGTAGTATATTCTTAAAATATATTCTCAGAAAACTTTATCAGCTCTATTTATTTCTCTGTTTACAAAATAAAGACAAACATAGCCTCACCCATTAAAATTCTAGCCAATGGATAAGTCATTTCTTGGTAGCTCTTTATTCTTGCCTACTTACTCAGTTGAAGTCAAGTATTAACTTCTCTCACTTCCATTACATCCTCTGGGCCTGAGGCTGGCCCTTAGTAGGTGCTTGTTATTTTTCTGAGTGAATAATGATCTAGAGGAGATTGGAGAGAAAAAAAATCTGAGGAAATATACTTTGTCTATCGTGAAGGAAATCATAAGTAAAGCTATATATAGGATTACATTTATTATTAACTTTAACAAACCATCTCTTTTTCTAAAATTTAGTTATTGTAAGAGAAATATAAGCAAATATTGAGAATCAAAGCTTAAACTGTGTTAGATAGCCATCTAGTGGCATCCTGGAGGAATATTTTTATAGTGCAATTATTTTCTTTAAATTATGTCTGGGATTTTTTTACTTCCCTGCTTGACTAATAGTCTTTTATAAGAAATTTTAATTGTTTTGAAATGGTTTCAGACACACTGAGTAAAGAGTAACAGTCTGTTCTGCTATTGTTTTTGTGCTGTCGAGGACTTATTGGATGTGTGACAAAATTTATTTTGCAGAAGGTAAGGCGATTGATTACTGTGAGCTTAAACAAATACACATTACTCTGAGAGATTCCTGTCTATGAAAAGTAACTATTTCCAGTGTGATCCTCGGGAAAGTGAATAAATAAAACTCACATGTTTGTCCTTGTTTCTCCCCATTTAAAATTAATTATTTAAGGTAAAGAAAGGTAGGATAGTCATTGTTTATAGGCATTTCTTTTAATGAGCTTTGGGCCTATAATTTAGGCCATCAAACGAAAGGATTCTATATTATTTTAAAAATGGAAATAATCTTGACTTCAGTAAAATGAGGTTTTCTCTTTAAGATTAAAAAATTGAGCATGAGAACACATTCCTAGTGTCAAGGGCAGCTTTGATAACTCTGGAAATAGTTACAAAAGTATCAGGTTATCGTGTTCAAACCAAGGTTAGCCTGAGGCATTGTTCTCTCCCATGGTGTATATAATATATTAACACCTTAATGGTGTTTAAAGCTACACAGGCTTCTATCACATTAGCAAAATTTTGAAATTTATAATATAGCACATATGGTTTGCTTTTTTATGCTTAGCAGAGTTCCCATCTGTGTATAAGGCACAGAGTAAAACCTCCTTAGGAAGTTCTTTCTGATATTTTCTCACATGGCTTGAGTTTGAGAATCTTTCAGGAATCTTCAACTCTTTTTTTTCTAAGAAGTTTTCTTTTTGAGAAAGTTTTAGTAGTTGACTCCTAAAAGTCATTTGTTGTGGTTCTCCAAATAAAGTAAAATGTTTTGAAATACTATGTTTTAGGGAGGCGGCTGTGGCTCAATCAGTAGGGCTCCCGTTTGCCATGTGGGGGGCCCCGGGTTCGGTTCCTGGGGCCTCCTGGTGGGGGCGGGCCTGCCTGCACGGCGTGGTTGGCTGATCCAGTGAGCACGGGCAGCAAGGGGGGGATAAATGAGTAAATAAATAAAATCTTTAAAAAAAAAAAAAAAAGAAAAAGAAATACTATGTTTTAAAAACACATTGGTCTTACATAAATTCTCTTAATTTTCTTAGCAAGTAGAGATGAACTCCAGTCCAGAAAAGTTAAGTTGGACTATGAAGAAGTCGGTGTATGTCAGAAGGAAGTCTTAATAACCTGGGATAAGAAGTTGTTAAACTGCAGAGCTAAAATCAGATGTGATATGGAAGATATTTATACTTCGCTTAAAGAAGGTATTCTGGATCATCCTAATTTTTTGTATGTTTGTTTTTGTTTTTGTTTTGTTTTGGACAAAGGCTTCAGAGCTTTTTGATTTGTACAACTCAGAAATAATTTTGTCTTTGTAATTTGTTTCTGCCTATAGTTAGTGACTCAATTGGTAAGAAAGTGGTGCTAATAGAGATACTGTCCCCAAGGAGGTAACAGATAACTGTCCTACAGACTTGCTGCCTACTTCACCCAGCTGCTTTCAGCTCTGTGTTGTTGTTGACCAAAGAGAGAGTTACATGGATGCATACAAATCTTTGATCACATATATATACACATAATTCAGTTACATACTTGACTCATTTGCACATTTTATCAAAAGTGTTTATGTACATATATGTGCATGTTTATATGCATGTGCATATGCATGTATATGTGTGTATATATACAGATTTATATTCTGATTAATCCATCAGTTTTACTTCTACTCATTCATTCATTTTAATTTGGAGAAATTGCTTTTATTTAGCTATTGTATTGCTTTTTTGTTTCATTGCTGTTATACCATATAAAATACCTGATATTTAAAAATTTTAAACTTAAAATGAAAACTAATATATGAATATTTTGGGTGTAGTTTCTGTGACCCATATTAAACATATTAAAATAAGAATCTCCTTGGCCTGAATAAACTGGGCATAAATTAGAAATCCCAAAATTGCCAAAGAAATCTATAATGAATCTTGTCTTAAAAACCTGTGAAAATATGTGGAACTCTTGCATAGTTAAATACTGATTGATTCTGTAAGGTGCTACGTTGACAAGGCTAACATACTGGTAATCTTCCTTGAAGATTTGGGAATCCTAAAGCTTTTCCTTGAATGTATTATATAGGAGACAAAACAGTGGTTAGTAAATGTATGTGGGATGCAGATCACACCATTCCTTGGTGTGTCTTGTAAAGATGTTTTAGTGCCATTCACCTTTGCTTTTCTTGCCATCTAAATTTCTTAGCACTGTGCTCATGGCTCTCCACAATCTCTCCTCCCTCTACCGCCTAGTCTCACTTTGTCCTTCTCCCTACCTGGTATCGTGTGCTCCAGAGACGCTAAACTACTTTGGGTCCCAGTATGTCCCAGGCTATTTCTTGCATCAATGCTCCAGCCCCCAGCCCCCCTTACTTCCCTGCCTTTTCCCTATTTCCACCTCCTTTCTTTCTGTCCCTCACTCCTGTTTTCTCTCCCCTTTCCTTCATTCCTCCCAGGGTCTTCACACAGTCCCATCCTGAAACAGTTGCTGTACACTCCTAGCCTGGATAATTCTATTATCCCTCAGGTCTCAACTCAAATATCAGTTCTTCAGAGTGCCACCACCCCAAACTAAATTAGTTTCCCTGTGTTATCCTTTCCCTTGGTTCCTTCCCTTTAACCTTATTTATCACAATTGGCAATGTATATGGTTGTATTTGTTTTAATGATTTCTCCCTCCACCACTGCACAGCCAGCACCTACGACAGCACTTTGCACAAGTTATTTATTGAATGAATGGATGAATGAATGAGACTAGTGTTCTTGAGAGTGGAAACTGCTTCCTTCATCTCTCAATGATGATAAATCGTCAGTGCCCTGCTCTATACACCATTACTTACTGTGTGCTCAGGCAATTGTTTGTTTAACTGAAGTGAATTAACTATTTATGTAATTAGTATTGTATAGATTAAAGCAGCCCATTCATATTACTATTGGTTCATTTAATGAGTTAAGGAAAGTTACTATCTAAATGGTCATTTGATATGTTGTCTTTTATTCATTCAACAAATGTTTATTAAGAAGTAAGGTTTAGGGTGTTAGATGTGGGGGACATGCGGGGCAGGGTGCAACCTGAGGCAGACCTCTAGGGAGTGTGTGAGTGTGCATCTTGTCATAGTGGGTTGTATCACTGAGCGGGAAGGTGTTGGACTCCCATCCTAGGGAGTCCTGCTATGTTCTCAAATAGAGGGGTGGGAGTCTCTCAAGAGTACAGGCAGTGCCTAATAGGGGAGGACAGGCCAGTATGTCAAGCCCTCAATGTTGTTGCAAGTAACTATGAATCTTGTTCTTTAAGGAGTGAAGCTTGGTGGTTGCGGTGGCCCCTGAGGGGAGGAGGAGGGAAGAATAGAATAGATGGAACATGGGGCATTTTGAGGTTGATGGAATTGTACTACATGATCTTGCAATGATGGATACAGGCCATTTTAAATTTCATCAAAATTTATAAAGTGTATGGTCTAAAATGTAAACCATAATGTAAATCATTGACCATGGTTAGTAACAATGTTTCAATATTTGTACTTCAATTGTAACAAATATACACTCCACATGTAAAATGTTATTAATAGGGGAAAGGGGAAAAGGGGGAGGGTGTTGGGATATGGGAATCCCCTATATTCTGTATGTGACTTTTCTATAAACTAAAGCTTCTTTGAAGACAAAATGAAAAAAAATAAGACAGTGGGAGAATAAAAGGAAGAAAATGTCACTGTTCATACAGGATAACAAATCTTACAGTGATGAAAGAAATAATGTCAAATTTTTTTAAAATATATTTTTTTCATTATTTTTTATTCCAATTTTTTAAATTGTATTTTATTTCTTATTTTTAAAACTGTCACTATTTCATTTTCTTATTAATTGTATTTGGTTATTTTGTTGATTCCATTTTTGAAGACGTTTTGGATCACAGAAGGGCTACAACTATGACAGGGGAGGATCCTTGGTGTGGGGTGTCACTGATGGGGGATACATGGGAGGAGCTTCACCTGGGCATACATATAAGGCATATAAATGGGCTCAAATGTTCATGGGGTATTGTCACGGTGGGTGGAGATTCACACAATAACCAAAAGAATATTGAATTCCCATCCTGGGGAGCTCTGCCACATTCTCTAATGGAACAGCAAAAATCCCCCGAGTACAAGGGCAGTGACTAGTGAAGGAGGATAGACCATTGATGGACCCTTGATATTGATGACTGTACTTATGAACCTTTACTTTTGAAATGGAAACGTAGCCTATTATTATAAGGTGCCTAAGAGTTACCTCCTGAGAGCCTCCTTGTTGCTCAAATGTGGCCTCTCTCTAAGCCAAACTTAGCATATAAATGCATTACCTCCCCCCCCCCGCCCCCCCAGCGGGGGGATGATTCCCGGGGATGAGCCTCTCTGGCACTGAGGGATTACGACCAAACACCAGCTAGCAAGGCAACTGGAAAAAGACCTTGACCAAAAGGGGGGAAAGATAAAGACAAATGAGTTTATTTGGCTAAGAGACTTCAAAGTGAGTTGGGCGGTCATTCCAGAGGTTACACTTATGCACGTCTCAGCAGGATCTCATTGACCGCCAAAGTAAATACTATCTCAAATAGTGGGGCTCCTGAGGGCTCTGGAGGCATGCAGACACTATAGGCAGGGCAGACAGGAGTTTGGTGCCCTGCCAGTGGGCCCTACTTAGGAATTTATGCTCCCCAGTATGACAGAGTTGGACTCAGTTGTGGTTTCCCTACACATGGCTCTTCACCCCTTCTATATGAAATAGTTAGTACTGGAGTTGATACGTGTATGTTCAAAAGACTTAAATCTTTGGGCTGTCCATATACCAGCTGGGCCCTGAATCTCAACAGAGTTGCAACACCTACTTTCCAGTTCATTGGACTTACCCCAGACAACTAACAGCGAGATGATAATGGACAACGACCATCCCAAGGACCAGAGAAAGTCTGCAACTGCAAGCAAGATAGTCCCATCCATCTACCGTATGGGATCTAAGTCCCCTCTCAATTAGAGGTGGAGTGGTAACACCATCCCAGAATCCTCAGGATTGGGGAATGAATGATGGACTAGAGTAGACTTACCAGTATTCTACTATAGATTTATTGTGATTCTAGCAGTGGAAGAATTTATATTATTGATTTGGAGGCAGTGCCCTCTGGAGGTTCTGAGGAGAGGGAGAGGGAAAAACAGGTATAATATGGGGGCATTTTAGGGACTTAGGAATTGTCCTGAATGACATTGCAATGACAGATGCAAGCCATTATATATCTTTCCATAACTTACAATATTGTGCAGGAGAGAGTGTAAACAATAATCCATGCTTGGTGGCAATGCTCCAAAATGTGTTCATCAAATGTTACGAATGTACCACACTAATGAAGGATGTTGTTAATGTGGGAAAATGTGGGAAGGGTATGGAGTGGGGCATATGGGAATCCCTGATATTTTTTATGTAATATTTATGTAATCTAAGGATCTTTTTAAAAAATTAAAAGTATATTTTTAAAAAAGGAAGTAAGGTATTATACTAGGATTTCATCATATGGAGAATTATGCTCACTATTCTTGAGCTTACCATCTAAGTGTACATTATAAAGCAAAGTGTATCAATATGTAATCAAATGAATCAAATAATGTATGAAAATGGTGTGAATAGAGATGTTGGGCTGAGCTTCAATGGAAGAGGTGACATTTGATTTCAGCCAAAAAGGATAAATAGAAATACCCTGGGCAATCACGGGGCGGGCAAGCTTGGGATTCCATAAAGACAACAGTAGGAGCTAGTACCTGGAGGTGTGAAACCTTAAGCTTCTGGTATATGGTAGGGAATAGTAGGGAGTGAGGCTAAAAATGATAAATTGAAGCCATCTTGTGGAGGGCCTTATAAATAATGCTAGAGAAATCAAGTTTTACCTTTTGGACAATAATACTTCCATTTTATGTATACTGTGGCATTACAGTCCAAAGAGATTACTGCTATTAACACTTCCCTTAACTAGTTGGAGTTCAGGAACCTATTACAGATCTCTAGGCTATCTGAACAGAAAATATTTTCTATTTTGAGTGAAATAAAATTGCATGCACTATACAGAATTGAATTCCATCCCTCCCAGTGTTTAGTTCATGTCCCTTGGCATAAAATCATACTTTTAGAATACTTTGAGCTGCTTATGATATCTTTTGGTTTTCAAGCATAAAAGAGTTAAGGTTTCATTATATATGCTAAGTATTTTCTTGTCAAAGGCTGAATGATGTTCGGTAGCATTCCAGTTGTACCTTCAGATTTTATTTATCATTTTTATTATTTCATTCTTTTGTGACCACATAAGAATGCTATTTAATTATCTTTTTAAAAGCTAGTTATTGATTATAAATATTTAGAAATTATACTACAAAGACTAATACTTGTTCCTACTTTCAAACCAAATAAAAGATGAAAATAGGCCATAACATATTTTGGAATTTTGATATTTGGCCTCTGAAACTAGACTGCCTGAGTTCCTATCATAGACTAGTTCTAGTTGTGTGAACTTGGGCAAGTTACTTAATCTGATTGTGCCCCCAGCTTTGCCGTCTGTAATGTGAGGATAATAGTACTTACATTCCTCATGGTGTTATTAAGCGCATGTACAATGCTCAATTTCTAGGAGCCCTCAATAAATGTCTTAGGAGCTCAATAAAAATTAGCCACTGTTGTTAATAGTGCCAATATCATCATGGTTGTCTTTCAGGGGTTTTCTTTGGAAAGATGTCAGCAGCTCCAGGATTAAACTTGTTAACTTATGATTCCATCAATATATCATACTGTGTGATCTTAGAGTGATGTGCAGTACAGTACAGCTGGCTACTGTCAAGCTTCACTCATTTAATCAACTATGATTTAGCAACTTAATTGCAGAATTCAACATCTTGTTTATTTCTCTTTGAATGCAGGAGTTCCCAAGAGTCGACGAGGAGAAATTTGGCAGTTCCTAGCTTTACAGTATCGTCTAAGACACAGATTACCTAATAAACAACAACCTCCAGACACATCATATAAAGAACTTTTAAAGCAGCTCACTGCACAGCAGCATTCTATTCTCGTGGATTTAGGTATTTGTCATTTGATTATAATTTACTAAAGTGAACAGTAGGTCCTTTTGTTGATTTTTTTTGGTGTTGATAAAGAGACTATGTCGCATATACGGGACTGCTTACCTTTTCCTTTCTGGAGAGCAAGTTGACTTTGGGTCTGATTAAAGACCCCATAACTGCTTGTGTATAAAATGAAGTTTACACACCAAAGTTTCCCTTCTGAAAATGGAGTCATCTTATATTTGAACCATTACAAAGTCATATTATAGGATGCTTGCAGTTACCGTATTTTGAATAACTGATTTTACTTGAGTTAAACATTAATTGTTATCTCAATCAGTGCTGCTTTTGAAAGCTTTTATAGGCTTCCTGATAAAATATACTAAAAGGGGGACCAAAACTAATTTTCCTGGGCATATGACCTCATCATGAGGATATTGCTGGAAGCAGGCCTTTACATATCACTTTTAAAAGCAGTGCCAGAATTAGTGATTCAAAGACACAAAATCTGAACAGGAAAAGACAGGAGAACAGAAAGAGAAAGGAATGGAAAAAAATGGAACAAGTTCTCAGGGAACTGAATGACAACGTGAAACTCACAAACATACACATTATTAGTATCCCAGAAAGAGAAGAGAATGGAAAAGAGGCAGAAAGAATTTTGAAAAAATAATGACAGAAAATTTCCCAACCCTTATGAAAGACATAAATATCAATACCCAAGAAGGACAACCCACCCCAAACATTATAAATCCAAATAGACTACCATGAGACACCTACTATTCAGAATGACAAATATCAGAAATAAAGAGAGGATTCTGAAACTACCAAGGGAAAAGCAAAGCATTACATACAAGGGAACTTCAGTAAGATTAAGTGCTGATCTCTCATCAGAAACCATGGAGGCAAGAAGAGACTGGTATGATGTATTTAAGGTACTGAAAAAGAAAAACTGCCAGCCAAGAATTCTGTATCCAGCAAAGCTGTCCTTCAAAAATGAGGGTGAGTTCAAACAAAAACTGATAGAATATATTACCAAAAGACCAGAATTACAAGAGATACTAAAGGGAGTGCTGCAGCCTGAAAGGAAAAAACAAGAATGAGTTACTTGGAGAAGAATTTAGAAATGAAGATTATTAAGAAGGGTAAACTAAAGGGTAAGAAGACAGACAATTGAACGATATGACAACAGAGAGTCAAAGGACAAAATAGATGAAGTAAGTAATGTCTTTACAGTAATAACATTAAATGTTAGTGGATTGAACTACCCAACCAAAAGGCATAGACTGATAGAATGGATAATAAAATACGAACCGTCTAATTGTTGTCTACAAGAGATCCACCACAGACATAAGGACACAACCAGATTAAAAGGGAAAGGTTGGAAAAAGGTATTCCATGCAAATAGTAACCAAAAAATAGCTGGAGTAGCAATACTAATATTGTACAAAATAGATTTCAAATGCAAAATTGTTTTGAGGGATGAAGAAAGTCATTATATATTAATAAAGGGGGCAATTTATCAAGAAGAAATAACTATACTAAATATTTATGCACCTAACCTGAGTGCCCCAAGATATATGAGGCACACACTGGCAAAACTGAAGAAGGGAGAATAGATGTCTCTACAATAATAGTTGGAGACTTCAGTATACCACTCTCAGTATTAGTAAGAACCTCTAGATGAGGATAAATAAACAGACAGCTTGAATAATATGATAAATGAACTAGATCTAACAGACATCTATAGTGTATTACACCCCAAAACAGCAGTATATACATTCTTTTCAAGTGCTCATGATCCTTTTCCAAGATAGACCATATGTTAGGTCACAAGACAAGTTTCAATAAATTTTAAAAGATTGAAATTATACAAAACATTTTCTCTGATCATAATGGAATGAAGCTGGAAATCAGTAATGGACCGAAAAAAGTGAAAAATTCATAAATATATGGAGATTAAATAGCGCACTCTTAAATAATCAGTATGTCAAAGAAGTAATTGCAAGAGAATTCAACAAATAAGATGAATGAAAATGAGAACACAACATATCAAAACCCATAGGACACCGCAAAGGCAGTGCTGAGAGGGATAATTTATAGCCCTCAATGATCACATTAAAAAAGAAGAAAGAGCTAAAATTGAAGATCTAACTGCATACCTGGTGGAACTAGAAAACAGAAATCTAATCCCAAAACAAGCCGAAGGAAAGAAATAGTAAAAATGGGAGCAAAATAAATGAACTTGGGAAGAAAATAACTTAGAATAAATAAAACCAAAAGTTGGTTCTTTGAGAAGATGAACACAATCGACAAAACCCTTAGCTAGACTGACAAAAAAGAGAGAAGATGGAAATAAATAAAAAAGAGAGGGGGGACATTACCAGTGACCCTGCAGAAATAAGAGAGATATGTGATGATACTATGAACAACTGTATGCCAAAAAACTAGACAACATAGATGAGATGGACAAATTCCTAGAAACACACGAACAACCTACACTGACACTAGAAGGAATAGAAGACCTCAACAAACCAGTCACAAGTGAAGAAATTGAAACAGTCATAAAAAATCTCACAAATATGAAAGCCCAGGACCAGATGGCTTCACAGGTGAATTCTACCAATCATTCAAAGACAATCTAATACCAATCTTGCTCAAGCTCTTCCAAAAAATTGAACAGAGAGGAATGCTACCAAGCTCCTTCTGTAAAGCCAACATCACCCTAATACCAAAACCAGATAAAGATACTATGAAAAAAGAAAATTCCAGACCAATTTCTCTAATGAATATATATGCAAAAATCCTCAAAAAAAAAAAAAAAAAAAAAAAAACTTACAAACTAAGTCCAAAAGCACATTAAAAGAATTAGACACCACGATCAAGTGGGTTTTATCCCAGGTATGCAGGGGTGGTTCAACACAAGAAAATCAGTGTAATAATTACCTCATTGATAAATTGAAGAAGAAAAATTATATGATCTTCTCGATTGATGCAGAAAAGGCAATTGACAAAATATAGCACCCTTTCTTGATAAAAATAAAACAAAACAAAACAAAAAACACTCCAAAAGATAGGAATAGAAGGAAGCTTTCTCAATATGGGAAATGGCATTTATGAAAAACCTACAGCTAGCATTGTACTCAATGGTGAAAGATGGAAAGCTTTCTCGCTGAAATCAGGAACCAGACAAGGATGCCCACTGTCACCATTATTATTCAATATTGTGTTAGAAGTTCTAGCTAGAGCAAGTAGGCTAGATAAAGAAACAAAAGTCACCATTATAGGAAAGGGAGAAGTAAAACTTTGACTATTCTCTGATGATACGATCCTATATCTATATGAAAATCCACAAAAAAGCTAGTAGAATTAACAGGCGAGTTCAAAAGTGGCGGAATACAAGACCAATATGCAAAAATCAATAGCATTTCTATACACTACTGATGTACAATCTGAGGAGAAACTCATAAAAAAAATTCCATTTATAATATTACTAAAACAATCAAATATTTACAAATAAACTTAACCAAGGACATAAAGGACCTGTATTCAGAAAACGATAAGACATTGCTAAAAGAAACTGAGGAAGATTTAAATGGAAGGACATTCCGTGTTCATGGATAGGAAGACTAAATATCGTTAAGATGTCAATTCTACCAAAACTGTTACAGATTCAATGCAATCCCAATAAAAATCCCAATAGCTGTTTTTGCAGAAATTGAAAAAGCAATAATCGAATTTATTTGGAAGGGTAAGGGGCCCCAAAGAGCCAAAAATGTCTTTAAAAAGAATGAAGTTGGAGGACTCAGATTTCCTGACTTTAAAGCATATTACTTAGCTACAGTGGTAAAAACAGCATGGTACTGGCATAAGGACAGACAGATTGACCAATGGAACCAAATCGAGAACTCAGAAATTGACCCTCACATCTACAGTCAAGTGATTTTTGACAAGGCTGTTAAGCCCACCTAGCTGGGCCAGAACAGTCTATTCAACATATGGTGCTGGGAGAACTTGATAGCCATATCTAAAAGAAAGACAGAGGACTGCTACCTCACACCTTATACAAAAATTAACTCAAAATGGATCAAGGACCTAAATATAAAAAGTGACAACCATAAAACTCCTAGAAGAAAATGTAGGAGAACATTTTCAAGATCTTGTGGTAGGTAGTGTGTTTAAACCTTACACACAAAGCACTAGCAACAAAAGAAAAAGCAGATAAATGGAATCTCCTCAAAATTAAACACCTTTGCACCTAAAAGAACTTTGTCAAAAGTGTGAAAAGGCAGTCGACTCAAGAGAAAAAATATTTGGCAATCACGTATCTGATAAGGATTTAATATTCATGATATATAAAGAGATCATACAACTCAACAATAAAAAGACAAAGTATCTGATTAAAAAATGGCAAAAGACTTGAAAAAAGACCGTTGTCCAAAGAAGAAATACAAATGGCAAAGCAACACATGAAAAAATGTTCAACATCACTCGTGATTAGGGAAATGCAAATCAAAACTACAATGAGATATCATTTCACACTTCTTAGACTGGCCACTATTAAAGTTGGAAAACTGTAAAGGTTGGAGAGGATTTGGAAGGATAGAAATGCTTATTCACTATTGGTAGGAATGTAGACTGTTATAGCCACTGTGGAGGACTGTTTGGCAATTCCTAAAGAAGTTGAATATAGGCTTGCCATGTGACCCGGCAATACCAATGCTAGGTATATATCCAGCAGAACCGAGAGTAGAGACATGAACAGACATCTGGAAACCAATGTTCATAATGGCGTTATTCATGATTGCCAAAAGTTGGAAACGACCCAGGTGTCCATCAAGTGATGAATGGATAAACAAATTGTGGTGTATACACATGATGAAATATTATGCAGCAGTAAGAAGAAACGAAGTAGTGAAGCATATGACAAAACATGGATGAACCTGGAGGACATTATGTTGAGTGAAGCAAGCTAGATACAGAAGGACAAATACTGTATGATTATGCTATTATGAACTAAATATATTATGTAAACTCATGGAATTAATAATTAGAATATAGGTCACCAGAAAATAGAATAAGGGTGGAGAATGGAAAGCTGATAGTTAATCTGTACAGAATAGGTTAAAAGGTTGTTTGTAAATCTTTGGAAATGAATGGAAATGGTGAGAGCACATCATGCTGTTGGTGACTAGCAGAGCTATTATATGGGTGTGACAGTGATTAAAAGGGAAAATCTAAGGTCATGTATATTACTAGAAGGAAAGCTAAAAACTAACATGGGACTGTATAAGATAATAAAAACTCATGTAAAATATGAATATGGGTGATAGTGACTGTTTTTACAAAATATAAATACAAAGAAACTAGCGAGAAGGAACCAGAATAGCACCTATGTATGGCAGGGGAATCATGGAGAGATTGAGAGGTGATGAGTTTTGTTTGTTTGGTTGGCTTTTATTATTATTATTATCATTACACACAATAATGAAAATGCTCTAAAACTGATTGATGATTGCAGAGCTATGTGGTTATAGCAAATACCATTGATTGTACACTTTGGATGGACTTATTAATTTGTATCAATAAAATTGATTTGTTAAAAAACAAAATAAATTGTAATGTACACTGGTAAATATAGAAGGAATAGTGAAATTAAAAAAACATCCATTGAGGTGAAAACTAGAGGGTAAAAATTTATTAAGGACAAGACTTTGCCATAAATTCAAAATACCTTCCCACAGATAACTTATTAATTACAAAGGAAAAGAAGAAGGTACAGTGGAAAAACCTTAAATCAAATGATCAAAGTTAAATTTAAGAGAAATAGAATCCTGTGCCTCCTGACATGATGCACTGAGAACAACACAACATGCTCCTGTGGTATACCTGCTAAAAATGCATAAATTGAGGGGCCTTCCATGAAATAGCTGGCCTGCTTTTAAAAATGCTATTGTCAAAAATCTCAAGGGGGAAAAAAAAGTTTAAGAAACTCTTCCAGATTAAAGGACACTAAGGGGAGTAGAGAAACGTGATAACTATAAACAATGGAGGATCCTGGGACAGGTAAGGAACAACTATAAGAGGACATTATTGGGGCAAATGACATGTGCGTACATGTGGGGATGATACTGAGCCGTCAATATCACATTATACTGTGGATGTGTTAGAGACTGTCCTTGTTCTGTGGAAATATACCTGAAGAAAATATTTTTTCTCAAAATAAAACAAAGAGCAAAACATGAAGAAAAAAAAGCAGTGCCAAAAAATTAATTAAAAAAAAAACAACAACAATGCTATAAATGGTTTTGTTGTAGAAATTATGCCTACCTCCCAATAGGATGACTGAATAATTAACTGTCCTAATGTTACGCAAATAGGTAATTGCAACTTAAGGCAGAAGTGACAATGTCATAAAGCAATTTTTTTTTTAATGCTGAACTTCAGATAACATGAGGAAAGCAAAAATGATACGATTTTTAAAACCATATTGTCTCTAATTTTTCTCTAAGTTAACATATTTTATTATTTTAAAGTATCTGCATTATTGAATTAAATATTTTACATGGACATTTGACTGTTTTTCTGTATTCCTAAAAGTTGACACATATAAGGTGTCCAGATATCTTATTTGAACCTATTTGGGAAAAAAAGGAATTTCCTTATACTCAGGGCATTAAAAAAATCATTGGCCAAAACCTAGTTTGGACTTCTGCTGCTTTTGGATGACAAATAGCTTTTGTTGGAAAAAGGCCCAATTTTAAAAATAGAAATAAAAAGGGCATTTTACAGAGAAACTGGAAATTTGAGTACTTGTCATGATTCTACCATTAACTGTGGTCTTAGATAAATTACTTTGCTTCTGGGTGTCAGCCCTCTCTATTCAATAAGGTCTCTCAGCTAAACAATCTTTACGGCCCCTTGCAGATCTCTGGTTCTGTGAATGTAAAATGGTGTTGAGAACTATGAATTGGAGTGAGGCAAACAGGGATAGTAAAGGCACATGTCCTTAAAGAGAGGGAGATGATGACATCAAATTTCAGGGGAAAAAAAATGAACCTGGAAGAAACTTCTTGGATAGACAGTGTATTTATAGATTTCTTTGGTAAAAAATTTTAAGTGAGAAAGTAAATTTGTAATTTAAAAATTGCTTATTTGACTCCACCTGTAGCCACGTGTGTTTCCTCAGTGTTCTTATTTTCTCCTTATCTTCCCCTTACCTGCTCTGCAAAATTAATCTTATGAGTTCCTGGTAGCATATGTGGTAGAAGACATTTTAAAATTAGGCATTTTTGTAAGTTCTAATTCACACGAGTAATCATTTTGCAATGATGCTAACGTCCCCCTTCATTTTCTTGACACAAGGAAATCAACTAGCTGGTGATTTATAGCTTTGGTGGTGAAGATGGGTTTGTTTCAGTATTCGATACCTTTTAGTGATCCAGGACTGACTTTGTTTGTTAGCTGAAGTATCTCCATGGTAATTAAATACCCAAAGGTGAATTTTGGATGGGAGTTTATTTGAATTCAGCTTGAGCCTTTAATTTCCTTATCCTTTCTGGAGATTGAAAAAAGAATAGGTTTAAACATGGCTCATGGAAGTAGTTTAAGAAACAGTGCAAAGGATGTTTGGGGGAAAAAAGTATTTCCTGCAGGATAGACTGAATGTAAAATGAAACAACCCAAAGAAGTCCCTCTAGTGTCATAATACAAGAAAAGCAAGAATAAATCTGTCTATGGACTTCTAGATTTCCTTTTAGGTAATATGATAATTCTTATAGAAGTCTGCTTTTGGTTAAAGGATGGCCTTTATGTGAATTTAGAATTTGCCTTTCTTTATAGTCAGAATAAATTTTATATTCTCCTGGGATTTTTCCTAGCTATGACCGTGTTTTGAAGGTAAATTTTTATTTTGTTTTGGTTAGAAATGAGTGATATTTAGCATGGAATGTTTGCTCCCATATCATATATGTGGAGATGAGGACTTGGGTGGGAACTTGCTATAGAGTCTTAATTAGTTGGAGTAATCCTCCCTGGTTGTAAAAAAAAAAAAAAAAAGTGTTTGTTTATTCGTAGAGGTCACGAATTGCAGTTTCCTTCTGGTCTCCACAGAATCTGGACTTCTTAGAAATATTTCTTTTCCTTTCCTCTGCAGGAAGGACATTTCCTACTCACCCTTACTTTTCAGTACAGCTGGGGGCAGGGCAGCTGTCACTCTTTAACCTCCTGAAAGCCTATTCTTTGCTGGACAAAGAAGTGGGGTACTGTCAGGGGATCAGCTTCGTGGCTGGAGTCCTGCTTCTGCACATGAGTGAAGAGCAAGCCTTTGAGATGCTGAAGTTCCTCATGTACGACCTCGGCTTCCGCAAGCAGTACAGGCCCGACATGATGCCACTGCAGGTGAGGCACCTATTCTCCTCCAGGAGCACCTGAGGTTGTTAAACCGGTTCTCTCAGCACAGCTCTCTTCTGAATAGCTGTCCGTATTTAAAGGAGGTGGTACCCATTGCTTTAGACCTTGGCTAAATGTAGGGGCATGTTTTAGTTCACTGATTTTGAGTTTTGGGATTTTGAGTTATGATAAGCCTTTAAATGTATGAAATCCATCTTCAGAATAACTTTTCCATAAAACTACTGAAGAGAATAAGTGAGCAATTTAAGAAAGTTGGTGGGGGCACAACTATCTCTATTCCCTAAATCTGTGGGTTTTGTGGAAAAAGTATCAAATCATCTTTGTTCATTACTTCTTACCTTGTTGGTTGACAAGGGTCTTTTATTTAAAATCTGAAAATATTATTTTTATCCTTTCACTTTGGTTACTTAAATGCAGATATCTATACCATGGTTCTTAAACTTACTATGCTGGGCTTCCTTTATCTTAATGCAAGATAGGACCTTTGGGTGTAAGTGTTGAAAGCCTGGCATGCTTTTCCAGTCTGCTTTTCTTGGCCTGCTCTGAAGAAGCATCATTTTGATTGTTCAGTTACTTCAAGTGGAGGTACTCACTCCCACTGCTATCCCTACAGTATTTTCAACTCCCTGTTGACACATTTCTCCCCTCTAGTTTAAATTTCACTTTCCTAAGTGCATTGATTTCTTACTGGCCATTGAAATTCTGTTTATAGAGATGACATCTCAAACCACCTCTACCTTGCAATTTTAAAACTTTTAAAAATATAAAAATATAAAAGAAATAGATAAAAATATAAGATATAAAAGAAGACTTTATAGAGAGGAATGTCAAGGTTCTACTGCTTTGAAAATTACACATGACCCCAATTGGTCATAACATTATGCTTTAGGTAATAAATAAAATACTTTTAAAATGTTTTAAAGATATACTTTCCCCTGGTCTCCAATGATTAGTTTTGGCATTTAATACTCTGATTACTGACCTATAGGCAAGAATGGGATTGGGACTGTTTTCACTCTATGTGTGTGTATTATAGTAGATGGTATTTTTTTGAGGGAAGGAGTGGAGAAGAAGTGTGCCATTTTTCATTATTCTCCCAGATGAAATTTTTGCTAGGGAGATAGGTCTTTGCTCTCTCCATTGGGTTTTCTAGTCTGAGTTGACATGGAGGGTGTTCACCAGGACATGTAATTACAGTGATTTAATTTCTAGCTAATCACTATTCATATATCTATTAGACTGCTACTAGTCAAGTCAGAGACTGAGAAGGTCTTATCTTTTACTTTATTGCTCAACAGTTTTTCTGTATCTTATGCCACTTAGGAAGCATTGTTACCCTTGTAAGGAATTTCCGATTTCCAGAAACAACTGTTTGGTGTGGCTAACATTAGAATTTCAAAGAAGAGAAAATATCTGTAGGTAGTATTTGATTTTGGTCCATAGGTAGAAAGATAGTGACACTTTAAAAAGGCAGTAACTTTTCTATTTAAAAATTCTTCATCAATTTAACATTATAAAAATACATATAGTTTTTTTTTTTTAAAGATTTATTTATTTCTCCTCGCCCCCTCGTTGTTTTGCGCTCGCTGTCTGCTCTCTGTGTGTTCTTCTGTGCCTGCTTGTCTTCTCCTTAGGTGTCACTGAGAACTGATCCTGGGACCTTCTGAAGTAGGAGAGAGGTGTTCAATCTCTTGCGCCACCTCAGCTCCCTGGTCTGCTGCGTCTCTTATCTCTCCTCTGTGTCTCTTTTTGTTGCGTCATCTTGCTGTGCCAGCTCTCTGCACAGGTCAGCAGTCCTGTGCAGGCCAGCACTCTGCGTGGGCCAGCACTCCACTCAGGCCAGCTAGCCATGCAAGCCAGCTTGCCTTTCACCAGGAGGCCCCGGGAATCAAACCCTGGACCTCCTATATGGTAGATGGGAGCCCAATTGCTTGAGCCACATCCGCTTCCCCATATAAATAGAGTATTACATTAATATGGTTTGCAGTTACCAAGAAATATTTTATGTCTACAATTATGGAAATGCAATTGTTTTAAAATCTCTGATGGCGGCATTCTTATAGGCCACAAGATTTGGGGAATCTTATTCTAGGAGAGTAGATCTTTTTGCTCTATAGAGAGAGATACAACACTTTTCCATTACCTAGAGGAGGAAGTTGCCCAATCAATATGATTTTCAGAAGTAGGCCTAGATACCTATCACAGCAAAAGCAGCAGGGGCTTGGAACCCGCCGATGGGAAATCTGGTTCCCTGCTTTGCTGTTTGTGAGTGTGGTTCTCCAGGTTCTCTGCCTCAGTTACTTTAGCCGGAAAATGGGGTGGGGATGGGGGGGCGACTCTTTCAGCTTTAAATATCTGTGTTCCATCCTGTTTTGTGTCTACTGTTTTCTGTGTTAAATGTAAAAGCTCTGAAGTCTTCTCTGAAGTCTGTATCTCTATTTTCTTTCATTGTCTCTCTCCACCCTTCTCATTTCTTTACAACTTCTTCCCTCCTTCAGTTCTACCTCTTCCACCTGAATATTTGTCATGTTATTTATAAGATAGAATTGAAGAATTGTTTAATCTAGAAAATGGAATTTTATTATTAAAGCTTCCTTAAAAAGAAGCCTGAATTGTGTTCTTATTTACCTTTTAAAAATCTAAATGTAAGTATACATTGATAGAAGAAAGGCTCTCAACCCCTATTTAGAATGTTGAAAGAAAAAATAAGGCCGTTTTTTTTTTAATTAAATGTTGAATTATTGCTTCTGTGTTGTTATGATCACAACTGAACAAGAACAGAATGCTTTTGATGACATGCTTTCTTTTTACTCTGCTACTTAGATTGCTATGATTTTTATGTTTACCAAAACACTAATTCTTCTGTTGATAGAAGCTCTGTATGTCTGATTTGTAAACTGTAAATGATAGTGTTATCATTTTTTAAAACCTTTATGTTTGACTCCAGCTAAACTTCTTATTTTATAACTATGAATTCATGTGGCTCCTTAATTCCTTCCTTTTATAGTTTGTGTGGAACCTCAGTTTCCAAAGATATGTGTTGTAGTTTAATAAGAGTCAAAGAAATCATTTGCTGCATTTCTTCATGATATTCAATTTTGCCTTCTAGAAATAATAATTGTTGGATTCCTAATATACTGGTTATTTTATATATTTTTATAGAGCTAACTAATTAAGGGTGATATTTTGACTATTTCTATGTGAAAGAATCTGTGCTAGATTTAATAAAATATATATATTTCACACCAAAATGTCAAGCTGATATGTCTAATCAAGGAACCGCCACTCATGTTTTAACTATGTAGATAGAACTTTAAATTATCACATAATTCACAAATTTATCATTTACCACAGCCTTGTCTTTAGCTATCACAGACATAAGAGTTTAAAGGTCACTTTGTGCTATCTTTATAATTTTTATTTTTAAATGCTGGTAATCAAGTCAATAGCCAAACTAAATAAATTCTTCTTTTAATCCAAGTAACATTCAGGACAGACTGAACTTTTTGCTTTAATCCTCTTTGTCGTGAAAACAAAACCAAACCAAACACGTGCTGCTGAATGCCTTGGGTAATGAATATTTCAAGCGTCATGCCCATAACTTTCTAAGTCTACATTCTAACCTGACAGTGCAGATTGTCTGGTGGGTCCAAATGATAATTCCATCATATATCACATGCTGGGCCCAGCAGATAGAGACAAACTTTCCTTTTGCATTGAATGTCATAGATTTCTCAGAATAGAGTTTTCTGGAATTTGCCTGAAATTAGAATGGACATTCTATGAACATCCTAAGCCAGGACAGTTCTGATTATATTGCAAAAGCAATGCCTTCCTACAACAGGAAAAATACCATTTCCATGTATGTGAAACCAAAACACATATGATAGAGAAATTTGCTCAGTAGTCTTAGGTGGACTTGCTTTAATGATCTCGGTTAACTGAAGGTAGAATTTACTATCAGCTTAAAAATAATAAAATAAAGTAATAATACTTTTATTATTTATCTAATATGTGTGAATTTGTTACTAAATGTTAGAGTACTAAAATGAAAGCCAGTATATATTGTACACACTCAAATAAATACATATTTCATTTTTCTTCTCCAAATTAATTTTAGATTCAAATATACCAGCTCTCAAGGCTTCTTCATGACTACCACAGAGATCTCTACAATCATCTTGAAGAGAATGAAATCAGCCCCAGTCTTTATGCTGCCCCCTGGTTCCTCACATTGTTTGCCTCTCAGTTTCCATTAGGATTTGTAGCCAGGGTTTTTGGTAAGAGATGCTTATGATCAAATGGAACCATGTTATTTATTCCAAGGAATGTATTTCTTAGCCATATGGTACCCTGATTGTTTTATCATGTGTTACACAGAATAGCAAATTACTAATGGAATTTAATAAATATACCTGGCTGTATCTGATAGTAATTTAAAGCCTTATTGGTTTGAACTAAAATTCAGATTAAAGAGAAAGAGAAGAGGAAGAATTGGGTTCTTGTATTTGAATAAGCTGTAATGGAGCTCTTATTTTCATTTTGTGCCTACAGAGAGGACTTTTAAAAAATCAGAACCTAGGACTCATTTTGTGTAATTTTCCAGATTTTTATATACAACTTTCCTACCTCTGCTTTTTTTCCTTGCCCATTGTCCTCTACAACTTGAATCCAAAACAAAGAGGAATATCTCTCTCCTATGTCAACAGAAGTACTTATATTAATGTGATTTCGAATGGTGTGTCTTAATCTGACGTTTTGTTGTTAACAGTGTACCTTTAACTGCTATTTCATTGCTTAAATGACTCTCTTTTCATGCCAGTGCTATGGTGGTAGCCAGTCTCTATGTCTGTGTGGCTCAGGGAAAAGCACTAAGCTCAGGCAGTATAGCCTGGGGCAATTTATTGAGTACCTGTTATGCTCCAATTGCAGTGCTAGCCAGTAGGAATAAAAAGAGAGCATAATATGGGTTTATGCCCCCACTGGGGACCCTCAAAGCTGTCCACAAGTCTGTAGTTAGGTTTGTCCAAACCAGTTATTTAAAAGCAAAACAACAACAGAAAAAAAAAAAAAAAACCAAAACACCAAAGTAATCACTGGAGGCTTATTCTAATCATGTTGTTTATGACCTCAAACCTCTCAGAAAACTTTCCCACAATTTTAAGTTTTGCTCAACTATCTGATACCCGTGGTCAAAGTAGTATTTACAGATGTACTTCTGTTGAATTAAAGCTGTTTTGAAATTGTGAGCATTGACCCAATTGTAGGTCATTGCCAACATTAAAAAGATAAAATAGAATAGTATACAGTGAAAATATCAAGAGTATTACAAATAGTAAAGAAAAATGTTGTTTAGAGAAACTTCAATTTTGAGAATACATGTGTAATAGGTATATATAGTGTCTTTCTTATTGGGAGCTGTGGTTTACAAAGTTTGAAAAATACTATCTTAGCAGTAATAAAATCTATAAAGTACAAAGAATAAACCCGAGGATGCAGTGAATCAATCATTCACTGAATTTCTTTTATTTATTGAATATACGTGATTGCTTTGGAGCTTGGGTTCCTTTTGATGGATCTTCTATAAATCCTTCAATTTATGTATTTTTCTCTTCTCACAGAACAGTTTATTTCAAAGCAGAATGATGTTTCAGGGCATCTCCCTTTAACTTATCCTTGGAAGCATGATTTCAAAGATCAAAGAGCAAAGCTTCCCCGTAAGCTAGTTCTTCTTATGAGACTATGAGTGATGCTGTTAGCTATGCAATGGCTACTCAATCCTTTTCTTTGAATTTAGTAAAGTATCGAGACTGTCAGAAGAGGAAAAGATGCATGAGGAAGAAGAATGACCATATTTGAAATACTTATCTTGCAGTTTCTTTTTTTGAAGAGTCCCTGTTTTATATTATTTATTCAAAAATGACATAGATTTAGAGAAACTTTCAACTTTTCACAACGATTTGCGTGTATGTATTTGTTAAGAAGCAGGCTCAGAATTAAGGTAGCTTTTCTCTTACTCTTCCATTTCTGATTTAGGCTAGATACTTGTTTTGATTTTTCTTTTAAAGTCTTTTTTTTAAATGTCTTGCTCTGGTATAGGTTTAATAGCATATTAACAGGTTCATTTACATTCTTATTAGAGCAATCAGAGTTTAAATAGCACCAACTGGTTATGTTGATTTGTTTCTTATTCCTGTTGTGAAGAAAATCTAAGTAGCAGTTGAGTAAGTATCTCTAAGATTTACCTTATCAAATATATCATCTCTATGAAATCTGCCCTTAAAATTATAAATAAATACACAGACAAACATATATATATATATATAATTTGTCTTTTTTTCCACCTTGGCCTTATCTGAGGTTTAAATATTTAAGATTAGTTAAACCTTTGTTTATTCAGTCATATTAATTTTTTTTTAAAAAATCAGATAGTTTTGACCAGTTTTATTGCCAAATGTTTTCTGATCCAGCTGCAACAATTAAGGGGAAAAAAAAAATCTTTACTACAAAGAGCACACTCTGTACAGTAGTGAATGCATAATTTTGATCATGAAAATAATATTTCTTTTTTAGATATAATTTTTCTTCAAGGAACTGAAGTTATATTTAAGGTTGCACTTAGCCTACTAAGCAGCCAAGAGACACTTATAATGGAATGTGAAAACTTTGAAAATATTGTCGAATTTCTTAAAAGCACACTACCAGATATGAATACATCTGAAATGGAAAAAATTATCACGCAGGTATGATTCAAATGATAATACTAAGATATAAGATTATACAGCAGTCCCTCTACTGATTACATATTAAACTTGTCAGCATAAAAATGTAGTTTTGCTTGACAGGTAGTAATTTTTCAACTTTTTTGGTTTGGTCATTTTATATAGAAATGAGACTATCTTGAAACTTCTGCACTGTGATATTGTGTACCCGGCTATGCCCAGGAAAAGTAAGTTAGTGCTATAATGAGTTCTTCAGGAATCCATTCAATTTAAACCAGTGGTAAGACTGATGATGATAGACCTGGCAGAGATGGGAAGACCTGAGAAGAAAATGAGACCTACTTAGCCCTTGTAATATTGTAAATTTGATTTAAAAATACACAGTGGAGTACACATGGCAAAAGCATAAGCGCTGGAATTAGAAAGCACTGGGTTTGCATCCTTCTCCAGCTCTTTTAGTCGGGCTTGCACACGTCACCTTAATTTTCCGAACCCTGTATTTTGTCAGCTCAGAAATGGAACACTATGTGTCCAAGAGGTTTTGTAGGCATAAATGAGGAGACTCTATGCATCAGTCGGGGTCCCTACACAAAGCAGTCTACCTCCAATGAATCACGTGAAAGTATGTTTTAAGGAGGTGTGGGCAGGGTGAAAGAAACCAAAAATGGATATCACAGTGCCCAGAAACTACTAACAGAAGGAAGATGCTGAGGGGGAAGGACAGGATATAAGAGTGCTCTCAGGCCCAGTGAGAGCCGGCACTATGGAGAAGGGCATCTCTGGTTGTGGTTGTACTGTTGGAGAGCCAAGCAGGGAAGGGCAGGGAAGAAATACCCCAACCTCTCCTGGTTCTTTATGATCTCCTTCTGGTACTTCCCACGGGCCATACCCACCCAGAAGCCAGGTGCAGAGGAAGTGTGGGGAAAGTTCACAGGGGTCTGCCTCCCAGGACATAGCAGAGTAGATGAGGACAGAGAACAGAGTTCCCAGCACCCCCATATATCTCTTTGTAGTGACCAGGTAAGTGATAGTTATATATAGATGTTGTTTAGATGACATGAACAAGCTTAAAATAAGTTTTGTTTGTAAGATGGCCATGCTTTAAGAGCATTAATAAATTTACCAGTTTCCTGGAGTCACTTGATATAGCAGAAAGAGGATCAAATTCAGATCAAGTAAAGGGGGATTTGAAATCTTGTTCTGATGCCTGCTACCCACTACCTCTTTGACCTTGGGCACGCCACAACCTCTCTCAGTCTCAGCTCCCTCCCTTACAAAATGGGAATAATAAAAATTGATCCTATTACATTTTCATGTTATTTTTAGCAAAAGTAACCAATTAAAGAAATTTTTACACTGTAATTCACACTAAAATATGAACTGTTATTATCACAAATAAAATTTTCTTTTCATTGGAATCTAAATCATGTTTATTCCGTAAGTATCTATGAAGAGGTTTTTTTTTTTTAATTTTTCTTAAACTTTTTATTTTGAAATAATTTCAAACTTATGGGACAGTTACAAGATCGAAACAGTTTTTGTATGTTAAAATGCTCTGTAAACTGGGAAATATAGTTTTATGTATCTATTTATTTGTTTATTAATTCTTCAGCAAAATCTTTTTGATTGGCAAGCAGTTTGAGATTGTGCTTGTAGAAGAGAGGTGAGAAATCAGATCATATCTCTTTTAAAATAAGTGAGGAAATTGCCTGGCTTTAGAGATCATATCTAGGATTAATGGATAAAATTTATAGGCAGGCAGATTTGGACTCAACTTTAGAGATACCTTTATAACAATTAGAGTTGATTATGGAATGAACTGCTATTGAAGGACACCTTGATGAAGTTTACTTTTGGTCATTGTAAAAAATGCAAATAATCCAAGAAATTATAGAAAAGAAACTAAAAGTAACTACAAATATCAGCATCTAGAGATGATAACCTTTTAAAGTTCCTTTCACACATCCCTCTTTGTTTATATACATACAGAAATACATACACATTTTTACATAAGTAGAATCATGCTATGCATGATATTATATAGCCTGATTTTTAAATTAAAATATACGTAGAGCCTTAGACATTTTTCCATGCCAATAAATAGAGATTCATACCAACATTTTTAGTGGTTGAATAATATTCCATTGTAGGGCTTATTTTAGACATGGTGCTTGTTTGAGAGGACTGACCAGGTAGCCTGGAAGTTCCCTTATTTAAATTCTAAGGTTGGATGGAATATCTCTGATAGTAGTATGGGAAGTCAGATTTGACATAGTGAGTCAGAGCAGTCATAAATAATTTAGTTTTTATGGTTTCTTTTCTCTCCATAGTGTAGTGTAGACATCATTGATTAAATGGCAGTACCCACCTCACCTTCAACCTAGCAAGTTTAGATTAAGGAAGTTTACCTGCCCTCTAAATTTTAAGTTTACTGTCTTCCTCTGTGACAGTAATATGGGATTGCTGAAGTAGCCCTAATTAAACCTTACAGCCATGTACAATGCTCAGGGAATGCATTTTGAAGATTCTCTGTGTGGTAGAATATGTGTCTCCTAAGATGTTTACATGGAATAGCAAATGGATTTTTTTTTTTTCCATGGTACTAGGGTCAGGGAATGAGCCCGGGACCTCTTTGGGGGAAGTCAGCACTCAAACGCTGAGTCACATCGGCTCCCCTGAGTTGGTTTTTTTGTCTGTTTGCTTGTTGTTTGTTTTTAGGAGGCACCAGGGACCGAACCTGGGACCTCCCATGTGGGAAGCAGGTGCTCAACTGCTTGAGCCACATCTGCTCCCCACAAATGGATATTATAAGGCCTTTCTGCTCCATTGACAAATAAATTATTATAGAAATATCCTATGCAATTTTGTTACTAATCAGCAAAGATCATCTCTAACATAGGTAATAATTACTTTTCTAATGTTGTTTGCCCAGGTATACTACATTTTGGGAGTTATGTTTATTTTGGTTGAACATTAACTTTTTTGTTAGTGACTTGGCCTCATTATGAGACTGTGTCAATTGCTTAGAAATAATTTACTTTTACTTATATTGACAGTTAATCTTTTTATTCTTCCTTTTGGTATACCTTTATATTCCTCATTAATAAGCATTTGTAAATGTATATATGAAATATACCAAGATACACAGATTATATACAAACTGAAGGGTAGACTAACTTATGGTGTTTTTATGGCAGGTTTTTGAGATGGATATTTCTAAACAGTTACATGCCTATGAGGTAGAATATCACGTGCTGAAAGATGAACTTCAGGAATCTTCATATGCCTGTGAGGAGAGCGAACCTGTGGAAAAGCTGGAGAGGGCCAATAGCCAGCTGAAAAGACAAAACATGGACCTCCTAGAAAAATTACAGGTAAAGAGATAGAAATTTGACCAAAAAGTTCTTGACTGTCTCCTGCATGCACAGAACTATACTAGCAGTGAGAGGGGCATGTAGGTGAATTGAACCTTTGCCAACCAAGGGCCTAAGCATCAGACTGTGTCCAAGTGCTTTGGGGGCTACAAAAGCATGTTAGATCTAATTATCACTTGGGAGATACAATGTACACTCACAAAATAATTAAATGGCAATTCAAAGTGGAATCTGGTTAAGGACATGGGACGTAGTACATATTTGGCTAAGTTCAAGGCAGGAAGAATTATATATGGGAAATGTGGAAAATAATGAGGGAGTTGGCACTTGAGCTGGTCTCTGAAGGGTTGGTGGAGGAAATGGGTGAGGAGGGTCTTTAAGTTGAGTGGAGCGCGAGGGGAGGCAGGGAGGATTGGTATGCAAGGAGAGTGTGGCAGTGCGGCAGTTAGCGTAGCATCAGTTTAAGGTTTGTGTTGGGGAGAGGTGGAATAAATATGATAATTGTAGATAATATTCAGTACAGAGCCGATGGACATGGCTTTTACCCTGTAGATAGAGGGAAATCTCTCAATACTTTCAAGCAGTGCTTTAGAAAGATCAACCTGGAAACCTTGATGAGGATCGGCTAGGGAGAGGAGAGAAGGTAGGAAAACCAGCTAGAAGACATTTGTAGAAATCTGATGGAGGAGGATAAGAATTGCCTAGAGTGAAATTTACAGAAATGGAAAGAGAAAGGGGTATTTCTGGGATAACCAAATGAAAATATTTAACATGTAGTTCCTGCTATCAAAGAGTTTACAATTATTTGGGAATATAAAAAACTATATATTTATTTATATACTCAGTTACAAATGCAATAAGCAATTTATTACAAAGCAGTATTGAGCATCTGTAACTGAGTATGTTGTGTACTGTGTATGCACATGCTGAGGGGAGGGTGATGGGTTAGTTAGCTCTGAAGTACTTGGTTTCTTCTTAACCCCCACTTATTTCCTAATATTGTCCTTGACCCAAACCAGAAAACAGGAAATCTCTTTGCTTCTATGTCATGAGTCCCTTGGCAAGACCAGCTAGGAGAGAAGTAGGTTAGAAATGACAGAACTAGAGTAGTTGCCCCTTAAGAGCAGGAGCACTCACTTCCTTATTTCATCCTACATTAGCTCTGCTCCTGGAAAATTCTGTCCCCTCTCATTCAAAAAATATTGTCTGTTTTCAAAAAGAAAAATAAACATTTGCTGTACAGTCCCTTAATACCTGGATGTTTCATTTGTGAGTAATTGAGCATCGTTTAGTAGGGAACATGGGTGTGTACCTGTGTTTCATATTGTAATGATTTTTATGAACTGTTGCAAAGTTTGTCATTCCCTAGAGCCATCAAGTCTGGGTTCCTAAGTTATTTGGTCACTCCTAACACCCTTAAAAACTGGTAGGATCCCAGGCAGGTGTCTAAGAAACCATACATTTTCAGTTAGAAAGAGAAGCCTATATTAGTCTGCAAAGTAACTGTCAGGCATTTCCTGTTTCCCCCTCAATTATTCCAGATCCCATCCATTCCAGGGGATCACCAGTGTGTGTAGAGTAATATTTCATATTGCATTATTGGTGTATTCAGTAAGATGAGACAAAATTGTATTAATACCATTGTTATATTTTTGAGAAACCTAAATATCTCATTTGATGGAGGTTTTCAGAGTATTTGTGTCACATAATACTTTATTAAATAGTTTGATGTAATTGTTATGTGTGTGTGCATGTGTGTGTATGTATATAGATAAAGAGAGAGAGAAAGAGAGCATTTGTATGTGTCTGGCTCCTGCTACAGTGAAGAACCAGAATCTTCAAATTTTTGATTGGAGAATTTTTGTTTTTGTCAAGCAGGTTGCTCATGCTAAAATCCAGACTTTGGAATCAAACCTTGAAAATCTTTTGACCAGAGAAACCAAAATGAAGTCTTTAATCCGGACCCTAGAACAAGAGAAAATGGCATATCAAAAGACAGTGGAGCAAATCCGGAAGTTGCTACCAGCAGATGCTCTAGCCAATTGTGAAATGCTGCTGAGAGACCTAAACTGCAATCCTAACAACAAAGCCAAGACAGGAAATAAGCCATAATTTAAGAATTGCCATCTCAGCAGAAAGTGCTTCTTAGAAAACTGCAGAGAGGAAGAATGTGCATGCTGCTGGCCGAAGGCCAGATACTGGAGCTGATGGAGCCACCTGATATGGGTGCTGAGCTCCAAGGCAGAGCAGGTGCACCTTCCTCTCCTTAGAGTGTGTGAATCCTAAGCCATTGTACATATGTAGGCTGTGTGGTGGTGGTGGTGGTTGACTATGTATGTATGTGTGTGTGTGTGTGGGTGTGTATATATATATATAAAATATACATAAAGGATTCATGCTTTCTGATAAAATGAGTAGATGTACATTTAGAGCAATATTTTTTTTTAATCAAAACTTCATGAAATCCACATGAAAGGGAAGTTATAAAGTGATATTCCCCTTGGACATATGTGAAATCTTTTCATCTTTGTAGTTGAACAAAGCTAGAGCATCTTTGTATATTGAAAAATACTTGAAAAAAATGAATGTATATTTTTATCCAAAGAACAGCATGTTTCACTCAGTGGTGGAGGGGGAGAGGTGGAAGCATTCATTGAACTTTATGTGTATCTGTCTTAAAATCTGCTGACATTGTCTATGTGAGGAAAGTGCCTGACAGGCAGTCACACTCCCATGGTTTTTACAGGAAGATGGATGGGACCTTCTCCCCTCCTGCCTTGTGCCAACTAGCATGTCATCTCAACCTCCATTTTGAGTTTGGTTAGGCATTACTTTAGATAAAAGTAAGGAGAAGCCAAGACCCAGTGGCTGAGTCTACCCAGCCTAAGGTAAAGGAGAATGTTGCTAATTTTCTAGCAGATTAGACCAGCACTGTTACTCAGATTAATAATAGCAGGCCTCAGAAATTTAATACAGGGCCCAAATGGTCTCGATTATTACCTTTCTTCCTTTTTATTTAAATTACCCCTACCATTGTGAAGTGACTCCCCTTTACAGTCACTGGCAGGGATTTGCCATTTTCCCACCAAAGCTGAGAGCTATTTAGGAAAGGGAAGGATAAGGAAACACAATTATGATTGGTTTTCTAAAGATGACTTGCTGTGTTCAGATTCCTTTTTTTTTTTTTTTTTTTTTTTTTTGCCAATTGACAGAACCTAATAAACTCTTAGTCATAGTCAATTTTATGAGAACCATGAAATATTGTTGAAATCCACTGGAAAGGAAGGGGGAAATGGTACCACCCCACCTAAAGGCTAGGATTCTGCATTTGAACTTCCAGCCTCCTCAACCTACAAATAGCTTATTAGAGGATGTTCATGCATGGTGGGGAAATGGAAAGAAAGTAATTTTCAAAGTACACACACAATTCTCTCTTTCAGAGATGATTCTACAGTAGTGCTTCTGAAAGCTAATGCAGTGTTTTTGCCTTTCCAAACAATATTAATCACCACTGCTTTTTGCAGTACTTGTATTATTGCAGGTGGAATACTTGGGTTAGTTTTCTTCAAAGGGAGTTTCTTATATAACAAGTTGAAATTTATTGTAGAGTAATGGAGCCAAGAACTAAAATTTCAGAAAACCTTGATAAGCAGATGAGAAGCATCTGAAAGCCATCTTTAAACTGTTACTCAGTGTCAGTATAATGAATCTTGTTACAGATAAGCATGTCCTCTAATCCAACTAGTTTAAAAAAAAAAAACCCAATGAAGTCTTATTAGTAAAGTTAATGTAACTTCTGGTTTTCAATAGACATTCTAGGTACCTCATTTAGTTGGGGCCTCCAATTGATTTCTTGCTAGAATTTCCTGGAAATTACTTTATTTGTTGGAGAGTTTTTTCCCTACCAGGAATATAACACATACCTTGTTATGGTCTGGTGATGAAAATTACCAATTTATGTGGTTGACACACAGGTGATAGCCAAGGAACCTTCAAGTTAGGAGAATAAACTTTTTTTTCTGTTGTTAGTTTAAAGTAAATTTTATTCTGGATTTTTAGAGTCAACATTATGAGTTGAATTATTATGTTCAGAGATTAAGGTAACTTGCATACAATATTTTCTTTTGAAAACGAATTTTCTTTTTCATTTGTGATTTTTCAAATGTTGCATAGGTTATGTTCCATACATTGTTACATCTTCATCAGGTTAATATAATGTCTTGTTCATTTCCAATAAATACATTGCTGCAGTTTCCTTGGTTTATTGGTTTTACATTTGTTTTTAGTAGGAGAGAAGAAGCTTGTGATTAGAGTCCTTTACAAGATCTGCATGGGCTGGATTGTTACTACTTAACATTTATAAAGACAATTTTAAGAGAACGTTTATGAAAGCACATTATTGGTTACCAATTCCAGCTTCTTTCATAGTGGATGACTATTAAAATAAAAAGATAACCACACTGACAGATTTGTATTCTGCCCTTTTATTTTCTAGGCCCCCTCATAGATAGCAAGGGAGAGAAAGAGGATAAGAAAATGTAAAATTTTCAAATTGGATTAGATCTCAAATAATTAAGAATTAAGTTCCCTTACTGATGGATATATGAATATGTTTATATAATGTATATCTTTAAGAATATTCTTAGGTATCATTGCAATCCAATAAAAGGATACTGCATCTTTTGCTAACTTTAGGACTAAAACTTTTAACTATGAGCACTGCATATAGTAGTTAAACATTTTGAGAAGGAATCAATGTAGTTTTAAGTGGTATAGTCTCTTAACATCCATGTTGACTTACCCATTTTCTGACAGTTTGACAAATTTTTTTTTCCTCACAGTGCTAGGTTAGGAATAGGAAATCTGTCCTCTACTGGCATGAAGTATTTAATCCTCTACTATGGTGTGCCACTCTTATTAGCTGTGACATATTGAGAAAAGCACTGGATTTAAGGTAGGATGTCTTAGATCTGAGTCTTTGTTCCACTGTTTTTCTTTATTCATTCAACAAATACTTTGTGCCTATTCAAGCTAGGTGGGGGATATTCAGAGAGGGAAAAGATATATTCCTCGTCTTTAAGGAGCTTGCAGTGTATGAGAGAATAAGTAGACAACGTGAGAGTTTATACTATAACAGAACTAGGCACAGATGGTAAGATAATACAGATGAGAGTCATTTACCTTAGCCTGGACAGGAGGACTGGGTAGCAACTGGAGTGGGTATCAAAGTGTTCCTGAGGTAGGGATGTATATTAGCCAGAAGAAGTGCTGATGCAAAGTACCAGAACTCTTCTGGCTTTTATAAAGGGTATTTATTTGGGGTAGAAACTCATAGTCACAAGGCCCTAAAGTGTCCAACTCAAGGTGCCATAAGAGCTACTTACTCACCAAATTGTTGCCATGTGTTAAGCAAGATGGCAGGCGATGTCTGCAAGGGTTCAGCCTTCCTTCTTCCTTTTAAGGCTCCGTGGTCCCAGCTTCTTCCAAACTCAGCTGTAGAATGGCATAAGGCTAGTCTCTCTCCCCAGGGCTTATTTTTTTCCAGGCTTAGCTGCCATTCACAAGTCAGCTGTAGACTATCAGGCTCATGTCTCTTCCTGGGACCTCTGCCATGTCTAATGAGCTGTCTCTATTTCTCTGTGTTCTTCTCTTGTGTGTCTACTCAATGTGAGAGTCTGTTTTATCAGCCCATGGGGTCTGGGACTCAACACTAAGTTGTACTCTAATGCTGTGGTTAGATCAAAGCTCTAATCTTAACATAATTTAATCAGACATCTCAGCTGAATCTAATACATTCAAAGCATATCATGCCCAGAAAAACAGACCAGTTTAAAAACATAATATCTCTTTTTGGAATTCATAAATAATATCAAACTGCTTGATCAGAGTGTTGAAGAACTAGTAGATGTTGGCTAGGTTGTGTAAAGCAATGTATGAAAGAGAGAGGGTAGTATATATCAGAAATAATTAATTCCTTAATTGTGAAGTGTAGTTAGTGTTCCCATGGGGGTGGGTAGATAGGTGTGGGATATGAGTCTCCTGACAAACAAGTACTCTATAGTGAAGGTCTTTGTAGATCATATGCAGGAGTCTGAACTCTACCAATAGGGTAATGGGAGGCAGTGAAGTCCAATAACAAAGGAGAGACATGATCAGATCTGCTCCAATCCATCTTACCCATTTGGACATAAACTAAGGAATAGGAAATATAACTACATGAATGTGATAAAAATCCAGGCCAAAAAAAAAAAAAAAAAAAAAAAAACGTCTAGTAGAGAGTCTGATCTAGTAAGTGACCTTTGGGGAAGAAAGTCAGCATTGACTACCTCTCTGATATAGACAGTCCCTGAATCCTACTTGTTTTGTCTGCATAATACTTGCCCATTCCCCACCACCACCACCACATCCCCATTGCGGTTGCCTTAGTTCATGTTATTGCTCTGGTGGGCTAAACTAAGAACATCTCTCACTTCAGGGGCAAGCCCCTAACCCAGGGGTTCTTAACCTTTTTTGTTCCACAGACCCCTTTGCCAGTCAAGTGAAAACCACAGACCCTTAACTAAGTCCATGCTATACTGTGTAATATTTAATAAATACAGCACAAACACACCAACATGTTCACATAAGAATAAAGTTTTTTTGAATTTCAATTCAAGCCCACGGAGCCCTTGTTAAGAACCCCTGTCCTAAACCTTAGGTATTGAGCTCCTTGGATTTTGTTTTGCTGAGTGAGATGTGCAAGCAGAAAGAGGGTGGGGCTGAATGGCTCCAGTTACACTGATTCTTCCTCCAATGTAATTTTGGCACAGTTTCTTGGCCCTCCATGTTGTGGAGCCAGATTCACTTTGAGACCAAGTCCCACCTCAGAGGGGGCTAGTTGAAGGGAGCCTAGGCAGTTATAGGCTATCACCTCCTATCTGATTTACTCCCTGCCTTCAGAGCTCCCCATCTCAGGCATAGGTATCTTCCTAAAATGTAGACCTCATCATGTTTATCCTTACCATAAAAGCCTTCAAAGGCTCTCTTTTCCTCCTAGGGTCAAATCCAAATTCTAAGATGACACATTGGGCCATTGATGAGTGTGTTCCTAGATAATCTGTCTAACTTTGTCTCCTGCCTCTGGCCCCCTCATGTCCTCTACTCTAGTGAAGAGGTTAAGCTTCTGGATTCTTGAACTGGCCATCTTTCTGCTTTGCCCACCTCAGAGGTTCAATTTATATCATATTCAATCATATCCAATTTATATCATATACAGCATATTACATTGTATTTTATATTCTGCATTAAATATAGATTATAGTACTTGTTACATATGTAAGAGGGTTGCGCCATTTCGCATAATTCCAAGGAACATCATTTATATATACAATAATGTGATGGTTCTCCCTGGAGTTCTGTAATGTAGCAGCTAATGCATATATTATGATATAATTATAATTATATATATAATATAAGCAGGATAAATCTGAAAAACACTACATGTAGACATATAATCGAACTGCAGAAAAACAAAGACATAGAGAAAATCTTGAGAGAAGACAGAGGGAAAAAATACCTTATCTATAGAGGATCAAGAATAATAATTACAGTGAACTTCTTAGCTGACACCACACAGGCAAGAAAAGAATAGAGTGGAATATTTAGCATGCTGTGAGAAAAAAATACCAACCTAGAATTCTATATCCAGGACATTATTCTTCAGAAATGAAAGAAATGAACACATTCTTAGATAAGTAAAACTGAGGGAATGACAGCAATGTAATAAAGGATGGGAGGAAGAAATTGTCAATACTCTGTTATGTTACTTGCACTACATGTGAAATAATATAGCTATGCTTGAATGTGGACTTAGATTAGTTAAAAATGTGTATTGGAAATTCTTAGGCGATGACTAAAACTTTAAAAAGAAGTAAAATTGATATGAAAAGAGGGGAGATAAAGTAGAACCATATAAAATGCTCAATTAAAACCAGAGAAGGCAGAAAAAGAGGGAGAGGGACGAAACAAAGAATAAATTCAACAAATAGAAAACAGTTACAAACATGGTCTAAATTAATCCAGTTGTATCAATTATCGCCTTAAATGTAAATGGCCTAAATACACCAATTAAAAGAGATTGTGAGAGTGGAAAATATAAGACCCAACTATATGATGTCTATAAGAAATCCACTTTAAATAATAAGACTAGGATAGGTTAAAAGTAAAGGGATAGAGAAAGATATACCTTACTAATGCTAACAAATAGAAAGCTAGTGTAGCTTATATTAGTTTCAGGAGACATAGCAATCCTAAATGTGTCTGCACCTAATAAAAGCAGCAAAACTGATAGAACTGAAAAGAGAAATAGATTCACTATTTCAGTTGGAGACTTCAACACTCTACTTTCAGTAGCTGATGGAGCAAGTAGGCAGAAAATAGGTAAGGATATAGTTGACCTGAACAACACTATCAATCGACTTGCTTTAATTGACATTTATAGAACATTACATCCAAAAACAACAGAATTTACATTCTTCACAAGCTCTCATGAAACATTCACCAAGAAATATCACATTCAGGGCCATAAAACACACCTTAAAGTCTTCAAAGAATATAAATCATAAGAATTTTGTTCTCAGATCACAGTGGAATTAAACTAGATATCAACAACAGAAAAATAGCTGGAAAAATCCCCAAATATTTGGAAATTAAACAGGATACTTCTAAATAACCCATAGGTCAAAGAAAAGCCCTCAAGAGGAATTTTTAAAATTTTGAACTAAATGAATAAGAAAATACAACTTATCAAATTTTGTGGAATGTGGTGAAAAGAAAGCAATGCTTAGAGAGAAATGTATAGAATTAAGTTCATATATTAGAAAAGAAGAAATTTCTAAAATCAAAAACTAAAATTCTGCCCTATGAAATACTTTTTAGAGAGACTCAAAAGACAAACTGCAGACTGGGATAAAATATTTGCAAAACAGCTATTTTATAAAGGACTCATATCCAAAATATACAAAGAACTCTTAAACTCAACCACAAGAAAACAAAAAACCCAATTTTTAAAATGGGCAAAAATTCTGAACAGAAACCTCACTGTCTTAGTTTGCGAAAGGCCTGCCAATGCAAAGTACCAGAAATAGGTTGGCTTTTATAAAAGGGATTTCTTTGGGGTAAAAGCTTACAGTTCCAAGGCCATGAAATATCCAAATCAAGGTAACGGCAGTGATGCATTCTCAGAGGTCCTGCCACATGGTAGAGCAAGATGGCCACTGATTTCTACTGAGGTCTCTGCCTTCTCCTCCAGTCTACCATCTCCTGGAGCTCGGTTGTGGGCAACTAGGCTTAGGGCTTGTCTCTTTCAAGCCTCTTCCCTTAGTCTCTCAGGGCTTCTCTGCCTTTCTGCAGCTGTAGGTGACAGAGCCATCTCTCACATGGCAGGATCAAAAATGGCGACTTCCTTTATCTGTCCCTCTCTCTCTCTGTGTCTCCATTTATTTGAGGCCCAGCAAGAGGGCAGACACACACACACACACACACACACACAGGAATAGGTTAGTGCAGAAACATAATCTTTCTCTTTCTGGGATTCGTAAAAGAACTTCAAACTGTCACACACACCAAAGAAGGTATACAAATGTTAAATAAGTATATGAAAAGATGCTCAACATCATTTGTTATTAGGAAATCACCAATTAAAACAGCAAAATACCACTACATGCCTATTAGTATGACTGCAGCCCAAAAACCTGTCAGTAACAAATGGTGCCAGTGATGCAGTGTAACAGGAGCTCTTATTCAGTGCTAGTGGGAATGTGAAATGGTACAGCCACTTTGGAAGACAATTTGGCAGTTTTTTTCACAAAGCAAACCAATCTTATCATATGATCCATCAATCACATTCCTAGGTATTCACTTAGCTGATTTGAAAACATGCCCACATTAAAAATCTGCACATATGTATGCATGTGTATAAAATTTCCAAACTGGAAGCAATCAAGATGTCCTTCAATAGCTGAATGGACACTCTGTGGTGCATCCATACAATGGAATATTATTCAGCCATAAAAGAAATGAGCTATCAAGCCATGAAAAGACATGAATAAATCTTAAATGCATATTGCTAACTGAAAGAACTCTGAAAAGGCTTAATACTATGTGCCTTCAATTATTTAACATTTTGGAAAAGGCAAATTATAGTTGTGGTAAAAGCTCGTGTTGCCAAGGCTTAGTGGAGTGGGGGCAGAAGGCTGAATATGTGAAGCACGGGATTTTTTAGGGTGTTAAAACTATTCTGTATGATACTGTAATGGTGAATGCATGACACTATGCATTTGTCAACACTCATAGAAGCTTATCACACAAAGAATGTTCATTCTTTTTAAAAATAATTTAGGAGCTTGGGAGATCTCAGGATGGAATGCAGAATGTGACAATCTGTGTTACAAATGTGTCACTGAAGGGGATGAGGGAAAATAATCACAGTATGTCAAAGGTACACAGCAGCAAGCTGAGAGAGCTCCCATTGGCCAAAACTGGAACATCTGAGCAGCAAAATAAATAAGTTAGCACAAGATTACAACCCAATGTATCAAAAAAATACTTGCAAGTCCATACTGATATAAATAAATGATGGAATAAATAAATACATGTGGGAGAAGAGACAGATCTCCCATGCAGAAGAATTCAAAATAATTTATGTTGCTACTGTGCCCTCAAAGAGGTAGAGCATAATGCTACTCTCCTTCTTAAGTGTGGGCTGCTCACAGTGACTTCCTTCCAAAGAGTACAGTATGGAAAGGGAGAGAAAAAGAGTAACTCTACAGTAGAAAAACCTGACAAACACTACCTCGGCCAGGTGATTGGGTATTTTGTTGTGATAAAAATGGCAGTTTACCTGTTTGGTCTTTCTTCCAAGAACACCTAACTCCAGTCTAATAATTAGAAAAACCTCAGGCAAATCCCAATTGAGGGACATTCGACAATTATCTGACCAGCTCCTCAAAACTGTCAAGGTCACTGAAAACAAGGAAAGTCTGACAAACAGTCACAGCCAAGGGGAGTCTAAAGAGACATGATGATGAAATGTAATGTATCTGGAACGGATCTTAGAACCATTAAAGGGCAGTAGGTAAAAGTGAAGCAAATCTGGATAATTTGTGGGCGTTGGTTAATAATACTATATCAGGATGCCTTCATTAACTGTAACAAATGTACCATACGAATGGCAAGACCTTGTGATGAACTGTCTTTCTGTATAAATTAAAGACCAAGTCTGATTTTAAACATCAGTCTCAAGAGTCCCCCCATGAGTATGGATCTGTGGTTAGTGTGCTGACAAAATCAGATCTCTGAACCTTCAAGGCCACAGACTAGAGCAGATTTGCCAAGGTAAATGATATCTTTTGGGTGATTTTTTAAATTATTGGAAACAATAAAGATCTGCTTTTGGACATGATGGTTTTCTTAATCATCATGCTACTTTTGAAAACACAGGAAAGGAATTGTTTTTCTAAGAACTATTTAAATACTAATAAAGTTTTCTTTTGTGAAGTAAAATTTTTATGTGGTCTGATGTTTCTCTTCGCAAACTGAGTTGATTTGCAAATTCACAAATGTTATTTTCAATAGAACATGATATTATTCAGAAATAATCACTTCAATTAAACATGCTTCTTACTCTCTGTGTGCAGGGAAGTCTCAGAGGGACTTTACAAAATGAAACGAGGGCATTTCCTATGTTGACTTTCACTTGCTTGCACATATTCAATTTTCTTTACACATTTATGTTCTATTTTTGTCTAGCAAACAATTACTATGTTCCAGTCCTCTCTCTCTCCCTAATTCAGCCTTTCCATTGTAAATTGGGCACTTATAGGGAGAAATTACTGTTCACTGTTTATTAATTCTATTAAAGTTTACATAATTGGAGTATTCATTAGTACTTTAATAGTATTTATACTTAAAGTCACAGTGCAATGCAGCAAATAATGTACAGTGACCTGAGTCAGATATTATGCCTGCTTTTCTTTCCATTTCTCCTGAAACTTAACTTGTCCGTTATGTATGCCATTGGACAAATTGTTTTAGCTATTCAACATATCAGAAAATCCCATTCACATACAGTTTCAATGAAAGGATTGCATAACATAATAAAAGTGCAAATTTTGAAAATACACTTGCTTACAATTGTGTTTTTCTTTTCTTTCTTTTTTTTTTTTTTAACGGGAGGTCCCGGGTATCGAACCCGGGGGTCCCTCCATATGGGAGACGGACGCCCAACCATTTGAGCCACATCCGTCCCCCACAATTGTGTTTTTCTGTTCCTCTGAGTTTCCTAATCCTGGAGGAAGGGGAAAAAGAGTTATTAACAGCAGAATTCTTTGTCTTAAAGGATCTGTTCCAAACAAAACACCACTTCCCATGAGACAGGTAACAATCCTCAGACTTGTTTGAAGGGATGATAGCTGTGTGCTATTTCAGTGTGCAGGTTAACTTGTCCCATGACAGGCAAAGTCAGATATGATAAGCAAATTCTTATGCTGTTATAGACATTTTATTGTGCTGGTTTGTCATCGGCCCAAGCTTATACATATATATATCAGATTGCCCAGAACTGGTTTCACCCATGGCATTTTAAAATTAATAACCACATGAATTGTTGGTAGCATCTGTGAGATCTAATTCCCATGGCTCTGTATCAGGGATACTTGAGCTACCCAGGGAGTAACCAAAATTTGTTCCTGGAGAATGTTTATAGGTGTTAAAGGGTAAAGAGGTTTCGTGGTCAAATACATTTGGGAGACAATGAATTAAACAATGCTACACAGAATTCTTCACTGTAGTACTTCGCAGAAGATTTAACCTGCTGTGACTCCCCAGAGGAGCACTGGGGGATCCAGGAGGCCGTATCGCCCAGTATTTGTCTATCACAGATCAGATGAATTCTGATTCCCCCTTACTGGTTGTTAATAACAGGCAAGCGCCTTAACTTCTTAAAAGCTGGGTTTTCTTGTCTGTAAAATGAAGGACTTAAACTAGACCACTAAGGCACCATTCACCTGTTTGATATTAGTGGCAACTGATTTTCCGTAACTCCATAATAATATTAAGGCATGTGGGAAGAGAATTCTGGTTTTTCTTTCCAGTCCAACAGGGATAATCCATTTTCATCTGATAGTTCACTTTTGCTTTTTAGAAAATACCATACAACTAATGGAATGAATTAATATTTTTGGCCAGCCATTTTTTTTCTGTAAGTATTCTGAGTTGGAACATTATGGTTAGCCTTTTTTTTTTTAAAGGATGAATTAGTCATTTTTTCCCCTTCATTCTTTTTTTTTTTTTTGGCAATTTTTTTTTTAAGTAAAATTTTATTGAAGAATATCATTCATACATGAACATACATAAACAATAAATGTATAGTAAAATTTGTGAATTTACAAAACAAACATGCTTATCATCATAGAAGGTTCCCATACATCTCCCCATCACTAACACCTTGATTGTTGCAAAACATTTGTTACAAACTATGAAAAACATCAAAATGTTACTACTAATTATATAGCCAATATCTTAAATTTGGTGTATTTTCCCCAAACCCACCCTATTTTTAGCACCCTATATTAGTATATATGTGTTATTGTCGCAGGAGAAAATGTTCTCATATTTGTCCTCTTAACCACGGTCTATCATTCACCACTGGATTCCCTGGGTTATACAGTCTCATGCTTTGTACAAGCCATTCAAAGTATATACTCAGTTTCTCTCATTTTCACACAGAGTTGTGCTATCATCACCTCAGTCAATTTTAGAAAGTTATTACTTTGAAAGGAAAAATCCCATACCCTCTTATGTATTGAAAAAATGTCTTCTTGCCATTGCTGTGAAATATTATAATATTACTGTTAACTATTATCCATAAGTTACATTAGTTGTAATTTTCTCATGTATTACCATATTCTTAGCACTTTGTAAAGGAAGAGCATTCTCATATTTTCACTATTAACCACAATCTTCATCCACCACCAAAATCACTGTTATACATTTCCTAGATTATTCTCTTGTTTCCTTTCAATTGACATTTACTTCCACAGTCTACCCCTTTCACCCACAATCACATTTATAAATCAGCAATGTTAGTTATACTAATTCATTTCCACACTTTTGCAATCAATCTTATTAATAATACTACATACATTAAGCATCATCTCCCATTCTCCTTGGGTTTACTCATCGTATTTAGTTCATAACGTGAGACCATCCAATATTTATCCTTTGGTGTCTGGCTTATTTCACTCAACACAATATCTTCTAGGTTTATCCGTGTTGTCAATGTGCATCCCGATGTCATTTCTTCTTACAGCTGAATAGTATTCCATTGTGTGTATATACCATATTTTTTTAACCCACTCATTGGTTGATGGACATTTGAGCCGGTTCCATATTTTAGCAATTGTGAATAGTGCTGCTATGAACATTGGTGTGCAAATGTCTGTTTTCATCCTTGCTTTCGGTTCTTCTGAATATATTCAGTAATGGGACTGCTGTGTCATACAGCAGTTCTATATTCAGTTTCTTGAAGTACCGCCAAACTGTCTTCCACAGAGGCTGCGCCATTCTGCATTCCCACCAACAGTGAAGGAGTGTTCCTGTTTCTCCATATCATTTCCAGCACTTGTAGTTTTCTGTTTTAAATTAAAAAAAAATAATAATAACGGCCATTCTAGAAGGTGTGAAATGGAATTTCATTGTAGTTTTGATCTGCATGCCTCTAACAGCTAGTGATGTCGAGCATTTTTTCATGTGCTTTGTGGCCTTTTGTATTTCCTCTTTGGAGAAATGTCTTTTCAAGTCTTTTGCTCATTTTTTAATGGGGTTGCTTGTCTTTTTAATTGTTGAGTTTTATGATCTCTTCATAGAACATGATTATCAAACCCTTATCGGATATGTGGTTAGCAGATATTTTCTCCCATTGAGGAGGCTGCCTTTTTACTTTCTTGACAAAATCTTTTGAAGAAGAAAAGTGTTGAATTTTGAGGAGGTTCCATTTATATGTTTTTTCATTTGTTGCTCGTGCTTTGGCCGTAAGGTTTAAGAAACTGAACACCTACCACAAGATCTTCAAGATTTTTTCCTACATTTTCTTCTCGGAGTTTTATGGTTGTCACTTTTATATTTAAGCCCTTGATCCACTTTGAGTTAATTTTTGTATAAAGTGTATGATAGGGGTCCTCTTTCTTTCTTTTGGATATGGATATCCAGTTTTCCCAGCACCATTTGTTAACAGCTGGGAGGGCTTAACTGCCTTGTCAAGAATCCCTTGATCGTAGATGTGAGGGTTTATTTATTTATTTATTTATTTATTTATTTATTTATTTATTTTTTACCACTGTAGCTAAGTAATATGCTTTAAAGCAGGGGTTCTTAACAAGGGGTCTGTGAGCTTTGAATTGAAATTCAAAACACTATTCTTGTGGGGACATGTTGGTATGACTGTGATATATTTATTAAATAATACACAGTGTAGTGTGAACTTAGTAAGGAGTCTGTGGTTTTCACCTGACTGGCAAAGGGGTCTGTGGAACAAAAAAGTTTAAGAACCCCTGCTTTAAAGTCAGGAATTGAGAGTCCTCCAGCTTCATTCTTTTTTATTTTTATTTTTTTTTTATTTTAAAGAAAATTTTGGTTATTCAGGGCCCCTTATCCTTCCAAATAAATTTGATAATTGACTTTTCCATTTCTGCACAAAGGCTGTTGGGATTTTTATTGGGAATGCATTGAATCTGTAAATCTTGGGTAGAATTGCCATCTTAACGATATTTAGTTGTTCCATTTATTTAAGTCTTTTATGGCTCCTTTTAGCAGTGTTTTGTAGTTTTCTAGATACAGGTCCTTTATGACCCCGGTTAAGTTTATTCCTAAATATTTGATTCTTTTAGTCACTATTATCCATGATTTTTTTTTTCCTGATTTCCTCCTCAGTTTGTTCATTAGTATTGTACAGAAATGCTACTGATTTTTGCATACTAACCTCATATCCTACCACTTTACTGAACTTCTCTATTAGTTCTAGTAGCTTTGTTGTGGATTTTTTCAGGAGACTGTAGATATAGGATCAAATCAGCATATAGCAAAAGTTTTATTTCTTCCTTTCCTATATTGGTGCCCTTTGTTTATTTATCTAGCCTGATTGCTCTAGTTAGAACTTCTAACATAATATTGAATAATAGTGGTGACAGTGGACATCTTTGTCTGGTTCCTCATCTCAGCAGGAAAGCTTTCAGAGTTTCACCATTGAGTACAATGCTAGCTGTAGGTTTTTCATATATGTACTTTACCATAGTGAGAAAGCTTATTCTTATCTTTTGGAGTGTTTTTGTCAAGAAAGGATGCTGTATTTTGTCAAATGCCTTTTCTGGCATTTGTATTTTGTCAAATGCCTTTTCTACGTCAATGGAGAGGACCATGTGATTTTTCTCCTTCAATTTATTAATGTGGTTTATTGCAATAATTGATTTTCTTGTATTGAACCACCTTTGCATATCTGGGATAAAATCCACTTGACTGTGGTGTATAATTCTTTATTTTATTTTATTTTTACTTTATTTTGCACATTTAATAATTGAAAATATAAACAATTAAAAACTAAAACGTAAACACAGATGAATAAATATATATATTTCTCAATTAAATGTAATGGATACATATAAAAATTTTTTTGAATCAAACAATATGTTACACAATATATTTGGTTCATAGTAACACATTCATACAGTATTTGTCCTTTTGTGTCTGGCTTGCTTTGCTCAACATAATGTCCTCCAGGTTCATCCATGTTGTCATATGCTTTTATGACTTCATTTCTTCTTACAGCTGCATAATATTCCATCGTGTAAATAGATCAGAGTTTTTTATCCATTCATCTGTTGATGGACACCTGGGTTGTTTCCAACTTTTGGCAATATCCAGTAGTGGTATTGCAGGGTCATGTGTCAAGTCTATATTCAACTTCTTTAGGCACTGCCAAACAGTCCTAAAGAAACACCACTGCCATTGTGGTATTCCATAGGTTTTAATATGTTGTGTTCTTGTTTTTATTTGTCTCAAGATATTTACTGAATTCTCCTGCAATTTCTTCTTTGACCCACTGATTGTGTAAAAGTGTGTTGTTTAATCTCCATATATTTATGAATTTCTATTTTTCCATCTGTTATTGATTTTCAGCTTCATTCTATTGTGATCAGAAAAAGTGTTTTGTATAGTCTCAGTCTTTTTAAATTTATTGAGACCTGTCTTGTGACCCAACATATGGTCTATTTTGGAGAATGATCCATGATCGCTTGAAAAGAATCTATATCCTGCTGTTTTGAGGTGTAATGCTCTATAAATGTCTGTTAAGTCTAGTTCATTTATTGTATTATTCAAGCTCTTTGTTTCTTTATTTATCCTCTGTCCAGATGGTCTAATGCTGAGAGTGGTGTACTGAAGTCTCCAACTATTATTGTGGATACGTCCATTTTTCTCTTCAGTTTTGCCAGTGTGTGCCTCATGTATCTTAGGCCACCCAGGCTAGATGCATAAATATTTATTATATTTATTTCTTCTAGGTAATTAACCCTTTTATTAATATATAATTACTTTCTTCATCTCTTTTAACAGTTTTGCATTTAAAATATATTTTGTCCGATATTGGTATTGTTACTCCAGCTCTTTTTGGTTACTGTTTTCATGGAATATCTTTTTCCAGCCTCTCACTTTCAATCTGGCTGTGTCCTTACATGTGAGGTAAGTCTCTTGTAGCATATAGATGGCTCATATCTTTTTATGCATTCTATCAGTCTGTGTCTTTTTTTTTTTAAATAAAAAGAATGTCTTTCTTTTAACAAATCAATGTTATTGATACGTATTAATAAAGTATAAATCCATCCAAAATGTACAGTTGATGGTATTCGGTATAATCACATATTTGTGCATTCATCACTTCAGTCATTCTTTGAGCACTTTCATTATTCCAATAATAATAATAATCAACAAAAAATAAACTTATCACCTATCAATCTCTCTTTGCTTCCCCTGCTGTACATAGATGCAATTCTTTTTCCTTCTCTCTAGTATATTTGTATTTATATTTTGTAAATAAAAGTCTTTTATATGCAATATCACCCATATTCGTGTTTTATATGAGTTTTTATTATCATATACAGTCCTATGTTGCAGTTTTTAGCTTTCCTTCTAGAAATATACATGACCATAGACTTTCTCTTTCAACCACTGTCGTACCCATACAATAGCACTGCTAGTTACAAACATCATGATATGCTCTAACCATTTCTATTCATTTCCAAAGATTTACAAGCAATCTTTTCACCAGTTCTGCACAGATTAACCCTCAGCTTTCCATTCTCTACCCTCCTTCTATTTTCTGGTGACTTATATTCTAATTATTAACTCCATGAGCTTACACAATATATTTAGTTCATATTAGCGCAATCATACAGTACTTGTCCCTTTGTGTCTGGCTTGCTTCACTCAACATAATGTCCTCCAGGCTCATCCATTTGTCATATGCTTCACGACTTCATTTCTTACTGCTGCATAATATTCCATAATATATGCACCACAATTTGTTTATCTATTCATCAGTTGATGGACACCTTTATTGTTTCCAACTTTTGGCCATTGTGAATTACGCTGCTTTGAACATCATGTGCAGATGTCTGTTCATGTCTCTGCTCTCCATTCTTCTGGGTATATACCTACCAATGGTATCGCCGGGTCACATGGCAAGTCTATATTTAACTTCCTTAGGAAATGTCAAACAGTCTTCCACAGTGGCTGTACCATTCTACATTCCCACCAAGAGTGAATAAGCATTCTTATCTCTCCACATCCTCTCCAACATTTACAGTTTTCTGACTTTTTAATAGCAGCCAGTCTAATAGGTGTGAAATGATATCTCATTGTAGTTTTGATTTGCATTTCCCTAATTGCTAGTGATGTTGAACATTTTTTTCATGTGTTTCTTTGCCATTTGTATTTCTTCTTTGGGCAATTGTCTTTTCAAGTCTTTAGCCTATTTTTTAACCAGGTAGTTTGTCTTTTTATTGTTGAGTTGTATGATTTCTTCCTCTAGCACAATATTAAATAATATTGGTGACAGTGGGCATCCTTGTCTTGTTCTTGATCTCAGCAGGAAAACTTAAGACATTCACTATTGAGTACAATGCTAGCTGTAGGTTTTTCATATATGCACTTTATCATACTGAGAAAGCTTCCTTCTATTCCTATCTTTTGGAGTGTTTTTATCAAGAAAGGGCACTGTATTTTGTCAAATGCCTTTTCTACATCAATTGAGGGGATCATGTGATTTTTCTCCTCCAATTTATCAATGTGGTTTATACACTAATTGGTTTTCTTGTGTTAAACTACCCTAGCATACCTGGAACAAAACCCACTTGATCGTGGTGTGTAATTCCTTTACTTTGCTTTTGGATTCTGTTTGCAAGTATTTTGTTGAGTATTTTTGCATCTATCTTTATTAGAGATATTAGTCTGTAACTTTCTTTTTTCGTAGTATCTTTCTTCAGTTTTGGTATTAGGGTGATGTTGGCTTCATAGAATGAGTTTGGTAGCATTCTTTCCTGTCAATTTTTTGGAAGAGCTTGGGCAAAATCGGTATTAGTTCATATTCGAATGATTGGTACAATTCACCTGTGAAGCCATCTGGTCCCAGGCTTTTCATCTTTGGGGAGGTTTTTGATGACTGTTTCAATCTCTTCACTTGTGATTAGTTTGTTGACATCTTCTATTTCTTCTAAAGTCAGTGTAGGTGGTTCATGTGTTTCTAGGAATTTGTCCATCTTGTCTACATTATCTTGTTTTTTGGCATACAGTTGTTCATGGTATCCTCTTATGATCGCTCTTATTTCTACAGGGTCAGTGGTAATGTCCCCCCTCTCATTTCTGAATTTATTTGTGTCTTCTCTCTTTTTTTCATTGTCTTTCTAGTTAAGGGTTCGTTGATTTTGTTGATCTGCTCAAAGAACCAACTTTTGGTTTTGTTGAATGTATCTATTGTTTTTGTGTTCTCAATTTCACTTATTTCTGCTGTGATCTTTACTATATCTTTCCTTTGGCTTGGTTTGGGATTTGTTTGCTGTTCTTTTTCTAGTTCCTACAGGTGTACAGTTAAGTCTTCGATTTTATCTCCTTGTTCTTTTTTAATGTAAACATTGAAGGCTATAAATTTCTCTTTCAGCACTGCCTTTACAGTGTCCCATACGTTTTGATATGTTATGTTCTCATTTTCATTCATCTCAAGGTATTTGCTGAATTCTCTTGCAATTTCTTCTGAGCCCTACTGACTGTTTAAGAGTGTGTTGTTTAATCTCCATATATTTATGCATTTTCCCTTTTTCCATCCATTATTGATTTCCAGCTTCATTCTGTTATGACCAGAGAAAGTGTTTTGTATAATTTCATTCTTATTAAATTAATTGAGACTTCTCTTTTGATCTAACATATGGTCTATCTTGGAGAAGGATCCAGGAGCACTTGAGAAGAATGTGTATCTTGCTGTTTTGGGGTACAGTGTCTGTTAGGTCTAGTTCATTTATCATGTTATTCAATTTCTCTGTTTATTTATCCTCTGTCCAGATGTTCTATCTGATACTGAGAGTGATGTATTGAAGTCTCCAACTATTATTGTAGAGACATCTGTTTCTCCCTTCAGCTTTGCCAGTGTGTGCCTCAAGTATCTTGGGGCACTCAGGTTAGGTGCATAAATATTTAATATAGTTATTTCTTCTTAATGAATTACCCCTTTTATTAATATATAATGACCTTCTTCATCTCTCATAACAATTTTGGATTTGAAATCTATTTTGTCTGATATTAGTATTGCTACTCCAGCTCTTTTTTGGTTACTATTTGATGGGATATCTTTTTCCAACCTTTCACTTTTAACTTGGTTGTGTCCTTACATCTGAGGTAGGTCTCTTGTAGACAGTATATAAACAACTCATATTTTTTTATCCATTCTGTCAGTCTATGTCTTTTTTTTTTTTCTTGTTTTTACTTTTTATTTTTTCAGTCTATGTCTTTTGATTGAGGAGTTCAATCCATTAACCTTCAGTGTTATTACTGTAAAGGAATTACTTACTTCATCCACTTTGCCCTTCGGTTCTCTGTTGTCATATCATTCTAATGTCTGTCTTCTTATCCTTTAGTTTACCCTTCCTAATAATCTTCATTTCTAAACTCTTCTCCAAATCTCTCACCATTGTTTTTTCCTTTCAGGCTGCAGCACCCCCCTTTAGTATCTCTTGTAAATCTGGTCTTTGGTAACATATTCTATCAGTTTTTGTTTGTACCTTTTCCATTCTCTTCTCCTTCTGGGAAGAAGATAATGCAAATGTTTGTGCATTTCTCATTGTCATTCAATTCCCTGAGACTCTGTTCCATTTTTTCCATTCTCTTCTCTTTCTGTCCTCCTGTCTTTTCCATTTCAGATCTTCAGCCTTCGAAGTCACTAATCCTGTCTTCAAGCAATTCAAATCTGCTCTATGTGCTTCTAATGTTTTTTTTTTTTTTTTTTAAGATTTTATTTATTTATTCATTTATCCCCCCCTTGCTGCTTGTGCTCACTGGGTCAGCTAACCATGCCGTGCGGGCGGGCTTGCCTTCACCAGGAGGCCCCGGGAACCGAACCCGGGGCCTCCCATATGGTAAACGGGAGCCCTACTGATTGAGCCACAGCCGCTTCCCTCTAATGTATTTTTAATCTCAGACATCTTGTCTTTCATTCCCATAAGGTCTGTTACTTTTCTTTACAGAAAGTCTTGTAATGTGGTTTATTTTGCGTTTGTTCAAATTAAGAGTGCTTTTCAAATAGATTTCATTGAGATAGGAATGAGTCAGAAAGGGAAGAATGTTTAAAGATTGGGGGATTGGAAGGGTGGGGGTTGAATGAGGAGAGAAGAAAGCCAAGTTTGACTAGAATTCTTCTGGTATTTTATGTGCAAAATTTATGATGAAGAGAACTTTAACTAAAGCCAGAGTATGACTCCTGGTGATATCTGTGGGATTCCTATGTCTAAGCTAACGTGTAGCACTTAGCAGTTTATTTCTTCTTTGGAACCAGGACACAATTAATTAGGGAAATGCCCATTTCCATTCCAATGGATTTTTATTAAAGGCTAAGGAATTCTCTGGATAGGAATCCCCAATCTATAACCACCAATTGCCTTCCCCATCCAAAAGTCAGCATGGTGGTTTTTGAAGAAATAAAAGAGAAGAAATGTTTTAATATTTTCCCACTCTGCTCCTGATCTTTTTCTCTAGACATATGCGCTAGCTCTTACTAGAAATGATGATCATTCTAGAAAAGGAGCCAGAGAGAATATTTTGGTCTAACGGGCTTATAGAGGAGTATGGTAGCTTGAGATTATTTTATGAATCCCCAAAAGAGAAAGATTATATTTGTAAACTAATCTATTCCTCTGGGTGTTATAGCCTTTGATTGCATTAAATTCACCTGAGGTGTCTGATTAGATAACCTGTTAAGATTAGGGCCTTTGATTTGACTACATCAGTGGGCATCACTCAGGCTGAGTCTCCGCCCCCTTCTGGGGTCTAATATAAACAGACACTCACACAGACAGACACACAAAAAGAGAGAGATTTGTCATTTTTTATCCTGCCATGTGACAGAAGGAGAAGGCTGGGACCTCAGAGAGAGATGAGCCATTTGCCTGATAGTTTGCAGCTGACCTTGGGTAGAGTGCAAAACAGTTGAGACTGATATACAAGGTCTGGAAAGAAATGAGCCCTATGCCAGGAGAGAGAGGACTATAGAATCAAATGAGTACGAAGCCTCAAGAGTCTGGGCCCACTGAACTCAGGAGGTAGAGGAAACCCGGAAGGGAAGGAGAGACCAGGCAGAGATCTCCTGCCATTTTGCTTCAACATGTGGCAGCTGACTGTGGTGAGAGGGCACCTCTTATGGTGCCTTGAGTCGGACTTTTTACAGCCTTGGAACTATAAGCTTTTTGTATAAAAGCCAACAGATTTCTGGTACTTTGCATCAGCACCACTTTGGCAGACTAATACAAGGAGAAATGAAATTGAGGGAATATTCTGAACACATTATCTCCAGATGGACCATAAATCAGGTTTATTTGCCATTATTTCAGATGTTTTTGTGTGTCTGAAAGAATCTGTGTAACTCAACTGAATCTGAACCTCTTCAGGGATTTCAGGGAACCAAGAGAGTGATGTAGGGTTAATGATAAGAAAGAAGTTTGGTTTTATTTTGAGAAACACTGTAGAGAAACAACCAACTAATTAGAATGGGGGATTTCTGAGATTAGACTTGTGCTTAGTATTGTATTATGTTGTATAGATGGAATGATATCTTGGTAAGTAGATAGAAGAAATCTCAACATTTTGGAGCATTGGTGTTTGATAAAGTAATTAAGCAGCATCACTAGAAAATATAGGGCTATTTGCCATTGAAAAAATAATCCAGATTTTCTAGGAAATGGGCTTCCTTTTTATTAGGAGAATAAAACATGGCAAATAATTCATTGTGAATGTGTTATGTTAACATTTAAATGAAATCCATTTCAAAACATTTTGCAGATGTGTTTGGCTTTCTGTGGTGGCTTGGATTTCTGTACCTCAGAAAAACATGCTCTTGAGCTCCGCCTTGGGGGCGTGACCAAACGGGGCTCCGCCCCGTCCCGCCCTACCCGAAGCCCTGGGTGCCACACGCACTGCGCTGCGCCGCTGCGGTCTGCACCACCCGAGCCAAGGTGATCCAGCCAAGATGGCCATCCTCTCTAAGGAATACGGTTTCGTGGTTCTCACTGGTGCTGCCAGCTTCATAATGGTAGCTCATCTAGCCGTCAACGTTGCCAAGGCCCGCAAGAAGTACAAGGTGGAGTATCCTACCATGTACAGCACAGACCCAGAAAACGGGCACCTCTTCAACTGCATCAGCGAGCCCACCAGAACACGTTAGAAGTGTACCCTCCCTTCTTATTTTTCCCAGCTGTTGGGGGTGTTTACCACCCGCGTATAGTTTCTGGTTTGGGGTTGGCTTGGATTGTTGGACGCGTTCTCTATGCTTATGGCTATTACACGGGAGAACCCAGCAAGCGGAATCGAGGAGCCCTGGGATCCATCGCCCTCATGGGCTTGATGGGCACAACTGTGTGCTCTGCTTTCCAGTATCTGGGTTGGGTAAACTGGCTTAGGTAGTGGGTCCAAATGCTGCCATTGAAGAATTATAGAGGTTTAAAAAACTCATGCATTTTGAATGACTTAATTTCTCTCTGTCATTTTTTTAATATAATAAAATCTATCTGGCATCAGCCTCATACCTAAACAAAAAAAAAAAAAAAAAAAAAAAGAAAAAAGAAAAAGAAAAACATGTTCTTAATCTTAATCCATTTCTGTGGGTGTGAACTCATTTCATTGTAAATAGAACCTTTGGATGAGGTCACTTCAGTTAAGGTGTAGCCCAGCTGAATAAGGAAGGATTGTAACCCTATTACTGAAGACCTTATAGAGAAGGTTACAGGGAGAGAAGCCACAGGGAGCAGCCAGAATATGAAAGTCAAGGGAACCTGGAAGAGAAAGGAGAAGATGATGCCATGTGCTTTGCCATGTGACAGAAAAGCCAAAGACCAAGGGTCACTAACAGCCAGCCCCAGAACACCACAGTCCTTGGGGAGAAAGCGCACCATTGCAGATGCCTTGATTATAGACTTCATCTCAAAACCCTGAGCCAATAAATTCTCATTGTTTAAGCCATCCCACTGTATGGTATTTGTTTTAGCAGATAGGAAACTAAAATACTCGCTAATATCTAGTTTATCCTTAACTCAGAGTTGCATCATCTCTTTTGATTTTGAGTGATTTACGTTATTGGATTTACATATGCATTTTAGAATTTATGTCTACAGAACTCAAATTGGGATACTGTACTTAATTTTGTATTAATAATTTCATTGTCAGAGGCTTGAAGAGGAAGAATAATCAATCACCCAAGAAGTGTGACCTGAAGGACACTAAATAATCTGAGGCATGTTTGAAATTTGCATTGTTTAATTGAATTTTATGCATACAACATTTACTGCATATCTTATGTGTGCCCGGTCCTAGGGGAGAGAGACACAGATAAACATCTACATACATTTCAGCTTGGTGAATAATATAATAAGATATGTTTGACATTTTTTCTGTACATAAGTAAGGAAATAATTAGTTGTGCCTTGGAGAGCAGGGAGGGGAAAAAATGGGAAGAAAGCACCATTTTAGCCTTGACGAGTCAGACGAGAATCAGCAGGGAGACAAATTCCATATGTGTGTTTTGAGGGGGAAGGACATGTGAAAGGACACAAAAACAGAGACTTTTAGCCAGGCCTTGACATTCCTGCAGATGTTATTCCTCAAAACGCTCTCCTTCTCTGGTGACTAATTCTGCTTCCCAAATACCAAGGTCTCAAAGAAGAAGGTCATCCGATATGAGACACACGTGCTCAAGATACTCTTCACCTAAATGCTATCAGTGGTAGATTTAACGTGAAATCAATGCCTCAGGACCCCTCATTTGTATGAGCTCCTTCTATGATTCTGTACCTAATTTTGTATTAATAATTTCATATTTTTGAAGGGGCCCCCAAATTTTGCAAACTTAAGATCCCATAAACTTCGATCTTCCCCTATTTACCTTTTTTTTAAATGGTGTGTCAGTCAAGATCCAATCAGGAGACATAAATCACAAAGTAATTTGAACAGGAAACATTTAATGTAAAGACTTATTAACGATATCAGGGAACTGAAGTTATGGGGATTGACTAGTAAGGAGTAAAGAGAACTTTAAAGACAACAGGAATTCCAGATACAGGGAGAAGCCACCCAGGGCTGAGAGGGGGCACACAAGGAAAGAACAGATCTGGAAAAGCTAAGATCCAGATTTCATTGGAGAAGCCATGAGTATGTCTCCCCCATGGCACAGAAGTTTGCTGAGACTGACGTCCCCCAAGGGGGTGCCAGAGAAACCATTCATGGGAAAGGGCTGGTCCCCTGGTACTCCACTGAGAAGCTCCGAGGGGGTGTGGAGACAAGCTGTCCAGGGGAGGTGCCGTGTGCTCCTGGCTAACTAATGCTGCAGGAGCCAGGCACTGGGGAAGCCACCCACCCTGCAGGGGTCAGGTGCTACAAAAGCCGTGTCCACCACAGGAGCCCTCCTACATGGGCACACCAGAACCAGGAGGAGAAACCCGTTTCAACTCCAGGGTTCTCCAGCAGCCTCTTCTGACAACATCCAAATTCATCATCATGTAAGCTGCAAAGGAGAAATAGTTAAAGGGTGCAGCTTCATTAGTGCAGAATAAGGGGTAGATTTGGATCTGAGAGGCAGTACCCTGATAACTGGCACCTCTGGTTTTTACATGTAAGTCATATACATTATTTAATTCAATTCTCTCAAGAACCCTGGTCAGTCCTGAGTGGTTATTTCTGACTATACTGGTAAAGCAGGGTTCCTGAATCTATGGTGAGGAAGACCACCTAAAACAATGTGATGTTTCTCATAAGACCATGTCTGGGAAGTGCCACCTAGAAGGGACTGGAGGGAAGCAGCCAAAGGGGCATGTCAGGCATTTTAACTTTCTGATGACTACTAATCAGCAATCACCCTTTATCTCAGCAACAGGGATTTGTACTTGATTTCCAATCTGGGAAACCCAAGACATACATTAGGAGTATGGTTGTTAGGAATTTAATTAAAACACTGCCAATTCTCTTGGGTTTAGCCTTTAAACTGTGACTGTTGGAATACTTATAATCTGCCTGTTCCCTCTGGAGGGTTCAGTGATCAGGCAGCCTGATGATTTGGGGTTTGTTTTTCCCGTGTATATATGTGTGTGTGTGTATGTGGCAGAAGCATGAATGGGAAAATATAATCTTGAAGCTGGTTTGCATCTAGGTTTAAAAAAATTAAATAGTTTTAACATTTTAATGTAGGTAGGGATTTATTCAATCATAAATTGGCTCTATTGAGTGTTATTGCTGAGCTTTCCACTAGATGACACTGTTGTTTCAATTTATTTGCATTGATCTTTCCTTTGGAATGACATCCTAAGATAGCAAGTCACTTGAAATTATGTAGCTTACCATTCTGCTGCCAGGTAAATTATCTCTGATATAGAGAAATCTAGCCTATTTTGAAATGCCTTCAGAGAAACTAAGTCTCTTAAGTCTCCCTTTGTAACATCACTAAAACTTAACTCTCTTTATTGTCAAGAAATTGTTTTATATCAAATCTATATTTTTAATACCACTGTTTAAACACATTTCTTCTTCCTCTGTTCTCAATGGAGATGAAGGAAAGCAGTTCATCTTATCTTATCTATAAAAGCCTTTTAAATATAAGAAGGCCAATATAAAACTGCTCTTCATCTTTCTTTCCTTAAGGCAAAAATAATATAATTTCTTTTACCTTTTCATTACATTTCTTCTCCATTCATCTTCATTCTGCCTAATATTTCATGACTTTTGATGAGATCTGGAATCCAAATAGAATCTAAAATACTCCAAGGACTTTAGATTTTGTTCGTGACCCAAGGACTTTAGATTTTGTTTACAGATCATTCACTTGTTAGTTTCACAGAGTTTTAGCAATATGACCTAACAACAGTTTCTTGGGTTCACAGACAAGCACAGAGGAAAAAGCTAATATTGATTTAAGTCACCACACTTTATTCTGAAGTTGATAATAGAGAAGAGAGTAGACAGAGGTTCATCAACTCTGACTTGTCATGGGCAAACTATCCTTGAAAGCACCATGTTCTTTTCGACCTCTGGGCCTTTGCACTTGTTACTCCCTCTGCCTGGCATGTTCACAACAGACTCACCCTATGCTCTTTCCTCCTGTCTAGCTTCTACACATTTTCACCCCCAGGTTAAGCATCATTTCCTCAGGAGCCATTCCCTGAGCCCACCATCATCTACTGCCCTGGCAGACCATGTTACTGTACATCCCATTATGATCTCCCATAGTATGTTGTTTTCTCTTTTATAGAATTTTGCACACATGCAGCAATTTAATTAGTTGTGAACATTTGTTTAATGCTGTTTAAGTTAGGGATAATGTCTATTAAGTTAAGGATAAGGTCTGTTTTATTCACCTACATAACCCCAGCACTTGGCTGGGGACATAGTAGGCACAGAGTGTGAACTCAGTAGGTCTATTTTGCATAACTAATGGAAAAATTCCTGACTTGTTTTGCATCCTTTTCTCTTTCAGAGACGTAATGAGTCTTACTAGGGCAATTCTCAGGAATCAGGAGGTAGACAGGAACATGACTCATTTAAAAATCTGGAAAAAAGCTAGGGACCTAGAAGGGGAAAGAGAGTTATAAACCTGAATCTGGTGAAGAACGAAGGGCCAAATTTGAGACTCTGTACCGTGGGCAATCAAAACTTATTGACTTATTAAATGTACAAAATAAAGTTAAAAAAAAAAAAAAAAGCTACATGATGGCATTACCATTAACAAGTCATGACATTGAAACTTTTCTAAACCTTTATAAAGAATAAAACATCAAATGTCCATTGTCTATGCTAGATGAATGATTGAATTATCTTTTTAATTCTTTTGATAGAAAATACTATTACAAAATTGTTGTCACATGAAGAGGAAATCAATGATTTATATAGCAAAAGAAAAAGGAAAAAGTATTATAGATGTGTATCTGGCAGTCAATAAAAAATGTTAGTTTTCTGGATCTGAAGATTCTTGATATTTTTGCCACTTTTAAAATAATATATTTTCTCATTTTAAATAAATATTTCCTTTTGTACCTAAAAAAAAAAAAAATAATAATAATAATAAAAAAAAAAAAATCTATTGACTGGTGTTTAAAGAGGGAAATGATATGGTCAGATGGCCACAATTCACCAGGAATCCAGGAATGTTGACTGGTTCCTGAGGACAAGACCATTTGTGCTGATAATTGCACGAGTAATCTTGACATTTAGCCTGCTCTTCCTGCCTGGTTGCAATTTCTTTTCCAGCTGTGGTTTTTTTTAGTTTATTTTACCATGCTTTAGAAACCTTTTACAGAATGTGGATGATGATGATGTTGATAATAACAATTTCTTACCTTTGTTGAGCACTTACTGTGTACCAGGCACTGGCTAACCACTAAAGCATTTAATAAGTGATCGACCTTTAACTCCCTTAACCATCACCTGGAGGGCTTGTTCAGTACTGCTAGGCCCCACTCTCAGACTTTCTCATTCAACAGGTCTGGGGTGGGGCCTAATAATCTTGGTGTTTCTAGCTATATCCTAGATGATGCTGATGAGGCTCCCCCAGGGACCACTGTTTGAGAACTGATGCATTATAGCAATCCTCAAGACAACTGTAAAAGATAAGTACTCTTTCTCCTCCTTTAGAGTTGAGGAAACGAATTTAAGTAACTTGTCTTGAATGACACAGCTAGTATATGACAGAGCTGTCAAGTCCAGATCCATCTAACTCAAAAGTTGATTTTCTTAATCCCTAAAGGAATGTACCTCATTTTAATCACTGTTTAAAATTCAGGGACCTAATTTCAACCCCTAGCTAATGAATCAAATCTTCCAAGGTAAGACGGGACATCTGTTGTTTGACAAGCTTCTCAGGGAATTCTAATGCCTAGCAATTTTGGGGCAACAGTGCACTTGGCTGCTCATTGTAATCTTTTGGGAGTTAAGGAAAAATTCTGACATCTGGTCCTACTCCCAGATATTCTGATTTATTTGAACTGGGGTGTGGCTTGGGAATCAGGAATTTTTAAAGCTCCCCAGGGGATTCTAACGTGCAGTGAAGTGTGAAAACCATTGCACTAAGATTCTGTCTCTTGAACAATGACTGCTCATCTTTTTGAAACCCTTGAAAATGAATTCATTTTGCAAACAAGAGGTTAAAGAGAGAGAAGACTCAGCAGACTTTAGCAGGGAGGAGCTCTGAAGGCAAAAACCTGTATTTAAGCCGTTCTGTTATTTGCTAACTGTTATAACCTTGGGTGAGTCACCAAAATTTTTCTGAGCCTTACTTTCCTCATAGGTAAAATGAGAATAGTGATGAGACTACATACTGTACCAACACATAGAATTATTGTGAAGCTCAAATGAGATTGTCTCTTTAAGGCTTTATTAACTCTGAAAAACTAAACAAATGTGAGGGATTATTTTTACCCTGATTCAAAGAGAGACTTATGACCAAGGATCTATCATAGCTGGACAATAAGTGAGGCTAATTTATTTTATCTGAAGAAGCTGTAATGCCTAACTCATATTCTGGTAATTATGTCAAAAATATTTCTTTAGAGGTTTTATTTGGGGAGGGGGCAGGCATAAACAAAGAGAAAATCTTTTTATATTATCTGGATGTTTTCCTGAAAGCACCAAATTATGGGCAGGACTAATGGGTTGAGAATGCTTAGTGCCAGTTTATTGTGGCTTGCTTATGACATATCACCATCTGAAAAGCCATCATAGAGGAAAAAATCATTCACACTCTAATTTAAATAATGGCTGCATCTTTGCAATGATGACAGACTGTGACAGTTTATAGGTTTTAGATGGCGATTCCTGCAGTTTGTAAAAACAGATCGTCTGCCAGTGGACCTACAATTATTGCCACATACATTTGTGAATTTTTAAAGGGACATTGAGTGGGCAGCTGCCATTACAACCATGTAAATTGAGATGAGTGAACATATTCATCAAGTGATTTTTCTGTTTGTTATATCATCTGTTTGTAAATCTCCAAGTCCTGAAGCCCATTTCCCACTTTTAAGTTCCTATAATGCCTCATTGGAAAAGAGATAGAACATAATAGGATTATCTCTTTGTGAGGATGAAAGTGGAGAACTGGAAATCATTTTCCTTCTGCCTTATCCTCAGGACAAAAGCACCATGTTGACTCTGAGAAGCCAGAGGTGCACATTCCAGAGGGGTTGGCTGACAGGGAGAGGAGTGGTTACAGGTGAATTAAAAAATGAATTTGTTTTTTTCTCTTTCAAGGATGAGCTCTCCTAATGCCTTCCCTCCATAGACAGAGTCTTCTTCACATACATAAAATATGTAAACTACTAGGGAGGAGGGGCCAAAGGTGCCCACTTTGTCTAGCCACTCCACCCAGTGTGGGGGCGAGTGCATTCCTCTCTTGGTCCTGGGAAATAAAGGTGGTTTCCAAAGGCAGAGGGCAGGTGATTCTGTTCGCCTTGAATCTAGAGTGAAGGTGGCAAAGATCTAGAGTTGAGATAATAGCAACTACTATTTGTATAATATTCTAAAACATGAGCAAACTTTCTTTATTAAATTCTACAAAAAGGCGCCTTTGTTTTGGGTCCCAACTCACTGAAATGCAAAGACTGCAGTATTAAAAAGAAAGTTTTTGAGTGATTCACCAGTGACCTTCTAAGTATTGAAACTCATGACTATCAATCTTCATCTGCCTTGGCCCTTTGGCTTTGCTGAGCATCCTACTTGACCTTCTCTCCTGTGGCTTCCTTGCCTATGGTTAAAGCAGAAGAGAAGGGCCTGTGAAAGAGATTGGTTAGTGATCAAAGAAATAGGAAATAGAACCTCTTCTATGAAACATTGATCTGGGCTTCCCAATGCTTTGTTCATTTCCCAGCGATAGTCTTACCAAGGCTTGTTGTAATTTATTGCTTTCCCCTATTAAACTGAATAGTTTAAAATGAAAGCCCTGAGGGCTCAGCTGCAATTACTCAACTTAGTATCCTAGCACCTGGTACATAAAAGGTGTTTGATAAATGTTTATTGAATGAATAAATAAATACTTAGTCAACATATAATGAACATAAGTGAAAAGTAGCAATTTATAAGAGTTTATGCTTGTATGCGATTCTATTATAAAATACATATCTATTCATAAATGCTACTGATATATTTGCTTCACCAGCTTGGGTGACAAATACAGTCGCAGCCCTTTCACTTTCTCAAATCTCTTAGGATACCAGAGTTCTGTTTTAGGAGAAAATCTGCTATCTTTCTTGAGGCCTCTTCTCCCCTGAATTGTTTAAGACCCCAACGGGCTCATTCAGTCTAAAAGGGTCAGTTCACAACATGATTGGTTCAATAGTGGGTCTTGTTTGAAGCTAGCATTGCTTTGGGTGATTGCCTGCCTCACTCCCTTTAACCTTTATTGAGTTCCTTCTCTGGGTCAGACACTTTTCTAGGGATGCTGTCTCATGTATCTTTGTCTCCTGCTGCAGTGAGACAGCAATCTGTTGGCTGCTTCTGATCTCTAAATAGGCCACGATGGGGCTCCATGCTCAGAATCCCAGGTTACCTCTTTTGTGTTTGTTTAATTGGGTTCACAGAACAGGGTGGTCTAGCAGATCTTCTAGGCACAGCCACATGCCCTGCTGGGACAAGCCCTTTCCTAGCTTCGGGCCTTCCCTTTGAGGGAATGGATTGCCCAAGCAGACACCCCTTTCTTCATGGAGAGGTCCACTGTGACCCGTGGGGGTCCTTTTCTACCATCCCACCATCGTCAGAGTCATCCCCAATATTCTAATAGTGTTGAACTTCATTCAAGAAAGGGATATGTTTGGCTCCTCTTCCTTTCCTCCAAGGAGGTTCCTAGACTCTTATGCAAGTTCGTCTACTTTCTTCACAAATGCTGACTCTGCATGTCAAGGGATATGAGGAGGGGAAGTCTTTGCCAGGTTCTAGATGTTTCTATTATATCTTTCCCTTGAGGCAATAGGTGTTGACTAGCCTTGCTTTTGCATAATTCTGTGTAATTCTATGTTACAGAATTACTTGTCATGTCCATATATAGATAGTTATTGGAATAAATGTTTATTTAAATTTTTTTCTCACCATACGCATACTGCTGCATCCTGTTGAACCAGCAGCAGGAATCTCCCTGAAAGAAGAAATAGGAGGAGACCCAGCCGGGGATGCCCCAAAGTGCCCCACAACGGGGCCTGTTGAGATTCCAAACACAAAGGCACTAAATGCTAGGGTGATCAGTTCTTAGGCATTTACGAAGGGAACTTACAGAGAGTTGCAGCTATCTCAAGTCTCAGGCATTTCTCAGGAATCAGGAGGGTGAGATGGCAAGAAGTTCGCTTGAGTATGTCCGCACCTATGGCAAGTACTATTTATTTTAGATTACATAGGGCTGGGGGACAAAGGTGGCTGAATGCCAGAGACTTGCATGTAAGTTTTGGGAAAACATCTGGATATGTACTCTTTTCTCAAAACAAGATGTGCTTGGGGCAGGCAGCATTCAAGACTATAGCAGCTGAAGCTTGGCATGCTTTCAAAGAATTACGGGGAGGGATGCCTAGGGGGTGGGACAGGAGCAGGGGCAGTCCTCCGTCTGTTGGGAGATGCTATACATATCATATACATACGCACACTCAAAGTCCACAGAGAACCTGAACAGTAATAATCTCTGGATCATAAGATTGTAAATTCTTTATTTTTTCTTATTATCTGCAATAAGTACATGTCATTTGAATAATAAGATACTAAAGGTTAGTAAAATAAAGAAATAAAAATATGAAGCAAAAAATTTCATAGTTTAAAAGTAAAAGTTATCAATTACATGTACTAGAGCTGGAATTTTGTCTTTGAAAATGAAAAAGTGGCATTGTCTATAGGTTTTATTCACTATTTTACTTCAAATCCAACTATAGGTGGGTTCCTGCAGTAGTTATTTACTTTTTGAAATGCAGTGGCTAGAGACAAGCCATAAAATGTAATGACATTTGTTCTATTTTCTGATTATGGTGTTCTGAATATATCTTTATTTTAATTTTATGTAATATGAATTTAAGTATTAAATATATATTTAAACTACATCTCAACCTCTATTTTGAAATTTATAATTATTTTGTAAAGCATATAAATATAGAAGTAATTTTAAAAATTTCACTGAAGGAAGAGAGTAAAAATGCTGTCCTCAACTTTCGTCTATGTATTATTTTACTGTCAATCTAAAAATTTCTAAGATGTGTAGCTCATCCACTGACATCTTTTTAGGAAGGTTGGCAAAATCTTTCAGTCTTTCTCATATAGTAGTCTTTAGAAGCAAGTTACATGATTTTTAGTTGTTTATTTAATCTCAAAATATATCCTCAAAACAAAATAACTGTAGAGCAATACTTTACTCTTTAAATGCAAAGTAGAATGGAGGAACACTTTAAACCATTTGTTGGTTGATCTGCCGTTTATCAGTTATCCTATCTTATATGCTAAATGATGTCCAAATACTTGAGCAATAAAACATATGCAGAATGTCCTGTGGGTTGACTAAAATATGGGAAGATGAGAAAAGTGATTTCGTTAGAAAAGTCCAAATTGAAAGAGGGCTGCTTTTGCAAATTTCATAATAAAAACTGATGTTTGTATGTTCCACGTGCTTATTCTGCAGTGATCTCATTTGGATCTGGTTGTATATGAAACTGATTTGAATAAGTTAAAGGGGTGTGTTAAGGATTTTGGGAGAGAGTGGGAATGCTTAGTTATAGGAACTTCATTATCCTCTATATGCTATTTGTTGTCAAATGTCATAGAATTCAGTTGGCAAGAGACCCCTTATATGATGGTATGACCCCATATCTCTTTCGATTATATCATGAATCACAGAATAGGAGACTTTTTTCAGCTGGAAAACATCATTGTGATTTATCTAGCCCAGTGATTCTAAACTGCCTGGGGACTGTGGATGCGGGTGGGGGTGGGGATGGACAAGGAGAGCAGTATATTGAATTCAGCTTGGGAGTGTTTTCAAAAACCACATGGCAAAACTTCTCTTCCTGACCACATCTTATCCTCTCCCATATGACCCCCCAGAAATGGGAATGTATATTTAGAAAAATGTCTTAGGTGTTTCTGGTAGGATCCTCTAACTCAGAACCATAAGTCTTTTATTCACTTTTTTTTTTTTTTTTTTAATGAAGAAAGAAAAGAAAGAAATTCCAGAGAAATAAAGTAACACCCATCAGTCATATAGTCAGGACCAGGTACCTAATTCCTAGGCCATTTCTCTTATAAATCTATTGAGTATATTAGATAAATAAATGTATCTTCCAGGTAATTTCTTTCATGTATTATTCTTCAGAATAGTATATACAGTTCAAGTGTTGATGTAATGATGTTTGATTCTTTCCTGACTTGAGAGGATGTTAGGGACATCCAGATAAATCGGGCTTTGATCAAGCAGAACTCTGTAAGAGTGATTGTTCATTTGTTTTTTCCTGTATGGCACCGGCATCTATTCTTGATAGGGAGAGTATATTCAGTCCCTGAATCTTTCTATAAATGTCTTTTGATAGGTTGTTTAAATTAGATTTTAATTAAAATGATAAAAATTTAAGTTGTGAATCAATGAACTCATATCATTGAATGAGACCTCTATTTTTTTACCTTTTACATAATAAATGCATAAAATATGTACCAAGCATGAATAATTTACAGTAGATTTTTTTTTAATTTATTTATTTTTTATTTATTTATTTTTTATTATGGGTAAAAATCAAAATTCTCACAATACATACAAACATTTGCAAAATGATATATAAATATATATGCATATATGTGTGTTTGCTTACAAAAATGTTGTTTATATATATATATATAAATATACATATATTTTAAGAGGTGCTTAGATTACCCAAAATATTACACGGAACCCATTGGGATTCCCACGTTGCCCACCTCCCACACCTCCCATCACATCCCACACAAACATCTCCCACAGTGTGGCCCACCACCCTCAATGAACTTACACATCCTGGAGCCTTGCCACCAACCATAGACCACAGTTCACACTATAGACCACACTCTCTCCCACTCAGTTCTGAGTGGTGTGTGCTGATTTAAAATGGCCTACATCCGTTGCCACAACAGTACTCAGGACAACCTCCAACTCCCAAAGAAGCCACTGTATTTCAACTGCTCGTCCCCTCCCTACCCCAAAAGTGTCAAGTGGCCACTGGCTCCACCTCATTGTTATAATTTCTTGCATTGCTAGAATCACCATATGTGAACAAGAGAATACCATCAAGTCCACTCTAGTCCATAGTTCTTCCCCCAATCCTGAAGGGACTGGGATGGTGATGTCCACTCCAACTCCAAGTGAGAGAGGGCTTATATCCCATGGATATGGTGAGTGGGATGATCCTGCCTGCAGATGCAGGCCCTCTCCATTCCCTGGGATGGCCATTTCCCATCGTTGTCTCCTCACCAGGTGACTTGGATGAGTCCATTAAGCTATAGGGTAGGACTTGCAGCTCCACCTAGATTTCATGAACACCTGGCACATAGGTAGGCGGGAGGCTCCAGTCTCTGGAAGTATACCTAAAAACTCCAACATCGCATATAGGTTTGAATAGAAGGGACTGGTGAACCATGTGCAGGGAGGACTTATTTGAGTCTAATTCTGTCACTCTCAGGAGCACAGATTCCAAAATAGAACCCACTGATAAGGCATCAGTCTCTGGGGCTATCCCCCCTTATATAGGACCAGGGTGTCTCCGGAGCTCTCAGGAACCCCACTGAGTGGGGTGATAGGCACTTAGATGTTCTATGAGCTCCTACTGAGGTGTGCGTAAGAGTTACCTCTGGGATGACCTCCCGACTCTCTTTGAAGTCTCTTAGCCACTTGAACTCATTTGTCTTTACCATTTCCCCCTTTTATTCAAGGTCTTTTTCCAGTTGTGTTGCCAGTTGGCACTTGGGAAAAGTTTTCAATTAGCAATAATCGTGCCTTGGATAAACCTCATTGGCTACGATACTGCCACTGTGCAAAGCTGCCAGTTGGCACTTGGTATTAATCCCTCGTTGCCAGGGAGGCTCATCCCCGGGAGTCATGTCCCACGTTGGGGGGAAGGTAATGCAATCATATGCTGAGTTTGGCTTAGAGAGAGGCCACATTTGAGCAACAAGGAGGCTCTCAGGTGGCAACCCTTAGGCACCCCACAACTGCAGGCTAAGTCTCTTTTACAAGAGCAAAGACTCACAAGGGTAGTCATCAATTAAAAAACAAACAAACAAACAAACAAACAAACAAACAAAAAAAAACATCAGTGGGTCATCCTATTTTGACAGGCACTGTCCCTACACTCAGAGGACTATTGTTGCTCCCTTGGAGACTGTGGCAGAGCTCGCCAGGCTAGGAATTCAGATTCCCTCATTTATTGTGTGATTATCCACCCATCGTGACCATGCCACATCCCCCGATCCTTTGAATGATTTTGTATATCTTTCATGTATATTCGGATGAACCAATCCCCACGAAACCCCCCCCAATAATCCCCCGCCGTACCCATTGTAACCCTTCTGTGATCCAAATCCTCCATGAACATTTAGTCCATAAAATAATCAAATACACTTACTAGGAAAAAGAAACAAGTGTGATAAGCGTACATGCAAGAGACAAACATAAGGAAACTCGGGAAAAAAAAAAAAAAAAAGAGAAGGAAAAAAAACAAATAATCAAACAAAGAACAAAACAAAATAAAATATAATTAGCGGATTGGAACATTCAAAAAATGGGCAAAAAAGCAAAGGAAATACCTTTAAAATATATATATATATATATTCATTTTTTTTCCTTTCTCTTTTCTTTTTTCCCTTTTTTCCTTCCCTTTATCACTGTGTTATCGGATGTCTGGTGTGCCATGACACCTTCCTCCTCTCAATGCCCATTGTCTCCCAATTTTTCATTTAATTTTCAAAGAAGTTTAGGTCACAGCAAAGTCACACACGGAGTGCCGGAGACTCCCAGATACCAAACCACCCCCCCTTTCCCACCCCATATTAACTCTGCCCCCTTTTTTTTTGGTTGTTAGCATTGTTATAACTGTTATGCAGATAGCAAAATATAACAATTAAACATTGTCAGTGATTTACAGTATAGTTTACAATTTAGATGATACTGTTTAATAATTTTGATGATATTTACCATGTCCTGTGTCCATTACTGTAAGGTAATGAAAAACCTTCCCCATGACCACCAAACAACCCATTAGATCTTGACTGTTCCCTTCTCCCCAGCCCCCCAGGGCCCATGATACCCCCCTCTCCCAACCCATGGAATGTCAAGATTCACAGTTACATGCCCTTGGGATTTGAACCAGCCCTTCCTAATCCACCCACCCCCCAGTGCTGCACCACCAGGAACCCAGGAACACCACCACTCATCTGCCCCATCCCCCAACATGCAAGCACAGTCTATCCCTTTACCATAGATTATGTCCATATGGGTGATGGCTCAAAGCCTGCTCTTCTCTTACTCTCCTTTGTTAACCTATCTTTCAGACAATGGATCTCAGAGACTGCTCACTTTCCTCAGTTCAGATCAGTGAGGTCATATACTGTTCATCCTTCAGTGCCTGACTTGTTTCACTCAACATAAGGTCTTCAAGATTCATCCACGTTATTCCATGTGTTAGCACTTTGTTCCTTCTTACAGCTGAGTAATATTCCATTGTATGTATGTACCACATTTTGCTTATCCATTCGTCTGTTGATGGGCACCGGGGCTGATTCCAACTTTTGGCAATGGTGAACAATGCCGCTATAAACATTGGTGTGCATATATCTGTTTGTATTTTTGTTTTCAGTTCTTCTGGGTATATACCCAGTAGTGGAATTGCTGGATCATACGGAAGATCTATTGCAAGTTTTCTGAGGAACCGCCAAACTGTCCTCCACAGTGGCTGGACCATACCGCAGTCCCACCAGCAGTGGATGAGGGTTCCTATTCCTCCACATCCTCTCCAACATTTAGTGTCTCCTGTTTTTTTAATAGCTGCCATTCTGATGGGTGTAAGATGGTATCTCATTGTAGTTTTGATTTGCATTTCCCTGATAGCAAGTGATGTTGAGCATTTTTTCATGTGCTTTTTAGCCATTTGTATTTCTTCCTTGGAGAAGTGTCTTTTCAGGTCACTTGCCCATTTTTTATATGGGTTGTTTGTTCTTTTATTTTCGAGGTGAAGGATTTCTTTATATATGCAGGATATTAGGCTCCTATCAGATATATGGTTGCCGAATATTTTTTCCCATTGGGTAGGTTGCCTTTTTATTTTCTTAATAACATCCTTAGAGGTGCAGAAGTTTTTAATTTTGAGGAGATCCCATTTATCAATTTTTTCTCTTGCTGCTCGTGCTTTGGGTGTGAAATTCATGAAACCATTTCCTATTACAAGGTCCTGTAGATGCTTCCCTACATTATCTTCCAAGGTTTTTATGGTTTTGGCTCTTATATTTAGATCTTTGATCCATTTTGAGTTGATTTTTGTATAAGGTGTGAGATGGTATTCTTCTCTCATTCTTTTGGATATGGATATCCAGTTCTCCAAGCACCACTTGTTAAAGAGGCCACTCTCTCCCAACTGAGTGGGTTTCGTGGCCTTGTCAAATATCAGATGACTGTATATGCGAGGATCTATATCAGAACTCTCAATCCGGTTCCATTGGTCAGTAGGTCTATCCTTGTGCCAATACTACGCAGTTTTGATCACTGTAGCTTTGTAGTATGTTTTAAAGTCAGGTAGTGTGATACCTCCAACTTCATTTTTCTTTTTCAATATATCTTTGGCAATTCGGGGCCTCTTGCCTCTCCAAATATATTGTGTGGTTAGTTTTTCCAGTTCCTTAAAAAATATAGTGTTGACTTTTATTGGGATTGCATTAAATCTGTAGATTAGTTTGGGTAGGATGGACATCTTGATGATATTTAGTCTTCCCATCCATGAACAGGGAATATTTTTCCATTTATTTAAGTCTTCTTTGATTTCCTTTAACAGTGTTGTGTAGTTTTCTGTATATAAGTCCTTTACATCTTTAGTTAAATTTATTCCTAGGTATTTGATTCTTTTGTTTACTATTGTAAATGGTATTTTTTTCCTGATTTCCTCCTCAGTTTGCTGGTTTTTGGTGTACAGAAATGCTACTGATTTTTGAGCGTTGATCTTATAGCCTGCAACATTACTGAACTCCTTTATTAGTTCTAGAAGCCTTGTTGTCGATTTCTCAGGGCTTTCTATGTATAGGATCATGTCATCTGCAAATAATGAAATTTTTACTTCTTCTTTTCCAATCTGGATGCCTTTTATGTCCTTTTCTTGTCTCAGTGCTCGTGCAAGTACTTCTAAGACAATGTTAAATAGGAGTGGTGATAGTGGGCATCCTTGTCTTGTTCCCGATCTCAGAGGGAAGGCTTTTAGGATTTCACCGTTGAAAATGATGTTAGCTTTGGGTTTTTCATATATATACTTTATCATTTTCAGAAAGTTTCCATCTATTCCTATCTTTTGTAGTGTTTTTATGAGGAAAGAGTGCTGTATTTTGTCGAATGCTTTTTCGGCATCTATAGAGATGATCATGTGATTTTTTTCTTTCAGTTTGTTTATGTGGTGTATTACATTGATTGATTTTCTTATATTGAACCATTCTTGCATACCTGGGATGAAACCCACTTGGTCATGGTGTATAATCCTTTTGATATGTTGTTGAATGCAATTAGCAAGTATTTTGTTAAGGATTTTAGCATCTAGGTTCATTAGAGATATTGGTCTGTAATTTTCCTTTCTTGTGATATCTTTATTTTGTTTTGGTATTAGGGTAATGTTGGCATCATAGAATGAGTTAGGTAATATTCCTTCTACTTCTATTTTTTGGAAGAGCTTAAGTAGAATTGGTGTTAGCTCTTTCCGGAATGTTTGGTAGAATTCAGCTGTGAAGCCATCTGGTCCTGGACTCTTCTTAGTTGGGAGGTTTTTAATGACTGTGTCTATCTCTTTACTTGTAATTGGGCTGTTGAGTTCATCTATTTCTTCTTTCATCAGTGTCGGCTGTATGTGGGTTTCTAGAAACTTGTCCATTTCCTCTAAATTGTCATTCTTGTTGGCATATAATTTTTCAAAGTATCCTCTTATGATACTCTTTATTTCTGTGGGGTCAGTAGTGATATCACCTTGCTCATTCCTTATTTTATGTATTTGCATCTGTTCTCTCTTTTTCTTTGTTAGTCTGGCTAAGGGTTTGTCAATTTTGTTGATATTCTCGAAGAACCAGCTTTTGGTTTTGTTTATTGTTTCCAGTGCTTTCTTATTCTCTATTTCATTTAGTTCTGCTCTAATCTTGGTTATTTCCTGTTTTCTACTTCCTTTAGGTTTAGTTTGTTGTTGTTTTTCCAATTCCTCCAAGTGTGTAGTTAGGTCTTCAATTTTAGCTCTTTCTTCTTTTTTAATATATGAATTTATGGCTATGAACTTCCCTCTCAGGACTGCTTTCGCTGCATCCCATAGGTTTTGATATGTTGTGTTGTTGTTTTCATTAGTTTCAAGGTAGTTACTGATTTCTTTTGAAATTTCCTCTTTGACCCACTGTTTTTCTAAGAGTGTGTTGTTTAACTTCCATATCCTTGTGCCTAACCTGTTTCTCTGGCCCTTATTGATTTCCAACTTCATTCCGTTGTGGTCAGAGAAATTACTTTGTATAATCTCAATCTTTCTGAATTCATTGAGTGTTGTTTTGGGGCCTAGCATGTGGTCTATTTTGGAGTATGTTCCATGTGCACTGGAGAAGAATGTAAATCCTGCTGTATTTGGGTGAAGTGTTCTGTATATGTCTATTAAGTCCAAATCTTCTAATGTATTGTTGAGTGCCTTCGTTTCTTTATTGATTCTCTGCCTAGATGTTCTGTCTAATGATGATAGTGGTGTGTTGAAGTCCCCTGCTATAATTGTAGAGGAATTTATTTCTCCTCTTAGTTTTTCCAGAGTTTGCCGCACGTATTTTGAGGCACCTCGATTAGGTGCGTAAATGTTGATGATTGTTCTCTCTTCTTGAGAGATTACTCCTTTTACTAATATGTAGTGTCCATCTTTGTCTCTTACAATAGTTTTGCATTTAAAGTCTATTTTGTCTGATATTAGAATAGCTACTCCTGCCCTTTTTTGGCTATTGTTAGCTTGTAAAATGGTTTTCCAGCCATTCACTTTCAGCCTCCTTGAATCCCTGGGCCGAAGGTGGGTTTCTTGTAGACAGCATATAGATGGATCATATTTTCTTATCCATTCTGCCAATCTGTGTCTTTTGATTGGTGAATTTAATCCATTAACATTCAGTGTTATTACTCGTAATGAATTTCTTACTTTAGTCATTTTTTCTTTGGGTTAATGTATGTCATATGTTGTTTTGTTTCTCTTTTTGAGTTTTCAGTTGTTTTTAAACTCTCCTCCAACTCTCTCTCCTTTGTTTTGTCCTTTCAACTTGTAGAGATTCCTTTAGTATTTCTTGAAGTGCTGGTTTCTTCTTGACATACTCTCTTAATTGCTGTTTATCTGTGAATATTTTGAAGTCTCCATCATTTTTGAATGCCAATTTTGCTGGATAGAGAATTCATGGCTGGAAGTTTTTTTCTTTTAGTGTTTTGACTATGTCATACCACTGTCTTCTTGCCTCCATGGTTTCAGCTGAGAAATCAGCACTTAATCTTATTGTGCTTCCCTTGTATGTGATGTTTCTCTTTTCTCTTGCTGCCTTGAGTATTTTCTCTTTGTCTTGAGCATTGGACAGTTTGACAAGTATATGTCTTGGAGTTGGCCTGTTGGGATTTATACTATTTGGGGTGCGCTGTGCTTCCTGGATCTGCACATCCATCTCTCTCAATAGAGTTGGGAAGTTTTCAGCCATAACTTCCTTCAACACTCCTTCTGTTCCCTTTCCCTTCTCTTCTCCTTCTGGGATGCCCATAATGCGTATGT
>JAKSZT010054334.1:31027071-31151536 GCA_026826555.1 Tolypeutes matacus
CCTCCCATATGGTAGATGGAAGCTCAATCACTTGAGCCACATCTGCTTCCCCCAGAGCAAATTCTTGATGCTCCTCTCAAACTGCTTTTTTTTTTTCAGTCTTCAATAAATGATAAATTCAAGGCAAAAAATGGGGAGTCATTGACTCCTCTCTTTCCTTCTTACCTCATATTGAATCCATCACTGAATCCTGTCAATTCTTCCTTTAGAATGTACCCTAAATATGACCTCGTCTCACCAACTTCACTGCTCCCATGCTAGTCCAACATAATCTCTTGGATAGACCATTCCAAAACCTCCTAATTTTCCTGTTTCCATCCCTGTTCTCTACACTGTAATTTAAAAATAGTAAGGTCAGATCATACCACAGTTCTCTTCAAATCTCCCCAGTGGATTCTTATCTCATTAGAATAAGATCCCAAAGTCTTTACCATGATCTGCAAGGCCCTACGTAATCTTGCCCGCACCTGCCTCTCCATCCTCAGCTCCTACCATTCTTCTGCCTTTGCTCCTTTGCTTCTGCCCTGGAGGATTCCTTGCTGTTCTTCAAACAGGCCAAGCACACTCACAACTCTGGGGTTTTGAAGCTAATATTCTCTCTTCCTGGAATGCCCTTTCTCCCGATACACAATGACTTGCTCCCTCACTTTATTGATGACTTACTTCAATAAGCACCTCATAAGAGAAGCCTACCCTGAATACCCATTCTAAAATATGCCATATTCTATATCCCTTGACCTTGCCCTATTTATCTTTATGGTGCCTATCTCATTATATATTTATTTGTCTTTGGGTTATATATCTATCTATTCCCCTTAGAACATAGGCGTAGTAATTTGATATTATTTATAAATTCCAAAAACAGATATTGATTATGTTTGTAAACTGGTCTGTTCTGGGTGTGATACCCTTTGATTTTATTAAATTCAAAGGTTTTATGTTTACTTGATTAAATCAAGATTAGGGCTTGGATTCGACCATGTCAGTAGGGCGTGACTCAGAGTTATATAGCCGACCTCTTGGTGGACTATATGAATGGACACTCACTCAAGAAGACACACAGAAGAACGTACACAGAAGAAGAGAGAGAAAACTTTGCCAGTTTTGATCCTGGGGCCCTGGAGAGAGCTGAGCCATTTGCCTGATAGTTTGCAGCTGAAGAGACCAGAGCCCTGAGCAGCTGAGAAGGCCCGGAAAGAAATGAGTCCTCCAGCCTACAGCTGAGGCGGGGAAGAGGCTAGGCCCATAGAGCCTTAACAGGAAGAGGGAGGCTGAACCCTGCAGAGATCAGCAACCATCTTGCTTCAACACGTGACAACAGACTTTGGTGAGAAATTACCTCTCACGGTACTTTGAGTTGGACTCTTTAGGCCTTGTAACTATAAGCATTTACCCCAAATAAATACACTTTATAAAAACCAACAGATTTCTGCTACATTACATCAGCACCCCTTTGGCTGACTAATACAAAAAGCATCAGACGAACAGGGTATTAATTCATAAATTCAATCTAGTAACCTCCAGGCTTAACCTGGCAACAATGAAGACATCTTACTTTTTGTTTGTTTCTCCCCAAGGTGGGGAGAAGGGTTGAGGGGAGTGTTGGAGGGGGAAGAGTTGTCCTTTCCTCTGTGCTGACTCTGTCCTATGCGAGCTTACGACCTGTTCCTTCAGGCTCTCAACACAGGCAATATGGCTGTTTCCTTGAATGCATACTGAGAGCTGGCAAGTCCGGATTGGGTTCCCCTCACTCTGTGGAGCTGGCAGTCTTCTGACATGCCGCTTGTCCTCACTGGTAGGAACTGCCCACGGTGCATCCCTTTGAAGGAGCCTCCCTTTGTATCAACTTCATGACCCAATCTTGGTTTTGAACTCCTAGGTCTAAGAAATTTCAAGGGGCTACCACCAATTCTCCTGTGCCTGGATAAGCTGTCTGCTGTTTCTACTGTGCGCCACATAGGTGGGGAACTTCTCTGGGAAGTTTGCTATATCCCTTAACTCTACCTGGGAAGTATGGCTCAGGAGCCCTCTTCTCTTGGATCTCTTAATTTAAAGGGGGTTCCATTATCCTTTCCCTAACTCTAGCCCTGGTACTTACTTAGCTCAAGTGATAGAGGTTTTCTCTAAAACTCTCTCCACTCTTATGGTCTTTTCTATTCTAGAGGGTGAGGAGGAAAGATGTGGTGCAAAAATTGCTTCCAACTTGTCAGGAAACATTGTCTAAGACTTGGAAATGGGCAAAAGGGATTATTGGGTGTCCTTTCAGTGGCGTGCTGGGCACTGTGCCTATTCTCAACTGGAGGGGAGGATTGGCAATTTCTGGACACCTTTTTAGTTGTCCCAACTCTTTTGGGGTGGTTCTTCTAGAATGTAGTGGATAGAGGCCAGAGATACTGCTAAATATCCTACAATGCACAAGACAGTCCCCATATTAAAGAATTATCTGGCCCAAAATGTCAATAGTGCCGAGGCTGAGAAACCATGGTCTAGTGGACTATGATTCTATAGAGGCGTGCCCCTTCGATTGCCTTTTTACTAAATAGAGTGTTTTACATCACTGTTGGGGAAGAAGTTAATTTGTTGAAAACTATTAGTAATGCAAATGGCTTTTGTCATAATTATGCAAATGATTCTGACCACTAGAGATAAGTTTTCACCAATAGAAAATATAACCTTAAACATTATATTATCTTATAAGATACTAATCAGTTTTGCCTCTATTAACACATTTATTTCAGCATCCCTGATTACCTACATATATTGCCATTATACAAATTATCTTTTGAACTGGTTTTAACATCGTTAATGAATGAGTTCAGTAAAATCTTTGACAACTGTTAATTTTATATTGGCATTAGAGTCATGTTTTTGGTTTATTTTTAAAGCAATACTGAGACATTTTTTTATTATTAGAGAAGTTATGAGTTTACAAAACAATCATGCATACCATACAGGATTACCATAAGTCACCCCACCATTGAATTATTGTGACACATTTGTTACAAATGATGAAAGAATACCATCAAAATATAACTGCTATCTATAGTCCATAGCTTATATTTTGTGTATTTTTCCCACAAACCATCCTATTATTAAAACCATGTATTAGTATTGTATATTTGTTATAGTTCCTGAAGAGTATGGAGAGTCATGTTTTTAATATTTTGAAAATTATTCTTTAGCAGCCTGATGTCTCTTTTGAATATTTGTTATCTTACACTGGGATGGTGCCTTTTGATCTTAGAGGTCAAGAATTTCTTGCTTTTCTTTTCAGATTCTACAGTTATCACCCTAAGCAATGATCCCACTGTTGGAGCTAGGGTGAGGTTAGAGCATTGGGAAGGAAGGCGAGGCCTTCAGAATTAAAACTGATGGAATGCTGTGAGTAGAGGGGAAGCACTGACCCCATTTCATCTGGCCACGCCAGAGTCTGCCTCTGAGCCAGGACTCTTCTGAGGCCAGGGTTCCCGAGTGCCACCCTTCATATCTGGGAGGGCTGGCTTCACTCTACCGTCTCAGAGATTTGTGGGCACACACTTGCTGCTTCCACGACCTGAAATGCTCTTTCTCCCAGGAACAGTCACGTTTTGTTCCCTCGCTGACTTCAGGTTCTTCACTCCTGTGCCACCTCCTCAGGGAGGTCTTTCCTTGCCACACTATGAAAATTGTATTCTCTCTTAATACTCCCTATCCCCTTCCATGCTTTATTTTTCCTCTTAGCACTTAGCACTGTCTACTATGCATATTTTATATATTTTCTTTTCTGTCTGTTGTCCTCTATAAGAATGTAACTCCATGAGGCCAGGAACTTTGGACAACTGTTCACTGTTCTATTCCCAGTACCTAAAATGGTCCTGGCACAGAGCAGGAACTCATGTCAGTGGAAGGCTTTGGGCTCTGGGTTTCTAGGTTCTTGGCTTCATTGGAAGAAAGAATCCCGAGATGTGCCAGTTTAATAGGCCAGTAACAAGAGTTTATTGAGAAACAAGGAAAAAGCTAGTAAACATCCAAGACATGAGTGCGGGCATGCTGCAGGGGGAGAGGTGTGCATGGAGTCCTGGGTTAGGTCTTTTTAAGGCCTTTCCTCCTCCCGCCTTGTCATATTAAGGAGGGATCTCAGCTATGGGCTGTCCTCATTGATTGCCTTTCTACCTTCACCTCTGAGCTTTCAGGGAACCAGTGGGGAGGCCTTTCTGTTTGGAGTTATGTGGGGCTTCTTTTGAGCCTGGGAGCTTCAAATGGGACCCCGTGACCAGGCTCTTGGCGGGCTTTTCAGCTGTAAAGGTTAGGGCTTTGTTCTCAAGTAGCCCCCTCCCCTCAGGGGGTTTCCGGGTGGGGGATCGTGGCTATGTTCTGACCAGGGGGGCCCCAGCTGTTGCCAGCTTTATTCTGACCAGCCGCCTCCCCTCATTTCCTAACCTGCCTCACTCAAACACCTTTTGAAAGAGTAAGTAAGTGAGTGAATGAATGTTGTTAAACACATATCTTTGCCCCTATCTTAGGGTTTCATACCTGTGCAGAGGATCTGGAAACCCAGGGAGGTGGTGGGGAAGGGGAGGAAATGGCCACTGAGTTTATAGACAGGTGAGGTGGTGGGTCCTCATCACCTCCCCACCTCCATCACACCACTTCCCTTGGAATTCCATCCACAGGGACCCTCCCTCTCAGCTCCTTGGCTGACAGGAAACCTCAGCTGTGGTTCAGTCCCTCTCATTAGGCCCTGAAGAAGCTTTCAGAAATTGTCTGGGACCACAAGGCAACACTTCCTCTCTAGTGTGGAGACATCAGCAAACTCCTTCTCCACATCTGTGTATTGAGGGGTCTGCTCTTGGTGCTGCCAGAAGAACAGTGGGAAGTACGGAGCTTGGCCTTTCTGTTCCAGCTCATGGTGTATATAAGGATATTTAGAAACCTGGTTCCCAAACAGGCCTCTGTCCTTTTAAAGATTTTGGAATGATTTGCCTCAATTTCTTTTCTACTTCTTGACAACAATTGCTTTTCACCTTCCTTCCTTTTCTCTCTAAAATATCACCTACCAGTTTTTCAGAACTATACAGTAGACAGAGCTCTTTCAGATGTGTGACTTCACCAAATGCTTATGACAAACCAGTGAGGTCAACTGTATTATTCTCCTTTTATAGGTGAGGCTATGGAGATTTTCGGAGGTTGTTAAAAACAGGAGAGCTAGAAGTTTTAAAAAAAATCTCTTTGTTTTCTACTCAGTGTTCAGGAGAAGTGTGATAGGTTTGGCTCTATGAACAAAGTAGCTTGGAAGGCTCTTTTGTCATGGGACTTAGAATACTACTTTGTAAATTGAAGACAATCCTGTCTAAGGCTAATGAGAGGACAAATGTCATAAAATATGCTTCTCCGATTTGTTTGAAAAGATACCTTAATATTTTTAGCCCTGTTTTCCTAACTCTATTCTGGTGGTAGAGATTCACATACCTTCTTTCTCTAGAATTTATAGCAATGCTCTTCTAGTTAACACAACAGAGGAAACATAAAATGATTAAATTATAAGATACAGAGATGTGTCAGAGTTGACAGGGATGAAGAAAATTCCAGGAAAGGGAGCAGAAGGTGTCCAAGTGGGAGGGCATGAAGGAGCATGACTCCATTAGGAAGTTGTGAGTCCATGTGCTTGAGGAGTAGAGCCAAAGAAAGAACTGATGGGAACTAAACTTGGTGGAAATGTAGATTGGGACCATACTGTGAAAGTTTCTACTGTATAAGACATTTCCCAAAGTTTCTAATCAGTGACCAAGTTTTGGTTACAGGGCTTCACGGTACTCAACACGGCCCTGTGAACACATCCCCAAGAGGAAAAGACTCCAGACCACCTGCCTGCCTTATGCTAATGCCTCATAGTGTGCACCTTCCATTCCACCCTGAGTCCATGAGCTTCAGGTCATCTAAGGAAACCTCCAAGTAGAAATCACGCCTTTTCAAAGTCTTTGCTACTTCTGTTGAGAGAATAATCAAGAGCTTTCAGACTCCTCGCCCTTATTGTGGGATGGGAGAAGGAGAAATCAGGCATGCATCCATTATATTATTTTTCTTGTCATTTCAAATTACTAGGTGACAGTTTTGAAATACTGTACATGGCTGAATATGGCCTGAAGTAAATACCATGTCTGATGCTGGCAGACAATTGATTTCCACAAGCCTGAAGCATGCAATTTTTAAAGCTCTTTTATTCTCCTCCCCCTTCTTGAGGTTGAAGGTATTTTTTCACATAAAAAATAATAAGCTTTAAGAATATAAGCACATAAAATATATTTAAAATTCACATCTACCTCCAGGGTTTTTGCTTTAGCCTTTTCTTTCTTTCTTGTTTCCTTGATATCGCTTCAATCACTACCTTAGCATTTTCTATTCCATCCCACACCCCACTGATTACTATTTTTTATCTCTTTTGATGCTTTTATTTCCCCATTTGTAGTCTTTAAAATGTAACTCACTTAGTGTTTGAAAATGGATACCTCCATTCTCCATCATTTCTCTTTTTGGATTTAAGGACCGCTAATTTCCTATTCTATATGTGGATTTAGAGTGAGAAGCTGTGAAAGACTAAGATGACTCTATTTTGGTTTATCTGTAGCCTTTTTCATAGACTCACCACCATACCCAGGCACAGAGATCCACTTTTCTTGCTTACCTACTCAAGTTTCTTATTGGAGTGTTTTTCACTTATTCAATCCCTTTTATTGAGAACTTAGTATGTGTCAAGCACTGGGGATAAGTAGTACAACAAAAGAAACAAGATTCCTGATATCAAGAAAATAAAATTTCCATATATGAAATCAAATTCATCCCTTTTCTTCTTCTGACTTCTCTATTTCTCTCAGCCATGAAATTATTCTTTGAATGGGAAACTAAGCATGAACCTTATCTTTTTTTTTTTCTCTTGGCATCTTACTAAATCTAGTCAGAAAGCAATATCTGCCAACTCTGGCCAATAATTTCCTTATTTTTCACTCTTTTTTCCATTCCCACGGCAGCCCCCACAGTCTGGAGCTGTCCATCTTCCCTCTTGATTCTTGCCAAGGCCTCTTCATTGATCTCTGTCTCCCTTCTCTTCTGCAACACATTCTGAACTTCCAGATTAATTTTCCAGTTGCATTCATTTAGTTATATCAGTTTCTTCTTTTAAACATCTTCAGTTACCAATACCTAACATACAGTAGTTCTTCCCAGAGCACTTTCCCACACAGTACGGCAATTGCCTTCAATCAAAGATTTCATATGATAAAAAGAACAACTGTTCATGCAATTTAGGATCTGACAGCTTTATTGAGCAATTCATGAATTGGTTTGCATCCCGTTCAAAAGTAGAAGGGAGCTCCACTGTGGGGGTGGAAAGGAGAAGCTTGTATAAGGTGGAAGTGGAAACAAGTGAGGAGATGGTCTGATTGGTTGAAATTAAGTTTGTTTTACATAAGGACTACTTACGAGGTGGAGTAGATATATATTGATTAGTATAGTATGCTTATCCATTCTGATAAGCTGTCTCTACTGGACCGAAACTAGTTTTATCACCAGGTGTTGCTTATCAGCAACCTTGTAGGGTGTTGAATTAGTCAGGGTTCTCTAGGGAAACAGAATTAACAGGAGATATATGTAAATAATATGAGATTTTATAAAATTGTCTTACACGACTGTTGGGGATGCACAAGTCCAAATTCCATAGGGCAGGCTTCAAACCAGGGGCTCCAATGAAGGTCCTTGATGAGTTCCCAGGAGATGCTGCCTGTCTGAAGTAGAGATGGGAATTCTCTGAGTGCTGAAATCACTTCCCCTTTTAAGGCCTTCAACTGATTGGATGAGACATCACTCATTGCTAATGGCAATCTCCTTAGCTAATTGTAGATATAACCAGCCATCTATGAAATCAACTCACTGATGATTAAAGTCCATGAAATACCCTTGTATTATAATTAGTCCAGTGCTTGCTTGACCAAACAACTGGGCACCATTACCTGGTCAAATTGACATGTAGCCTAACCATCACAGGTGTGTTCTGTTTTCTTGGAAAACCCCTGTAGGTCAATTGTTTTTGTCTTCTGAATAAGCCGTTCTGGGAGATGGGTCTTCTCCCAGCAACACACGATGCAGGTGGCCATTTTACTTTATTTAACATAGTTTTGAAAACACTGGATTAAACAAAGTAAAACATGGTGTGGCTGTGGGGATGATAGTTTTCACTATGTGACTTCTAAGAGCCTCTAATGTGCTGATGTGTTTTGTGAATTTCCAGGATATGTTGGATGTGGTGGTTCCCATACTTATTTGACCACAGAGCACTCCCTCAACCCTTGTAGTTTTCTCTCTCACAGTGAATCTCATGGAATTAGTTCCATGAACTATTAGTCTGTGGTGCAAATCCTAAAACTCCATGGACTGGCCTTCTAGTCCCTCCACAATCTGACAACCATGTTGTTTCAGTCTGCTAGGCTGTTGAAATGCAATATACCAGAAATGGGTTGGTTTTTACAATAGGATTCATTGGCTTGCAAGCTTCCGCTTCTGAGGTTGAGAAAAATGCCCAAATGAAGGCATCATCAGGTGATACTTTCTCCCCAAAGATTGGCTGCCAGTGATTCTGGATACTTCTGTCACATGGCAAGGCACATGGTGGCATCTGCTGGGCTCTCTCTTCTCTCCAGCTTTGTTGCTTCAGCTTCTTGCCTCTGGCTTTCTCTCCCCCTCTCTCTGTATTCTTCCCATTTATAAAGGACTTCAGTAAGAAGATTAAGACCAACCCTGGCCATGCCCTAAATGAAGTAACCTAATCAAAAGCCCTTAACTAAAGTAACCTAATCAAAGGATCCCACCCACAATATTTTCACACCCATGGGCATGGGCCAGCTTTAAGAACATGATTTGCTGGGAGTACATACAGTCTCAAACTATCACACATGTACTTTCCAGACCTTTACTTCTAATACATCTTTACATGAATGAAGGACAAACTGTGCAACTTATTCCTTCACACTTCTTTAGGTTGTTTCTTTCTCCAAGAACATCCACCCTGCCTCTACCTCTTGAGAGCTTATGTATCATTAAAGAAAATTCGTACAAATTCCAAAGGAAAAAAAAAAGAGTCTAACCTGTCATTGGAATTCTATGGGGAAATGTGGCTGACTGAAAAGAGGAATGGGGGAGACAGTGTCCAGAAGGGAGAGAGGCTAGTATCATGTTGTAGCAGTTGAAGCTTTTGTAGACCCCAGAAAATCATGTCCCTAGGCTTAATCCATTCCTGTGTGCATAAACTTATTGTATATGGGACCTCTGGATGACTTACTTCATTTAAGGGCCTTTGATTAAATTGTGGGACCCAGAGTGGGTCTTAATCATCTTACTGGTGTCCTTTATAAATGAAGGAATAAAAAGCCAGAGATACAGAAAATAACTGTGGAGATAGAGAGGAACACAGAAGCTGAAAGAGAAGGTCTCTGGAGCCAGAAGCTGAAAGTAGAGTCCAAGACCGGCAGACTGTTGCATTGTGCTCTTCCCTGCCCTGTCATGAGAGAGGAATCCAGGACCACCAGCAGCTGGTCCTCAGGGAGAAAAGCCTTGCCTGATGAAGCCTTGATTTGGACACTTTCACAGCCTCAGATCTATAATCTTATAAGTTAATAAATATTCACTGTAAAGGCAACCCTTTTCTGGTATACTACTTTAGCAGAAGTTAGCAAACTAATAAAGGAATTCATTCCATGGGATATCAGTTATACGCCAGGTAAAGATATGCATTCTTTACCTGAATGGCTTGGAACCCCCGTTCTGACCAGCCTTGAAGGGGAGGGGTGGATCAAGGCTGCTGGGAAAAGGAAGGGAAAAGGAGAAAAACATCTCATGGCCATAGTGCTTTGCTTACATCCAAAGACCCAGGCAGCTTCACCCACTGGGAGGCCCTCTGCAGAATATGCAGGAAAATGAAAGGAGCCTCAAAGTAACGCCATTGTCCCTGGGAGGAGGGTGCACTAGCTGTATGGTAGGCTATCAGAATTCTTTCTCCGTAGTGATGGTGGAACGATGCTGCAGAGGCTGGGGCAAGGATTACAAAGGCGTTGGCAAATAAAAGGACAGCAGTGGAAGCATCAGCCCTTGACATTGTAATGGAGGAAGAGGGAGGTGCCCACAGCAGCCTGAACTGCTCTTGGAGCTTTTAGGAGCTGATGCATGAAAGAATGACTCTGAGAAGTTTGTGAGCCCTGTTTAGTAGTTAGAGGAAAGTGTTGAGTGAGGAGTGGTGAAGAGAGTGGGAATTCCTGCCACTGAGCTGTTGGGCAGGCACTGCAGCTGTTTCCTTACTGATTTACTTCCTAATGCACCCATAGGCTAGTGTTACCAAAAAAACATTAGAGTAATACCTTATGGTTTGCAAAATACAATGCGTTTACATTATCTCTTTTGTTGCAGGATTCCTGGAGGTACACTCTGAGATTGGTATGCAGGCAGTTTATTGGGGGATTAGGCTTGGGGGGAGTAAAGGAAGAAAGACTGAGCAGAGAGAGGAGCTGGGCTGCCATGCATTTTGGCCAAAGGCCTCAGCTGACACATCCCCCCCACCTTGTGAGCAGCTCTGGAGTTAGGGTGGCTTTGCAGAGTTGTAAGGACTTGGGGCAAGGGTCCTGGACTTTAATACCGCCTTCCCACATTTGATGCAGCCTGCTCCCTCCCTCCCCTCACCCAGCCACAGGAGGTGTAGCCTTGGGCAAGGGAAGCTTTTTTCGGTCCAAACCCGTCTCTGGAGGGGGGGAACTTCTGAGAGCTGTCAGTCACACTCAGCAGCTAAGAGAATGAGTGCTTCTGTCCTAGGTGTGTGTGTGTGTGTGTGCGCGCACACGTGTGTGTAGAGGGCAGATCTGGGAGCAGTATCACAGCATCTACTAAACCCACTTATCCTCAGAATAATCCCTGAATTTATTCCAATTTTACAAAGGAGGAAATGGAGACTTAGGATGGCTGGTGACGTTTTGCAATTTCACACAGACAAAAAAATACCCAGTAAACTAGTAAATGCTAAGATCCACACACACCCCATCCCTGAAGTACATGGTACATCTTTCCTGTAACTAAAATATCACCTCCATCATGGACTCAGCTTCTGCAGGTGTAAGTGAATTTTACATTGTGGGAATGCTCTTATTTGGTACCATGCAACTGGTAGTTGCATTTATACTTATGTTTTAGCTGATAGGAAGCTTATAAAGAGGAAATATCTTTTGCAGATGGGGAATGTATGGACTTTCCACTTAAGGAGGCATCATATCAAATCTGGGAAAATTCTCTCTTGGTCTTCAAAAGTTAGGCATTCTTTCAGCCTCCTGTCATTTGCATTATGCAATATTACAACTCTCTGTGTTTATCTATTAAACGGTGCCATTCAGGGGCAAAAGTGCACATTTCAATTTTCTTAGGATGTGTGCCTTTACCTTAGTTATATGCAGGGTAGAGATATGTCTTCTTTACCTGAGTAGACATGTACATGCTAGAAACTTATTTTTCATTTGACACAGTGATTCTATACATGAGGAAGGGACCTGTGTCATGTCTTTGGGGCTGTGAAATTCAGTGTTTGGGACATGTACTGAATGTCAAGGGATTCCAAACACTGACCAGGAAAAAACAGTCAAGGTCTGAGGAATACACTTACTTCTGAATTTTAGATCAAGGTTTTGAATCCTTATGCTCTTCTGATAGTAGTATCCTTTCCCAACATGTCATTAGCAATTACAACACTAATTGTCAATGGTTTTGCAGAGGGAGCTGAAACTGGGAGAGGATTGCAAAACATTATGCTGAGTTATGCTAGGATTTCTTGTGGCCAACATAAATTTTAGTTAAAATTTTACCGTGTGAGGTAGGCCTTCTTCACTGTGGGGCATCTTGAGGATACTTAAACTGCCTAAACTGATCTTGGCTTTCATTAAATTATCCCTGGAGACTCCAAAGGCTGAGACTAATAACACAGCATCTCAGGACTAAAGACACATTATCCAAGGTTGTTTAATAACCTCCTTGAGGGCAGGAACTCTGTCTTCAACAGAATTGCTTTCTAATGGGAATGTCCATGAAAATTGCTGGGAAATCTGATTAAAAATGTAGATTCCAGTCTCTTCCTAAGTCCTTTTTCTTTAGAATCTACATTTTTGTCAAACACTCAGGCTATTCTTATGTAGATGTCCCTTTTCCTTTGATAGATGCCCTTTAAATGCATGTAGAGTAAATGCTGTCATTCCTGTTTTCTTTGTCCCTGTTTTAAAAATAGATTTACTGAGATGTAATTTATACACCAGAAATTTTACCGTTTTAAAGTGTACAGTTTATTGATTTTCAGTATATTCACAGAATTGTGCAACCATTATCATTATCTAATTTTAGAACATTTTATCACCTCCAGAAGAAACCTGTAATCCATTAGCAGTCACTTCCTATTCCCCCAAGTTTTACAGTTTTCAGTGTACGAGTCTTGCACTTCTTTTGTTAAATTTATTCCTAAATATTTTATTTTTTAAATAACATTGTAAATGGAATATTTTTCTTAATTTCATTTCTGGATTGTTCATTCCTTGTATATAGAAATACAGTTGATTTTTATGTATTGATCTTGTCTTCTGCAACCTTGCTGAACTTGTTTATTAGCTCTAGTAGTTTTTTTTCCATCAATTACTTAGGATTTTCTATGTACAAGGTCATGTCATTTGAGAATAGAAATACATTAATTTTTTCCTTTATAATCTGGACCCTTTAATTTCTTTTTCTTGCTTAATTGTTCAGTATAGAATCTCTAGTACAATGTTGAATTTTGCACAACATTGAATTTCTGGGGAATGTGAAAATGGGCATCGACATCTTGTTCCAGACCTTAAAGGGAAAGCATTAAGGCTTTCCTGATTAAGTGTGATTTTAGCTGTGTGTGTTTGTGTGTGTGTGTGTGTGTGTGTTTAATAGGTGCCCTTTATCCAGGTGAGGGATGTATCAGTCAGCCAAAGGGGTGCTGATGCAAAGTACCAGAAATCTGTTGGCTTTCATAAAAAGTATTTATTTGGAGTAAAAGCTTACAGTCCCAAGTCCAACTCATCTGTTTTCTCACCAAAATCACTTGCCACATGTTGAAGAAAGATGGTGGGTGATCTCTGCCTCATCTATCCTTCCTTCTTAAGGCTCCATGGTCCCAGCTTCTTCCCATCTCAGCTGTAGGCTGGCATGGGGCTTGCTTCTTTCTGGGCCTTCTTACCTGCTCTCTTCTTTTTACAACAAATGGCTCAGCTCTCTCTGGAGCCCCAGGATCAAAGTTCTCTCCTCTGCCATGAGCTCTCTCTCTCTTCCTATGTCTTCTTCTGTGAGTGTCCATTTATATCAGCCCACCAAGGAGGCAGGGACTCAACCCTGAGTCATGCCCTACTGACATGGTTGAATCAAAGCCCTAATATTAATAGGTAAGTTAATCAGGACATGCCAGCCAAATCTAATGCATTCAAAGTGTATCACACCCAGAGAAACAGACTAGTTTACAAACATAATCTTTATCTTTTTTGAGATTCACAAATAATTTCAAACTACCACAAGGAAGTCTCTTCCATTCCTAGTTTGTGGAGTGTTTTTAGTGTATAAGGGTGCTGGATTTTGTCAAATACTTTTTCTATGTTTAGTGAGATGTTCATGTATTTCTTCTTTTTTTCCCTTCTATTTATATTGTATATCACATTGATTTTCATGTTTAAATGACCTTGCATCCCTGGAATAAATTCCACGTCATGGTATATAATCCTTTTCATATGTTTCTGGATTTGGTTTGAAAGTATTCAGTTGAGGATTTTTGAGTTTATATTTATAAGGGATATTGATACTGAACAAAAATGGGTTCTTTTCTCCCTATGCATCTTTAAAGCCATTTCCTGAAATACCAGGATTTCAGAGAGAAAAAGTTTATTTGGTTGCACAAGGAAAGGAGGTCAGTCACCTTAAATGGCCCCCCAGACTACATCCCTGATCTGCAGAAATTCTAATATTTTATAACATCAGGGTACTAATGAATAATTGGGGTGGAGCTGGACACAGATCCTTCATTAATAAACATTAAGGGGTTGAACAAGCTGGGGGTGGACCTCTGTGGCAGTTTGATATAGTTATGAATTCCAGAAATAGATATTGGATTATGCTTGTAAACTGGTCTGTTCCTCTGAGCATGATTAAATTATGATTAGGGCTTTGACTGGGCCATGTCAGTAGGATGTAGAGTCCCTGCCCCTTGGTGGGCAGGAACTCAGACATAAAACTACATGGCAGAGCAGAGGAGTTAGTTGGAGTTTTGATGCTGAGTTTTAATGCTGGAGCCCGGAGAAGTAAGCACACAGAGGAGCTTGGTTTGTGAAGAAGGAGAGAAGGCCCTGGGAAAAGAGATGTGCTGTTCACCTGACAGTTCACAGCTGGTCTTATGGAGAGAGGCAAAGCCTAGAGAGCCTCATAGTCTACAGCTACCTTGTGGAGGAAACATAGAAGCTGAGCCCATAGAGAAATGGAGCTCGGGGAAGAGAGGAACCCAAGAATCCTGATCCTTGGCAGATGTTGGCAGCCATTTTGCTCCAATACGTGGCCATAGACTTTGGAGAGGGAAGTAACTTACGCTTTATGGCCTGATAACTGTAAGCTTCTACCCCAAATAAACACCCATTATAAAAAACCAACCGATTTCTGGTAGTTTGCATCAGCACCCCTTTGGCTGACTAATACAACCCCAAACCAGGAGGAGTTACAAAGTTACCATCATTTTCAGAGACCAAGGTTCTGAGATAGGAAAGTACAGAGTAGAGATCAGTCACAAGGTTTTCCATATGGATATTAAACAGAGGAGGGTGGAATGATTACCATCCCAATTGTAAGTATACACAAGGGTGAGCTCAATGTAAATTACAATCACAATAGTAAACATATACAAGGGTGGGACCACTCTAGCCAGCTTCAGTAATTTCAGGTATTAACCTTTTGCTATTTTATAATATAAAGGCATCTATATAATGTTTAGTAATCATATTTATTTGTTAATAATATAACCATGTTATATTGGAGAAATAATTTTAAAGGCTTTCTTAGATAATGCCTGAAATATTCTTTGGGCTTTGCCTGCTGGCTGAAACCTGCATAAGAGTAACCTCCAGAATGATCTCTAACTCCATTGGAAATCTCTTCGCTATTAAAACTTTATTCTGTTCTATTTCTTTTCCCCCCTTTGGTCTAATCCCATGTTGTTAAGGAGGCCCATCCCTGGGAGTTGTTAAGTCCTACAGTGCCAGGAAAAATCTCTGGAAGTTAAGTCCCACATTGCCAGGGAAAAGTTTATCCCTGGAAGTCCTGTCACACATAGGGCGGAAGGTCGTGAGAGTTTGGCTTAGAGCGGCAGGCTACATTTAAGTAACAGAGGTTTTCTAGAGATGACTCTTAGGCACTAATTATAGTTAGGTTTAACTTTGTCATTATAGAAATAAGTTTCATGAGTATAAGCATCAAGAGTTTACTGGCGTTTTTTCCCACAGGTTTACCATGCAAAGTTCTACCATTTCAATAAATTGGGAGCTCCTATTTTTTGAGAAAGTAGTAGGAATTTCCCAGGTGAAGAAGTTTATTATTTCTATGTTTTTTCCCAGTCCCTTAGGAGACTTTGCAAATACCTTTCTATCTTACGCCCAAAACAGTTTGAAATTCACCAGGGTATTACAACAACTCTGTACAGAATATCACAAATCTCATTCACTATTTTAGGTTCCATGTTAGATATGCTGTTTAAATGAGCTGACTAGTCTGTTAAATTAGATAGTGTTGTACAGAAATTTAAAGAATTTTCTTGACAAAATAAATTTCTTCTTTCTGGTCCCCATAGTACATAAGGTTTTAAAATACCGATAATATTACCTTTTTCCTTGCATACTGATTCTCCTTAGTCTTTAGATTAGTCCCATTTACCTTTTAAATGAAGTTTGATTTCTTGTAGTTCCTTAATTGGAGTGGTCTTTTAGAATTAATGCCGCTTTTTTCAGCACCTTTAGTGCTGGTTTACTTTAGCTCTCAGTTCCAAGTGTCATACAGGCCCTTAAAAATTCTAGGGAGCTATTAGGTTATACACAAAGAAACATATTAGGACTTAAAACAATTAGAGATCAGAGCTCAGGTATAAACATGGCTGCAGCAAGAGCTTACAATCGAGGCCCAGATTTCCTTGTGAGCATTTTAAATAAAGCTGTTTCTAGAGACCATTAACTACAGATGACAGAAGTTTTGTGACAGATTTCACTTTTACCAAGAATATGCTAATCAATAGGCAAAACATAACTTACAGACTTGTTTTGCTTCTGTTTAAAGTCCTTTTCGTTGAAGATGAGCTGACTGCATCCTCTTTTAGAGAAGCATCAGAGCAGAACAATGCAACCGATAAGAGATTTTGGTTGTTTTTATAACATCACATTTTTCCAAGAATAACTAAAATGATAACCAACAATATCATCATGCAGATCAGTATTAGGATAGAATAGACAGTGAGAGCTTTAAAAATCTTTATGAATTTTATACAATCCCCAAATATATAAGTAAATTGCACATTTAATTTCTCTTTCATGTTTTCCTTTTAGAAAGATACTGTTTATCACAAAGAAACTTCAGCAGTTATCAGAAGAAAACTATTTTTCTGGTAAATTTTTTAAGAACCTAAGATTCCCAATGGAATGAAGATTATCTTCCTATTATCCTTTTATAAATATTTTCCCTGGTAAACATAAGTCTACATATTTACAATAGTCTTAGGAAATATGACCTGTTTTTTTTGTTTTTGTTTTGTTTTTGATCCTCAGAGTGTTTTTATTTCTGTAACTGTGCATGACTCTAAGAGTAAGCAAAAACAGCACATATTCTGGAATCACTCACTTGTTGAGGAAAAATCTGCACAAAAAAATCAGAGCATTCTTGCTGGCTTTGTCTGGAGAGTCATTCTGGTTACATCTCCCAAGGTACTTGGGACAGCTTCCGCGGGGCGGCTGCGGATGCTCCGCTGTGGCCCAGTCCCATTGTGTCCTGGTGGAGGCAGCTCCTCCACTTCTACATTATGGAAGAATTTAAGCAGGATTGGTGGTAGTTCTTTCCAAAGGATTGGTAGAATTCACCTGTGAAGCCGTCGGTCCTGGGATTTTCTGAGATGGAAGGTTTTTGGTGATGAACCTTTCCATTCCTTTGAAGTCATCATCTATATTGGTTCTGGCAGCTCCTCCAACCATCTCACTCACTTACACTACCATGGGGCCAGGACGTCGGCTGCGATCCCGAGGCATGGGCCTCACTCCCTCTGCCGCTGCACTCCTGGATTCCAGCTTAGCAGACTAGTGTGGCGGCGGTCCCAAAACATGCCGTCGACTGGACGGGACTTGAGGGAACGGGAGTGCAGCGAGCTCAGCAGGCCAATGAGATCTGTGTTTTGTTTTTTTTTAAACAAACAGAAGTTAACACCTTGATAAAAATTCTGACCAGAATAAAATGTGACTAAAATTTAGAACATTGTCAAAATAACACCTCATTTAAACTTTTCCAAACTTTACACAAATATATTTTTCAGTTTTGGAATATATTTTTCCATTGTGAATTAAAATATAAATATATTGATAATGTTAATCTTCATAAATGTATGTATTTAAACACCTCAATTTTTCAAGGTGAAAGAACAAATTCTTTTGTAACATTGTGCAATTTAAAGAGATCCTTAAAGGTTTCATTAGACTATTAAAAGATGTCAGGTCTGAACATTTTAGTTAAACAGGCCTCTATTTATCATGGTCAAAAATAAGTTAGTAAAATAGTTTGGAAAGGATTTAACTTCCAAAATAGCAGTGGCTCTGTATTTTTTAAAACCCTTAAGGATATGATGAAGTCATTCTGATAAGGCACAGATTCTTTATTTTTTATATATATTGATTATTTCAAAAGGACTTTTATATATATCCTTCCACTCAAAACAGACCAACTGTTTAAGAAAACTGTGTTACTTTAACAGAGAGAGAAAGTCAAATTTTAGTTTTGCAGCAGTATCCCATTCAGTAAACAAATGTTAGTTAGCATAGATCATAACAGATTAAGGTGGTATCCGACAGATTTTTCTAATATAAAGTTACTTTTTGTTATCAATATCAACTTAAAGATTTTTACTTAATGGCTTTCTGGAATCAGCTATTTACATTGAAATTTCTCAGTTTAGAAAATGCTTTTAGAGACTTCCTACAATCCATAATTTCCTATAATCTTTTATAACCATATATAACCATATAGACTACCTTACCTTAAGACAAGTTTCACCTTTAAATAAGCTTATTGAATTATAGTCAGCAACAAGTGAAATTTACTTCCACTAATCCTTTTACAAGTTTCCATATCCATTCAAGTCTTGTCATACATATTTCTACTCTGGTTTTATGAAAACCAGCCATCTTATCTTAGGACAAAACACACTCCCTTAAACAAGCTTTCACAAACCTTTGATTGCTTTTTATATCTATTTAAGTCTCATCTTATATCCCTCATTCTGTTCTGTGAAAAACTCGTCATTTCACTTTAGGCAAAACAATTATTTTTAAGACGTTTGTAAAAAAAATAATAATTTCATCTATTAAAAACGTAACATTTTATAATCTTAAAGATTTGATAGACTTAACGTTAACTCATTAGTATCCAGATAAACCTAGGGAGATTACACCCAAGTAGAATAAAATTAAAATAATTCTATTTTACATAAATATCTTTTTTCTTTCCTTCATATGAGGTTAAAGCCTTTGTTTTTATAACTGTAAAATTACAAATAACCTCAAAATCACACTATTAGGCTCTGGAGAATATATTATAATTGTTTTATTTGTTCTAATTATAATTTAGAAAAACCTTCTCATAACTTTCACAGATCATTTTCTTTACTTACTGAAATTTGGTCATTGGGTTATTAATTACTGTCATCTCAAGACTGTTAAAATTTAATTTGGGAATAACAGGACAAACCACACAAAACAAGGTTTATTCTGTAATATCCCCTCTGTCCCTATCATTTTAATTTCAGGCCTAGTGTTAGCGGAATGCTCTGAGATCTGGGATTCTAGATTCTTGGCTATGTCACATAAAAGAATTTAAGGGGGAAGCGGCTGTGGCTCAATCAGTAGGGCTCCCGTTTACCATATGGGAGGCCCCGGGTTCGGTTCGGTTCCCGGGGCCTCCTGGTGAAGGCAAGCCCTCCCGCATGGCGTGGTTAGCTGACCCAGCGACCACAAGCAGCAAGGGAGGGATAAATGAATAAATAAATAAAATCTTTAAAAAAAAAAAAAAAAGAATTTAAGGACATGCCATAGAGTAAGCAAGGGAGTAAAGAGTTTATTAAGAAACGATAAAAATGTGAGACGTGTTCGTGGGCCCCAGGCTAGGTGCTTTTTAAGACGTCGTCTTCCCTTTCCCAGTGTTGGGGAGGGGCCCCAGCTGTTTGCTGTTCTGATTGGTTGCCCCACCTGTTAGCTTTCAGCGGGCCCATGGGGAGGTCTGTTATTTTGAATTATCTGGGGCTTCCCCTTGATCCTGGAAAGAGTGCCAAATGGGACTTCATGGCCAGGGTCTAGGCAGGGTCTTTCCTGCTTTGTTCTTAATAGCAGAGGATGTCCAGGTGGGGTCTCACGGCCATGCTCTCTGCCAGGTCCCAGCTGCCTATCCTCTCTCTATATACTAAACAGCCTCAACTCCCTCCTCAGAGTGTTTACACCCTTATTCTTAAGAGGGAGCTGAAGGGTGATGGTCATTCTTCTGTAGCTGCTTCCTACTGTTTAGAGGGAGTAGTCCCTGCCTTACAGGGTGTGAAACCTTCTGGCTATTCTATTAAGGTTGAACGAAGATGGGTCTAGCACCATGGTTGGAGCTGGATGAAATCCCTATGTGACTAATATCTTGTTCTGGAAGGCCTTGATTTGGATCATGGGAGCAAGAAAGGCCAGGTGCCTCCAAATTTCTGAAAATTGATGGGAAACAGCATTCTTCCTTGAGTTTTTTTATGCTGTTGGTTAACTCTAGGGAGAGATTGTGGTAGACCTGCTGGGTCTGGTATAAATTGCCAACCCCAGTTCCCACAGCAGTGGTTATGTCTAGGATCTCTAGGAGAGGGATGAAGAAAGGCCCTGCCCTAGACATAAACTCACAAAGACAGTATAGGCAACAACAAGACAAGTATATGGTAAACAAAACAAGGACAGTACATAAGAGATACATTCTTTAACTTATAGGCACATTCATTAACTACTTAGAAAATGAATTAAGTTTACCAAGACTTTTTAGCATTTTCAATATCCCTCTGCATATGATCTAGAATAGAAGAGATCTTATTCATCAGGCATATAGGTACAGTACTTAATACTAATACATGCATTAATCAATGCACAAGTCCCTCTTTGAACTGCAGTTAATAGATCTAAGCTCCAGGTTTGCAATACCATACATATTATCTTTCCATGGGAGCAGGCTGTAATGCCGATTGTGTTTGTTTAAGTTCTGCTAACATTACTCTGATAATTATTGCTCCACTTGGTCTGTCCTTCACACAGCCAGAATGCTGCAGTACTGTTGGCCCTAGAGAAATGCTCTAATATTTCACCAGCCTGGTACATATCGCTCTTTGGCACTCAGAAACAGAGCCAGTCTGGAAGCAATGTCCATTGTAAATCTGGCCATATTGAGCCATCACCGGCTCCTGCAAGAGTCCAAAACTGCAAAGTACTTTCCATACACTTCAGGAGCATGTCTAGATGTGGTAATACTTTTATTGTTTTAGGGGTCATAGTGACCAAACTAGCCAATAACTCAAATGGAGAGGGACCTTGCATGGTGCTAAAGGCCTGGTTTGAATGCACACTAGAGTTTGACAATACTGAAGTTTCTCTCTTTTAATTTTTATATACTTTCTAAATACTTCCAATGCAGTTTATAACATATCAAATAAACGGACCTATTTTATTTTACTTTCACTCCTTTACCATGATTACCTTAATTAACAGGTATTTTACTTTAGCAATACAGGAAAAACGACTTTCTCCATTATTTTATGAATACTGAGGATTCCCAGTGAAATCAAGATTATCTTCCGCCAACCACCACTTTAATATGCAGATTGAGGTGGCCTTTGACAAGTGTCCCTGTTATTAAGTTACTTTTTGGTATCAGTCTCAATTTAAGTTTTTTATTTAATAATGGCTTCCTGGAATTAGCCATTTAAGTATTTCAGTTTAGAAGATGCTTTTGCCAACTTCCTATAATCAACCATAACTACATAGACTACTTACTTTGATTCTATTCTGGGAAAACTAGTCATTTCAGTTTAGGACAGATCTACATTTCCTTCTTTAACTTAATTTTATTAAACAGAAACTTATAACTTTTATCATCCTAAAGATTTAATACATATCATGCTTATTTATTTAATTGGTATTCTATAAACCTAGGGAGGTTACACCCAAGCTAAATAAAATGGAAACCATTATAGTTTATGCAAGAAATATTCTTTTTTCCTTCCTTCACGGGAGGCTAAAACCTCTTTTCTTTAATAAAATTCTAAAATGTGAATATCCTTAAAAGCATACTGACTACTAGGTTCTTGAATATATTATAATTCCTTAATTTGTTTTAATTATAATTTAGTAAAGATCTTTTCATAGCTTTAAAGGACTTTTTCTTTACTTACTGAAATTTGACAATTGAATTATTAATTACTCTATTTTAAGGCTGTTAAAAGTTTTAAATTGGGGAATTACAGGACAAACTATGATTCTTAATTCCTCACCCTAGTAGATAGAGTTTTAAGCTAAACTTACATTTCCCTATCTTGTCACACCTATCCCTTCCCCCATAGGTCTTGCAAAGAGAAGAAGGCCCTGAAGGACTGGGCAGGTCAAAGAGCTTAGGAGAAACTTAACCTTTCCCAATAGTTTCTATATTCAGATTTCTATATGACCTTTCCATTCTGCTTAGCCTAATTTGGGATCCAGGAATATTCATTTACATATAAGTGCATATTTAATTTTTTAACAATTTGAATAGAGCTCTTTTGAGAATTTTCATTTGTTAATTTGGTATTACCATCCTGATGTATGAAAATATACGCTGAACACATAGACACAAATGGGGAGTTAGACACAGAAACACACAACTCACCAATGCTACTTATAATTTTCATTCTCTTACAAAATAAGTTTAACTGTAATAAATATTCAAAAGATCTCTTTGAGGGCTATTTCCAATTAATCAGCACCATCACCATGCAGTTTTGCAAAGAATTTTGTTCTTTTTTAGTTATTGGCTTATAACCAAACTCTTCCCAATGCTTTAAAATATAATCTACAATATTTTCCTTTACTTCAGAGCTCTGCTTATTTCCCATTTTGGCTTTGACAGACCTTGGATGAGCAACACTAATTCCAGTATATACTCACTGAGGTCATTGAAGTCTCAGGGAAAACTGGTTTCTCTCATAATTTGCTGCTTTTAGGAACCTTGATGCTCAAGGTAGGAGGCCCCCCACTCCAAAATTCTGAGAAGTAACAGGACTCTGGTGGCCACTGGACTGGAAGAGTTGGATATCCAACCTTGAGGGTCAAGAATTCCACCAGGCAGCAATCTCCTCAAAGGTCATGGGATCCCTCTGGGTTCTTGACCAGAGTAGGTAAATTGGAGTCCATACCTGGATAATCATGAGAGAAAGCAGGTCTATTAACATCAGTGGAAGGACTGGAGACAGGGGTGTCTCAAATTTATCATGCAGAAGTTGCCATGGATACACACAGGAGAGAATAGTTACCTTTACAATGGTAAGCAAGTGCACCTAAGGGTGAGACTGGTCCTGAAATAACCATAAGCAAAGGCAAATTCAGTTTAGAATTACCATAATAATAGTAAGCATGCAGGAGGGTGAGGCTTGACTTGAAGTAACCATAAACAAAGGTAAGTTGGTCTAGGATTACCAACATAACAGGGCAAGTCTAAGGGCTAAGCTAGTAAGCTAGTCACCAAATAACCATAATCAAAGGTAAGTTTAATTTAGAATTACCACTCTTAACTCTTAGTTACAATTTCTAGTAAGTTTTCACTTAAAAACAAATTGGGTACTTTTGTTTATTAACTAAGCAACTAAAACTATTCGATTAATAACATTAATGTTGCTAAGTTTTCCCACTTTTCTTGCAATTGACCTAATTCCCTTTGTGATTTTTTAAAATACATTAAATCCAATTGCAAGATAAAATTGATATTTAAAGACTGATTTTTAGGTTACCTTTCACCATTATCCAATTTGTAACAAATGAACCCCAAATCTAATTTATGAGTTCCTAGGCACGAGCAGATTGACCAAGTTAAAGTAAGCACAGGTTATAACTGAAAAGAGACTTTTGCACATTTACTTAGCCTGGGGAAAGGCTGATGGAAGCCATTCTCCAGGAACATTTTAATCTTCATTGATGACTTATGAGGAGGCTTCCTCTTCTACAGTGCAGAGGTTTAGATCTTGATTCCCCATTCATTCCCCTTATTAGGCACAACCAGATGAAAGAGGTCTGGTGTGTCATGTTAGGACCAAGTAAGTGACTTTCATGTTAATTAAGAAATTAAGAATCTTACCTGCCATGTCAAGGGTCACCTGAGGCTCCTCCTGGTTGATGGTTCATGCATGGGTTCAGGACCCTTCCATTCTCCCCTGGGGCCAGGCTTCAGCAGTCTGGGTGGTGAGGCAGCTTGTGGCCAGGTTCCTGCTGATGTGGATCCTGGATCCGGGTGGCCCTGAGGTGATGGTGCCTATAATGGTGGCAGCTAAAAGTTGAGCCTGCTTCTGGTCCTATGCCTGCCCCTCCTCACTTGCTCCATCTTGGCAGCATGGTCTTGATTGTTGAAAACTGAGAATACTGTTTCTAAAAGGGAGTTAATGGAAGTTTGGGGATCCAGAGACAGTTTTGCAGCTTCTTACCGATACCCAAGGCAGAATGGCTAAGAAAGTGAGCTCCTAGGAGGATCTGTCCTTCCCTAGAGTCAGGAATTACCAGAGGGTATTTTTATTGCCTCTACCAGCTTTCCTTGAAATAAGGCTGAGTTTTTAGGTTCTGCCTCTGAGTAATTTCCCTGAGCTTATTAAGAGGTCTCTGGCCCTCCAATCTGTCTGTCCTCTTCTTCCCTCTTACACAGGCTTAACTGGAATTCAGGGTCCCATACAAAGCCCACTCCTGGCCATACTGCAGCCACATGGTGCGGCTGGAAAAGATTAGCCTCTTCCTTTTTAGACTATCAGTAGACAGGTTGTCCTGATTCCTGAGAAGACACCCTAGTGGGGAGTCTGCTGGAATGCTAGAGGCTGTGCCCATTGTTATAGGGAGAAATGTAAAAAGTAAGTCCTGTCAGCCAATCCAGTGTCCCAGATCCCAGTCTGACTAAATTTTTTGCCCTCCAAACCGAAGCACCCAAGTTACTTAAGTCTTGGGGAAGATTTGAAGTTGTTGCCTTGGTTCTCACCATCCCGAAAACACAGAAGCCATGCTGCCGGGCTTTCCCAAGGTGACCTAGGATTTGGGGGACACCCGGACCTAGGTTCCAGAAAAGGGGTTGGCTTGAAACCTCTCTTTTGGCCTACTCTTGCAGAGGTCTTAGAAAGTGGCCACGATGGAGGCTACTGCCAGGGACCAAGTTTTGCAGTTAAAATGGACATTAAGAAGCAGAAACTGATTGTTCTGTGGCTTACAGGCAAACAGTTTCAGGGGCCCCAGAGGTAATGAATTAATAGGAAACTCTGGGGGCTGAGTAAGAAACAAACCTCTGGGTATGGCTCAGGATGGAGTTTTGGGGGTCTCATTAATAAAACAAGAGAGTACAGAGACTCTAATGAAAAAGTCTAGACTCACCAGTCTTTGTAGGGTGTTGGGGAGCATTATTTGCTTCTGTCTCCTGGCTGGCTCGCCAAATATGTTAGCAGAACACTCTGGATTCTGGGCTTCTAGGTTCTTGACTATGTTGCATAAAAAAATTTAAGGATGTTCCATAGAATAGGCAATGGAGTAAAGAGTTTATTAAGAAACAAGAAAAAAATAAAGTACACAGCCAAGGCATGTGCTACAGGGTGAAACATGCACATGGGTCCCCAAGTTAGGCTTTTTAAAGAACTTTCCTCCTTCCCTTTCCTAATGTTGGGGAGGGGCCCCAGTTGTTTGCTGTTCTGATTGGTTGCTCCAACTGTTAGCTCTCAGGGGGCCAATGGGGAAGCCTGTTGTTCGGAGTTATCCGGGGCTTCCCCTTGACCATAGAAAGAGTTCCAAATGGGATCTCATGGCCAGGGTCTAGGAGGGGTCTTTCTGGCTTTGTTCTTAGTAGCAGGGTCTGGGCAGGGAAACATGGCCATGTTTTCTGCCAGGTCCTAGCTGCCTTCGCTCATTCCCTTTACTAATCTGCCTCACTAGTGGATAGAATTCTAAGCTAAACTCACATCTCCCTGATCTTTCTACATCTAGCCCATCCTCCATAGTTTTCTAAACTGGTTTTAATGAGTCATGGTTAGGAGAAGACCCTGGGGGTAGGATAGGCTATAGAAAGATTGTGGAGGAATTCAGGACAGCCTTCTTAGTTTTTTGTTTTTTTCTCTTTAGTTTCTTCAGTCTGATTTTTAAAGGACCTTTTTCACCATGTTTGGCTTTTCTAATTTGTGCACCAGGAGTATTCATTTACATATATAGCACTTATTTAATTTGTAGCTATTTGAATAAATGTCTTTCAAGAATTTTCATTTGTTAATTTGATATTAACATCCATAGATATGAAAAATATGCACTGAACAAACAGACAGACAAAAATAGAGTTAGACGCACCAAGAGAAACATAAAACTCACTAATTTGACTCATAATTCTCACTCTTTTGGTATGGTTGTCTCCAGGTTTTCCATCATTCCACATGTCTGGTTTTTACCTCTTTTAAGATCTCCTTTGGGAATAGTGTTGCTTATAATATGTAAGCTCGTTCTTGGAAACACCTTTATAAATATACAACTTGGAGAAAAATTATCTAGGCATTATTTGGTTAACAGGTTTTTAGAAAGGAAGGTACATTTAGGAAGCTAAGCTTCGAATATTTGGTTTTAATTCAGTAGTTAAGTTCCCCTCCCACTAGGCCTTTGCATTTCAGGTTTCTTTCAGTTCTTACCTAGCTGTTCTTGGGGTTTTTCCTAGGGGCATCTAGGATAATACCTTTTCCAGTGTCCTTCTTTGGAATATGCACATTGATTGGTTCTTATTTTCAAAATTTCTCCCCTCCCTGGAGGGTTGAAGTTGAGCCCAGGGGTCTTACCTTTTTGAGGCAGTTCTGATTGTTTTTTTTTTTTTTTTTTTTTAAAGATTTTTATTTATTTATTCATTTATCCCCCCCTTGCTGCTTGTGCTCGCTGGGTCAGCTAACCACGCCGTGCGGGCGGGCTTGCCTTCACCAGGAGGCCCCAGGAACCGAACCCGGGGCCTCCCATATGGTAAACGGGAGCCCTACTGATTGAGCCACAGCCGCTTCCCTGATTGTTTTTGATTAGAGCTGTGGGTAGGATAATTCACATTCTGAAGTGCAGGTTTTGTTTAACTCAGTCCCTATTGTAATAAACTTCACAGGCAATGCTAACTAAACTAGTCTCCCATCAATTTTCTCTAGCTTCCTTGTATCTGGAGAACTTTGGATAATAAAGGTTATATTTAAATGTCTGTTATTTTCTGGACTTTCTGGATCTATATTAGTATATTGTTGATAGGCAGTATACATACTTCTAGGAAAGTGGAGAGACTTTCTTCTGATATTTATATTATTTCACTTACCCTTTGTAAGTTCAGGGGCCTCTTTCTACTCTAAATTAGCCCCATCCTCAGCACAATTAGCATTCCATTTAAGATTCTTTACTGGTGCTGCTAATTTCTCTCTTGCATACCCTGGCTTTGTTAGGATTTTTTTTTTTTTTTTCCTGTTTATCTGTTTCCTGCTCTGCTTCTTTATTTACTATTTCCGCTCATCTCCTCTTTTTCACAAGACCTCAATACCAGTCCAATTACACATTGGAATAATTAAGCTTTTTATTTTCTCTGGGTCCTTTTTATAGCATGGGCCACCATTTTCCCCCTTATGTAACTCTATATAATGATTTAGTAGTCATAATTATTTGTTAATTCTTAACCCACAGTTACAATATTGGTCTATAGTTTTATTGGGATGACTCTGTCTGGTATTGGTATCAGGGGAATACTAGCCTCATAGAATGATTTGGGAAGTTTCCTGTTCTCTTTTATATTTTCAGAAGAAAATTTGAAGATTAGTATTAATTCTTCTTTAAATAAATAAAGAATTTAAATATTTTAAATATATTAAATAGTGAAAGCCATCTAATCTTGGGTTTTTCTTGATGGGATGTTTTCAGATTACTAATTTAATTTCTTTTCTTGTTACATTTTCTATTTCTTCTTGAGTCAGTTTTGGTAGTTTATTTGTTTCTAGGAATTGATCCATTCTGTATAGTTTATCCAATTTGTTGGTATACAGCTGCTCATAGTATTCCCTTATTATCCTTGTTATTTCAGTAAAGTTGGCAGTGATGTTCCTTCTTTCATTTCTTGTTTTAGTAATTTGAGCCTTCTCTTGTTTTCTTGCTCAGTTTATCTGAAGTTAAGCCAATTTTTTCGATCTTTTCATTTTGCATTCATTGATTTTCTTTTCTTTTTAAAAAAGTATTTTTAAAGATGCTTAGATTACATAAATGTTACACAAAAATTATAGGGATTCCCATGTTCCCCACCTCCCACACCTCCCACAACCTCCCACATAAACATCTTTCATTAGTGTAGCATATCATCTGCAATGGATATACACATCCTGGGGCTTTGCCACTAAGCATGGACCATAATTCATATTGTAGACCATACTCTCTCCCACACAGTTCTGCATGTTATATGCTGATGTAAAATAGCCTATATCTGTCGTTGTGATGTCACTCAGGATAATTCCCAAGTCCCAAAAAAGCCCCTGTATTACAACTGCTTTTCCCGCTCCCTGTCCCGAAAGCGTCCAGTGGCCACTAACTCCACATCGATGTTATAATTTCTTCCATTGCTTGAATCACAATATGTCTACAACATCATTGATTTTCTGTATTTTTCTATTCTTTATTTCATGATTATGAAATCATGAAACTTATTGTTATTACGCAATAATAAGTTTGGCACTTTCAACACCCCATTTTCAATAATGGACAGCACAACAATATGAAAGATTAACAAGGAAACATAAGATGTAAGCAACACTATATAATTATTGCTGAATTGCCTTTTTCTCCCTTCATTTCTGTTAGTTTTTGCTTCATATATATTTGGGTTCTGTTGATAAATGAATATATATTTATAATTACTCTATCTTCATATAATTACCCTGTTATAATTATAAATTTTCCTTTTGCCTCTAGGTAGAATTTTTATCTTAAAGTATATTTTGTCTGATATTAGTATAGCCACTCCAGCTCTATTTTGATTACAGTTTGCATGGTATATGTTTTCCTATCCTTTTACTTTCAATCTATTTGTGTCTTTGAATGTAAAGTGCACATCTTATATACACTGTATACTTGGATCATGTTTTTTAGAAAATCCATTCTGCTAATATCTGCTTTTTGATGGAAGTATTTAAACCATTTACATTTAATATAATTACTGATAAGATACGATTCATGTATGCCATTTTGCTATTTATTTTCTATATGCCTTATGTCTTTTTTTTTTTATCCCTCTATTCCTCCATTTCTTTCTTCTTTTGTGTTAAATAATATATTTTTTTAGTGTATTATTTTAATTCCCTTGGCATTTCTTTTACTATATGTTTTCTTAATGATTGCCTTGGGGATTATAATTAAATCTTAATTTAAAATAATCTATTTCAGATTACTACCATCTTAATTTCAATATTATACAAAATCTTTCATGCAATATAGCTACATTCCCTCCTCCCTCCTTTGTGCTGTTATTGTCATCTCTACACATTATAAACATGCCAATTCAATTGTCTTTTAAATCAGATAGCAGAAGAAAAGAGTTACAAAAATACATTTATATTTTGTATTTACTATGCAGTCACCTTTACTGGTACTCTTTATTTCTTTGTATGAATTCAAGCTACTGTTTAGTTTCCTTTGTTTTCAACTTGAAGAGTTCTAGTCATTTCTTATAGGGTGGGTCTGCAAGTGATTGATTCTCTCAGTCTTTGTTTATCTGGGACTATCTTAAAATTTTCCCCATTTCTGAAGGACAATTTTCCTGGAATTCTATAGAATTCTATAGAATTCTCGGTGGAATTCTTTTTTCCTTCAGCATTTGAGTATGCCATCCACTGCCTTCTGGCCTCCATGATTTCTAATGAGAAGTCAACTGATATTCCTAACGTACATAATGAGTCTTTTTATCTTGCTGCTTTTAAGATTCTCTCTTGGTCTTTGACAATTTGACTCTGATGTCTAGGTGTGATGTGTTTGAGTTTTTCCTACTTGGGATTTGTTGACTTGGAGTTTGTTGAGCTTCCTGGATCTGTAGAGTAATACTTGTCATCAAATATAGGAAGTTTTCAGGTATTACTTCTTTGTATATTTTTCTGTCTCTTTCTTTCCTCTACTTGAATTTTCATTTATGTATACATTATTATGCTTGATGTTGTCCCACAAGTCTTTGAGGCTCTGTTCCTTTTCTTTTTTCTTTCTGTTCCTCAAACTGGACAATCTAAACGAACTTACCTTCATATTTTCTGATTTATTTTTTGCCAGCTGACATCTGCTGTTGAGTCTTACTACTAAATTTTGCATTTAAGTTATTTTACCTTTCAACTCCAGAATTTCTATCTGGTCATTTAAAAAATATAATTTCTATCTTTTTCTATTCTCTTTATTGATATTCTCTATTTGGTGAGACATCATTCTCATATTTTTCTTTAATTCTTTGGACATGGTTTAATTTATTTCTTTGAATATATTTATAATATTGATTTAAAGTCTTTGTTTAGTAATTCCAATGTCTGGGTTTCCTCAAAGACAGTTTAATTGACTGCTTTTTCCCCTCTGTACAGGCCATACTTTTTTGTGTGTCTTTTAATTTTTGTTGAAAATTGGACATTTAAAATAATAAAATGTGAAAAATCTGGAAATTGTTTTTGTTGTTGTTGCTGCTGCTACTGTTTTAGTTGTTGTTGTTTAGTGTCTTTCCTAAGATAATTTTGCAAAGTCTGTATTTTTTGTTATGTGCTGCTTTTGGTTAGCTTGGTGGTCAGCTAGTGATTGGACAGAGATTTCTGTAAACACCTTGAGCCAATATTCCCCACCCATTCCAAAGAGTTCTGTGAGTTTTGAGGCACTGTGATAGGCAGAATAATGGTCCCCTAAAGTTGTCCATGTCCTAATCCCCAGAATTTATGAACATGTTACTTCACATGGTGAAAGGTACTTTGTAGCTATGATTAAGTTAAGGATTTTGATATTAGTAGATTATTTTTGATTGTATGGGTGTTCTTTTAAGGGAAAGAGGGAGGCAGGAGAGTCAGAGTCAGAGAAGAAGATGTGATGACAGAAACAGAGGTTAGAGTGATGAAAGGTCATGATCCAAGGAATGCAGACAGGCTCTAGAAGCTGAAAAAAACGGCAAGGAAACATTCTCCTCTGGAATTGCCAGAAAACTTGAAGTTCTACCAACACCTTAATGTTAGCCCAGTGAAACTGATTTCAGGCTTCTGACCTTCAGAACCATAGGATAATAAATGTGTGTTGTTTTAAGCCACTAAGTTTGTGGTGATATATTTCAGCAGCAACAGAAAACTGAAAATGTGCTTGTACAGAAGCTCAAAATTAGCTAGAAATGTGACATTAGGATCTTCTCAGGTCTTTCTAGATATAGACACAGTCCTCCACATGAGTGTTGCCTTCTGGATCCCCAGGAATATGCCAGAGCTTTTTAAAGTCCCATGGACATCTCATTTCACAGATTTTCCTAAGTTGTTTGGCCAGTCTCTTTTTTTGCCCCAACTGGTATCACTGCTTCAGGCAGATGTGATGTTAAACAATTGCCTCTTTTTGTTTTGACAAACACTCTGGAGAGATTTTCCCAGTGAGTGAGCTCTGAGTCAGGTTAAATAAAGACAAGTTCTGTGAATGGTGCTTTTCTAGGGCGCTGCTGGACAGGTCAAATGCTGATAGTTCTCTGGGTATGGGGCTTTTGGGAGAGTTCTAAACCTGTTCTGTCCCCTCTAATGGCTGCAAGGCTGCTGGTTTTCACAACTACCATGGAACTGGGGAAAGTGCAATGGGGGTAGGGAAAATTAAAACACCACAAAGTTTGCTGTTCTTATTGAGAGTCAACCATTTTTCTTTTGTTTCTTTCTTTTTTAAAAATTATTGCTCCCTGAGTTATTGCAAACCTTTGGTTAATTTCCAGAGTTCTAGAAAAGTTATTTTGACTTTTTTTTTGCCAGTGCTCTTGTTGCTTTTATGGAAGACTGAATTTTCAGAGGTCCTTACTGTGAAATTCTGTAAGTTCCCTCTTTGCCTCTATTTTGTACTTAAAAGTACAAACAACCTGGCTTTTGTAACTTCATTTCAGATTCCCTTCCCCAAGGTTTCCTTTCTGGGTACAAAGGAACTCAGCTTGACTCAAGTTGTATTTATCTAACTTGGGTACAGCTAGCTTTATAAGGAGTACAGGTAAGGCAACCCCTGTTTTCCTGTTTGCTGGAAAAAACAAGGGGCCTTCAAGGAAAGAACCCATAATTAGGGCAACAGAAATCCAGATGTACAAGGTGGGTATAGGATAATTCTCGCTGAAAAAGCCATCCAGTCTAGTGCTACAGCACAGAGATCCAGGTGGGAAAAGTTGCTCTTCCGGTTCCAGGAAACTGTAGAATGGCAGCCCCTTCCCCAGCAGATGCCAATGTGGCCAGTTCAAAAGCAGTGAGTGGGCGGGGAGGCTCTGAAAGGCACAGAATGCATTCAAGGTACCCTGGCTTCTTCAGGAGCAGAGAGCTCATTAGCATTTCACCATAGGGAATTCTATGGAAGAGAAAAGTCTAGGTTCAAGGTATTGTCTAGGAACACCAGAAATAGTCCTGCAGTGGGAGGAGGGGAACCTTTGGAGGACGTTGAAGATCCTTTAATAGAGGATGGTAGCAGAATAAGAAATTAGAAATTTGTGCTGTTATTGTGGTCTTATTGAATTTCTCCTAGGCTGGGGTGGTATGGAGAAGAGTGGGGTAGACTCAACTCTTTCATTGGATTTCAGCTCTAGTAGGCAAGAGTTGAAGGTGGCCTCCCTCCCCCAACCCTTTTCTTTCAGTTGCTCCTTGTGCTAGGGATACCAGATCCCAGTGCAGGAAGGAGTCTTAGGTTCACCACTTCTTCTAAGCAGTCAAAAGAGGTTTTACCTTGTATGTGACCTAAATTGGTTTGAACCTTAGCCTTAATCTGTTTCTTAAAATTAGAGAGAAGACTAATCAAAATGACTAATTTAAAGTACTGTTAATTTAAAGACATTCTCAGTGTCCTAGAATCTCAAGTGGAGTAGAATTTCTTCCCAACAGAGGCTTCTATTAGCTAATGAGTTTCCTCTTGGGCCATCTGTGTGTTCAGGCCTTTTATCCACCTCATCTATACTTTTCAGAGCTCTTCACTCATTCTCAGGATTTAGAATTGAAAACTTTTTTCTTTTCTTTTCTTGTCAGTGGTTTAAATTTCACAAAGGAGGCATTAGAACATGAAGTTTGGGGTTAGTTCATGGGTATAGGAGAGAAAACAGTTAAACATTAAATGGGAAGAAACCCACTCATAGAATGATGGCACATCTCTGGGAACGCCAAATAGCTTTCTTTTGTTGCTGGCTAATTTCTTGTGAATTAGGGGAAGCGCCAAGAAACATGGGGACTCAGAGCCCAGTGCCAGGGTCTGGGTATTTCTTGCCTCTTAACATCTGTCCTATTTAGGCCTCACTAAAAATTTGATGTTATTTCTTCCTGAACTAATCACAGAGCCTCGCAGGACAGCAAACACCATTTCTAGATCTGGCTTCATATAGGAATATGACTGTGGTGTGACCTTGCTAGTATATGTTTCACAGTTCCACCATTGCTCTCCTGGTCTAAGCTGATGCAGCATGGAATAGTGGCTCATCTTTGCACTTTTCAACAAGTAATTATTGAGCATTATATCTGGGCAGTGGGAAGTAATAGGATAAAGCTGTGAGCGAAATGGACAAAATCCCCTTACCCCCATGGAGCTCACATTCTTGTGCTTTGTATATTTGGCTTTTAAAAAAAAACTTTTATGGCTATACTTTTACATTGGATACTTCATTTTTTTAAATTGGCATGCCAACTCCATTTTTAGATTGTAAGCCCTTTGAAGAAAGGGACTCTGGCCATCTTGTTCACCAAAATATTGTGCCCAGGGCAGAGTAGAAACTTGATATGCATTCATTCTGTAAATTAATTTATTGTCCATATTCACCTTTCATGGATTTTTTTGCACCCTTATCCCCTTACACAGTAACTCAGAATTTCCAAACATTTGTGAGTTGTCATCTGTCTAGAATGATTTAAACCAGTAATGTGGTTGACTATTCATTCATAAGCTTTTGAATCAAATATTGCTGGCATGCCATGGATCTGCAAAACTAAGGACTCTCATGCTCAGAGACTTATTATCTCCACCACTGTTACCCTTTCATTTACCCTAGGATCACAACACTAAATCCAGTGATATACTGGGGCTAGATCAAACCAGCTTGTAAGATCTGACTGTTACATTTTCAAGAAATTTGCAAGCCTGTTGGTGTCACTTTGGTAGCTTGATATGAACTATACTGGGAGTATTTACATCATGGAAACAAGCAAAAGCTACAAATCAGCATCTCCCCCCACCCTGCCAGTTGTTGAACATTTACCAGCACACCACTGGAGCAGACGGAAAGATGGGATGCATGATGATGTGTCACTGAGCCACTGAACCAGTGCTTCTAGTCTTCTTGATAAATAAATTACAAATAAATAAATTACAAATGTTTTTGTGGTTTAACTCCTTGATGCTCAAAAGTGTGGTTGGTGAACCAGCAGTATTGGCATCATCAGGAAGCTTGATAAAAATGCAGAATCTCAGGTTCCAGCCCAGACCTACTGGAACAGAATCTATATTTTAATAAGATCCCCAGTAAATGTATATGAACATTAAAGTGTGAATGCATGGGTTTAAATCAATAGTTCTCAAACTTTAGCGTGCATCAGAATCAGGTGGAATATTTGTTTAAACACATATTGCTGGGCCTTGATTCTGAGTTTCTGATTCAATAGCGATCTTTGTTTGCCAGGGCTGCTGTTTCAGTTTCCTAGGCTGCTCAGAGAAAATACCATGAAATGGGCCAGGTTGCACAATGGGAATTTATTTTCTCATGGTTTTGAGGCCAGGAAAATGTCCATTCAAGGCTTCCAAGGCAATGTTTTCTTCTCAAAGACCAGTTGCTAGCAATCCTTGCCTCCTCTATCACATGGCAAGACACATGGCAGCATCTGCTGGTCTCTCTCTTCTGGGTTTTGTTGATTTTATCTTCTTGCTTCTGTGGCTTTCTCTGTCTCTGCTTGAATTTCATTTTCTTATAAAGGAATCTAGTCATAGGATTAAGATCTATCCTGGATGAAGTGGGGCACCTTAACTGAAGTAGCCTCATCAAAATGTCCTACTTACAATTGGTCCACACGCTTAGGAATGGATCAAATTTAAGAACATGTTTTTCTGGGGTATATACAGCCTCAATCCATCACAGCTGCTCTGACAAATATCACAAACTGGTTGGCTTAAACAACAGGAATTTATTGGTTCACAGTTTGGAGGGTAGGAGGCCAAAATCAAGGTATTGGTAAGCTATACTTCACCAAAGTCAGTAGTGTTCTGGTAGTGGCTTTCTGGCAACCTATCTTTGCCTCTGTCCCATAGCAACATGTTTTTTTCTGTCTCCTCCTTTGGCCCTTCTCCTATGTCTGAATTTTCTTTGCTTATAAGGACATACTAGATTAAGTTTAGCCTCATATTAATAGGCTCTTTGTGGGAGACACGATTCAATCTACTACAGTAGGTTTACAGTGGGCCCTAAGAATTTGCATTTTTAACAGTTTCCCAGATAATGTTGATTCTGCTGGTCTGAGACCATACTTTGAGAATCACTGGTTGAAGCTATCATTAATAGGATTTTGTGTTTCTTATAGCTGAATGTATCCTCATTGATACAGGCAGTAATGTTAAATCAGGTAAAAGTTTAGCAACCAGATTTCCATTAGAAACAAACAAACAAACAAACAAACAAACAAACAAACTAACCCTGATTTGTAGTGTGTCAAATTCTTTGGTGTAAATACTCCTACCCTTACCAGTTTCACACTACCAACATGGTGTCATTGAATGTGGAGTTAAGAAGAGATGTGCACAATGGGCTCTCTCGACCCTATACCAGCCGCTGCAGGACAGCCTAGAGGTCCAAGCAGAGTTAGGTTTTAAAAAGCTTTAAGCAGAGAGACTCAATTAAATTTGAGTTTTAGACTGATCTCTGTCTCCAGGCTCATTCCAACAGGGTCAGAAGGAGTCAGAGATCCACTTAGAAGACTGTGGCAATGTTTCAACTAAGGGGCTGGAACAGTGAGGAAGAAGGAGAGCTAATTAGGAGGTAGGTTTGCAGGCCAGTGGGAGTGGGGCTGAGAGCAAGAGGGGAGCCTAGGATGGCTCTCTGCGGTTTGAATGGGTGGTTGGGTGAATGGTAGTGCTATTAATTAAGATTAGGAAAACCACCAGAAGAGGAGACAATTCTGACAGGGTTTGAGTGGAGATGATTATAATGATAAAAGAAATTATATTTGTTGCCTTATCATCCCGTCTGGCTTAGCCATAAATTTCCCTTTTGTGACCTCCCTAGTTAGCCCTTCCCAGGCATAACTACACTTAGGAAGAAATGCACCTCCATTTGGTTTGGATGATAAGAGCAGCCCTTAGCTTCTCCACAGGTCCCTTGCTTCTGCCCTTTTGTGCTGCACAATTTCCATATGGCTTGGATGATAAAAAGCTGCCCTCAGCTTCTCCAAATGGCTGCTGCCACTCTTGCTTTTCATGCCAAATAGTTTAAAACTTTCAATCCTCAGTATCCACAGGATAGCCCTTCCCCTCACCTCTGGGTCACAATAAAGGCAAGAGCCCAGGACCCACAGATACTTTCCATCTCCCACCTCCATGGGCCATAGAAGGAGCCGAGGTATGTAAGTCCTGGATCCTCCTCCACTCTCATTCTCCCTCCACCTCTCCAAGGCTCTTTGATCTAACAAAATTGTTATTTCATGCATTCTTGTTAGTTGACACCATCTGTGTTTTTGCCTCTTTACCTGAAGAACTTCCACAAAACATCCCAAAACAATGATTTCCTAGTCCTTTATATTATATTTAATGGAAGCTAAGTTTTAGCCTTTCTCTTGGGAATTGCCATATCATGGAAGATTTTCATCGGACCCAAAGCTGTCACAAGCCTAACAATTGGGTGCCCTATATCAGGGTTGCCCGAAAAAATATAGGATTCACAGTTAAATTTGAATTTCAGGTTGAGTAATTTTTTAGTATAAGTATGTCACAAATATTACATACTTATATTTAAGAAAATTGTTGTTTATTTGAAATTCAAATTATATTGGACAGCCTATGTTTTTATTTGCTATGTCTCTCAACCCTAGTCCTCCATATACTCATTAGAGAGACACTTCTGATTGGCTGCACTCAATTATACAATTCACTGTGTAGGTTCCTGCTGAAAATGTTAGGACAGTCAAGTTTCTTTGTCATAGGAAGTGTAGGTTCAGAGTTCACATAAGATTCTTGTGAGGCGGGACTAGGGAAATCAAGAGGGCATGAGTCAGTAGAAAACTGGCTGACGCTGCATGCATGACACTACATGTGACAGGTCTCTAGTTTCCATTGGCCTGAAATGCATCTTCTAAGAAAGGGATTATCTGAGTTGCCCCTGACTGATATTTTTACCGATCTTTACTCTCACTGATTACCAGCTGAAGTCTTAGGGAAGCATCCCTTGCATCTCTCCAATATGATTCCTTGACTCAAGAAATGTTCTTCTTCAAGTTGATTTTTCGGTCTTTATCCTGAATCCTTCTGAGCAGGGTCCAACGGGCCCTACCTCTCCTGGACAAATTGCTGGTCACATCCATGCATGCCTTCCACACCTGGGGCCTGCCTGGCAGGAGTTCCCTTGCACAGTCTGGTCTCCAGGAAGCTGCCTGGGGAGATGGACAGGAGTTTGGAGGGCAGATGGACCTCTGCCCCAGGGCCCACAGGAGGGGCAGGTATGCCAGACTTTCCAGAAGCATGTCCCCAGTTATTGGAGGGGTAATCATGTCCATGGTAAGTTTGACAATGTGAAATCATGAAAGTTCATGAAATACAGTGCATTAAATGCATTGCATAATCAAATTTAGGTAAATGGAAATTTACATGGGCCAAAAACATTTTCAAGTTGTTTGCAGTTTTATAAAGATATTATTTACATGTGTATGCTTCTTGGACAGAGCATGTCTTAATCTTCTTTGTGTTTCTCAGCCTTTATACAAGTAAGTCATCACCTCTACACCTTTGCTGCCAAAACCTGCTTGTATTAGTCAGGGTTCTTTAGGGAAACAGAATCAACAGGAGATATATGTAAGTAGTATGAGATTTTATAAAATTGTCTCACATGACTGTGGGGATGCACAAGTCCAAGTTCTGTAGGGCAGGCTATAAACCAGGGGTTCTAATGAAGGTCCTTGGTGAGTTCCCAGGAGATGCTGTCTGTCTGAAGTAGAGATGGAATTCCCTCTCTGAATGCTGAAATCACTTCTTTTAAGGCCTTCAACTGGTTGGATGAGATGTCACTCATTGCTGATGGCAATCTCCTCAGTTGACTCAGTTGATTAGATGTAATCTGCCATAGATGCAACCAACTCACTGATGATTAAAGTACATGAAATGTCCTTGCATTATAATTAGCTCAGTGCTTGCTTGACTAAACAACTGGGCACAATTACTTGTTGACCACATAACCATCACACTGCTCTTATCTCTATATTCCTTTATTAAAGGTGCTACCATTCATGCCATCAACAGCACTAAGAATAGAGGAGCCATCCAAAACTCAGCCTTCTATCTTAATTCCTCCCCCACTGACACCCTAACCTTTCAAATATACCATTTAAAGCCTTCACCAATCTGCCCTTTCCCTGAATCCCCACTGCTTTAGCTCTCTCAGATGAAAGGTTGCCCTGGTCTCATAACATCTCTGATGAATTAAATGGTATTTTCTTGGGGGCAGAGACTAGATGAACAAACCATGTGGCATTGATTTTGTAATTTCCTAATTGGTATGGGTTTGCATTTTCTTATTATTTATCCTTGTCTTCTTTCTTAGTACTGCCACTGCCTGGCTTTGGGCAGGGAACAATGCACCTCAATTTTCTCGTGGGTCAAGGTGGGGATAATAGCATTAAGTTATTAATAAGGATTAAATGAATGCCTCACACAAAGTAAGTTCTCTATAAGTACTGGTTAAGTAAAATGGTGGCTCTAAGGAGATGCTATGGAACTATGGAACTATGTCTGAGTCTGAACCAGTCTTCCATCATATCTGCCAAAGTTTGGGAACTTGCCAGAGGTAAGGCCATCTTCTCATTACTAAATGGTACTTCTGAAAAACCAGAACCTGGTTTAACACCTCTCCACTAGAGTGGGACAGGCTCTAGGGAGGAGCCTTGGAACACTAACATCTCCAGATTTGTATGTATAATTGGAAGGAAGGGTTCAGGAGAACCTTGGGACTAGGCACACAATGTACATATTAGCGACAGATTGGTTCTAAGATGCTGCACACCCTGCCCAAGAGATGTTGTCAGTTGGGCAATACTAGTGCCATCCATTTATTAATTCATATATTCTTTTATTCCACATTTATTGAACATGTACCTCTTCTTTCTGTCAGGTACTTGGGCAAACAAAGATATGCAAAGAGCTATATCGATATCAGTCAAAATGAGCAAATCAGCCATGGAATTCAAGATGAGATAAAGGTGGCCAGAAGCCCAAGTAAGAGAGACAAGGCATTCAGTGTTTAGCAGTCCAGGCAAGCAGGCAAGTAGGCAAGGCCACAATAGCTGATCATCTTCAAGAACGAAGCTTAGTGACCCAGATGGAGTGCAAGATAAAACTCCATGCTCAGGAGTGCTAGGAATGTAGGATGGAATAACTGGCCAGAATCTAGGCACAAGGCTCATAGCAGGAGCCCATCTTTGGCAGGGCCAACATGGGTGATGGTAGAGGAGACTCTTGGCCAATTAGAAAGTCCTCTGTCATCCCTGGGGCTCCAGGTCCCAAATGGGAGCCCAGGGAACACAGTCATTCTAGGCTTGCTCTTGAGCTACCTGATTCTGAGTCAGAGATGATAAATTCCCCTTTGGTACAGATTTGTTTTAAAATTGGGGCAGGGTGAGCTTGCAGGAGCAAGGCATTGCTTAGTACTTGCTCTCCATTGTGTTTGGAACCTGAACCATGGAGTAAGGAGAAAAACAAAGTCTCTTGAGGAGGAGTTCATGCTTTAACAAGAGAAGTGTGGGCAACATGAAAAGAACATCTACAGACCATATACAGACATATACATCAGGACAACATGCTACCCTGCTCCTACCACCTCCATTTTATCAACTTCACCACCTGCACATCAATACTTAGGTGTTGCTTCATAAAGTGAACCTGCCAGAGGTAGTTAAGATTTAGTTTCCTAAAAAGAGAGCATCTTAAATATTGTAGAGTTTTTGAGAGAAGGAAGATAGATGATGTCTTAGAATAGATGTTACAGTTCATAATGTCATAGATATACTAGAACTTTCTGTTGTAACTATCTTTCTAATAATGTATTTCTGCTTGATTCTTTCACATAGAGATCATTCCTGGGTCATAAGTAATTTAAAACCCGAACCCAAGCAATTAGATACTATGGTGCCTTTTGTTAAGCTTTTTAAGGCTAAAAAATACAAAGTGTGCTTCTTTGGCTTATTTCTTGCTATTATTTTTATTTTCAGAGTATTTTGCAAAGTGAAGATAGCCTGGATGGGATTTCTTTAATGCAGGATCCCCTGTCTCATTTTCAGAATCCTTTAAAAACATGTGTTTTCTGTTGCCTTTAAAAAGATTCTCATCTAAATGACCAGCACTCTTGGCAGCCTCAAGCCTGTGGAGTCAGATTCGTGTCCAGCCTGTGAGATTTATTCATAGAGATTCTGTTGAAAATCAGGCTGGTTGAAGGGGATGACTGCAGACCTCGATGAGGAAGGAGGGCTGGCGGAAGTGCAGATTGAAAACCTGGTATAAACTACCTTGCTGGCATCATGCACGTTAACCTGACACCACCGTGCTTTATGCGACTTAAGAATGGTTTTAAGTCACATATCTGTAACCTCACAGGTTATACTGTTTATCCAACATTAAGAAACCATTCCCAAATTTGGGTCTGCCAGTGAATTTTGCCTTTTCTTATGCCACTCTTTGAAATGGATCATTCTGTGGTTCTCCGGGCTCTTTGGGAGAGGAGATTTCATAATGAAGATCCAGCCGGCAGTAACAGGGGTGTCTGTCTGTGGTACAGCCGCCCATCCCCAGTCCGAAATCAATGAAGGCGGTGAAGATTAAGTTATCCTGTGGCTTCAAGTGTGGTTGGGTAGCCATTGGCGGAGTCGCTGAAAATAGGCCCCTCCACGGAAAGACAGTCTTTTGGGGCTGGTTGGCTCCAGGATAGTCCTGGGAGTCTCCAGGGCGGCGCCAGAGGAGGAGTCCTCTAACCTAGCAGAAATCCGGGACATAGAGGAAGGTGGGATTTTTGGTTCTTCTGGGGTGACAGCATCTCCCCTCAGGCCACGGTTTGACACCGTCTCTCTGTGCAGCCCTGTCCCACTGCCCTTTGTTCCAGGTAGCCCCTGAGCCTTCAGTTAACCAGCAGCCTCATCAACTTGACACATTGAGGGGGTGGAGGAGACGCACCCAGCATAGGTTTAAGCCAGGGATTCTTAACAGGGGTCCATGAGCTGAAATTGAAATACAAAAACAAAACAAAGCAAAACAAAACAAAAAAACATTCTTGTGGGGATGTGTTGGTGCAGGTGTGATGTATTTATTTAATAATACACAGTGTAGTGTGGACTTAGTAAGGGGTCTCTGGTTTTCACCTGACTGGCAAAGGGGTCCATGGCACAAAAAAAGGTTAAAAACCCCTGGAACCTTTTCCTAAAGCCTGGTTTACCGAGAACAACCAGCTCCCTTCCCTCCACTTCCCCCAATAAAACCCCACCACTCCCTGCGTTTCTTCCATTTCTTTTCCTCTGCGTTTTCTTCCCAGGAATAGTTGGGGAAGGATCCAGGGGAGGGGTGTGGAGCGTTGCACATCATCATTTCTCTTCGGAGCCTAATTTATTGCCAGCAGTCGGGTTCCGAAAGCCCACTTGACTAAATACTGCCGGATTTGTTCAGAGGCCCCGCTCAGGGAGACCGGGCGGGCGCTCCTTGCACCATCTGCCAGTAGATGGCGCTCCGGCCCCGCTCAGCCGCCCAGAGAGCCGCAGCACCTGGGGCTGGACCTCTGCGGGCCAAACCGAAATCCGGTGCTGCCCGCGCAGGCAAGAGGCAAATATTAAACAGCATTTCATGCATTTTGGGAAAGAAAGCCTTTCTATTTAGGTTCACTCCAGATTCTCTGGAGATGTATTTGGAAATCTCCCCTGCTGAACTGGACTCATCACCACGGCCTTTTTATTCACTTACAAAATGCTTCCCCAGAATCCCAGCTCAATTACCTTTTGTCTCCCCTCTGTCCTAATACTCACTGGTTGGATGCATGAAAAACAAAGCAGCAAGGTCAACTGTCCTCTTTCGCTCCCACAATGGTTTGTCTGTCTTGTTTTCCAGAACCAAATACCTATAAGTGTATGTGTGTGTCTATATCCATGTATCTACATCTATTATATAGCTATTTCACAAACATTTACCTTTGCATAGAGGAATTATATATATTTACCATTTATTTTATATAATATTCTACATAGTACTTTATATTATATACTTCCTTTAGGTAAGAATAAATGTTTGTGCACAATGCTTTCACCAGTCTTCTCAAAGCATATGTTTACATGTCATTTCAGAGATCCAATATCTGAAAAACTATCATGAACACCGCATATTTAATCAATTCAACAACTAGCTACTGACTGCTGATGAGGTGCAAAGCCCGTACTCTGTTTTGTGGGGAATATAAAGATCAGTAAGAAAGTAACACAAGTAAGCCCTTACCTTCAAATAAATTTACCACATAACCCCAGATAAATAGTCTTTGGAGCATTAGTGCTAAAGCATTGTGTATGTGGATTGAAATATGTGCATGTAGGCTGTATGCCAGTGTTCGTGAATGCACCTAATCAGTTAAGATTGAGATCTGGGACTGGAATAGACTTTTAGAGCAATATAGCTAAGTAAATTGGATGGTTTGGTTGGCTCAAAGAGCCACTCCTAGTTTAAGCTGGTATTGTGCTTTAACTAGAAAGATGTGAATTGGGCTCCAATAAGGAATAAATTTACCTTAGGCTGATAAAACAATTTACTTTCTCTAAAGCACTTCCACATGTATTATAATGCTTCTATATGATGCTTTGAAAACATTATGACATACATCCAACAATACATAAGAGATGAACAGATATCCTTACGGATATTAAGGAATTATGCTTGACCAGAACCCAGAATGCTAGCCTTATGTTTCACTTCAATTTTGCTTTCTATTGTCTATGTTTTTGTTTTTTCTTAAAAATATTTAGTGGGTTTGGATGGAAGGAAAAAATTCCTCTGGTGGGAATGCAAGTGCACTACGTGTGTGTGTGAGTGTGTGTGCGTGTGTGCTGCAGTTTTAAATGTCTTTCCAGAGGTCTTGGTCTGTTGCAATGGCCTTGCCAATCCTTCAATTACTGTTTTTCTTTCATGAGAAATTGTTACTAGAATGCACTCACCCTTTTAGGAAGCTGTGAATGTGGTTATAATTGCTTGTTTCTAAGATAATTGGCCTGACTGCATAGCCCTGGAAAAGTTACTTGAACAAATGGAATGTGGTGGAGAGCCTGAGCTGCATTCAGACTTAATCTCTGCAGCAAGGCCATGCTGCCACGGTGTACCATTGTCCTCAAACGACCACAGTAGGTTGTAAGAGATATGAAACAAGAAAAGAAGTTCTAAAAATAAGGCCATCTCAAAGTGCAACACCACTTGAATTTTGACATTACCTTGCAGAGGGAGTTTTCTTTTGATGGTAAAGTTACCCACTCTAGTTTTTGATGGGTTCACATCTGGTGGCTGTAGATTGTTAGAGTGTTGCATGGACCTCAATCCCCCATAAAAGGAAGCCCTGGAAATGTAGGTTCCGAATGATATCCAAGTTTGCAAGAGCAGTGGATGGGAAATAGAAATGGTGAGAGGTCAACTGATTTCAGGCATTAAATCAATGCAAAATTTTCAAACATCTATATTATTGGTACTATTAATAGCCTTTGTTGCCATTGATCAAAGAGAAGGGCTAATTCATTATAAGCTGACATAAAATGACCATGTTCTTACTTCCTGGGGAAAAGCTAAAATACCCTTTCACTTAAAAGTGTTGGCTTCTGTGGAGTTACAAGGTAGTATTAGTCCCCCCCCCGCCCCATCCCCTTACACTTCAGACCTGTTTTACTTAAAAAGAAAAAGAAGGTACTAGAAAGCTGTCATGATGTATTTCTGCTGCAGTAACTGAAGCTTGGATGCCAGAGAAGTTAAAGAATCTTCAACTTGCCAAGGGCAAGAGAGTAATAATTCACAAGGCAAACTAGAGACCAATTTGTAATAAGGTAAGTAACCCAATCAAGAGTACCTAATTTAATGAAAGATGGCCCAACCATCCAGGTTTATGGAAAGCAGTAAGCTGTGTCAGGAAAATCAACCTAACAAATCAGTATTGCTCTTCTTCTATTTCTGGTTTGCATTCTTTATCAGCAATGTTCTCTCTGTGTGAAAGTCACAGGATAATACAGGTTATATGTAAAGCACCACCAGGATTGGAAATAATTTGAAATTCACAAGCTTCAGGAAGGGATTGCCAAAGACCTTCCTCCAAGACTTGCCAGATGACAAGACGGGTCCATGGTAAGGCTGCTTCTGGGTGCAGTGAGCTCTCTGGTTCATTTTGCCAAGCCTTTTTTTCAATAATGAGCAAATTAAACAGCCTCTGAGAGCTACTTTTTTTTTTTTTTAAGTTATGCATAACTAGGAAAATAATACACTTTCTTTTCTTTTTTTTAAGCCATGACAACACAATGATAATTTTCTTCTACATCAAACCATAATGACTCTACAAAGAATGAGGCAGACCTGTATATAATGATATGGCAAGACTTAGAGATGAACTAAGTGGAAAGTGCAACAGGAAGAATCCATTATTTACGCAAATATATAGGGAAAAACAGCTAGAAACATGTAGACCTACCTAAACTATAAAAATTTGTTACCTTTGGGGAGAAACATGGGAGTGGGAGAGGGGTAAAAAAATGGGACTTGTACATTTTATTCTATATACATCTATATTGTTTGAACCTTTTTTGCTGAAATATACTATTTGCATAATAAAAATAGTTTTCAAAGAGGGACCACAAATTATGATCACAGTGCTTCACAAACATTGGAAAAACATCCATTTTATTTTCTGTGTTGTGGCTAATTGTGTATTTATATAATTTTTTTTTCCTGTTATAATATTTACTGTAGGACAGACAAGAAAGGGTTAAGCCATCTAGGTCATTTTTAAACTCCTGGATACTTGCAATCAAGGCAATCAAAATCCACTTCCACCTTAGCCCTCTGTCATCATTCATCAAATAGGTCCTGCTCTGCTGGGAAGGCAATGTTGTTTCACAAGTAGGAAAATACCCAGCTGCAAATGGTTTGCACAACACTGGTGGGAAGAAATCTGCTGAGGATTCAATGGGAAAGCAGTTAGTGGTGCCTGGATCCAATGTCATCGTGTTTGTTCTTTGTTTCTTTACAGACTAACCTTTCCCAAATAGCCCAACATCTTGGGGACAAATGAAAAATGTGCTGGCACACACAGAGAACATTAGAAATCACTGTTAAACTAATTCTAACATGGAAGAAATCAGCATTGGGAAGTCTCTCTGAAGGAAGTGGAATCCCAAAGACTCCCTTCTAAGCTGACTGCCTTTCTGGTTTCATTTGTGTTGTCAGAAGCACTACTGTACCACCTTTTGATGTCTCATTTTTCTTCAGCATCTGCTCTCAAACCATATTTTTAGAAGGTCACGGTAATTCTGTGCTGGCCTCAGTATATGGGTTTCTTGGTGAGGGCAGGAGAGATTTTTACTTTCTTTCTTTCTGGCCCTTCCTATTTTTCATCTTCCTTAATTCAATGCTTTGTGCGCTACCGCAAGCAGGCATGTTGGGATGTATCATAGACCTGGACAGACAGGTATTTAGATTTTTAATCTTCAAGGGAAAGAGGAAAGCTGATCATTCTGTCAGTATCTAATTAAATCGTTTTCCTTCCCTAAATATGAGTGTGAGAGTCACAGCTGTGGCCAGATCCTTCTCTGGCTCTGGCAGGAATAGGACTGATAGAGGAATTTGGGAAGGGCTGGAAGGAATCACTCCTCCACAAAGTTATCCTCCTCCCTGAGGCATTTGCTTACTTTTCCCTTTCTAGATTTCTACTAGATGGCCAAGTGAGTATCAGTGTGCAAATGTTTCAAAAGATGTGACTGCCATTTGGAAATAAAAACAGGCATAAATCTTGATCAATGACCCAGTCTTTTGCCCATGTACATCTCAGGATTCAGACTTTTACCAAGATGCTTATAAAGCTCTCAGTTTCACACCTAAAAGGAAAGTTTAAACTTGAAGAAGGTGCATGTGAAAGTTATCGTTCAAGGAAGTGGGATATAAAATCCATGATGGAAAGTTGAAGAAGTCATATAAAATTTATTATTATCTTCAAGTCTTGGGCAAAATAGGAGTAGATGTCTTATTGTGTGCCTTCCCAGGCCATGTTAACTTCTCAAAGAACACATGCCACCCTCCCCACAGCCAGCAGCCTTGTTGGCATTATATGCTCCTGGCCATGTCGAGTGGACCATCTTGGACACTTGGCCCAGGAGTGTTGCATCCAGGGCCTGGGTTAAGCCACTGGTTTCTGTAATGGGGATCCTATTTTTTAAATACATCCTGTTGTATTTCTACTTTTCAGCCATCCTAATTCTTTTTCCTAAGTTCTTTTGCCATTTTTGCCCTGAGGAAGAGGAGTAGAGAAGGGGAAACCCCTTTAGCCTTTCCAGGCTGAAGGGTTCAGATTCATGTGGGTATATGTCCTTGCCAGCAGAGAAGCCCTTGATTCATGTAACCAGAACCACAAGGCACTTCTCAGGCAGTCCAGTAGAAATAACTAAGCAAGCGGTCAAGGCAGATGAGCTTGAAGGCCCTATCAGCCTATAGGGTGCCTCTAGGAGGATGAGGAAGAGGCTCCCTCTTTGGGTATAAGAATTAGGCACTTACTCTGCACGGAGGGAGGCTGGTAAGTCCAGGTTCAGGCAGCTGAAGAAGTCCCTTTTGAAATACTCAAAGGCCCTTTTCCTCCAGGGTGAGGTAGCACAGTGCCAGGGCACTCTGCTTGGCAAGCACAACGTAGATTGCATTTCAGTCCCCCACTTGCTCACATGGCCACAGGCCTTCATGCAGCGCACACGTGGTCAGACCATACACAGGAGCCCTGAGTCCGAGAATGACTTCCCAGAGCCTCCAGCTTCCAGTGCGGTGCTCAGAAAGGAGCTAAGAGTTTCCAGGCCATGAAGGAGGGTGAGGAGTGGAGGGAACTGGTTGATGGGTGGTGGACTTAGGCACTGTTGTGCAAGTCACCCAGGGACCAGGCAGGACAGATATCACAGAGAACTCCTGCAGGAGGACCAGGGTTCCAGGAACACCACCTTGAGAAACACTGGCCTGTAGCTGTCCCTCGGCTCTTGAATTTTCGCTATATTCTGGGCTTTGGAATTTGCTTTAATGAGTGCTCAGGTCTTTCACAAAAATTGAGTTTCACTCAATAGAAGTTATGGCCAACATAAGTCAATCTTTTATTCCCACAATATGCCCCTCCATTTAGACAATGAGTTCTCTGTAACCAAACTCTAGATTTTATAAAATGATCTTCTCCTTCACTCAAAGTTACACATGCATATTTTTTCTTGCCAGCTCTGGTCTTCATCTGGGTTCTTGAATTCCTTAATCACCTCTACTGATGAACTCATGATGTTTCTAGATCACGGTTACCAAGCTGGATCCACAAGTGGCCTCGAGACAAAAAAATTCTGTAACCAAGTAAGTTTGGGAAAGACTGCACAATATATTCCTCTTTTCATGTTGTCTTCTCTTCCCTATTATTGTTATCATATTAGAGTTTACAGAAATTATTTGAATAATCTCTTTAACCTTGTTTAACTTAGTATTCCCTATACTTATTTGACTCTGAAACTCTTCATTTAGAACAGTTCTATGAAAACATTTTGGCAAACACTGTTCTAGATGTTGGATTCTCACAACTGATGATAATGAAGGAACATATTTCTCTAGATGTTTAAAGAATAGTATGTTTTCAGATTGGTTTATTTTCCTATTTGGGAAATCATCTCTCCCTGTTTTAAAACAGCTGACTGCGTGGGCTTTCAATTTTCAAAGTGGCCTACTCTAGTCTGGTTTTCGCTTTTAATACATCCTCTATTTGAATAAATGATAATTTGTTTACCATCCATTCTATTCTTTCAAATGGGCTTTCATCTGAAAAGTATTTTTCTAAAATATTTTCATCTTTTTACTCATGCTTGGGTAGCCCCTTGCTATGTACAAGTATTTTCACATTCATTATCTTATTGATTGTTGCTATGACACAGTCATTTTAAACAACCTTGCAAATAGTATTTAAAAATCATTAGGGCCATTAATATTCTATTTAGTCTGCAAAATTTGAAATGGCTGACTCCTCTATATCATAGACCTAAGAGAATATAAAAGTTTGTCTGTAGCAAATAATGCTCAGAGCTTTTACTTAAACACAGATTGCTAGATTCCCATGAAAACTAAAGAGAAAGTAAATGGGAGAATTGTTTACTATTATTATTTTAAGAAATACTGCCTTTTAAAATATGCTTCTCCTGATTTATTTTAAATTCTGGCTATCCATATTTCAAGCCTATTATATATAATATATTCTTGAAGATCCTGGGACCTAATTGATGATGGTCTAGTAACTTCTGGCATATATATACATTTTGTTTGTTGTTTGTAATTCACCCATAACTTTATGAGAGGGACTTTTATTTTTAGAGTTGTTTTTTAGTTACAACTTCTAGAATTTCTTAGTTGTTTTATTTTCTCTGTTTCTATTAAAAACAAAAATGTACTGAATGACTAAATAATGAAGATAATCGTTAGCAAACTCCTGGAACTATGTTCTTTTTTTTTTGAGGGGGGGTAGCTCTCCTTTGTTACCTTTAATACACATGATAATTATATTCAGTCTGAATTAGTTGTATTCTGCTCTTAATGATTCCTATGGAATTTAGATTGTTTTTACAACTTTAGGATATAATTGACAAACAGTAAACTGCACATGTTTAAAGAATATATTGATAGGTTTCAACATGTATCTACAAATATGAAATAGTGATCATAATCAAAGTTTCAAACATTTCCATCATTCCAAATGTGTTCTCATGCCTCTTTGCAAACATCTTTTTTCTTCCCTGTCTCTAGGCAACCACTGATCTGTTTTCCATCACTAATATAAGTTTGCATTTCCTAGAACTTTATGGAATGGAATCAAACAGTTAGATATACTTTTGTGTGTCTGTGTGTGTGCTTGGCTTCTTTCACTCAGCATAAAGGTTTTAGGGTTCATTATGTTGTATGTATCAAGAATTCATTCCTTTTCAATCTTTTGAACATGAGATATGTTTGAGCATATGTTATTGTTGACTAGTATTCTATTATATGAATATATCACATTCTATCTATTCACCTGTTGCTGTGCAATGGTTTGTTGCCAGTTTTCTGACTATTGTGAGTAAAGCTGCTATAAACATTTACATGCAAGTCTAATTGTGGACATTTCTTTGTTTTTTCACTTCTCTTGAGGAAATACCTAGAGGAATAGCTGGGTAGTATGGTAGGTATATATTTAACTTTTTTAGAAATTTTAAAATGTCGCTTGTGACAACCTGTCAGTGAATTGCAATCAGATTTCCAGTCATAAATTCAATAAATATTGAATTGAGCACATATTATGTGCTGGTCAAGTAGAAAGTACTTTGCCAAGAGCTGAAGCTACAATGAGAAAATAAACACCTTTCCTGTTTTCATGTAGCTTATAGTCTGGTATGGGTGTCAGGTGTTAATTAAATAATTTTGTAAATTGCATAATTTTAAATAGAAATATGTGCACTGCAGGAAAGGAATATGATCCTGTGAAAGACTGTAATGTAATATACTGACTTCCAAAATTGGGGTCAGGGAAGGATGAATAAGGGGGAGAAACTAGGAGGAGGGCCGGGGGTATGGAACATGTGAAGAACATCTCAGAAAGAGGGAGCATCATGTGCTAAGTCCCTGAGTGTGAGGAACCTGGTACATTTGAGGACCTGAAAAAATCAAAGTGACTGCAATAGGAGAAAGAGGCAGGATTCAGACCACACAGGACTGGACAGACCCTATGCATAACTGAGCCTTTGTTTCAAGCAAGTCTGGGAGCAATTGGAGGGTTTTAAGCAGGGATATAATATGACCAGATTTTGATTTTGAAAAGCTTGCTCAGGTTACAGCATAGAGAACAGATTACAGAGGGGATTAGAATAGATATTGAAGACCAGTTAGGAAGTGATTGTGATGGTGTTATGATTTGAGGTGGTGGGCAAGATGATGGAGTCAAACAGAAGGATCTGAGAGATGATTGGGAGATAAAATTAATGGTTCTTGGAGATCAGTATGGTATGGGGTGCTGGGGTCCAAGGTGACTCTCAGGTATCTGACTTGAACAACAGTGACATTTGCTGATGTCGCGACACTAGAACTGGGTAAAGTTTAGGGAAAGATCCTGAATTTAGTTTTGAAAAGTTGAGTTTATGGTATCTTTGAGTCATCCAGAGGTGCATGCCAAGTGAGCTATATTTGTGTAGATGGTCTTGAGCTCAAAAGAGAGGTCTGATCTAAGGAGATAGATACATTTGTGACTTATCAATATATGCATGGTACTGAAGCTGTGGCTTTAGGTGAGGTTGTCTGGGGGAGAGGGGCGGTATAGAGTGGGAAGAGATGAAGGCCATCATGGATATTGAGGAGTCAGGTAGAGAAGGATGAGTCTGAAAAGAGAAGCCATGGCCAGAGGCAAAGAAGAAAACCTGAGAAAGTCACAGAAGTCAAAGATGCTACTTACGTTGAGAAAATGGAAGACCAAACTGGAATCTATAATGAGGTTGTTACAGAACTGTGATGGTTAAGTTCATGTGCCAATTGGCTAGGTAGTGGTGTCCAGCCTATGGATACCACAGGCCTAATTGTTACTGTGAGGATATTTCCTGAATTTAAGTTATTAGTAAGTTGACTCCTGGATTTAAGTTATCAGTAAGTTGATTACTTCTACAATTGACTAAGGAGATTGACTTCAACAATGAGGGGAGTCTCATCCAATCAGTTGAAGGCCTTAAAAGGTAAACGGATGATTTCAGCAGTCAGAAAAATAATTTCCATCTCTACTTCAACCAGCCAGCTTCATCTGGGGAATTCATCAACAACCTTCATTGGAGTTCCCAGCTTGTGGCCTGCCCTATAGAATTTGGATTTTCCCATAATTCTTCTAATGAATTTCATAATATTTACATTATATATATATGGTGCTGTTTCCCTGGAGAACACTGATTAATACAAGAGCACTTCTAATCCTGTGAAGTATGTTCTATTAGTCCTATTTAGCAGATGAGGAAACGGAAGAGGTGGGAAATAACTTTTCTAAACTTATATGGGAAGTAAGTGGTGGACCCAGGTTCCTTGACCCAAAGCTCTTTCCACCACGCACACTACACTGCCTCTCCCTATACAAATATAAGAAGATAGGAATCCAAATGATAATATCAGATAAGGAGGACATGATGACATGCTTCAGAGAGAGCCAAATGCACACTATTGCTCTTAAGGATTCAAGAATCTAGGTATAATGTTTTTCTCTTTGATCTTCAAACATTTATTTTTAAATTGAACCACAAATTTTCCATCATTTACCTTCTCAAAATGATAAAATCCCTGCTAAAAGTGAGGCTGAAAATACTCTAATTAGGTAGGAAAAAACTGTAACTGTAACATTTAAAAAATTTAGGGACTATATCTCACAAATTCAAGCTGTGGTTCAAAGTTTTGGGACTGAATTTTAAGAACAGATGCTTTGGATTAAGAAGGGCAGATAAATACACTGGTTTTGCCATGAGCACACAGTAATTAATGGTAAAAGGGGACATATGTTAAAACCTTCATGGGTGGGGCAGAAAGCAGTTTTGTGGTTTAAATTAAAGGACTTGGCCTCATGTATCCATTTTCTTTCCCCCTGTGCATTTTACTATTTCCATGCTCCTCTGGCTGATTACCAGAAGCACGTGTACCAATCCCTTCAAACAGCCTCATCATCTTTTCCTCCTTGATCCTGCTGTAAAGTTGAAATGCCGAATTTATGACATTGCATTTATTTTCATGGCAACAGACTGTGGCATCATAAAAACAGGATTTTGATGACTTCACTGCAGGATCAAGCAGAAGGAGAACCTGAGTTCCATGCAGGAGAAGCTTTTTACCAGACACAAATAGCTTTGATGACAGCAGAAGAAAACACAGAAAATTACTGTTGATGTAGAGGAGGGAAAAAACAACACATTTGTCATACAAGTATTTCTATCAAACATTCTTAAGATGTAGGTATATTTCAAAGATCTGAGTGTTTGGAAACAGATGTCCAGCCTTTGAAGCATGGAAGTTTCAAGTGGTGATTTTTAAATAGATTTTTCATCACTGAGTATTTGGCCAACCTTTGAAAGTGAATAAAAATATTTTCTGATTCCGAGGTTAGTATATTTGAAAGAAGTTCCAATGATATTTGTTGATTTATAACTAAGTTTAATTCCTGGTTCAATTTTTAAAAATGCTTCAGATGAATTGTTATGAAAATCATGTAGCATTCTACAATTATACTTTGGATCAAATTGTATCCTCTCTGTTCATAATAGTATATGATATAACTTTTCTCTGTCATGACTGTAACATAGTTCTTATTCTAATATTTGAGTCCACTTTTCTTCGTTTAGCACTTTAAAAAAGTTTTCTTTTTTATTGAGAGGTATGTTTCATATCCCCAAAGTGTTTTATGACATAAAGTCCTCTCTGTGTGTGCTGTGGTTGAATTTAACTCACAGTACTGACCCCATTGTCCCCATCCTCAGATAGCTCATTGTCCAATCTCACATTCCACTGTAAGGGTGTGTCTGTACAAGTAAGAGCTGTAGAGCTGCAGTTGGAAAGAAAAATTCTCCCTCACCCTTCCTTATTCTCAATCAGAAAGCCAGCTAAGAGGCCATTGTCTAATGGCAGTTTCTGAGATATTGTCTAAATGGATTTTGGAAAACATGATCCAAAAATTACCCTATGTCAATGTCCTAATGTCTGGCTATATCTTGGGATTTTGCCAGAATGTCTAGAAATAATTTGGTGTACTGGAGGAGTTATAATCTTCATCTTTGCCTACTTTGGAAGTTTTATGCAAATGAAACTATAGCATAAACAGAGGTTCAGAGAATAGACTTAGTGGTCCAATAGTTCTGGTGTGAATCTTGGTTTTGGGTTAGCCTTTCTGCATAACATTGGGCAAACATATTTTGTCAAATAGTAAGATGGTGACCCAGCTTTCTTTTGGTTCATATTTTGTTGGTCTTCCATTTGTATCTTTTTAAACTTTTATGTTTCATTTTGAGTCTTGTAGATGACAGACTGTTGAATTATTTTTTAATTCAGTTGGAGGGTCTCTTTCTATTGGTTGGTGAGTGTAACCATTAATATTTATTAAAAGTTAAATATTAATATTTATTAGGATTGATTTTTGGCATCTTTTTTCTTCTATTTTCCATTCACTGACCTCTTTCTGTTTCTTTTTAATTCGTATTGAAGTTGCTTTTTTTACTTATGACCCATTCCCATATTTATTTACCCTTTTTGATTTTTAAAATGTTTCAATATCTATATCTTACCATTAACCAAAAGACAATTTTACATACTCTCACGTCTCTTTGATTTCATCCTGTTCTCTACATTTATTGTGTTGCTATTGTTTAGAATTTTAGTTCTGGGTGGTTGATATAATTTCTATTTCTATTTTCTATAGTTTTCCTTTTTTTTTTTAATTAAAAAGTAACGAGTAACTTTACCACTGCATTTGATCAACCATTCTTCCCATCATCTGCAGCATTTCCTAAATATTTTCTCCTTTTTGAGTTTTCCACCAAGAGTATTTCAATGTGCACTTTTGAATGGCAAACTTCTGAGGTGTTGTGTGTTCACAAGAATGTTCTTGTTATGCTCACATGTTGAATCAAAATTTGCTTAGATATAACTTAAGTTCAAAGGTATTTTGTTTTTTTTTACTACTTTAAAAACATTATTCCATTTTCTTTTTGCTGTGAAACATCTGATTTAGTTTGATTTTGTTATTTTGTTGGTGTACTGCTCTTTCACTCTGGAAACTTTTAGAATGGTCTCTTTGTTGTTGATATTGTCATGTAAGATTTTCTTATCTTCTTGATTGACACTCTCTGGACATTTTTTACTTTTGGTCTTTCATTTTTCTTTAACGATGGGATATTTATCTGCATTATATCTTAAAATATGTCTGTCTTTCTTGTCTTTTTTCCCCCTTTGGGGGATTCCTTTGATCTGGATGTTGACACTTCTATCATCTGCACATCTTACCTTTCTTTTTACTTTTCTATTTCCTTAACTTTTCTTACTGATTTTTGAGAGAATTTCTCAATCTAGTCTTTCAGAACACAAATTTGTATTTTGACTGTTTCCATCCTACTCTTTATCCTATCCCTCTGTTTTTAATTTCAATTCATATTTTTCTAACTTAATATCTCCAGTGGGTGTTTTGATGACTTCTTGTTTTTATTTCAAGTTACTAATAACTTCCCTTATCTTCTGTAAGATATTTAAAAACATGCTTATTTTTAAATTCTTGTTTAATCATTTCCAATAATTTTGTTTCAGAACTTCTGTCATCTTTATCATCATCATGCTCCTTAGATGTGTAGTTATTTTGCCTTATGACCTCATGCTACAAGGTATCATCTTCTCTGTCCTGTATTTTGGGTAAGTTTCAAAGTTTACCCAAATCCCTATCCACTCTGGTGAATTTAAAGAGAAGAAAGGCTGTAAGCCTTAGGTTCCATATCACTACCATTGATGTACCTATTTTCTGGCATTTTACCAAACATGTGGGTCAACGTTTCACTTTTAAATCTCAAGGGGAGCAGTGCTAGGAGAAGGCAGTTTGGTGCCTGAGAGGGTGAGGTAATTGAGAGTGAAGATCCCAGAGCAGCTGGCCAGCCCCACTTATTTTCATTAGTACTCCAGGAATGCAAGGCTTTTGCTTTAAGTTGATTTTACCGGGAGACTAGTTTGGGAACAATTTCTGGAGTGAAGTGTCAAGCATTGACTGTCCCTAGACAAGGCTTGGGAGAGATAAAACCATAATTTAAGAGTTTTCATCCAGCTATCCTCTGCTTTCCCAACTGTTTCATGTCAGTTTTCCTACCAATACTACTCCTCCTCTCCTCCTCTTCTAGAATTTCTCATGGTTATTTTTGGGAAAGCATCTTGGTAGCCAGTCTCTCTTTTTGACCTCATAATAATCCTATAAGGTAGGCAGTTCTGGGTTCTGGAGCTTTCATGCCCCTACACTGACTGTAAGTTTGTCAAAGGCAGGAATTGTGCTTGCCTGCCTGCCTATTTACCTCCACTTGTTTCTATACTTATCCCATTCTTCTTGACTTCTTTATAAGTTAAGATTTAGGTTTTACTGTGAGTAACAGACCTCCCTTCCATGCCAAAGAAAGACACTTAAATAAGATAGGAGCTTATTTTCCTTTCACACAAAAGGCTGGCAATAAGGGATCTTGAGGTGATGTGGTGTTTCTGCTCCCCAAAGTCCTCAGGGATCCATTCTATTTCCAATTTACTTATCTGTCATTCTTAGGAAGTCATCCAAGATGGTGGAACCTCCTTCCAAACAGGAATGAAGGCAAAGGTGAAGAATTAGCAAAGGATGTTCACCTGTTTTTTGGGGAAGGTTCCAGAAGGTGCTCCACAAAGCTTGTCCTTACAGATGAGCCAGAACTTAAATGCATGGCTATGCCTAGCTGAAAGGAAGCTAGAAAATTAGTCTTTATAATGGCAGCCATGTACCCAGCTAAAATTCTATAATTATGGAATAAGGCAAGAACATGTATGGGGAAAAATGAGTAGTCTGTTACATGTTTTTTCCTTTATTCCTTAATTTGTTTGCCTGGTTTCTTTTGCTTCTTCCTCTCCTTCATTCCTTCCCCAAACATTTAATGTCTAGTGTATATACAAGGAACTGTATTGAATATTTTATAACCCCAATATTTTATTCTTCATTGCCATCATTCATGTGGAGAACAAAACTACTTTACTATATTTTGAAAAAATTTCATGAAGGAAGTATAGGTTGGATGCAGAAGTTATATTTGTTGTATGAAAACACAATTTTCTATTTGACAGATAAGGAACAAACCCAAGAAAACTGGGTCAAAGATTTAGGTTCTGATTCTACTTCTGCAACTTACTAAGCAGTCACAGACATTCAATATTTATTCATTTACCAAATGTGTCAAGCACTCTGTCAGTATTAGGAATCCAACAATAAACAGACATAATCCCTACCCTTACTGAGATTGAAGTCTAGTTGAGTAGTCAGGCAATTAAACTAGCAATTAGAGAGAGTATGTATACAAGAATGTGGTAGGTTAGGAAGCCCTGTGTTTTTCTCACTAAACTACAACATATCTAAAATAAAACAAAACATTTCTTTTATTTATTTAGATGCCTCTCAGTATAGCAAATATTTTCACATATATCAGGCTAGTGAAAAGAAAAATCAGCAAAGGCAAATCATGACTCCAGTCACAGAGGGAGAAATAGTTTGGAGGGAAAGAAAGATCAATTGGATTGAAATCTAGGCTCTATTGAACAGAATAGGGGAAGATAAATTTGGAGAGGAGGAAATCAAACCATGAAGAGCCTTTAATGGGAGAGTAAGGTGTTTGGACTTAGGCAACAGGGAGCCTTTTCAAGGTTACTCTAAAAGAATGGTTTATGGCCACTGTACTTAAGAATCAGTTGGAGAGGGAGGAGCCTGGACACATTTAAATTAAGGGTCTGGAATGCGGACAAAATTAAGGGAAGTGATAGATTTGAAAACTCTTAGGAAGGAATGTTAGGGCTAAAGGGTAGCTGTGGATCTATGCAGTGAGAGCATCTGCTATTCTCTAGCGTGACATCTGGTACATTCCATAGAGAGGGGAATGTGTATGTCCTCTATGAGGACTTTTTTTTTTTTTTTTATTAGAGAAGCTGTAGATTTACATAAAAGTCATGCATAAAGTAATAAAAACAGAGTTCCCATATACCACCTTATTTTTTGTGTTTGTTTACATTTTTTAATTAGAGAAGTTAAGGTTTACAGAAAAATCACATATTAAATAGAGAGTTCCTATCAGTGAGGACTTTCCAGCAGTCATGCTCTCCTCTTCAGCTGTGGGTAAGCTTGGCTATGAGCAGGGGTTCTTAACCTTTTTTCTTCCACCAATCCCTTTGCCAGTGAAAACCATGGGCCCCTTACTAAATCTACACTATTCTATGTATTATTTAATAAATGTATCACACCCACACCAACATGTCCCCACAAGAATAACGTTTTTTTGAATTTCAATTCGAGCTCATGGACCCCTTGTTAAGAACCCCTGCTACAGAGAAAAAAGTTAAGTGATCCAAAAAAGGGAACCTGCACCATCCTCGGTTTACAGGAAAAATGAGAAGCTTGTATGGTTTATCCTGGGATCTGATCATGAAAATGTGATGTTCTGCTCATTTATCATCAGGACGTTTTATCTAGGGAAGCCCTGACACAGGTGTGCTTATACTTAGACTTATTGTTCCAGTAGTAAGTTACTAAGTGGCCTAGACAACATTCTCTTGAATATAGTAAGTCTTTTTTTTTTTTTTTTTTGAATGCCAATGTTCATGACAGACTCACCTGTAACTTGGAAAATGTAGTTTCTTTTTCCATTGCCAAGGGGATGAACAACTGGTTTGAGTGTTTTACACAAAGATGGGAAAAAAAAAAAAAAAGGCCCAATTCAGAATCAACTGAAAGGATGGTCAGTCCTTGTGGAGAAAAACATCATGCCAATTTATTTTGAGGATTGAATTGTACCTCCTCTGTACCTCCCCAATCTCAATAAATGAAGAGATTATCAAATTTTAAAGTGAGCTTTAGAAATCTTAATTTCAGGATTAATTACTATCTAGATAGCCATTTACATAGTGACTGGGGTAGCTGGAGAGGAGGAGAAAGGTAGGTAGAAGAACTATGGCTCAGAAAGAAAGATTAATTTGATCCACTTTGGTGAAACTCTGATTTGAAGGCAGAGCTGGTAAGAATCAGTTAGAAGATGCTTAAAATAGGAGCAGTCAGGTGAGGGGTAGGCCCTAGTAAATAGAATGGCCTGGGGAAAGGAAACTTGTTATAAATAGCTTAAAGGAGTTGGGGCAAGAACATAACAGCCAAAGCTATGTTTGTGTGTGGTTGTGCAGAGAGAGTTTTATCAGATAAAATGATTGGAAAATACCTTCCCCTGTAGATGTGCTTTATTCAGTTTTTGTTCCCATATCTGTTTTCTAAATGTGAAACATTGATGAAGTATCTAAATGTAAAAAAAAATTATTGTTTTGGTCAGTATTCATGAAATGGAAATCTACCCTTGAAATCATCTGTCCTCTGTCCCAGTTATGAATTGGGTTCAACTGCAAATAATAAAGATTAAAAAAAAACAGTGGGTTCAACACAAAAAGGTATCTTCTTTCACATAAAAGAATTCTCGGGTAGGCAGCTTCATGAAACTCCTAGAAACCCAGACTCCTTTTGGCACCACCATCTTCAGAGTATAGTTTCCATCTTCAAGTTTACCTCATGGTCCAAGATGGCTACTGGAGTATTAAACATCACCTTCACATTCCAGGCATGAGAAAATAATAGGACAATCTGCATCATTTTCCTTTAAATATACTTCCTGGAGGTCACCTACAACACTTCCACTTTAATCTTATTGGTTAGAACTTAGTCATATGACTGCACTTAGGGGCATCTACTTTGTTCTGGGAGGTAATCTGCATGACTTTAAAAGAATCAGAATTTTTTTTTTCCTACTAAAAAGGGGGCCCCTAACTCTGTAGTTAAGAAAGAAGGAAGGACTAAACATTGGAAGGCAGCCAGTAGTTTCTGCCCCATCGTGAAAATGCCTATTTAAGGGAAATATGTCTATAATACCATGGCTGGCAAAGCAGCATAGAGAGTAAGGGATTTTGTGACAGGTAAATGTTATGAGAGGAAAATTTAAGGATCAAGAAAGAAAAGAGGATATAGCGGTTCTGGAGGTTGAGGGTCAGAATATTTTCAAATTGACCCATCTAGGAACTTCCTCATTTGTAAGGTCTACAATGGAGTAATGGCAATGTGAGGATTTCCTGCCAAGGTGGATGGGTAGGGTGTAGCCATGTTGCACACTTCCAGGGAACACTGTTCACCCAGAATATATGGGTGGTGCCCCTGAAATCATGCAACACAGCAGCAGCCCTGACTGCTGTCATTTGGGGTTTTCTGACACTGAGACCTGACCCTATTCTTTAATGAAGGACTCTTAGCAGAAGCAGGCAACTCAAAGTGATCATCTAGTGCATTGCGTCCCCCCTTTCTTCAGCACGGACCTTACAAGAATAAGAAAGAGGGGCAAGAGGAAGGGAAGAGAATGGAATGTAAACCAGGCTTCTGTTTTAAGAGTCTGCAAGGTTAGAGGTCTATATTTAATTAGCTTCATACAACTTAGGGAAGAAATTAGAAATCCTAGATAGTAGCTCTAAGTTTTCATCAGCAACTTGGACTTTCTACTTGGAACTAATATAATAGGTTATTTCCATCTTAAATGGAGGTGTTTTTAGAGGCTTAGAAAGAGCAAGTATAAGGAGAAGCGACAGTGTGATGTAGTGGGAAAAAGCCCATTGAACTTGGAATAATATAACATGGATTTTAATTCCAACTTTGTCACTTGCTAGCTGGATCATCTTAGTCAAACGATGTAATGTTTCTGAATTTCAATGTCCTTATCTATAATTATAAATGTTCTCTGTGTTCCAAAAATAATACTTCCCTTTCCCTCTCCTTCCCTCTCTTCCCTTCCTCTGACTTATCAATGACTTCATGTCCCATAGTTGTAAAGAATAATGGAATTAGTGTATAATTTACACTGAGGCAGCCAGTATAATAGGAAAACTAAAGGGCAACTATAAAAATCTGAGATTTGTGATAAACGGGATAAGCTGCCTTGCCAATATCCTCTGTCCCTTACTAGCTAACCTTCCAGCACGTGTGCCTGCTGAAGCCCCAACTTTGCCATCCCCACTCCTACATCTGTGTGCTGGACAGAGCTGGAGGAAAAAGCCAAACAACCATGAATCCTGTTGCCACAAAATTTTTCATGGTTACCAACCTCAATTCGGTCTTCAATATGCTTATTGATTCTTCAATACTGCTTACTGATTCTTCAATACTGATGTTTTGCTCTTTCTCCGGTTCTTCACAGAATCTTTAAAACAAAATGTTCTCTGTGCTCCGAAAATAACACTTCCCTTTCCCTCTCCTTCCCTGTCTTCCCTTCCTCTGACTTATCAAGTGACTTCATGTCCCTTTTCACAGATAAACTAGATGCCATCTTCCTTCTCATCCAGCACTCAACATGCAGACTTAGTTTTCTTCATATCCATCCTTTCCTCCTTCCTATTTGTTAATGGGAGGGGTGGCCATCACCCAATAACCAGTACCTCTTCATTTGCTCTGGGGTTCAATCTCTTTCTGCCTTCTCGGGGTTCTTACTTCATTGATCATCCCATGTGTTTTGTACTTTTAAGCTTTTTCTTCATACTACCGCTTTCCTGTAAGCATTCAAACATGTTTTATTCTCTCCCATCTTAAAAAAAAAAAAAAAACTCCCTTGACCAAAGTTTCTTTTCCATTTACTGTGTCCTCACTCTACTCCAATTCATTGGCCAAAGTCAGCTCTTTGTCTAGACCCAGTGTCAAGAGGATGGAAAAGTACACTCCTCCTCCAGGAAAGTTCACACCATAGGCTAATTTAAAATATAATCTACCACATCCTTTTTATTATCAGACTTTCTTAAAGGGTTGTCTGCACTCAGGATCATTGCTAGACTCTTTTTTTCTTTTAAGTCTATCTCCTGACATTGGCTTCTGCTTCCACCACTACAGTAAAATGTCTCTTGCCAAGGCCACCAAACTATTTTCTTGTTCCAAAACCCAAAGACATTTTTCAGTCCATATAATACTTGGCTTTTGCCAGGATTTTAAAATGTAGACCACTGCCTCCCATAAATTCTATTTCCTCAGCTTCCATGACCTGACTCTCTCGATTTTCCTCCTACCTTTCTGATTGTTTATTCTCACTCTTCCTTTTGGTTTTTCTTGTCAACTCCTTAAATGTTGGTGTGTTCTGTCTTATCCCCATCCTCTTTTCACTTCACACATCCCTGAATGATCTCATCTATTTGCAGCTCTCTAATCATGCTCTCTATATTTGTAGCAAGGTCAAAACTTTGATGTGAAAAAGTGTAGCTTTCCTTATTTTTTAATAATTGATACAATTTTGCTCAACCCCCTTCCCTCCATTCCTGCTATTGGTGGAAAAAATTAAGCTAACTAAACTAACTTATTCTCTTCCAGTGCTAGTGTCTCTTTCAGGTAAATATTAAGTTAACTCAATTTTACTTTTAATGTGGTCCTGTCTCTCTCAAGGAAACTTCCTGAGAGGCAGTCTGAATGTAGGGTACGTTTGTAAGTCTTTTCATGTTGATGAAAACATGCTCATATAACTGATTTATTGAACAAGCGCGATTTGGTAGGGTGGAAGCCAAAAGCAACTTTACTTTATCCTTTCTCACCACTACCCCATTAAGATCTACTCTCTCTTCTTGTCAGTCTCCACCCCTTGAAAAAATTTAGGGCGAGACTTGAGATTTTTCTGCTTGCAGTTAAATAATAAAAAGCCTAGTGCCATATAATAATCATGTAATGCCAAATTCTAATCCAATTTAAAGTTTCTCTCCACCCCACACAATGCCTGCTTGGAATCTTCCAGTGGAAGGAGTGAGTAGTTTCTTCCCTTTTTTCACTTTCTTTGAAAAGAGGTATGAAAAAAAATTGATTTTTTTCTCTTATTGATGGTTTCTGGCTCTGAGAGATAGGAAAAGTTGACTCTTTCTCTAACAGAACTCTTCTGTGTACTTTTTAGAGACCTCCCCATGGTGCCTTTCCCTTGGCTTTGGGCTTTTCTCCTCTAGCAGCCACGTATGACTCATTTTCCCCTACTCCCACCACCCTGTGTTTCCTGTGATCTGCTCCACTGTGTTATTCCTCCAGGGTTCTCTTCAGAGAATTTCTCTCAAGGTGTCTTAGTTTGCCAGAGCTGCTATGACAAAATACCACACAGTGGGTTGGCTTAAACAACAAGCTTTTATTGTCTCATGGTTTTGAAGGCTAGAAGTCCAAGGTGAAGGTGTTGGCAAGGCCATGCTTTCTCTCTGAAGTCTGTAGTGTTCTGGTACCTGCTTGCTGGCATCCTTGGATTCCTAGGCTTGCCTCTCTGCCTCTCCCCACATGGCCATCTCTCTCTGCTTATGTCTGTTCCTCTGGTTTCTGCTGACTTTCAGCTTTGTCCCATGACTTTTACTGGCTGTTTCTGAATTTCCTTTCTTTATAAAGCCCAGTTAGGTTTGGCCCCACCTAAATAGGATCCTTGAAGTTCCTGTTCACAAATGATCCATACCCTGACTCACCACAACGTATTCAAAGATACTATTTATAAATAACTTCAAAAGACTTGAACCTGTCTTTCGTGGGGAATGTGATTCAATCCCAACACAAGGTGATCTTACTTGAATCCCTCCTGTGAGGTCTACCTCTGGCTATAGAGAATTCACATGGCATTTGCACTACCAAATTCTGGAAGAGCATCCTTCCCAACACTGCCCTGCCTCTTTTCTCTGTTGCAGTTGGAGCCACAATTCCTTACTTGTTCAGGTGAGGAAAATCCTCTACTCTCCTTCCTTGGGGGTGAGTAGAGACATGCCCATGACACTGACAACTCTCTCCCAAGACAACCTCACCTCTCAGTCTCTTTGCTTTCTCTTACACAGCCTGACAGTTGTTCATGGGCTAATACTGAGGGAACTGTTCACAACCTTTAAGGGCACTGATCTTCAAACTCTTTGGCTTATAGACCCCTAAGCTTATTTGTAAACCTGTGCATCCTTTACACATTTTTATTTTGATAGTTAAATGTTTTAAAATCATAGATCTAAATAGTTGCAAAGGGTATATTCTAACTTATTATAAATATCAATATTTTAAAATAAAACTGCTACATTATTCTTGTAAATGTACCTAATGGAATTTAAATACCATCGTGATCTGATATCTACTACCATCTTTTAAATAAACCACAACCACCCATTACCAGCTCCACAACAAATTGGATAACTTTTTTTAACAGCCTGAAAATCTGCATGGTTTTCCTTTTCTCTCTTAAACATTATTTCCATTTCACTTCATCCACATAACTTTTTCTCATGCAATATATATGAAAGCTGTAAGCCCTTTTATTCTATGACACATTTTTCTTCAATAAAAATACATATTTACCACCATACAATATCAAAACATTTCCATCATTCCAAATAGAAAACCTGTACAGTTTAAGCCTTAACTTCAACGATAGTAGCATAACATTGTGAATGTACAACATTGTGAATATAATTAACGGCACTGACATATATATCTGAATGTGATTAAAAGGGGGAATGTTAGATTGTATATATGATATCAGAATAAAATAAAATTAAATAAAAAACTCTGTGGAACTACACTACACAAACAGTGAACCCTAAGTTAAACCATGGACTATAGTTAATACAATTATAAAAATGTGCTATCATCAATTGTAACAAATGTTCCACACCAATGCAAAGTGTTAATAATAGGTGGTACATGGGAATCCTGTATTTTATGCATGATTCTTCTGTAAACCCTCAACTTTTCTATTAAAGAAAAAATAATAACTTTTTAAATTTCCTGTGACACAAGGTACTAAGTATTTAGAAAGTTTCTTAGGAAGTGTGTTATCATAACAATAATTAGTACTCACTTGATCAAAGCAGAAAAACATTTAAAATTTTGATAAATACTTCCTAACCATAGAAGTAAAATTTTATCAGAAGTGTGTCTTTGAAAGAGAGAAAGGGGAAGCTCCTCCTCTCCTTTTATTCCTCCTCCTTCAATTTTGAAGATAAGTTAGAATTTAGTGGAAATTAATAGCAAAAAGAAGTACTGGGCCATGAGTGAGAAGTCCCAAAATTTTCATTAAAATGCTTGAGTGCATTATTCTCAGTGAAATCTACAATAATACCGTTAAATAATTCCAAATAAAATAAGTACATGGCATCAGAGAACAATGGAGGAAAGAAGAGATTAATGAGTGATAGGAAACAGTAAATATCAAATAAAGGTTTAGAATATTCAATAATCTTTTGGCAAAAGGTAAAAAATATTTCTCCTACCAACTGAAACAAATGTTCAAGAAAATTTAATTGACATCTTTTATATACATTATTTAATATATATTCATATATTCCTTTTAATAAAAATATGTTGATCTGTTATTAGTAAACTCGGAACTTTTCACCTTTTTATTTTTGAAATCTATGATTGGGACTCAAACCTGGGTCTTTGATTTAAAAAAAAACAGCCAACATCTTAACACACATGGTTATGTGAATTGTTTCTTTGTTTGGGATCTTGGAGTTGCTCACAACCCAAGCAATATATCAGGGTTGAGTTGAGGATGTCTTTTTTTTTACCGGGAGGTCCCGGGGATCGAACCCGGGTCCCTCCATATGGGAGAGGGACGCCCAACCAGTTGAGCCACATCCGACCCCCAACATTTGCCTTTCTTGTGAAACAACTCGGGCAGAAGAATTTAAAGAAAAAATATATGGGGAAGTTGGGAACTTTGAGATTGATTTCTTAAAACCATCTGTGCCATGTACCCCTCTGGAAGTCCTTATGCACCCTTGGGGATACTGAGCCCCAGTGGTTACTGTTTTAGGGAGTGACCTCTCACTTCAGGATATGGGTTCCTGATACCAACTCTATTCTTATCCTTTGAGGCTTCTGCCAAAACTCTGAGCAACAGGGAATGTCACATTAAACTGCCCATTTCACACATATAGACAGCTCCCTGGGAGGGGACTCTGTAGCTTGCAATGGCTTCATAAGGGGTCCGCTTTTCCCAAATGGGTTAAGAAGTACTGATGGACAGATTGACCTCCTTTAGCCAACCTCTTATTAGGCAGCTACGGATACAACATATGACCCCAGATTGCGTACTGGAAATAATATTTCTGCCTCGTTTTGATTCTGCAGCCCAAATGGTCTGTTTCTGTCAAGTTTTCCCCATATCCACTAGGGACTCAGCTGCCATTCCACAGGGCATGGAGTGCAAATTAGTTATTCAGGCTCCATTGGCAAACAGCGAGAGCACTGTGCAATCTGTTCCTGCGTCTAAATATCTGTGGCACAAACAATCACTTAACCATGATTATAGTTATTTGATGCTACAACTTAATTTCATGATAAAATTGTATGTATTCATTATCTCTCTGCCAGTTTTTATAAGATCTTGTCACACAAAGGACTTGGTTTGCTTGAAATCAGATATCTATCGGTAATTTGCACAATATGCACACCAAATGTAGGATGCTTTTGTAGGAAGGCAAAGAGACCAAGAGCAGAACTATGTTTTGTTTTATTTTGAAAAAAATCCTGCAAAGCAAGGAATGCTTAAGGCGTATGCTTCTGGATGGGTGCAGGGGCAGTGAGAGAGGGGGGAAATACTCATTTGAAAAATTCCTTAACCTCTGCTGAGAACTACACAGGTAGAAAGATAACACACAAAAAAAGGAAAAAAAGTGCATCCTAATCTGATGGAACCAAGAGAACCACCAGGCTGTCAATTCACTGAGCTGAGGATGTAGAAGCAGAATGGAGCCTTTCAATTCTGCTGCCTTCTCCCTGGGGTTAGAGACTGGTTGCCATGGATATTCTGGATTCCTGCAGCTAATGGGAGGGAGCTCTGTAGCTGTGGTATCCTGAGGACCCGCCAGGGTGAAACATGAAATGGATGCCTGTGGGTGTGGTGGTGGAGGTCGGGGAGGCAAGGGGTCATGGGGCCGATTTCCAGCAGAGTGAAAGCTGGATTTTATTTCAAGTCACATTTATTTGGCAATCTATATTTTCTCCCCAAAACAGACCTTTTTGTCTCTTCCCTACTGAGCGAAGAGAATCTTCATCTCCTTAATATGGTTATGATTCCAGCACTAAGTACTGTATGCTATAATTAGATGTGCAAGGATGATAGCTCAGAGAAGGATTTTTTTTTTTCAGTGTAATATTTTGGGGGAAAGTGAAGGAGAAAATAATTTTAGTTTGGTTCAGAGATGGAGCTGTTTAAAAATGCCCCATTTGTATAGCAAGTAGAGTATACCAATAAAAAAGTACCTGATTCATCCTGTTTCATTTAAAAAATTGTTTGGTACCTGGCCCCTTCTTTTTTCCCAATAACTCATTGTGCCCACTTTCACTCTGCCTCAGTTTTTAACCAGGTTACAATGAAAATACTTTCCCGCTTTATAATCTTTTGGAGAATTTCCTTCTCTGGCTGGATAATCGAGTGCTTTAAAGTCAAGTTCTTGGACAGTGGTGGCTAATCCTGATAAGCAGAAAGTGTCTCTGATCCTGACCTTCTGAGTTCTTTTTCTCAGAAAAACACTGAAACATTGAGATGTTCTTGTTAGATGATTTCAGTGAGCAAAATATTCAGCAGTTAACCCTAGATGTTGCCATTTTCTTCAAATTCCTTCAGCTTTTACTGAGGGAGTTGCCCAAATGCAAATTAAAGAGATCTTAATCATCAAATCTTCCTGACAAGACAGAGAGGTGTAGGTTGAAAAACAGGGCTGTTCTTGTTGTTTAATGTGTGTCTTGCTTTTAAATGTCACTTGGTCTTTGCTTGGCATCCATTGTGTAGCTGGTTGACAAAGGCAACAAAGGAAGGTTGGCTTCTGCTAATCCCTGAATCCCAAGAATAGACCTACAGTTTAAAAATTTATTAGCCTTATGGAGAGAAGAGACTTGGAAGCACTTTCTTGGGATGAAACTTTAGGAAGTTCAGTGGCTTGAAATCTGGGAGAAGTAGCTTGCTGATTCCAATAAGCAAGTGCTAGCCAAGTAAACACATCCAAGTTTTGCCACTCTTCAAGGGTTTGCCTCTATTCTTCTATTATAATCCCTTATCCTTATTGACTAACCTCCTGCTTTTTCTACATTATAGGCCTAATCCATCACATTCATGTTAATGCTTGGTGGTCAGCTACTAGCAGAGCTGTCCTTTGGTTTTTTCCCAAATTGAGGGAGCTGAGATGATCATCCACAAAACTCCACATCTATGGGCACAATTTAGTGGCCATCAAGAGACCCTATGGAACCCATGGAATGTTGTGTGGTATGCTCTGGTCTCTATGAATCAGGACCATCCAGAGGACTAGAGATGTAGCCTGCCTTTGGGTAGAGAATGGGAAATGATCATAGAGGCTTGCCTCCGATTGTTTCTTCCATCCATGCTTTTAAAGAAGGAAAAGAGATAATTTATCTGCCTAATGGACTAATAGCTGGAGGAATCAAAAGGCCTAGATTTTAGTCCTGGCATGAGTAGAAATTAAGAGTGTGGCCATGGGAAACTAAAGAAATCTCTCAAAGATCTTACTTTTCTGAATTGTAAAATGACATCACATAGTTCTATGTGATGTCTCAGTGTACCTTCCAATTCCCAATTTTATATGGGAGAATATTCATATAAACATAGACACGAGGAAGAAGTTTCCTCATCCAAAGAAGAAATCAAAAGATCAGTCTGACAAATTTGACAGCTCAATGTAGGAAATATCTGTATATACTATAGACAAATGTTAAAATTAAAAGTTAATTATTCATAACATGTGATAAGAGCTTAATATCTTATTATACAGAGCACTTGAAAGCCACTAACAAAAATGGCTTAAGCATGTAGACAGACAAATTACTGAAACTATTAAGATAGTCAATGCATAGGTGAAAAATATATTCAACTTCATCAATAATTAATGATAATTAAAAAAATACTATTTTAACCTACAAATTGGCAAACATGAAAAATATATATAATATTCAGTAACAGTAAGAATATAATGATGATAAGAACAGAGCCCAGCATTCCCCATGCATTAAAAAAAAAAAATCATTGCTGATATAAATTTCTACACACTTTCTGCTAGGAATTTTGTCAATAAGTTATAAAGCAACTTTGTGCTTAGGAGTTTATACTGAAGAAACAACTTATGTTGTGTTAACTACTTAGCTCTGGTTTCTTAATCATAGAAAAATATTGAAAAAGTGTAAAATTTTACACTTTAAATTGGTTAAATAAACAAAGGTGCATTTCCACAATGGAATAGTATATAATAAGTTAATGAGATGGTGCAGAATGCTTCTCTTCAAATGGAAAGATATTTATATGTACCATTATTTGAAAACATAAATTATCAATTAGTATACAAGTTACTATCTCATTTTTATTAATAATTATAGATACATATATGTAGATGCATAAAACAATCTTGAATGATACAGACCAATGCATTAGTGGTAGAAAATTTTATGGATTTATTTGCATTTTCATGATTTTATCTGTATTTCCTGTATTGAGAATTTATTTTTTTGTGTTGAAAACAGAAACTTCATTTAATAAAAGACTCAAAATTCTACAATTTTAGAAGAATGCATGGTTAAATAACTAATTTCTAAACTGGCACTCATCCATATATAGAGTTGTGACAGTAGTGTCAGATTAATTAACGCGTCTCTGGTAATGATGTCAATAAATGCAGTGCATTTTTGTTCAGATTGACATAATTCCAGTCAAAGACATAACTGCTGTTCATTCAGCAATATGAAAAACCATAAGGGACTATGTGAACAAGTATTCCCCATGTTGAGTGTGAGGGGAAATAAGTTCCCAACAGTTAAAAGAGTTCTTAGATCTGCATGAACAATTGCATAGATTGGAACAGCAAAAATGACACATTTTGTTGCATTTGATTCTAAATTAAAAATCATTTAGCAAAGTGCATATACAATATTATGTTTATTCACATAATCAATGATATGAGAGTTTCAGAAGAGTAACTTTCACAACCTTTATTTTAAGTTTGCCTCTATTTGAGAGCAAACACATATATTGGAAGGAATTTAACTGATGTAAATTCACTGTCTATAAAGCAAAATAGTGGCTGTCACAGTCCGGTAAAACTTATCTAGTAGATTGGTAGATTGATAAATCACTTCAAAATACTCACTGATGGGTTAAATTATCCAGAGTGTTCTTCTTTTCCAACAATTTCTACTTAATTTTGCATCTTTTTCATTTGAGAGTTTCCAACTGTTTCCCTTTTATACTTACACCCAGCTCCCTCCTACCCATCTCCTGTGCCCACGTTCCTAATCTTAGCGGCCACTAATCCCTTCTCCATTTCTAAAAGTTTATCATTTCAAAATAGTCTGTAATTGGAAACATACAATATACAACTTTAGGGAATTGGCTTTTTCCCCCTCGACATAATTCCCTGGAGAGTCATCCAAGTTGTGTTTATCAATAGCTTGTTCCTTTTTGTTGCTGAGTAGTATTCCCTGGAATCTCCATATTAAGGTTTGTTTAACCAGTCACCTGGTAAAGGACATCTGGGCAGATTCCAGTTTCTGACTGTTATAAATAAAGCTTCTATGAACCTTTATGTATAAATTTTGTTGTGACATAAGTTTTCATTTCTCTGGGATTAATATCTGAGATTGCAATTGTGTATTTAGTCTTATAAAAACTGCCAATATGTATCATTTTACATTCTCACCAGCAAAGCATGAGTGATGCAGTTTCTCCTCATTCTTGCCAGCATTTGCTGACATCATTTTTTTTTTTTCATTTTAGCCACTCTGATAGAGGTGTAGTTATATCTACATATATCTTGATGTTTTAATTTGTATTTTCCTGAAGATGAATGATGTTGAACATCTTTTCATGTATTCATTTTCAGCTACACATCCTCTCTAGTGAGATGTATGTTCATGCCTTTTGCCCACTTTTTAATTGGATTTTTTAAAAAACTGTTGAGTTCTGAGAGTTCATCATATATTCCAGATACTAGTCCTTTGTTGGATATGTGGTTTGCAAATATATTCTCTGAGTCTGTAGCTTGTTTTTTCATCCTTTTCACATATGCCATCACAGAGAAAAAGTTTTTTATTTTGGTGAGATCCAATTTATCAGTTTGTTCTTTTATGGATTGTGTTTTTTGTGTCAAATCTAAGAACTCTGCCTAGCCCTAAATTCCAAAGATTTTCTCCTATTTTTAAAAAAATGTGTATAGTTTATGTTTTATGTTTAAGTCCATGATTAATTTTTAATTAGTTTGTGTGTATAAGGTGTGAGGTTTAGGTCAAAGTTCATTGTTTTAAACCTATATATGTCCAATTTCTCTAGTAACATTTCTTGAAAAAGTTATCCTTCTTCCACTGAATTGATTTTGTCCCCTTGTCAAAAACCAGTTGAGCATGTTTCTATAGATCTATTTCTGCGTTCTCTATTTTGTTCCAATTATCTGTATCTATCCTCCTGCCAATATTACACTATCTTGATTACTGTAGCTGTACAGTAAGCCTTAATATTGGTGTTAGTTCAAAATCAGATATAGGTATGGCCACACTCCCTCTGGAGATTATAGGGGAGAATCCTTCCTTACTTCTTCCAGCTTTTGGTGGCTGTTGACATTCCTTGGCTTCCTTGGTTTGTGACCCCATCACTCCAATCTCTGGCTGCATCTTCACATCACATTCTCCTCTGTGTATTCTCTGCCTCTTTCTTATGAAGATACATGTAATTGTATGTATGTATGTATTTATTTATTTATTTATTTATTATTTATTTTTTTGTAATTGTATTTAGAGTCTGCCTTAGTTTGCGAGACAAACTAAAATTGTTGTAATGATAAATACAACACAATGGGTTGACTTAAACAACAAGCGTTTATTGACTTATGGTTTGTAGGCTAGAGGTCCAAAATCAAGATATTGGCAAGGCCATTCTTTCTCCCCAAAGTCTGTAGCATTCTGCTACTGCATTGTTGCAATACTTGGGGTTCCTTGACTGCCTTCCATCACATGGCAATCTCTCTCTACATATGTCTGCTCTTCTGGTTTCTGTTGACTTCTGGCTTCTTCCAGCACGGTCTTCTCCAACTGTGTCGAATTTCTTCTGCTTATAAAAGATTCCAGTTATACAGATTAAGGCTCACTTGATTCAATTGGGCCACATCTTAACTAAAATCAGTATGTTCAGAAAGTCCTATTTATACATGTGTTCACACTCATAGGAATGCAGTTGAAGATTAAGAACATGTCTTTATTTGTGGTACATAATTCAACCTATTGTAGGGTCCACTCAGATAATCCAGGATAAGCTCCTCTTCTCAAGATCTTAACTTAATCACATCTTTTGTAATATAAGGTAATAGTCACTCTTTGCCATTTAAGGTAATATTCACAGGTTCCAGGTATTAGGACACAGCAATATATTTTTGGGTGCTACTCTTCAGCCCACTACAATTGCATAGAGTCATTCCTCCCTTGTTATTTTTCTTTATCAAGATTATTTTTCATTTCTAGGGTCTGTCCTTTTCCATAAAATTTTAGAATAAGCTTGTGTATGTCTGCAAAAACCTTGCTGGGATTTTTTCCCCTGCATTATCAGTAGTGACTTACTTTTCTGTTAATTAATTAATTAAATGTATTTTTAAGAAAATTTAGATTACATAAATGTTACATAAAAAAATATAGGGGAGGAGGACGGATGTGGCTCAAATGGTTGGGCGCCCATCTCCCATATGGAGAGACCCGGGTTTGATCCCCGGGACCTCCCAGTAAAAAAAAAAAAAATATATATGTATGTATATATATATATATATATATGGGATTCCCATATGCCCCACTCCCTCCTCCTCCCACACTTTCTCACAACATCCTTCATTAGTGTGGTACATTTGTTAAAACTGATGAACACGTATTGGACCATTGCCACTAACTGTGGCTTATAATTTACATTATAGTTTACACTCCATCCCGTGCAATTTTGTAAGTTATGACAAAATATATAATGGCCTGTATCCATCATTGCAACATCATGCAGGACAATTCCAATGTCCCAGAAATGCCCCCATATTACATCTATCTTTTTAAATGGGCATTACATTAAACCTCTAGACCAATTTGGGAAGATTTGGCATTTTTAATATGATGTCTTCTAATCCATGAACATGGTTATGTCTCTCCTTTTATTTAGGTACTCTTTAATTTCTTTCATTGACATTTTCTAATTTTCAGCATAGAGATTCTGTACAGGCTTCTTTAAGTGTATACCTAGGTATTTCATCTCCTTTGGAGAGATAGTAAATGTCATTGTGTTTTTAATTTTTGTTTTCACATATTTGTTGGCAGTATATAGAGATGCTATTGATTTTTGTTTGTTGATCTTGTATGCTATGCTCTTGATGTAATAATTTATTTACAAGTTTTTTTAGATAGTTTTATTTCTTTTTTCATCTATATGCATTTAATTTCTTTTTCTTGCCTTATTGTAGTAGTTAGAACATCCAATATTATGTTAAATAAAAGTAGTGAGAGCATGGATTTAATATTTTACCATTAAGTATGACGTTAGCTGTGGATTTTTTAAACTAAGTTGAGGTAATACCTATCTATTCCTAAATTGCTGAAAATTTCATCAAGAATTAGTGTTAAATTTTATGAAATGCTTTTCTTGCATCAGTTGATATTATCATATGATTTTTCCTCTTTAGTTTGTTGAGATGGTAGATGACATTGGCTGATTTTCAAATGTTGAACTAGGCTTGCATACCTAGGATAAATCCCACTTGGTCATGGTGTATAATTCTTTTATACAACATTGATTTCACGCTGCTATATTTTGTTAAGGACTTTTGCATCTAAGTTCATGAGAGCTGTTTGTCTATAGTTTGTTTCTTTTGTGCTGTTTTTGGTATGAGGGTAATCTTGGCCTCATAATGAGTTGGGAAGTATCCCCTCCTCTTGTTTTCTGGAACAGATTATGTAAAATTGGTGGTAACTTTATATGTTTGGTAGAATTATCCAGTGAAATCATCTGAGCCTAGAGATTTATTTTTGGGGAACTTTTAATTATGAATTTAATTTCTTTTTTGTTATAGGGCTAATCAGATTTTCTATTTCATCCTAGTTGAGTTTTGATAGCTTGTGTTTTTTTTAGGAATTGGTCTATTTCTTTAAGTGGTTGAATTTATGGGCATAAACTTGTTCATAATATTACCTTATTATCTTTTTTTAAAATTTTAAACTTTTAAATTTGAAATACTTTCAAAACTTAAAGGACAGTTATAAAAATAATACAAACCCCACACAGAGAACCCCAGCACACACTTACTACCTCCAGATACCCAGATCCATCAATTTTAGCATTTTGCCACATTTGCTTTATCATTCTATCTATATTCTATCTATTAGTCTATCAATCCATCTATCTATTCATCTATTTTTCTATTTATCAATCCATTTTCTGAACACATGAGTATAGTTCGTATACATCATTCTCCTTGAACTCTTTTTAAAAAAAATTTTTTTTCTTTTCAAGATTTTATTCATTTATTCATTTATCCATTTATCCCCCCCTTGCTGCCCGTGCTCGCCGGGTCAGCCAACCACGCCGTGCAGGCGGGCCTGCCCCCACCAGGAGGCCCCGGGAACCGAACCCGGGGCCCCCCATATGGTAAACGGGAGCCCTACTGATTGAGCCACAGCCGCCCCCCTCCTTGAACTCTTAATACTGCCATGTACATTTCCTAAGAACAAAGATATTCCCTTAAGTATCCACCTTAAGTGCATTTACCAAGTTCAAGAAATTTAACATTGACATTAAACTTACAGTCTATATTCCATTTTTCATATGTCTCAATGATATCTTTTTGAGCCTTCTCTCCTGCTTTCTAAGACCCTGTCCAGGCTCATATATGGCTTTTAGTTGCCATTGATCTTCAGATACGCTTTCTCTTTTTTAAATTGTGGGAACATATATACAACATAAACTTTCCCAACTCAACAATTCGCAAGCATACCATTCAGTGGAATTAATCGCATTCACTATGTTGCAGTATCCTTACCACCTTCCATTACTAAAACTTTCTCACCTCTCTAAGCAGAATGCACCCATTTTGTATTAAATGCCCATTCCCCCTGTTCCTTGCCCCTGACAACCTGTACTCTAATATCTTTCTCTTTGAGCTCACACATTCTATGATATTTTCTTTGTAGTTGCAAAGGGGATTAAATTTAACATCCTAAATCTGTAACAATCTCATTTGCTTTGATACCAACTGAACTTCAATAGTATAAACAAACTATGTTCTTTTTTTTTTTTTTTTACCGGGAGGTCCCGGGGATTGAACCCGGGTCCCTCCATATGGGAGACGGATGTCCAACCAGTTGAGCTACACCCGACCCCAAACAAACTATGTTCTTATACCCTTCCATCCTCCCGTCTTTATGTAGTTCTTGTCACACATTACATGTTTATACATAATGAGTCCCAAACCACTGATTTATCACATTTCATGCATTTTCCTTTTAGATCCTATGGGAAATAAAAGTGGAGTTACAAACCAAAAATAAAATTATACTGACATTTATATTTACCCCTGTCATTATTCTTACTGGAGATCTTTATTTCTTCATGTGGCTTGGATCCATTGTCTATTATCCTTTCCTTCCAACCTGCAGAACTCTGTTTAGCTTCTCTTGTAAAGCCAAGCTAGTGGTGACAAACTTCCACAGCATTGTTTATCTGAAAATATGTTAATCTCTCCCTCACTTTTAAAATATTTTTTTAGTTAGAGAAGTTGTAGGTTTACAGAAAAATCATGTAAAAAATACAGCATTCCCATATACCCCCTATTGTTGACACTTTGTATTAGTGTGGTAACTTTGTTATAATTGATGTAAGAATATTAAAACTGTACTATTAAATATTGTACATAGTTTATATTAGGTGTATTTTTCTCACCTTATTATTAATTCCTTGCATTAGTGTTGTACATTTTGTTATAATTCATGAAAGAACATTCTTATTGTACTATTAACTATAGTTCATCATTTACAATAGGGTTTACTGTGTTCTATAGTCCTGTGCTTTATCTTTTAATTTTTATTCTAGTAACATATATATAACCTAAAAATTCCCCTTTAACCACATTCACGTACATAATTCAGTGCTATTAATTATATTCACAATATTGTGCTACTGTTACCACCATCCATTTCCAAAACTTTACAATCAACCTGTACAAATTAAACATTAACTCCCCATTCTCTCTCTCTCATTTTTGAAAGGCAGTTTTGCCAGATATAGAATTCTTGGTTGGCAGTTTTTGCTTTCAGTACTTTAAATATGTCATTTCACTACCTTATTGCTTCCGTAGGTTCTGATGAGAAATGGGTACTTAATCTTATTGAGGCTACCTTGTATGTGTCATGTTGCTTTTCTCTTGTGGCTTTCAGAATTCTATCTTCAGCATTTGACAGTTTGATTATATTATGCCCTGATTGAAGTTTGTTGAGCATCTTGGGTGTGTAAAAGAAGAACATTCTTATGTTTTACTATTATTCTTTGGTTGTCTTTTGCATTATTTCCAGGATTTTTTCATTCTTAGCAGAAGGAGCAGGGAGAAATAAATGGGTCTATGACTCCTTGTACACTAGGAAGTCACCATTCAACTTTTGAGAACACCAAATTGTTTTTCCCCTGTCTTGGTAGAAGGCTTAGTGTATCTTAGGAACTGGTAATATATCTGAAGAGGGGTGAATGAGAGAATTTGCAGTGAGATGAGGTTGAAAACATAGGAAGAGCCAGATCATGCAAAACATTACAGATCATGTTAAAAGTTTGGATTTTTGATCCCTATCAAAATCCCAGCAGCCCTTTTTGAAGAAATGGAAATGACAATCCTAAAATTCATATGGAATCACAAGGGGCCCCAAATAATATTGCAAAAGAAGGAAAAAGTTGTAGGTTTCACACTGCCTGATTTCAGAGCTTACTGCAAAGTCACGTTAATCAAAATAGGGTAGTACTGACATAAAGATAAACACATAGACGAATGGGATGGAATTAAGAATTCAGAAATAAACTCACTCATCTATTTCCAACTGATTTTTGATAAGGGTGCGAAGTATATTAATTGGGGGAAAGAGTGGTCTTCTCAAAAAATGGTGTGTGAAAATTGGATATCCACGTGCAAAAGACTGAAGTTAGATCCCTACCTCTCACCATGTGAAAAATTAACTCTAAGTGGATCAAGGACCTAAGCACAAGAGTTAAAACCATAAAACTCTTAGAAGAAAACATAAGGGAGGACCTTAATAATCTGGGATTTGGTAGTGATTTCTTAGATATGATAATAAAAGCATGGACAAAAAAAGAAAAAGTGGACTTTGTAAAAAAAACTTTTGCACATCGAAGGACACCACCAAGAAAGTAAAAAAGACAACCTAAAGAATGGGAGAAAATAATTGTAAGCCATGTGTCTGATAAAGGTTTAATATCCAGAATATATAAAGAATTACTACAACTCAACAACAAAAAGACAAATAACTCAATTAAAACATGGGCAAAGGACTTGAATAGATATTTCTCTAAAGAAAATACACAAATGGTCAATAAGCCCACAAAAAGAAGCTCAATCAGGGAAATGCAAATCAAGACCACAATGAGATACCACCTCACACCCATATTTTAATGTAAAAAAAACTAGAAAATAATAAGTGTTGAACATGCACAGAAATAAATACCCTTACACATTGCTGGCAGTCACTGTGGAAATCAGTTTGGTGGCTCCTCAGAAAATTGAATAGTTTTACCATATGATCTAGCAATATACCACTTCTTGGTATATACCCCACAGAATGGAAAGCAGGGACTAGAACAGATATTTATACATCAATGTTTATAGCAGCATTATTCATAATAGCCAAAAGGTGGATGTAACCCATGTATCTATCAACAAATAAATGGAGAAACAAAATGTGGTATATACATACAATGAAATATTATTCAGCTGTAAAAATGAATGAAGTTCTGATGCATGCTGCAACATAGATGAACCTTGAAGACATCACTTTGCATGAAATAAGCCAAACACAAAAATACAAATATTGTATAATCTTGTTTATAGAAATACGTGGAAGAATCAAACTTCATAGAGACAGATGGTGGTTTAAAGATTATGAGTAGATGGAGAGGGAATTATAACTTAATGAGTGAGACGTTTCTGTTTGAACTGATGAAAAAGGAAGGGTAATAAATTTTGGTGATTCTATCATAATATTGTGAATATGATTAATACTTCTGAATAGAACTTGCATGTGGCTAAAGTGAAAATTTTGTGCTCTATATCACTTACTACAATTAAAAAGTATTTCAAAAGTTAAAAAAAAAACACCTAGATTTTATTCTAGGTGCAATGGGAAGTCATAAAAGCTTTTAAGTCTCCAGTTTCTATGTGGAAAAGAGATGCTAGAGTGTTACAGTGGAAACGAGACATTATTGCCTCCTAGACTAAGGCATGATGGTTGTTTGAACAAAAGGAGAGCTGCAGAGAAGTAAATAAATTAGAGGTAGATTTTGAAGGAATTACCTATAAATTTTGTGTTGGATTTGCTATGAATATTAGTGAAAGGGACACGTTACAAATACCTCTCAAAGTTCTGGCTTAATGAACTGTGTGGGTAAGGGAAAATAAAAAGAGGAACAGGGGTGAGGGGTATAGCAAGAGTTGATTTTGAGATGAATTTTATATAACCAAGTAGAGATATCAAGGAGATGTTTGTAAATATCTGGTGTGTGGCTTAGAAGAGAGCTATGGACTAGAAATACAAATGTAGGGTGTGTCAGATCACAGGTAATAAGGAAATCATCTGAGTGAATGAGATCATCTGGGAGAAAATGTAGACTAAGAAGAGTAGAGCACTCAGTTCAGAGCCCAGAGGCAATCCAACATTTAGTTGTGCCAACGAAAACAAGCAGCAGCAGCCAGAAAGATACAGGAAGGAAGCCAAGAAATGTTTCCCATCTCCCTAAGAATTATTTCAAATTCTCCTCACATTAATCACCCTTAAAGATGATAAACAAAGCACAAAGTCACTAAAACACTCCTCCACATAGTGTAATGAATTCCCTAATTGTTCAATTATATTATTGTCAATTTACATTATTATATTACATTATAACATTAGCTCTAGAAGAAATTCCTGTATGCATACAAACATATGCAAAAATCTGGAAGAAAATATTGAGATGTTATCTGATGATGGAATTACAGATGGTTTTTACTTTCTTCATTTTGCTTTTCTAAATATATTATTTTTCTATAATAATGTGAAAATTATCTAAATTTATTCTCTTTATTTTCTTTATGAAAATTGGTGTTCTACTATTTATTTATTTATTTATTTATTTATTTTTAAAATTCTTTAAAATTTTTTAAAAAAGATACTTAGATTGTACAAATGTCACATAAAAAATATACGGGGGAGCCAATGTGGTTCAGTGGTTGAGCACCGCTTACCACATACAAGGTCTGGGGTTCAATCTCCTGCCCCAGTACCTAAAAAACAAACAAACAAACAAACAAAAAATATATAGGGGATTCCCATATGTCCCGCTCCCCACACCTCCCACATTTTCCCACATTAACAACATCCTTCATTAGTGAGGTACATTCATTGCAATTGATGAACATGTTTTGGAGCATTGCCACTAAGTATGGATTTAAGTTCACATTGCAGTTTACACTCCCTGCCACCCAATTGTGTAGGTTATGGCAAGATTTATAATGGCCTGTATCTGTCATTGCAATGTCATTCAGGACAATTCCCAAGTCTCAAAAATGCCCCTGTATTACACCTCTTTTTCCCTCTCCCTGTCCTCAGAACCTCCAGTGGCCACGGCCTCCACATCAATGATATAATTTCTTACATTGCTAGAATCACAGTAAGTCTATAGTAGAATACCAGTAAGTCTACTTTAGTCTATAGTTCATTCCCCAATCCTGAGGATTCTGGCATGGTGATGTCAACTCCACCTCTAATTGAGAGGGGGCTGTGATCCCATAGGGCTGATAGATGAGACTCTCTTGCTTGCAGTTGCAGACTCTCTCAGTTCCTTGGTAAAGTAGCTGTCTACCATCACCTCCATGTTAGTTGTCCTGGGTGAGACCAATGAAATGGAGAGTAGGTATTGCAACTCTGTTGAGATTAAGGGCCAGCTGCACATGGAGAGCCCAAAGATTTAAGTCTGTTGGATGTACATCTACCAACTCTAGTACTAATTATAGATTCATATAGAAGGACATAAGAGCCATGTGTAGGGAAACCACAACTGAGTCCAACTCTGCCACTCTGGGGAGCATAAATTCCAAAGTAGGGCCCACTGGCAAGGCACCAAACTCCTGAGTTATCTGCCCTGACTATAGTGTCTGGATGTCCCCAGAGCCCTCAGGAGTCCTGCTATTAGGGTTAGTATCTACCTGGTAATCAAAGAGATCCTGCCGAGACGTACATAAGCATTACCTCTGGAATGACCTCTCGACTCGCTTTGAAGTCTCTTAGCCATATAAACTCATTTGTCTTTACTTTCCACCCTTTTAATCAAGATCTTTTTCCAGTTGCATTGCTAGTTGATGCTTGGTAGTAATACCTTGGTGCCAGGGAGGCTCATCCCCAGGAGACATGTCCCATGCTAGGGGGAAGGTAATGTATTTATATGCTGAGTTTGGCTTAGAGAGAGGCCATATTTGAGCAACAAAGAGGCTCCCACGAGGAAACTCTCAGGCACCCTATAATACTAGGCTGTTTCAATTTCAAGAGTAAAAGTTCATATGCACAATCATGAATATCAAGGGCCCATCAGTGGACCACCCTCCTTCACTAGTCATTGCCCCTGTACTCGGGGGATTCTTGCTGATTAGAGAATGTGTCAGAGCTCCCCAGGATGAGAATTTGATATTCCTTCAGTTATTGTGTGAATCTCCACCCACTGTGACAATGCCCATGAATATTTGAACACATTTAAATGCTTTATATGTATGCTCAGGTGAGCATCCTCCCATGTAGCCCCCTTCTCTGACAACCTGCATCAATGATCTTCCCCCGCCACAGTTGTAACCCTTCTGTGATCCAAAGCTTCTTTAAAAATGAAGCCAATAAAATAACCAAATAAGATTAATGAGAAAATGAAATAATGATAGTTTTAAAAATAAGAAATAAAATTTTAAAAAACTTAAAAAAAAAAAAGAAAAAATTGGGATAATAAAAATAATGAAAAAATATTAAAAATTTTTTTGACATATTCCTTTTCATCACTGTATGATCTGTTGTCCTATGTGTACAGTAACATTGTCTTCTGTTTATTCTTCCAGTGTCTTTATTTATTTATTTATTTATTTCATTTGTCCTCAAAGAAGTTTTAGGTTACAGAAAAGTCACATAACAAATACAAGGGACTCCTGTATACCCAACACCCTCCCCTTTTCCCCCCTTTCTCTATTAGTAACCTTTTATATGTAGATGGTACGATAGTTACAACTGATATACAATTATTGAAACATAGTTACCAACCATGGTAAATAGTTTACATTATAGTTTACATTTTGGATCATACACTTTTATAAACTTTGATGCGATTCAACATGGCCTGTATCCATCACAGCAAGATCAGGTAGGATACTTCCATATTCCCCAAAATGCCCCCTGTTCCATCTATTCTATTCCTCCCTCCCCTATTCTATTCCTCCTTCCCTGTTCTATTATTTAGAAAAGACATAATTAACCTGAGTGTTATAGTGTCCCATGATTCTATTAAGCATCACAACTGATCCTTTGAGTTAGATATATACAATTTATTTGTTTCTCTGTTATCTTCAAGGTTTTTCCACACAGCTTAGTAAGTGGCTTTTTATAAATTATATTGGGAGACTGTGACAGACAGAGTTAGAACATGAACACTAAAGTTATAACACTTGCATTTGAATTCCATCTCTGCCATTTCATATTTCTGTGATATGGGATATGTTGTAAAATGGGACTATTAATATGTATCTTCAAGGAGTATCTGAAGATCAAAATTAGATAAACTATATCCATATACATCTTGTATCAAAAATCTACACAAGTGGTTAAAAGCTCAGGCTGTGGAGATAGACTACCTGGGTCGGAAATTTTTCTTCATCTCTTACCAAGTCGGTCACCTCAGGCAAATTATTGAATCTGCTGGGCTTCATTTTCCTTGCATGACATGTGAAGGTGTTAATAGTACCTACCACAAGGTTACTTATGAAATGAATGTATAGCCCTCGGTATAGTGCCTGGCAGTGCTCACAATGCCCAAGAAATCATGCAATTTGCTTCCTTCATTTGTGATTGAGTGTATTTTGGTTTAATTATTAGCTTTCAAACTCCCCAAGGGGTTAGACTCAGGTCTTGCTCTTCTTTCATCCATAAGGATTCATGTGTTCAAAAATGTTTACTGAAATAATTTGGGGTTATCATTTCAAATATTAATTATCATGGCATAAGACTACAGTATCTGGGCTCTCTTAACAGATCTTCGATTAATTGCCTCTCACCAGATTAGCTGATGCCCAAGTGATACTGAACATTACTTGTATACTGCAGGCCACTATTTTCATGCACATTTCTGCTCCTAGTAGTTGAGTTATTTTCTTACCAAGAGACTTGTGTTTATTTCCAAAACAGCTAATCCTTATACTTACTGTAATGAAATAATTTAATAGAACATTAAATAAACTGATAAACTTTGAGTACAAAACGACAAAGTAGAATTTCTTATGACAATTAAGTTGAATGCTTTGGAAAGACTTGATAAAAATGAATTCCTAAAAATTGCTGTCAAATTAGGTGAGGTCAATGTAGTAGAATAAATATTGGAAAAACCATCTGCATTCATATTGCCTCACAAATGTTTTTAGTTTCTCTTTCTTATTTAAGAAATACAAATTAGAAATCATAGACGATACATTATGGGAGTGATTTATGTGGGAAAGAAGGTGCCAGTCTCCCTCAGTGGGCTCATACTCAAGAGAGATCTTGGCTCAACAACATCTAAAGATGGTTACATATATGTATATATGTATCTGTTCATATACAGATATATATATATATATATATATATATATACATGAATGTAAATGAAATAGTTAGGGTTTCTATGCATCATTTGTTTTTGATGATTCCCTGCTTTAACCAACAACTACTTGCCCTGATTATGAAGGAATAATAGGTTTTCTAAAGTGCTTAGCTGTAATATGTGGAAATTAAACCGAATTTCTACTGATTTTGGATCCAAGCAGAGCCAATTACTTTATGGTTTTGAGCAGGTTACTTATCCTTCTGAGTCTTAGTCCTTTATTTGTAAAAGGTAATTTTTTATTAATGAGATTTTTAAATTAAATGGGACCACACGTGTGAGGATCATAGCAGAGCTCCATAAAGGAAGTGTGTGCTTAATAAATGTAGTTTTCTGTATTCTAGTGATTAATCAAACTTTTATTTTCAGCCATGACCTTTCCCAAACTCTAGACCCACATTTTAAACTACTGAGTATACATTCCACTACTTCTTCTTCAGACACTTTTACCATTCTCTTGGACTAAGTCTCAAACTGATTATCAAGGCATAGTTTTGGCTTCTGTCTTGCAGTTTATTCTCAAAACACACTGGCCACCAAAAGATGCCTGATTTTTTATTTTGAAAGTTCTCTTTCCATTCTCTCTTCTTTCTCTCCATTGATAGCCCTTTCTTCCTTCCTCTTTTCCTTCTTCCTTCCAATTGCTCCAGTTTATTTAGTTTAATAAGCCTAATTTTTTTTACATTACTCAAAAATAGATTCACATAATGTTCTATTTATTTAACTACCATTCCTGATTACTTATTCAGCTTAAGACTTCATTACTTCTCACTCTACATTCTAATCTTTCCTCTTCCCAGTACATCCAGTGCCAATGTTATCTTCCCAAGAAACAAATTTTATTTTCCTACCAATACACACTCAAATACACACACACACACAGATGCTTAAACACTCTTGCCTTGTCATTACATCCAAGTTAGGATCCAGTCTCCTTAGCTTCACATACAGAGCTAATCACAATCCCATTGGAACTGTTGTGTAAATTCATATCCTGTCTCCCTCCAAGCAGACTCAGTTTCCCACTGTTCTCGAATACACCAGACCTTTTCATGATTTTGTGTTATTTTTGTGTTTACTCTTGCACGTGAGTTGCTACATCATTTGGTTGAGTCAAATTCCTCTGCCCAAGAATTTTCCACAGATCCAAATGCATAGCTTTGACAGTATCTGGTAGTCTAAAGGGCTAAAGTGGCATCTCTATCACACACACACAGACACACATACCTCTGATGATTTGCACATCTATGGGCAGAGTGTAGTCCAATAAGAGTTCTCTTCGGTTTTAAGTGTCTTCTCTCTAATTACTCCACATAGGGCCTCTGGTGACAAGAACAGCTGGCTATGCAATTAAAAGCTTTGGGCCGTGAGTTGAGAGCTCAGTTAGGATGACTGGAAGGGCATAGTGTATAACTTACTCATTGGTTTAATAAGATGGAAAGTATTCAGGCACTCAGTTATGCAATTTATTTTAACTTGAATGGAGAAATCAAATTAACTGCAGGCAGGTAATATAAGAGCCGACAAGTTCGACATTCTCAGTGTTCCATGAAACCAGAGATTGTCCTTGTAGAGTTACAGGTGTTCTTTTTTGAAAAAGAATTTCAACATGCTGAAATAAATGCTCAATATATACTCTTTAGTAGCTAAAATGATATTTAGCTACTATCAACTGCAGAATTTGCAAAAAAGTAATGAGAACCTCAGTGGTAGAGGATTAAAAAACAAAAACAAAAACCCCTGAAACATTACTGCCCTGATCAGTGTTCTAAATTGCTGGGTATCTTGGTGAAGAAAGAGAAGAGATATATTGAGATGGTGTTTCCATCTCATTTAGACTCAGTCGGATAATTTTTGATTCACGTTTCACTGAAAAAAATAGATGGTGTATGTTTTCCAACATTATTTTGATAATGGCTGGTAGAGTGGATTCTCTTTCGAATCCTTCATAAGATAAGAGGAAAATAAAGAACAAATTTAAATTCCTTCAAAAATATTACTTATTTTGACTTTTTAGTGATTTAGGATGTTTTCTTAAAGACTTCAGCATGTGGGATAAAGACAGAGAATACAAAAATTAGTATTATAAGTTAATAATGGCAATTTTAATATTCACGCCTCTTTGAAAACACTAACTGCAAGTTATTATTACACAGAAACACAACCCTTTCTTAATTTATTTGTTGCATAAATTAAGAGAACAAGTAAGTAGAAGTGGAAGAAAAACAATTACAGAAAAATTAAACCACTTGCCACATTCATTCTAATTGTTGCAACATTTTATGTTGATGTAAATTTACTGAAATGTATAAATTTTAATGGTTTATTAAATCTTCTATACATGTGACTGTTTCTGAATGCATTTATAGCTGTGGAGAGCAGAATGTATAAATTGTACATATACTTATTCCTCCCCTCCCCTTTCCTTCTCAGTGTGAGCTACTTAAGTTCAGGGACCATGTGTTTGTCATCTTTGTAATCCCAGTTCCCCATTAGGATTCAGCTCATAGTGGGTTATCTGTATTTTTAATGAAAGAATTGATTTTATCAACACTTAAATTAATATCTATCTACTATGCGTCATGGACTATCCTAGACACTCTACAGTGTTTGGAATATTACTTAGGATAAATTAATTTTATCCTCATAACATCTGTACTAATTATCTATTGCTGTGTAAAAAATGCCCCTGAAACTTAGGGGCTTAAAGCCACAGCAGACATTGATTACCACACACAGTTTCTGAGGGTCAGGGGTTTGGAACCAGCTTAGCTGGATGGTTCTGGTCTCAGGGTCTGTCATGAGGCCACAGCCAAGACACTAGCCATGCCACAGTCATCTGAAAGCCTGACCAGGGCGGGAGGGTACACTGTCCAGGTGGCTCATGTCACATGCCTGACAAGTTAGTGCTGCTTGTTGGCAGGGGGGCTCTGTTCTTACTGTATGGACTTCTCCTTAGGGCTGTGGGCAGCTGACATCCTCCAGAGTAAGTGATCCAAGAGAACAAGCAGAAGACACAAGGAGCGTTATGACCTAGCCTCAGAAATCATTTCTGCAATATCCTACTGGAGCTAATAGCTATTAGCCTATTCCATATGGGAGGAGATTGCACAAGGGCACACATACCAGGAAGTGCCATCCTTTTCTGAGGAAACTTGAGATTTCATTGGGCTCATCTGTGTCATCCAGGATGCTCTCTCTCCATCTCAAAAGTATTAACTTAATCACATCTGCAAAGTTCTTTTTGCCATATAAGGTAACATATTCACATGTTCTGGGGATCAGGATGGGAACATATTTGGGGACCACTATTCAGCCTACCACACGAATACACAATTTTTATTTGGATTAAAGCTTCTCTGATGGTGGCTGAACTTTCTCAAGGAAGAAAGGGAAAGTGGAGTCTATCTGCTCTCTGTCTCTCGGGGTGATTTTAAGGTTTACTCCCTCCATTTCCTAAGAATGATCCAAGCCTCCACTTGCAGAGGATTGTGGGATGCAAGCCTGCAGCAAAAGCCACACTGGATCAAGCATCAGAGGCCTGAGTTCTTACACACGCTCTGCCTCTTCCTAGCTGTTGTAGCTTGGGCAAATCACTTAGCAATTTAAAAACTTCTACATAATGTCGTCACACACAAATATCTGTCCTGACTACTTCTAAGATTGTTGTGTTCATTGAAGGAAAAGCACAAGAGGAATGTTTTGTAAGAAGTACAGGGCATACAAACATAATATCTCGTTGCTTATCTTTGCATCCTATTTGAGGATGCCTGATACAGAGCACCCAGGAGCAGAGCAGACACAGCCAGGGAAAATGCAGTCTCTCTTTAGTAAACTTTATTTTAGAGCAGTTTTAAGTTTACAAAAAAATTATATGTAAAGTGCAGAGTTCCCATATATCCCCTCTCTACCTCCCTAGCCCAGTTCCCTTTAGTACATTTGTGTGGTACATTTGTTATATTTGATGAACCAACATTGATACCTTATTATTAACTAAAGTCCATAGTTTGCGTTAGGGTTCACTCTATTGTGTACAGTTCTATGGTTTGACAAACACATACTGTCTCGTATCTTCCATTACCCTAACATGCAGAAGAGTTTCGCTGCCCTAAAAATGCCCTATCCTCCCTGTAGGCCTCCTTCCCACCTCTCCCCTGAAGCCCTGGCAACCACTGATCTTTTTACTGTCTCTGTAGCTTTGCCGTTTCCAGAATGTCATATAGTTGGAATCATAATCTTGTAAAAGAGCACTCCTTACAGTGCCAGCACCCCCTTCCTCTCTGGTCCCGGCCCCACTCCTTCCTTGCAGTCAGCGAGTTTCTAAGCTTCACGCAGATGGAGCCAGCACAGCTGTGAACATGGGAAAGGACATGCTCTGACATTCTGAGGGTCTCTGAGTGAACAGGACAATTACGAATATATTTTTTTATCCCATGCCTTTGGGAGTTACATCATTTCCTCACTCTGTGGACTTGGATGGAAAAATGAAGAGATTTTTCCAACCAAGAGACATTTATGTACCTTGAGATCTTCTATGCTTTTATGAAAACAAAGGCTTTAATTTGCAAGGCTAGGTTTAAATAGCATGTTAATTAAGTTAAAATATTATTAAATGGCTTTCATATGTCACTTGGGAGTTTGTGTAGCTAAGTGTTGATTTTTCTTTGGAATTTTAAAAAATTCACTTGTCCAGTGCATGTCTTGAAAATAACCATTTGGGGACTGAAGGAGATAAGTTAGAAAACTGTGTGACCACAAATGTGAAGGGGGAAAAATCCTCACTCGTGATTACATAGTATCTGTGTCATTCCTTCTTTGGTAAAATTGTCTCTGGGCTCCATTGTGTGTACTGGTGTCAGGGTGTTGGCAGAGCCACAGGACTTTCATTTAGTTATCCTTTCATAGCCTCTAGATATAAATAAAAGATAGCCCTGGTCCACACCAGTTTTCATCTCTTCTCTAAGCAATTGTTTATACAGTGAAGGCTCCGAACCCTGTCCTCTGAGATAATGAGCTCATAAGGAGTAGGACAATGGTCACACAGAATCAGAGAGCTTGCGGCTGGGAAAATACCCAAGAGGTCATTTAGCTAGTTGGCCCCTCCATGGCTACTTGGTGTTTTAGAGCTGTAAACGGTGCTTTTCACCTTTTCAGCCAGGGTTTAATTTTCTTAAAATGGAGATTATTGATTTGTCTCAACAACCAGTCAGATTTCTATAGCTGTCAATTTTTCTGCCCACGAATGCCTCCTGCTCTGATGCGCTGTGGGTTTGGAGCACCAGGCTCCCACCCTGCACCATGCCTGTCTGCCTGCCCACCACGACACACACACCACGGTGACATCAATCACCCAACAGGAGGCGGCTACGGTTGACTGCAGCCTCTCCAAACCAGTGTCGTTTAACAAAAGACCAAGAACACTTCGATTATGCATGAAATAACCTGGATTTTTGCCTTGTCTTCCTTGAAGCACAGGTGTCACAGAACTAAATCTCTTACAAATGGGTAATCACTGTCTGTCCCAAAGAGGGAATCAGGGAGACTCCTACGCCTCTGTTCATTTGTCCCACATTTAAAGGAGAGTGAGCTTCATAATCAAGATCTTCCTAATCTTCCTAATCTTGAGCGGTCTTATAAAAACATATGGGAAAAAAAACCAAAACCAAAAACCCGTCTTTTCAAAGCCTGCCTTTCATACTGAATGCCAACCTTCAGTTTTTCAGGGAGCAATAATTTTGATTGGAATTATCTTGATCCTTTGTTTTTTTCCCCCTTTCTTTGTGCTGCCTGACTTTGAGGCATTTCATTACTCATTAACACTTTTCTTTCATACAGAACAGAGAAAATGAGAGATTTTACTCAAAGCAGTCAATTGGACTCTCTGGAGATGGTTGATGTATATACAGATATCTCACTTAATTTCTATCCCCTGTACATTATTGTTTGTATAGAGTTTTTTTTTTTTTTAAGAAAGTGAAGCCAGATTTCTTTATTAAGCATTCAATATAATTAACTGGTGTACCTTTATTTGCAAGGATTCTAATATACCTCCTAAATAATCCGTTGCTAACTGTGACATTCAAAAAGCTCTAAAGCTTGATAATATGCAAACACTTAGTTTCTAGGGGAAAAATAGCCCTACTTCCTTAGCTATAAAGGTAATATAATACCCTTAACTGCTGAAGTGCTTGCCCTCTCAGGCATTTTTCAGAATGGAGGATGTGTTACTTAAGGTACAATCTGATTGGATATGCAGGATAAATAACCTCATTAAGGATGTAGTATGATGGATATACACTGCTATATAAATAAGGTCAAGGGGCCTTTAAAGTAAAACCAGAAGAATTAACTAGCAGTGTGGCAGGCTACTGACCTGACTTATTTACTGGATTGCTTTTATTTTTGTGCTATGACTGGATGTACAGAGTTTTACAATTCCCTTTTAGTCATTTATTTCCTTTGAATACCCGTAGTTAAATTTTAAGATTAAGAATAAAAGTATCTAAGTGATTTGCTACATATGTGCACCCACCCATGTAAGTAGAGTTAGAGCAGGGGTGGGTAGGGGTGGGCATGGCCAGCTAAAGAAGAGGAGACATTAACTTGGGCCCTGAGTCTGTGAGTCCCACAGTAGCTCATTTTTCAACCCCAGCTCAAGGTAGAAAAGAGGAGAGATCTTAGCCAAAACCTGGAGTAGTAGAATTATACATTTTCAGAATTAAGTTTAAAGTACAGTATTTGTTTGCATTTAATTTAGGACTCTGCATATCCTTATCAAGAATTTACATTGTCTTCTAGAAATCTGAAACAATTAACAAGGTGATAATAGATGTGCTTAATAAATGCTCCATTCATATAGAATAGAGATGTGAAATAAACATTTATCTAAAAGCTGGTTTACAAGAAGTTAAGGAACTCTTAATTAACCACAGAGCACCAGTCTCTCAAAGATTGCATAATCTAAGGAAGGATTCAAGGCAATAATTATTATGAAAATGTTTGGGAGTGCAGTATCTTCCTCAGGGGTTTGTCTTGAGGATTAAATTATGAGATGGGCAGAATTCATTTTTCTTCTTTACTTCATTCAGGAAGTATTTACCATGCCCCTATTAGTGCCAGCATAGTGCCAGGTACTAGGGATATCTTAAGCAATCTGAGTAAATTTTGCCACTGCTCTCATGAAATGCACACATTAAATGAATGTATAATTCCTAGCACATTTCTTGGCATGTAAGAAACTCAAGAATCATGATTCGTTTCAGTTTCCTAGGCTGCTCCAAGCAAATACCATGAAATGGTTCAGCTTAAACAATGGGAATTTATTAGCTAAAAGTTCTGAGGCTGTGAAAATGTCCAAATCAAGGCATCATCAAGGCAATGCTTTCTCTTCCAAAAGACCAGCTGCTGGTGATCCTTTGCTCTTCTGCCACAGAGCAAAGCACATGGTGGCATCTGCTGGTTTCTCCCTTCTCCTCCGGGTATCATTGTTTTCAGCTTCTTGCTCTGGTGGCTTTCTCTCTATCCCTCTGTATTCATTCCTTCTATAAAGGACTCCAGTAAGAGGATTCAGACACATCCTGAACGAGGTGGGCCACACCTTGACTCAAGCAGCCTCATCAAAAGGGCCCTACCTACTGACAATGGGTCCCCACCCACGGGAAAGGATTAAATTTAAGAACCTTTTCTGGCTTATGTATAGCTTCAAACCACCACACTATTTTCCTTTATTTCCTCATTTTTAAGAATCTGGGCAATGTCTTTTGCTTTTGTTTTTGTTTTAAATTCTGAAACTGCAACACGATCCTTGATATGTGAAAATGAAATATTCTTTTATTTATCCAATTAATAGTTATTGAATGTCAATTTGAAAATATGCCACTAGTACCTATGTGAAATACAGTGTTATTATTTGTTTAAAATTCATAATATATCTACTATGTGCTATTTGAAATGGTCCCTGTTATAAAGATAATCTTATTCCTGTGCTGCACACAATTTTGTTGAGTTGTCAGACCCAAGGGTTGGCTGTCCTGAGGTTTGTGTTTTGACTCTAAAAAGGCGCTCATGATCTATTCCTTGTCTTTAAGCTTTGTTTCAGTGATCCTTCCTTTGTTCTGTCCCACCCTCTGAAGGATTTAATCACAGCCCCTGGACTTCTGTGAGAGGATTTGCCTGACCTCTCAGTGACTAGTGAGCACTCCCTAAGAAGCAAGTCTTTAAAAGAAAACAGCCCATGGCAGACCCTAACTCTATTATAAAGATTACTGTATTTCATTATAAATACTTATGTGCATCCTTCTGGTTTGAGTATAAGCTCCAGCAGAGCAGTGGCAAAGTTTATTTGGATTTCTTTTATATACCTGTTATGGATTGAATCATGGCCATCACAAAGACATGTTCAAGTCCTAACCCCATGTCCTGTGGATGTGAACTTACTTGTAGATAGGATCTTCTAAGAACCTACCAATCAAGCTGAGCCCAAACAGATCAGGATGGACCTTAATCCAATATGACTAGAGTCTCTGTAAATAGAGAAAATTTGGACACAAAGGGAGCAGACAGATGGGGAGAAAGATGGCCATGTGATGAGGCAGAGATTGTGTTAGGGATTGCCAACAAACCACCTCCAGAACGCTACAAACTTCAGAGAAGGCACTGGCCCTGCTGACACCTTGATTTTGGACTTCTAGCCTCAAGAACTGTGAGACAATAGATTCCTGTTGTTCAAGCCAACTAGCCTATCGTACTTTTTTACAGCAGTCCTTACAAACCAAGACAGTATTTGACACAGTGTTGGTACTAGCAAGGACATGGTTAATATTTGTTGGATGGAGGGAAAGAAGAATAAATGAATTCTGGCCATCTAATAAAATTCATGTTGGTATTCTGACAACTATAGAAAATAAATTAAGTAGAAGATGTTTGTCCTCTCTGGTGCAGCCCATGCTAGCTGCCCTGAGGCTATCAAGTCCCTTTGATGATTGATTGCGTCTTGGTGTATTCTGATGATTCCATTTTGTGAGCAAGTTACACAATTTATGGGTTACAATGTAGCTGAATTAAATTAGAGTTCTGTGTTCTCCTGAATTTGGGACATGCTGAGTTAAAACTTGGTAAAGTAATTATTTTTTAACTTCAGGAGTTCCCAGAGCACTGACTACCTTATTTGGCTGGTTAGTATCCAAGATGGGGATGTGAGGTGCAGCTTTTTCCAAACCTGTGATTATTGGACCCTTTATTCTTGGAGCATTTTGTGGGAACTCGATTCAGCAACACACCCTCTGAGAAGGTGTCCTGATGGAGAAATGTGATTCTCTCAACATTAGGAAAGATAATTGAGTTCAATTTTACTTTCTGCTAAGTTCCTGTTAAGAAAAATTTAACTTTCTAGTGTTGTCCTCAAAGAATGAAAATCTAATCAAATGTTAACTCTGGAGAGGAAATGAGCTTTGAAGTGTTAAGAAATCCAGACAGCCTCCCCTCATGACAGACCCCAAGGCAACCCTGAAGCTGCCAGCCTAGTGCCTGGGGATATTCCCATGGAACCAGATGGTGCTGCCTAGAGACAATGGTCTACAGCTTGGCACCTGGGCTTGAGAGTGCTGTCCAGCTGAGGACTGTTTGGGCAGCATACTGGGCTCTAGGCTTCCCACTGAAATCCATTAGCACTCCAGCCCAACCCATTTTGTTTTCCTTAAAAAGGGATTTGTACTCCCTGAAATCATGTCAGAAACACCTGCCCCATGAAAATGCATATGGCCAAGTGTGGCCATTAAAAGAACATAGTTAGAAGGGACAGGAAAGTATTAATAAAGATGGGAGTCATCTATCTAGTTAAAGCTGATACTAGGACTAGCCCTGTAGTACAGGGGTAGGAGGTTTTCCATGTTACTCCCCTACCTCAATTCTCTGACTTGCCACTGCTACTATGGGATTCTCTGCTTGGGATTTTTTTTTTTCCCCTTAATTTTAATTAGTAATGGTATAAAAGGAGAATGTTTTCATGGGGAATGCCTTGAGCAGAGATGCTAGTTTTCTCTTTGGCTAATTCAGAACCCCCAAGAATTTTAGTACAATAAGTGCTAAAAGGATTGATCACTAGGAGGGGAGACAAAAGACAGTTCCTGAATTATACCCAGAGCAAGATTTGTCTTGACCTTAATATAAAGGCCAAGGAGGTCAATTAAAACAGAACATTACAAATATGGCATGTTACTTCCCTGATTTTATCTGTCTAATAACTATTTTTTAAAATTAAGTTTAATCAAAATAAATTCCAATTTTTTTATAGAAAACACCAACATATTAAAAATTCTTTTCTATGCTTCACCTAATTTTAAAATTCTTATGTAGTTCTGCTAGCTATGCCTAGATAGGTCATCACACATAATGGTTTGTGGTAGCCTTAACTTACCACAGCTGCCCCAGAGCCCCCTCCATTTTAGTGCTAGCCCTGGACAAAAATGTCTGGTTTGGGTAGCGAATTATATGATTCCCCTAGCTATACCTGATGCTGTATATCCTCAAATGTTTCACTGTGTGCACCTGTGTGAATCCACATTCCTTGTTATTTGTATATTGGGTCTATCAGATGAACCACCTAGTATTCTCTTGGCTTTAACTGTCCCCTGAGGCTTTGACCATTTGTTTTATTCCAGCCACTGTGGGGTTGAATTTGTGTGGCACTATCCAGCCACCTCTGAAGCAAATGTCTGCACTGGTGTACAGATCATTGGTGCCTCTTCTCATGCCGGCACTATCTCCCTATCCCCTCCTGTCCTGGGTTTCTTTCTTGCCCTTGAGGAGTGAGAATCTGCAGATCCACTCTGTCCCTATCTATGTATGGACAAGGTAGACTGTGGGGGAATTGATGCCAAGTGACCAATGGGGACCAATGGGGGACAGAAGCTAGCTGGTAAATTCTGTTTTCTTCTTCCCACTGAGACACAGTAGTTCATGAAGTTTCTTGGAAGATAGTTCAGGAGATGGAGTAAGCTGGTGCACATGATACTAAGTGGTGGTCAGCTTGGAAACACCTCTTACTCTCCCCTTTTTCCTGCTTCATTTTGCATTTCCCTCACTCCTGTTTTCTTGAAATTGAATGCCCTTATGTGGTTGTTCTGAACCACTTGTTGGCGGAAGGGGAACGCTGAGCGGCAACCAGCTTCGGGGGCCCAGACGGCGTGGAGGGCACACGGAGGAAAGACCACCGCGGAGACGAGGTAAGCACGCAGGTCTAATTTATTAAGGGAAGTACAGATGCTTATATAGGGTTGTGGGCGGGGAAAGGAGAGCGGGGCTGGCCGTGATAGGCCGGGAGCAGTTTCCACGCCTTCTAAGGTGTGGCCTTGGCGGTGCGGCTCTCCCTAGCTGTGTGGGGAGGGGGGAGGGTGAGTGTGGGCAGGCTTCTTCTTGTTATCAGCAAGCAGCTGTTGGTTGCCTGGGCGAGGCTGAGGGCGGTGCGCCCGTTCCATGGCTGAAGGCAGTACGCCCCTTCCAGCCGCCCTACACCCGAGCGGTGGGCTACGCGTATCCCCCACTGGGCGCGGCTATGCCTGCTGGCCAGACTTCAGCCTGCCTTACCTCACCCTTATAAAAGAGAAGCAAATAAAATTTTGCCTTATGCTCTGCTTTCTGAGCAACCAATGCTAATAAATGTATTCAATCTTTCAACTCCATATATACCTTTTTTTTTTTAAAAAAAAAAACAAAAAACTCTTCCCTGTGATACTGGGGCAGGGACTCCGTAAACTACATTTCCCAGGTATAAATTACCTATTTCCCAGGTACTTCTGCCAGTTTGCTTATAGGTTTGGCAATAGGAAGACTACTGGGAAATCTGAAGAAAAGAAAATAGGAAGAAGAGATTTTTTATTTTTTCCTGTTTTTGACAATGTGGTTCCAGCAGTAGCAATGAACTCCACCCATATTTAAGATACCAGCCTCCAGCTTTTTTTCAGCGTTCTCTAAACCAGACTTACCATATTCCCAGAGGTAGCAGTTGCTGAATGGTAGTCCCTCTTCAGCAATTGATGCTCCAGCTCCAAGTGCTCACCTCTAAGCTCCTGGATTCCAGGTTCAGGTAACTGCACTTTCTTGGGGAGGTAGCTGTTTCCTGCACTTTTGATCTTAGTGTTGTTTCAGATGACTTGTGTGAGGACTAAATGAGTCAATATATATGTTTAGAAACAGTACCTGGCAAACAGCAAATGCTCAATTAATGTTCACTGTTACCATGGTGATATTTCTATTTTAATTTTGAGAAAATTTAGTTCACAAAGTTTATGTATGGCAGAAACAGACTTCAACTCCTGCCAAGGTTCATCTAATTTTTTTTTTTTTAAGATTTATTTATTTCACATATGCCTTCATTGTTTGTGCTTGCTGTCTGCTCTCTGTGTCTGTTATGTGCTCTCTGTGTCTGCTCATCTTCTTTTTAGGAGGCACTGGGAACTGAACCCGGGACCCCCCATGTGGGAGGGAGGCATTCAATCGCTTGAGCTGCATCCACTCCCTGCTTATCGTGTCTCTCATTGTGTTTCCTTGTTGGGTCATCTTGTTATGTCAGCTCGCTGTACCAGCCTGTCATGTCAGCTGGCTGTCTTGCTTGTCTTCTTTAGGAGACACCAGGAACAAAACCCGGGACCTACCATGTGGTAAGCAGGCACCCAATTGCTTGAGCCACATCTGCTTCCCCATCTAATTTTAATACTTGTGTTTTCAACCATTATGCTATATATTTTCTAAGTTTCTAAAAAAATTCTTTAGAAATTTTAGTGATCACATATTTTATCACTTTGATGTATATAGTTTCCTTAATCTATTCCTCTAATATTAAGGTTATAAGTAAGTTTCTATTATTTTATTTGAACAGGCAATGCTGCGATGAACTTTTTTTTTTCCTTGCAATGAACTTCTGTATGCTTTTATTATTTTGCTTCTCTTGAAATTCTCTGGAATAATAATCTGACTCAGGTGGTATAAACATCTTTAACACTTCTACATCATATTGTAATTTTGTTTTCCACAAAAAGATTGTTCTAATTTATTTCATTGGCACTGAGTCAGTATTATCAATTTCACAGAAACGCCACCAGGTATTCTAATATTGTTGCTTCTGTAAATGGTGTAAAGTTATTTCTCAAAATTGTCTTAATTTTCACGTATTCATCCCAGAAAATATATCAAATGTTTCTGTTTCTATTTGTATTTGAAGTGCCTGTGATGTATTTTTCTTCATCAGTGCTTGAACTCTTGCTGTTTCTCTTATTGTGGTGAATTGAATCATATACCCCAATTTAGACATGTTCTTAATCTGCATTCCTGTGGCTGTGAAGCATTGTGAATAGCACCTCTTGAAGATGCTATTTTTTATTTATTTATTTTTTTGTTTCCTGGAAAATATACTTTTATTTATTTATTTATTTATTTATTTTTTATTGTGGGTAAAAATCAAAATTTTCACAATACATACCAATATTTGTAAAATGATATATAAATATATATGCATATATGTGCATTTGCTTACAAAAATGTTATTTATATATATATAAATATATTTTAAGAGGTGCTTAGATTACCTAAAATATTACACGGAACCCACTGGGATTCCCATGTTGCCCACCTCCCACACCTCCCACCACATCCCACACAAACATCTCCCTCAAGTGTGGCCCACCACCCTCAATGGACTTACACATCCTGGGGCCTTGCCACCAACCATAGACCACAGTTCACATGGTAGACCACACACTCTCCCACACAGTTCTGAGTGGTGTTTGAAGATGCTATTTTAAGTTAAGGTAGAGTCCAAATGAAAGCGGTTGGGTCTTAAGCTGGATACTGGAGGCTTTATAAAGAGAAAGAAACCGGAACCCAGAGTAAGAGAAAGCGGCGGGGAGGAGCTGGAAGCCGGAAGTCAGCAGAACCCGGAAGAGAAGGGACCGGACTTCGCCCTGTGACGCAAGGCAGGGCTACAAGCCAGGGAAATGCAAGGAGACAGCATTGCCTTGTTGTCACTTCAATTTTGTACTTCTAGTCTCAAAACCGTGAGTCAATAAATTCCCATTTTTTTAGGCCTGAAAACCTTCCACCGTGTTCCAAGCACACTGGCCTCCTCTCATCTTTTCTCCGGCTGACCCACATAGCACTGTCGCATTTGCACCAGCTCCCTGGTTGGGCTGCTCTTCCTCCCGATTTTGATTTTCCTTGCCCCTTCATCATTCATCTTTCAGCTCTTCAGAGGCCTTCTGGGAGGCCTGTCCTAAATCCCATCGCCCAATCCTCCTTGCTACCGCACTGTTTCATGTTGTGCACAGCATTTAACATTTCCTGACTCTAGTGTTGTTATTGGCTTACTTGTTTACTGCCTGTCTTCCCCTCTGTGGAATGTGAGCTCTGTTAGAGAAGGGCCCTTGTCTGGTGGGTTTCTCAGCTTCTACTACAGTGCTTGTCGCATAGTGGGCTTTTGTAGCTACTTCTTGGATGACTGAATCCATTACGAAAATTTCAAATTGTTGCAAATACAAAATGGAAAGGTAACTGCAGCAAATGTAACAATAAGGTGATCATTTACACCAAAACAAGATTTCTCTTTGAGATTTAATCTGGATATAGAAATAAGAACTGCCAGAAGGAAAGACTTGAGTTATCCCTTGGTAGTTCTCCTTCACTTTTTGAAATGTCAAGGCAGTTGTATCCATTTTGTATACACAGGTTAGTCTCCCCTCACTGTTGTCTGGGACAGCAAGAAGGAATTGACTCCTGAAGTTAAGATTGAGGAAAATAAAACTTTAGCCGTACGCAGATATTGTCATGCTAAGATTTACGATAACTCCGCAGGAAGTTTTATTATACAATAAAGAGTCCTACCCTGAAACTGCCATTCACCGGCAAATTATTCCTGAGGAATTATTTATTGAGTGCTGGGAATGCAGTTGAGCCTATGCAAAACATAAAGAAAGGCTTGGTCTACATTCAATGACCTTTCTTCTAGACAGGAAACACAAAACAATTAAGGTGGCAAAATACAGTACCTGAAAGAAGAAAGCAATTTAAAGGTGGTGGGACTTCTTGTTGCTACAAACATCTGAACAATTGACCCTATTTAATTTTTGATACACAGAATTGGATTGCCCCTTCTAGTTCCATCAGTATTCAATGCCTAACTTGGTTTTATTATGCAATCTATTGGACATAGTAAAATAATTATGTTTTGAGGAATAAGCCATGTATGCACATGTAGAGAATTAATAAGATCTGTCTCCAAAATGTTTGCTTTACATTATATTAAATTTTGCCCATGTATTTTTATTTAGCTTTTGTAGGCTAGGAAGTACAAGAAATAAAATGAAATATATATGCAACATATAAACCATCCCCCATAGGATATTTAGTTCCATTCTTCTATCTCTCTTGTGTTGGCTGAAAGCTTTTACTAATCTAAACTAGGTTCATAAGCAAGCTGATATATATATCTTCTGAAAATAAATGATGCTTAATTATAAACTATAGGAAGTTCTAATTTTTCCCTAACAGGTTTTCAGAAATTTTTTTTTAGATAAGATGGGAATATAACAAGTTGAATATCTTTGTTTTGGTGTTTTCAAATATGTTTCATATTGAGAGGGAAAATGGGATAATAAATGTAAAAAATTTGAATGAAATAATAGTGAAACCTTTCAGTTGATTCAAGGCAGGAGGATAGTTTGCTTGGATACAGGTTTTGAGCTCTCACTGAATTCCTGTTGGGAATTCAAAGATAGCCATTTCACCAATTTTCTTTAAATTTGTCTCAGGTAATGATAGAAGGGATATGGCAGTGGAAAGATTAAAGGCTCAGGGGAAGAAAATCTTTCCTTGAGTTGTGAGGGACTTGAAAAGTATGATTAACATTAAGAAAATTAAGTGGAATCTCCTCTTTAAAATTCATGATCTTTACAAGCTAAGTCTACACAAAACATAAAATGACCATTTAATACAATTAGTTCAAATAAACAATTGGTCACTTTTAATAGAAAAAGCAAGTTAAATTTGTAGCTTGATTACATTGAATCATCTGGTTAAATTAGTCGAAACAACAGTTAAATTTTATATGCTCATGTAAGTTCACCAGTGGACACCTAATCTTTCTTGGCTCCAACTGCCATGCTTTCTTCCTCACTGCTGCTCCTTCTCTAGTTAGTTTGATTGCCACTGCAGTCACTCTGGCTTTGTGTGTATGTGTGTGATGGTCCTTTCTTAGAAAACTTCATCAAAATGTAAGTTAAGCCTTTTTTATCTTTTTGTTGGCAATAGAGATCGGGCTTAAACTTTATTGAAGCCCCTGAAGTTGTGGGATAGGGAAAGGGAAAGTCAAGACAGAGAATAACTTAAGACAATTACACAAGTTTATACCCTCTCTCTGGTTGACACCTTCCTGGATCCATGTGGTAGAGGCTAGCATTCCACCTCTACTGGACTCTCCTTCCAAAGGCCTTACTACAGGTATCTTCAGACCTTAGAGTTACCAGCTATACTGACTGTCAGACGCAGAGAAAGTGGGACAGAATTCTAATCCAAGCCCCACTGAATTCTCATTTCCCATTCTATGATTGACTCCATCCCAGGAAGATTAACAGTAAGAATTTTTTTTTTCCAGAGAAAATTGCATCCTCAGAAGTTTGGTTTGGCTTCAAACTAGACAGCTATTCAAAGTCTATGTCAGTACGTTTTCCAAAATTTGTTTTATTCATACTTGAATGAATATGGAATGGGATACCATTTATCTGAGTTTTAGTTCAATCTTTTAAAATATATCATCAAGTTTTCAAGAAACTTGGTGTCCAATCTCACCCATCTAGTTTAGACTATTTGAAGCATCACTGTGTATCTTACCCAATTTAACCTCCATATCTCATCCATACCACTGACTTTCAATTTTTCATTATGCTCTTCATCAAAAGGTCCTCAAAGAATTTTCATATGTTAATTAATGTTTCTATTATGATCCTTGAAAGATGTGGTATTGCCCTAATTCAGTGCATGATGCCTAAAAAGTTGGTCTTTTGATCCAAACTGACAGGACAAGGAAGATAGTTATTGAAGTAACAGAGTCCCGAGAGGCTAATTTTATCTTCTGTATTTATGAGTGAAATTACTTTTCACTTAAGAAAATGAATGGTGATGATTTTTTCAAACCTCAATATATTAATATTATATTATAAAAACATAATTAGGAGATGGTTATTGGAACAAAAAAATAGACCAGAAATAAAAGTGTACCAAGAAATGTTGTCCCCTTATATCCAGTCTGGGATTATGTTATATAGCTGCCCTGAGGCCTGAGCCAAATGCTCTTAACAGCCTGCTAAGTAAGTTCTAAGATCAGAACTCCTTATTTGTGATAGGGTGAAAATTTCACTGGTTGAATTTGAAATCAAGAAGGGACCTTGAATGGATTAGAATCCTTTAAAATGGAGTAAATGTGATTCACCAGAGCACATCCATCACTTACAAAAACTCACTTGTAAATCTGAATAAAAATTAAATAAATGCCTTTTCAGGTTCTTCACCTCTTTGCCTTATTCAGTGTTCAATGAGAATATTACCAACTTCGCTTAAGAAATCACAGAATTAAATATATACTAAGGTTTAAAGATGGTTGCAGCTATGCCACTTCTAAAAGGAGAACAAGGCAGGCCAAATCCACACTTGCACCTTTCTTGCAGTCATGGTCAGTGAATGGAAGCCAATTGGAAAGACAAAGAGCCCAGTTGGAAAGGCAAACCGCAGTGTGCAGGGCGTCAGTCAGTGAAGTAAAAAGGAGACCTGAGCCCTCTAGAGAGAAATTAATAGGCAAAGAAGTGAGCAATCTTTTTAATAGTGGTATTAGTTAACAGGGTTCCAGGTATGTCCTGCCTCTGCTTCCTGGCCAGCAGGAGAGAGAAGTGGCTTTGTTGGAACCTAATGTGAAGTAGGGGAAGAGGGTGATGAGTCTCCTGGGACCTATTGCATCAGTCCTCCCACTTTGCATTAGAACTTAACTCCCATGCTTATCCTATAGCACAGCCCTGGAAGACAGGGGAGGAGATCGGTTGATGGATGTAGTTGGAAATGTTTCACAGAACTGCTAAAATAATAATAACAACTAAGAGTTATTGAATGTTTACTGTTGTGTTTATGTGTTTAGAGACACATAAACACAGATGCTTTAATTTTTGCAACAACCCCATGAAGTCAGTTTAATGATCTCCATTTAAAGATGGAAAAATTTTGGCTTAGAGAGTTTAAGCCGTATATTCCAAGTAAGTTGTGGAACTGAGATTCAAATCTAGGTCTAGTTCTAAATCCCATGTTCTTAACAACCCATGATCTACTGCCTCTCAATGTGACAATGAGACAAATTAATGAACCCTGCTACTTTTCTGATCTCAGAGAATACTTCCTTTCCCAGAAGGCTCTCAGCTGATACATGGGTTTTTAGAGGCCCATTCTATTCTTTTAACCTAGTTCAAGCTTGAGCAATTAAGAGCATCTGGAATCAAAGGAAAAGTAATTCTTCTGTCATCCAGGCTTCCTAGGAAAGAATGTTTCAAAATTTATTACACATTTTTGAGTTTTTAGAGATCTACTACTATAGTGCTTTAAAAAAATTAATCTTAAAGCCATAATATTATCCCATAAATAAGAACTGGAGGACTAAACAAACAAACAAACAAACAAAAAGAATTGATGGCACTGTTACTCTCTTTGCAAAGTTGAATAATTTTTTATTCTTATTGAATAAATAAGACTTTTGAAAGTAGACAACTTTTATAGGTGGATAATGGTTTTTATCCTAATTTGTAAGGCTTTCATTATAATCCCAAACAACTCCAGGTGAACATAATTGCTCCTTCTGTTGAATCCACAGAAGCACATTTTTGTGATAATCATGTACTACTTTGTGTCCTTGTTTTAGCTTCCTAGGCTGCTTAAAGCAGATACCATGAAATGAGTTGGGCTTAAACAATAGGAATTTATTTGCTTATGGTGAAAGTCCAGGAAAATGTCCAATCAAGGCATCATTAAGGTGATACTTTCTTTCTGAAGACTAACTGTGGGTAATCCTTGGCTCTTCTGCCACATGGCAAGGCACATGGCTATGTCTGCTGGCCTCTCCCTTCTCTTCTGGGTTTTGTTGCTTTCAGCTTCTTGCTCTGGTGGCTTTTCTCTCTCTTTCTCAGTTTCATTCCATTTATAAAGAACTAGAGGAAAAGAGTTAATACCCATCCTGAATGAGATGGGTCATACCTTAACTGAAGTAGTCTCATTACAAGGTCCTGCTTACAAAGGGTTCACATCCACAGGAATGGATTAGATTTAAGAACATGTTTGTCTGGGGTAATACAGCTTTATACCACCACAGTCAACTTTTGTGTGATTATGCTGTTATTTAACTCCTGTTAGTAAGATATAATTGGCAATGTATTAAGATGCTTAAATTCCAGGTACTGTGTTAGAATGTTGGATAAGAGAGAAATTACTGTTGAACTTGGTTAGGGTTAATATGTGAGTAAATTTGTATCTGGGGTAGGAATAGAGAAGAATTGGGGTGGGAGTAAGACAGGGTCTAACATTCCAATGTATAACACTATCTCTGTTGTGTCAAATATCAAGATAAGATGGTGCGGCAGTTTGAGATTATTTATGAATTCCAAAAAGAGAGATTATTTTGTAAACTGGTCTGTTCCTCTGAGTGTGATACCATTTGATTGTATTAGATTCAGCTGAGATGTCTTTGATAAAATTATGTTAAGATTAGGGCTGTGATTCAACCATGTCAGTAGGATAGAACTCAGGGCTGTGTAACCGTCCCCTAGGTGGGCTATATAAATGGGCACTCACTCAAGAAGACACACAGAAGAAGATACACAGAAGATGGCACAGGAAGAAAGAGAGCTCCATAGACACGGCAGAGGAGAGAACTTTGATCTTGCGGCCCCAGGAAGAGAGAGGAGCCATTTGCCTGATAGTTTGCAGATGAAGAGAACAGAGCTGCTGAGCTGAAGAAGCCCAGAAAGAAACAAACCCTATGCCAGCCTACAGCTGAGATCGGAAGAACCTGAGTCCATGGAGCCTTAAGAGGAAGAAGGAAGGAAAGACCAGGCTCGCCATCTTACTTCAACATGTGGCAACTGATTTGGGTGAGAAAGTACCTCTTATGGTATCTTGAGTTGGACCCTTTAGGGCCTTATAACTGTAAGATTTTACCCCAAATAAAGACCCTTTATAAAAACCAACAGATTTCTGGCACTTTGCATCAGCACCTCTTTGGCTGACTAATACAGACGGCATGAACACATTTCTGCTAAGAACAATAACAAAAAAGAAATACAAATGAGTGGAGAAATAGGCAAAATCAAAACATAGGGTCTGACAATAAAGGATAGTATAATATTTATATATAATTAATCCATATGGAGAAAGTTAAATGATATATACTCTCAGGAATAATTGGGAAAATTAGTTCAGTAAAGTCATTTATCCCAACCCTCTGAAAATTAGCATTTACATTGGCACTGTTTTACCATGCAGAGTTTCTGCCCTTGGGAGGCTATAGTTGAGCAGGTGAAGTAAGATAAATGTATTTTATTTATTTCTAGCAGTTTAAACAACACGCATTTATTATCTTACAGTTTCTATTGGTCAGGGATCAGGGCTTGGTTTAGCTGGATCCTGTGCTTCAGAGTCTCTTATAAGGCTGCAGTCAAGTTGTCCAGGCTGGTAACTGAGTCTGTGTATTTATTAGACTCATTAGCCAAGTTGTGATCTCATCAGGAAATCTAAACTTGATAACAAGGATCACTTTCAAGGGCACTCACTTGGTTGTTGGCAGAATTCAGTTCCTGGAAGGTTGTAGACCAAAAGCTTCAGTTCCTTTCTGGTTTTTAGCTGGAGGCTACCCTCAGTTTCTGTGTCATTTTTTTTTTTTAACCGGGAGGTCCCGGGGATCGAACCCGGGTCCCTCCATATGGGAGACGGACGCCCAACCAGTTGAGCCACATCCAACCCCTACCCTCAGTTTCTTGCCATGTGGACTTCTTCAAAATGGCATTTTGCTTCATTAAAACATGGAAGCCATGAAGGCAATAGAGTCTGCTAGCAAAATGGAACTCAGCCTTTTATAACCTAATCACCAATGGCATCCCATCATTTTTCCAGTATTCTATTCATTAGAAGCAAAGTCACTAGGTCTAGCCTTTACACAAGGGTGTGAATACCAGGAAGCAGGAATCGTTGGGGGTCAACTTTGAAATCTGCCTATCAAAATACATACATGAATATCAATATACAGCTATAGTGATGGGTACCTTGAAAGTAAAGCAAAAGAGGAGTGTACAAGGTGGAAGAAACAATTATAGCTGGAGGCACAGGGAGATCATAATAAAATAGACATAAAGAGCAGGGTACCAGGACCAGACTACATATCCTATTTATGCCCCATCTCGTGAGAGTGTATCACACAAGAATGTCATAGTGGAAAAACAGTTGGAAAATGGCTGTTCTAGGTGATAGAGACTCATTGAAGGAAAGCAGAACTTAAAGAAAATTCATGTGGGATTCTTAAGACAGAATGGAGGCAGAGAGGCCAAGTGGAAGAGGATGGGGAATTGAGAATGGAGAATAATGGCTTGAATTGTGTTTGGGCAATGGGAGTGTAATAAAAGGGAGGTACAAGAGACAAAGATAAGAAAGTATGAGGTGGTCTTGGTGATAATTGAATTGTGAGTTGACTGAAAAAGGGAACTCAAAGATAACTCATTTTGACCCTAGAAGCCTAGGCTAATACAAACCCCATTCATGATTATTTTGGGGGGAGGATATGTGTGGTTGATGTTTGACGTGCTGCTAGAGAACCCCATCAAATTTCTACTCAGAATTGTTCTATCTCTTGACCAACCTAATATTAGTTAATGTCTTGTTTTAGGGCAGGTGGGCTAAAATGGCGCTTACTAAACCACACTAACATGGCATTGTAGAAGACTGTGAAATGTATTACCATCATCATTGCAGTGCTGGGATTTTCTTTCTCAAATTCCTGAGGCTGAAATTCTGCCTAAATAAATAGCCATCAAATGACTTTATGGGTCAATTTATCATAGGGTATTATAGATAATCAATTTACAAAGCATTTGGGAAAATTTTCCTGTAGCTGTTTTATTGGCTACTATTAGTGTCACATGTCAACCATCTATTATTTTGGATTTGCAGCGGCAGCTACTCTTTTAAAGAAATCTAATCAATCTGGTTCACAGAGGCTTATTATTGAGGTAAAATTCACACAACGAGGAAAGTCTCTTTTGTTCCAGTGAGACTGTGCCATCGTTTTTAGTTTCATTAGTGTAGCAATATATAGTTACAATTGTACATAAATAGGCAGAGTGATTCTGATCGATAAACTATGATGGTTTAATTCAAAGGTATGTTAGAAAATGAGAAGAATGAAGTTTTGGAAAACTGCATTTTGTCCTCACAATTGTAACACTATACATGGAAAAAATATTCTCAGCTTTTTTATGAAAGGCAAAATTGCTGGCCAAACTACACAAACTCCCTGGACTCTGCAAGGACAAATTCTGGATTGATGCCAGGACTAAAGTTGAGAGCAAATTTATCCATCTTGTTCCCAGGCTGGTAACTAAGTTTGTGTATTTACTAGACTCATGCCTTGGCCAAAAACAGGAGTCTCTGGAATACATCACATGGGCAGTTTTTAAAAGAAACTTAACAAAATGAAATTAATTGGATGAAATTCTTGTCTTTCTTTTAGTTATGTGAATTAATTGGTGTGTAAGTAACAAAAGGAGACCAAAAACAGGGATTGCCTGGAAAAGGCTCAATCATGACCTTAGACATTGATAATCTGAAAAAAAAAAAAAAAAAAAAAAAAAAGATATGGCTGAAGACAAAGGATTTCTTGAGATTCCCTCAGTAGGGAGCCCACACCATAGCAGGCACCTGGAAGGCTGAAGAAAGCTGGATACTATTTGCCTGATCATGTGAGGCTATCAGGAATTGAGGAGTTGAATATGTGGAATTACTAGTTTTGGTGGTGCAGAGGAGATAAAGAGTGGCAAAGGCTTCAGGGAAGAAGGAAATGGCTTTGAGTCCCCATGTGGGGGCTAGAGAACAGTTGCTGTGTGGTTTCTAGTGATGACATACTTCTTGCATAAAGTATGTCACTTTTGCCCTTGGTTCTCATTTACCATCTCTCCCTCCACCCATTTCATGTGATACAGACTCTGAAGATGGAAGGATTACTAGTTACCCTTTTCTCAAACTCTTATCTTAATGAGATCACTTAACAAAATGTGACAACTTGTAGATTCATATTTTCATGGGAGTTTTAATGATAAGAAAGTATGATCTTATCATGGGGGAATCTTGTTTTCTCTTTCTTGAAAAATCACAGATTTTTGAGAAACTTCAATTGGGGCTATTTCTCGGCATTGTTGGTGAAATAGATGTGGAAAGAAATGTGTCCGCTAGTTTTGCTGACCACAGTCTTTGCTATTTGATGAGAACCACACATTGAGGTGACTGGGAGGGGCTTTGACGACCATGAAGTCCCACAGCAGTGAACTTTATACAGTAGTTTTGCCAAGCTTCAGTTTTTCCTCCCCCATGACCACAGTTCCAAAAGTAGTTTCCAGAAAAAGGGCATGTTAAGACCCAGTTGGAAATTGAGATGAAATCCATAACCTATTAAGAAATCGTTAAACATTTTCATGCTAGATAGAAAGTAGAAAAAAAAAAGTTTAGTTTCTTAAAGGACAATTTCATTTTTCAAGGATTAATTTTGCATTCATTTTTAATGGTTCTGAAGAAAATGTAGTCTCACTGTAGAATATTTGGAAAATACAGAGGACTGAAAAGAAGATGAGGATTATCTTTAGTCACCCCATTCCCTAGCCATTAAAAAATTAGCTCTTTTATATGTTTCTTTCCAGTCCTTTCTTTCTGCTACATTAAGTATGTGAATAGTTAAAAATTAGATTCATATTTTGTAAATATTTGCATCCTACTTGTTTTCACTTGACATGAACATTTTTCAGTGTCAATACAAAACTATCTAACAATCTATTTTATAAATGCTATATAATTCACTTAACTATTCCTATTTTTGGGGGCACTAGTAATTTTCTAATGTCTAACACAAGTAAAGCCACCTATTTTCTTCCATTGACAATTTTACTGATCATAAATTAGAGACCACATTATTTCCTTGGGATAGATTGCTAGAAGTGGATTACTATATCAAAGTTAGAATAATTTTTAAGGTTCTGGATACCTACTGAAAAATTGCTATCTAATAATTTCTGTTTACTTTCTAGTGCATGAGAATTCTCAACTCACTGCACTCCTCTCAGAAATTATAATTAAAAAGTTAGAAGGAAATTATATTTATTCTGATTTTAATTTGTGCTTCTTTAAAGAGACATGTGATTGCACATTTTTTTTTCATAAAAATATACCACTCATGGGAAGCGGATGTGACTCAAGCAGTTGGGCACCCGCCTACCACATTGGGGGAGGGGGCGGGTCCTGGGTTCCATTTCCGGTGCCTCCTAAAGAAGAAGAGCAAGACAGAGAGCTGACATGATAGGCTGGTGTGGCGAGCTGATGCAACAAGATGATGCAACAAGGAGACATAATGAGGATACACAATGAAAGACACAAGCAGGGAGTGGATGTGGCTCAAGCGATTGGGTACCTTCCTCCCACATCAGATATCCCAGGTTCGGTTCCCAATGCCTCCTAAAAAAGAAAAAAAAGGTGAGCAGACTCAGAGAGTAGACAGCAAGCACAAAACAACGATGGGGGAGAAATAAATAAAAATAAAATAAGTCTACCACTCATATTTCTTCTTTAGCAATTTGTTTGTGGCTATGCTTACAAAGACTCTTTCAGCCTCCATTTTACCCCCTTTCTGTACAGAGTGGATGGAAAGCTAAAATCTATACTTAGCCCCTGGATGTGAATTGCCTTGTATCAATTACATATACAGCATGAGTTTTGAAATGTGGAGGGGGATGATGCCATCTCTCTGTAATGGTGTTGATGGACTAGTAGACTCCAGCATGTGTGGAGGCTGGCAGTGCCTGGTTTCCTCTGTGTACTTCATGGATATGGGGCACGTGTAGTGTCAGCAGCAAAGTTCCCTGCTCGTGAATGATCTTAAAAGCCTAATTGTGGGGAAGCGGATATGGCTCAAGTGATTGGGCTCCTGTCTACCATGTAGGAGGTCCAGGGTTTGATTCCCGGGGCCTCATGGTGAAAAGCAAACTGGCCCGCACAGAGGGCTGGCCCGAGCGGAGAGCTGGTCCATGTGGAGTGCTGGCCTGTGCAGAGTGCTGGCCTGTGCAGGAGTGCTGGCGCAGCAAGGTGATGCAACAAAAAAAGACACAGAAAAAAGACAATAATAAGAACAGGCAGCTGAGGTGGCGCAAGAGATTGAGCGCCTCTCTCCCACTCCAGAAGGTCCCAGGATCGGTTCCCGGTTCCACCTAAAGAGAAGACAAGCAGGCACAGAAGAACACATAGCAAATGTACACAGAGAGCAGACAGCGAGTGCAAAACAATGGGGGGGGTGGGAGAAATAAATAAATCAATCTTAAAAAAAAAAAAAAAAAAGCCTAATTGTGGTCCTCTGATTCCTACTTTCCCAACCATTCCAAAGATTTCAAAAGCAGTTAATATCCTCTATTAAATGCTTTTCAGCTGGAAATTTATTAAGTGGTTTCTGTTTCCTGCAATGAGACATGGCTGATACATTGTCTATTCTTTCAAGTGTTCAGGAGTCTTTCCTTGTACAGTATTCATATCATCTATGCAGCATACTTTACTGAAGCCTTATTGTGATTTTTTCATAAGAATGCCAAAATTTTAAAATTAAATATTTAATAGCCCTCTTCATGAAGAGGTTTTAGCCACTACTTAGTATTAATATAAGCATTAGTTTTCTTTGGTAATTCCAAGAAATTTTCTATTTTCTGGATTTCATTTTTCCTCTTTAAGCTCTTCATTAATTCCCTTTATTATTATTTTTAATTGCACAATATATTTTAGCTTTTAACACATTTAGAAGGCATAAGGGCATATAGTCAATTTAGATTTTAAATACTCTAGCTTTTATCATAAGTATGTTTTAATACCTGTAAGGGTAGATCACTTAACATGAACATTTTCCAATGTCAATACATTTTTCTTAAAAGTCCTTTTTTGAATATTATATCCATTTTTCTTTCAGATTAACTTGAGAAGTGTATTGCTAAGTTCCAAAAATTAAGCTATAAATTAGTTTGGGAATTATTGACCTCTTTATATTGCCGAGTTTTCCCATCCAGGAACTTGTTTCATTCGTTATTTATTCAAATCTTTTTTTCACATCTCTCAGTAAAATATCATAGTTTTAATTTTCTTAAGATATTTACATTTCTTATTAAGATTATTCTCAATCTTTTTTCTATTATATTTTTGAATCAATTTATTTCTGGCATATGGGAAAGCTTTTGGTTTTGTGCATTTATTTATATATGACTACATTTTTTCCAGTCGATTCTGTTTGTAGGATTAATTTTCTTATCTTTAACAACCTACATTTGGTTCAGATTGAAAAGCTAATTCTCCTTCCCAAGATGTAGGTATTGTAATAATTTCCCTAAAGGAAGAAGACAATGTTATGTTCGTTCAAATAAAAACAATACTTATTATGATCTGTGTACATGGGGTTCTACTAGATGCTAATGGGACTGTAATGAGAAATTTACTGTTTATATGGAGAAACCAGCTACAAACCATGGACTTTTGAACAGAAGAGAGACTTTTAAAAATAGCTGAAACACACTATAGGAACGATTTCATAGAGTAGTGTTATCAAATGCATAGTTGAGCCAAAACTAGTAATGGGAACTTGGAGGAAGGAGGTATAACTTTAGACTAAAGTGATGAGAAAGGATTGTGCCAAGTACGTAGACTGAGATTTTGCATGATGGATTTAGATTAATGGAGGTACACTGGGCAATGCTGGGAGGCTGGATAGTATGAGACATGCATGGAAGCAGAAAAGTGTCAATTGTAAAAGGGAAGACAAATGAATTAATGTAACTCAAATACATTTTCCCAAGTTGTATAAGGTTGAAGGCATTTAGATGGCATTTAGGATAATATTTCCAGAGGCCTTGAATGTCAGGCTGAAGAATTTGGACTTGAATTCTAAGCAAAGGGGGTCACAGCAGAGAAATCATATCATTAAGATGAAATTTTAGTATGTTTTTTAAAAAAGTAAAATACTATAAGGTCATTGCAAAAGTTTTATGAAGTTATAAAAGTGGAAAAATACCTGTCTCTCATCCCATTGCTATGGAATGACACTTGTGGAGTTAGAGAATTCCTGTAGTGGGCACTGTTGGTGCTCTGCCCAGATCCCCTAGGGTCCCTTTTACCATTTCTGTGTGCCCCTTTCCCCAGCTCTTGTGTGTTTTGCTTCTAAGAGTCTGCACTTGCAGGCTTCTTCATCTATATTTAAGTTACTGCAGCCACTTTCCCTTTGTGTGTGCAGAGAGCCTGAAGTGCCTGGGAGAGCCACACCAGGAGTAACTGAGTTAATGACCTCATCAGCTTCTCCTGGGAACATTTCCTTGCTCTTTAGTTTGTATATGAATCCTTATCTCAGAATCTGCTTCTGGGGTTTCTGATGCAAACAAACAAACAAACAAACAAACAAACACCTTAGTAACAATTTTGTAAGGTTTAGTTTTACAACTCTGGAAAAATCTCTCTCTGCCTTCATCTTGCTATCATAGGCCATTGAAACAGTTGGCCTATGATAGTGGTTTCTAAATTTCCCTTACACTTTAACACTCTAAGATCCCAGCTCTAACTCTTCTACTGGAATCCAGGGTGGCTGCTGCAGTCCTCAGAGGCTAATCTCTGGCTTTGTTCCAGGGTTGTCGCTAATATTTCCATGCATTTTTTCAGGGATTAGGATTACCAGCCAAGGTGAGAGTAGTCAATATACCAACAATTAAGAATACGTTGGCCTTATAAAAACACTTGCTTAAGCAGTACAGATAATTTAGGAAAAAGAAAAAAATATATAAATAAATGGAAAATTGTTAAACTAAGGGGAGAAGAATTGAGGGTGGAGAATTTTGGTCAAAAGATGAAGAAAAAGGCAAATTTTGCACAAAATAGAAATGAGGCTAAAAAGCCAAAAAGAGTGGGAAATGACACATTTAAAACTTAAGCAATAAACATTTAGGAGAAAAAAGGATGATTGGAAACCAATTTGAGTCAGCAAATATAACATCCCTTACTGTCACTTTATTTTCATCAAAAAGGCATTATGGAGGATTTTGGAGGATATAGTTTCTATCAGAATTTAATATTTTTGGATGACAAAAATATGACAATATAGTCTTAAGAGGCAAAAATGGAAGGTCAAACATCTTAAAAGCAGAATTACCCTTGGGCAAAGGCATGAAAGAAGCTGAGGGCCTCTGGTACCCTTCTCTACTACTTTCAACATATCTCCTTCATGTCCCTTCCTGGATGCCATGGCCAGCCACACCCTCTCACCAGAAAGCATCCCCCTATCCCTACCATGCTGCCACATACACACTGTGGCCTCATCCACTTGAGTTCTTTCCTCCTCCCAAACTGTTTTTCCTTCCACTGGCCCCATGCTCTGATATGTATTAATGGGTAGCAATGTTTTATTAATTACCTTAAGTATTGTCTGTCAATGTATTGGCCAGGTAACTGATTACCCTACTTGGATAGTGATAATTTAACCCTTAAGGAGAAATCCTTAGTATAAAAGTCATTTGAAGGCCTGGCTAGGTGAGGGGAATATTTTTGAGCAAAAGCAGTATTTTTTTCTGGCCCTTTTCCTAAGAGGGACAATGACATAAATCTGTTCAAATAAATTAACACTGCCTTTTTGATGACTTTTTGAAGAATTTTACATGCTGACTCACATGCCCCACCAAACCCTTCCTTGTATATTTGCACTAATAGGCACTGGATGGAGTAATATATTTTCACTTTTTCAGGGTGATATTTATTGATCTATTTACTTACTAATTTGCATAACATGTTTTTGCAGGAAATTGCAATTGTAGAAAGAGCACACATCACAGGAAGAGGGGAGGTACAAGAGAGAGAATTTTCAAATTATGAAGAGGGGCAATGGATTCTTCTAGTGTTTTTCAAATCACACAAATGGCTTATTTACTGGTAAGGATGATCTGCAAAGTTTTGGAACATATGATAGAACACATAGGTAGGTGACCTTAATAAGCACAATTTTTGTGAGGTTGTTGGGGTAAAAGCCTGATTTGAGTAGACCTAAGAGTGAACAGGAGGAGAGGAATTAAGAGATAATGAGTTGGCAATTAATTGAATGTGTTTTACTCAAAAGGGTAGGGAAGAAATGGGTGAGTAACTGGAGGGTAAAGTGGGAGAAATAACAGTATTTTGTATGTTAATGGGAAAAGTCAGTAAGAATGATAAATTGATGTAGGAAAAAGGAGAAAATTGCTAGAGTGATAATCTTGGATAATTGAGAGAGAATGGGATCTAGTACAGAAGTGTAGGTATTAGCCTACATTAGGGGCATGGGCAGAGTACAGGAGCAAAAGGGAAGGTGGAGGGTGGACCCAAATGCCAGAGGGTGGGTGGATGTGATGGTGGGAGCTTGAGGTGTTCTCTTTAGATGACATCAATTCTCAGTGAAATCAGAAGCAAGGTCATTGCTGAGAATAATAATAATGGAAAGATATGGGAAGATTAAAGAGAAGACAAGGCAGAGAAGAGCCAAATGGTGATTAGATTTTGGAGATGAGGGATGGCCTGGTTATGGCGGGTATCTCATGGGGATTGGCATGATGTGACTCATTTTGATGATCCCAGATAGTTAATGGTGGCCAGACTGTGAGTGGTAGGGGGTGAGAGTTTTCTACATTCCGGGTCTCCATCTTGACCTTTGCTAATGAAGACTTTGAGACTGCGAGATGGGCAGACTCATATCAAATGCACAGACTTTCTCTTAACTTATGATGTCCTTTTCCACAGAATATCATTTCCCATTAGAGTGATAGTGAGACTAAAGTTGATCCTGCACTGATTTTCTCTGGCTCTTAGAATAATGATGCAATGAATATTTTAAAAGACCTCCCCTACTACATCATAAGATTGCTACTAAACATAATCTAATTTTATCAATTTCATATTGCTAAATGCATTCAACCATCCCAATGTGGGTATATCTGTGGGCATCAGACAGTTATCCAAGTCACACATACTTGTTGGCTTAAGATCTTAAGACATGTCTTTGATGAGTAGAAACTCTTTTGGCAGTTCCCTGCTGCATATTGAAAGTACCTTCAGATGAAAGCTGGATGGTTCTTTATGGCACATACTTGGGGAATGAGAAATATCATTGGGAGGAATATATTGAGAGCACTCTTAGATCAGAAGGAGGGACTCCAATCCAGAAACAAATGTAAATAACAACTTACTCATAAGAGTAATACCTTTTAATCTTTAAATGCAGTGCTAATTTCAGTCAAGGATGACTGTTTTTGGTTGGTTGAGGAATGTCAGGAGCCACTGATTTCAGGGTCTTGAGGAAACATGACCAATCCTTAGCCAGATTAGATCCAAAGGAAGTAGGAGAAAAAAAGACTTGTTTAGGATGACTTTTTCAACATATGCAGAAATTTTCAAGTGAAGCTGATGTTATTAAACCATCTGCTGTGATCACTTAATGCATAATCCATCCACTGAAGGAAAGTAGTGCCTTTCTAAGTTAAAAGAAGGGGGAAAATATGTCTTTATAAGATGAGTTCAAATTAATGCTGGCTGCTCCTGTCACTCTGAGAGTATAAGACAGGGTCTAAAATTAACAAACATGCCAATGCCTTAGGGATAATTTTTTCTCAGCTCTTCTGGAAGAGCAGGGAGAGAAAGATAGAAAAAGACATTTAAAAGGGGGCAATGAAGTACATTCACCTCTTTTGAAACATGTCTAGTCTCTGAAAGCAGTTTTGCCCTGTTTGTAAGTAGAGAGACTCTGGCAGTGAGCATGGGCTATTAATTCTGTTGCTCTCAGGTGGGCAGATATGCTGTAAAGGCCCAGATGTCTGGCTTACTGGAGGCACTCAGCCAGTGAATGCAGCATGTTTGTAAGTCTAAAAAGATTCTCAGCTTTTATGGAAGGCTCTCTTGTTTACTTTTTCATGGGATTGCCAGTATTTTTGCTTTTCAGAACTTGTAGAAGCGAAGTGTTACCAGTTGAAAATTTGAAGAGGTGTAGTAAAACACCTAAGCAACCACTCTTACTAAGAAAATGATAAGTAGTTGCACCTTAGTACTTAATTGTGCCTTATTTGAGCATATTTAAAAAAATTAAATACGGTGGAAACTTTAGTTTAAATAGAACTACATCCATCCAAATTTAACTTAAAATTACTAGATTTTCAGGGGGCTTTTGAACTAAGTGAACATTTGTAAACTAAATATAGGTATCAAATTTATTCAGCACAATAATTAGATGAGTGTTTTATATTTATTTTACCTGATGGGACAACATGTGAGGGATGATTGAATACATTCAATCACATATTTACTTATATACCCTCAAAATTAAATGATCGTGGTGACACAAAAATTTGGTTCAAGCACTCTAAACAAATGTTAACATGATCAGCTAATTTATAGATTTATCCATCCACCCATCCATCCATCCATCCATCCATCCATCCATCCATCCATCCATCCATCCAATAGTATGCATGTGTATCACTTGTCAGGAAGTATGCAGAGCACTGGGGAATGTAGTGGCAATCAAGGCAGACCTGGTCCCTGTTCTCAAAGGCCATACTGGAGTTGAGTAAACTGGTATTAAATAAGCAATGATAACGATGCATGATAGATCCTGTAATATGGCAAGTAGAGTTGCTGTAGGAGCATATAGGAAGGAACATATAAAGAACAGTCCAGGAGTGGTGTGTGGTCATGGAAGCCATCTCTAGGGAAAAAAGCATAAAGAGTTGGACTAAATATGCTGGCCACCAATGGACTGTACATTCTTTTCTTTTCTTTTACTGGAGATGTTTCTAATCATTTCCACCTATACCAAAATTCTACAACTCTCTGTTCTTTAGCTTTTTGCCTCTTATCTTTACATTTCCTTATGTTTTCACATATTGAGGTGTATGGCACTGGGAAATTCCTCTTCTCTGTCAAGTAGAGGAGTAGGTTGAGGTTACTATGGCCATTAGCTTGTATTAATGATGTTGGAGTAAAATGAATCATTTTTTGTCCCCTATGCATATGAACTCTGGCACCATGTCTTTTATGTATTACACCCTTCATAAACTCATATCTGAAATCAAGTTGATCTTCATTGGGCTGGGACAAGAAGAATTGAAAATGTATTTTAATTGCTAATATTCTGTTCTGTGTTAATGCTGCCCAGGAAGAGTTTTGTCGCTGAATAAGATGTCTGGAGAGGTGGCTTCCTGAGAGAGGATGTAATGATCTTGGAGAGGTAAAAGGGACCCCTTGATATTGATACTTAAGTAGGTAGTTAGAAACCAACTTTTAGGTTTTTCCTGCAGAAGCAAAGAAAACTTGGGAAGAATCAGCAAGAGTTGTACTTCCTGATTGGAAGTTTGCTTTGTTCTGGTTAGAGAAGTTTCAGCAATCAGTCCATTAGAAAAAATCTTAAAGGAGGGTCAGATATGTAGGGCTGCAGGGAAAAAGTCATAAAATGTAGGAAGTTGGCTGTGAGCCCAGAATAAGAGAGGTCTGAGGAATGCTGTGGTTTGGGGGTTTGAGCAGCTACAGGGGAAGTTTCACTCTGACTCTCCAGTGTGATTCTGGGGTTGGGTGAGCAAAAGGCTTCATTTCTCTAGTATGAATGTGATTACAAGATTGTTCAGCCTCTGACAGAGGGAGGAATGCTAAGGGAATTTGCAAGTTAGTCCAAATATTATCACAGCTATTGAAAAGCTATTTTACCAGCTGCAGGAGAAAAAGAATGGCTGAAAGACACTTTTTTTTTTTATTAAACAAATCAATTTTATTGATACATATTAATAAAGCATAAATCCATCTAAAGTGTACAATAAAAGGTATTCACATAGTTGTGGATTCATCACTTCAATCATTTTTAGAACATTTTTATTATTCTTGTAATAATAATAATAATAATAAAATACTAAAAAATTAAAACCAACCAACCAACCAAACTCCATCACCTCTCAGTCTCTCTGTGCTTCCCTTGCCATACATAGCTGCTATTCTGTTTCCTTCTTTCTAGTTTATTTGTATTTATATTTTGTAAAAACAGTCTTTATATATGCAAGATCACCCATATTCGTTTCACTGTTACACAGTCCCTTCTTACATTTTTTAGCTTTCCTTTTAGTAATATAAATGTCCTTAGACTTTCCCTTTCAATCACTGTCATACTCATATAAAGCTCTGCTAGTCACAAACACCATGATGTGCTCTCACCATTTCTATTCATTTCCAAAGATTTACAAACAACCTTTTAACCAGTTCTGCACAGATTAACCATCAGCTTTCTATTCTCTACCCTCATTCTGTCTTCTGGTGACCTATATTCTAATTATTTTCTCCATGAATTTACACAATATGTTTAGTTCATAATAGCACAGTCATACAGTATTTGCCATTTTGTATCTGGCTTGCTTTACTCAACATAATGTACTCCAGGTTCATTCATGTTGTCATATGCTTCACGACTTCATTTCTTTTTACTGCTGCATATTATTCCATCATGTATATACATCACAATTTTTGTTTATTCATTCATCAGTTGATGGACATCTGGCTTGTCCAACTTTTGACCATTGTGAATAACGCTGCTATAAACATAAGCGTGCAGGTGTCTGTTTGTGTCTCTGTTTTCAGTTCTTTTGGTAGTGGTATTGCTGGCTTACATGGTAAGTCTATATTCAACTTCCTTAGGAACTGCCAAACAGTCCTCTACATCGGCTGTACCATTCTACATTCCCACCAACAGTGAATAAGCATTCATATTTCTCCACATCCTATCTAACATTTACAGTTTTCTGACTTTTTAATAGTGGCCAGTCTAATAGGTGTGAAATGATGTCTCATTGTAGTTTTGATTTGTATTTCCCTAATCTCTAGTGATGCTGACCATTTTTTCACATGTTTCTTCACCATTTGTATTTCTTCTTTGGACAGTTGTCTTTTCAAGTCTTTTGCCCATTTTTTCATTGGACAGTTTGTCTTTCTGTTGTTGAGTTGTATGATCTCTTTATATATCATGGATATTAAACCCCTATTGGATATGTGATTACCAAATATTTTCTACCATTGATTTCTTTGCCTTTTTACTCTTTTGACAGTGTCCTTTGAGGTACAGAAGTGTTTAATTTTGAGGAGGTCCCAAGTATTTATTTTTTCTTTTGTTGCTTGTGCTTTGGGTGCAAGATTTAAAAACTACTGCCTACCACAAGATCTTGAAGATATTTTCCCACATTTTCTTCTAGGAGTTTTATGGTTGTAGCTTTTATATTTAAGTCCTTGATCCATTTTGAGTTAATTTTTGTATAAAGTGTGAGATAGGGGTCCTCTTTCTTTCTTTGGGATGTGGCTATCCAATTCTCCCAGCACAATTTGTTGAATAGACTATTCTGGACCAGCTGGGAGGACTTGACAGCCTTGTCAAAGATCACATGACTGTAGATATGAGGATCAACTTCTGAGTTTTTGATTTGGTTCCATTGGTCAGTCTGTCTGTCCTTATGCCAGTACCATGCCATCTTTACAACTGTAGCTAGGTAATGTGCCTTAAAGTCAAGAAGTGAGAGTGCTCCAATTTCGTTCTTTTTAAAGACATTTTTGGCTATTGGGGCCAAATAAATTTGATTATTGGCTTTTCGATTTCTTCAAAAAAGGCTTTTGGGATTTTTATTGGGATTGCGTTGAATCTGTAAATCAGTTTTAGGTAGAATTGGCATTGTAATGGTATTTAGTCTTCCAGTCCATGAACATGGAACGTCCTTCTATTTATTTAAGTCGTCTTCTGTTTCTTCTACAATGTTCTGTAGTTTTCTGAATAAAAGTCCTTTATGTCCTCAGTAAAGTTTATTCCTAAATATTTGATTGTTTTAGTCACTATTATAAATGGAATTTTTTTTTTCTGATTTCCTCCTCAGATTGCATTTCAGTAGTATATAGAAACACTATTGATTTTTGGGTAATTTGTTTCCCTCTACCTTGCTGAAATCACCTATTCTAGTAGCTTTATGGTGGAATTTTCAGGAATTTCTAGATATGGGATCATGTCATCAGCAAATAGTGAAAGTTTTACTTCTTCCTTTCCTATTTGGGTGCCTTTTATTTCTTTGTCTAGCCTAATTGCTCTAGTTAGAACTTCTAGCACAATATTGAATAATAATGGTGACAGTGGGCATCCTTGTCTTGTTCGTGATCTCAGCGGGAAAGCTTTCAGTCTTTCACCATTGAGTACAATGCTAGCTGTAGGTTTTTTATATATGCACTTTACCATATTGAGAAAGCTTCCTTTTATTCCTATCTTTTGAAGTGTTTTTTAATCAGGAAAGGATGCTATATTTTGTCAAGTGCATTTTCTGTATGAATCGAGAGGGTCATGTGATTTTTCTTCAATTTATCAATATGGTTTATTATACTAATCGATTTTCTTGTGTTGAACCAGCCTTTCATACCTGGAATAAAACCCACTTGATCGTGGTGTGTGGTCAGAGCTTCGATTTTAGCTCTTTTTTCTTTTTAAGTGTAAGCACTGAGGGCTATACATTTCTGTCTCAGTCCTGCCTTTGCAGTGTCCCAAGGTTTTGATATGTTGTGTTCTTATTTTCATTTGTCTCAAGATATTTGCTGAATACTCTTGCAATTTCTTCTTTGACCCACTGATTAAGAGTGTGTTGTTTAATCTCCATGTATTTATGAATATCCCCCTTTTCCATCCATTATTGATTTCCAGCTTCATTCTGTTATGATCAGAGAAAGTGTTTTGTATAATTTCAATCTTTCAAAATTTATTGAGACTTTTCTTGTGACCCAACATAGAGTCTTTCTTGAAGACGGATCCATGAGCACTTGAAAAGAGTATATCCTGCTGTTTTGGGGTGCAGTGCTCTATAGATGTCTATTGGGTCTAGTTCATTTATCATATTATTCAAGTTCTCTGTTTCTTTATTAATCCTCTCTCCAGATGTTCTGTCAATACTGAGAGTGGTGTATGTTGAAGTCTCCAACTATTATTGTAGAGACATCTATTTCTCCCTTCAGCTTTGCCAGTGTGTGCCTCATGTTTCTTGGGGCACTCAGGTTAGGTGCATAAATGTTTAGTATAGTCATTTCTTCTTGGTGAATTGCTCTTTTTATTAATATATAATGACCCTTTTCATCCCTTGTAACAGTTTTGCATTTAAAATCTATTTTGTCCGATACTAGTATCACGTCTCCAGTTCTTTTATGGTTATTATTTGCATGGAATATTTTTTCCAACCTTTCACTTTTAACCTGGTTGTGTCCTTACACCTGAGGTAAGTCTCTTGTAGACAGCATTTAGATGGCTCATATTTTTAAAATCCATTCTATTAGTCTATGTCTTTTGATTGGGGTGTTCAAGCCACTAACAGTCAATGTTATTACTGACATTGAATGACAAAGGCATTACTTCATCCATTTTGTCCTTTCGGTTTCTCTTGTCATATTGTACTATTGATTGTCTTTTTTAACCTTTAATTTACCCTTCCAAATAATCTTATTTTCTACAGTCTTTTCCAAATCTCTCTCCCTTGTTTTTCCTTTAGGCTATAACACTTCCTTTAGCATCTCTTGTAATTCTTGTCTTTTGGTAACATATTCTATCAGGTTGTGTTTGTCTGTGAAGACTTTGAACTCACTCTCATTTTTGAAGGACAGTTTTGCTGGGTAAAGAATTCCTGGCTGGCAGTTTTTCTCTTTCAGGATCTTAAATACATCTTACCGCTTTCTTCTCTTCTCCATGGTTTCTGATCAAAGGTTGACACTTAATCTTATTGAGGTTCCCTTGTATGTGATGCTTTGCTTTTTTCTTGCTCCTTTCAGAATTCTCTCTTTATCTTTGATATTTGTTGTTCTGAATAGTAGATGTCTCAGGGTAGGTATGTTTGGATTTATTCTGTTTGGTGTGCGTTGTCCTTCTTGGTTAGTGATATTTGTCTTTCATAAGGGTTGGGAAGTTTTTGGTCATTATTTCCTCAAATATTCTTTCTGCCCCTTTTCCATTCTCTTCTCCTTCTGGGACACTGCTAATGCATATGTTTGTGTGTTTCATTTTGTTATTCAATTCCCTGAGACCGTGCTCCATTTTTTCCATTCTCTTCTCTTTCTGTTCTGCTGCCTTTTCTAGTTCACATGTTCTGTCTTTTAAACCACTAATTCTGTCTTTGAGCAATTCAAATCTACTCTTTGTGCCTTTAATGTATTTTTAATCTCATCCATCATGTCTTTCATTCTCATAAGGTCTGTTACTTTTCTTTGCATTCTTTCAAATTGTTCTTTAAGTTCACTCAGTGTCTCTTAATATCCTTTATTGCTTTAGTCATATTTTCTTTCAATTCTTTGAAATGATTTAGGAGAGTTTTGTGATTATCATTGATTAATTGCCTTATATTCTTATCTCTTCAGGGTATTTGGTTTGTTCTTTTGGCTGGACCATCTCTTCCTGTTTCCTAGTTTGGCTTGTAATTTTTTGCTGATGTCTAGGCATCTGAATATGTTGGTGAATTTACTGTGATGGCCAATTTCTCTCTCATGCCTATTTTCCCCCCACAATTCTTCTTTGATATTTGGTTCAACTGATTTTAAGTCATTAACATTGCCCAGTTTAAGTCATCAAAATTGGTCCAAGGACTCACTAATGGGACATAGATTTTCTCCCAGGAGTTAGTATACAGAGAGCCCTAAAAGCAGTTTTTGTCCATGCAATTTCCAGACTGACCAGCAGATGGCACTCATCTGCACACCTTTCCCTGGAGAGGAAATTTCCATTTTTCTGTGTTTTGGTCTGGCCAGAGCTGAGACTCAAAGCGGACTCTGCTGGCTGAAATCAGTGAAGAAGAGCCCCCTGACATCCTCTCTTCTCCCTGTTTTCTTGTAACAGCTGACAGGGAGGAAGATATCTGTTCCCCTCTCAGCTGCAGTGAGCCAGTGTTTTTTCCCCAGCTTAATATCTTGGGGGTGGGGGAGAGGAGACCTTCCTGGCCACTATAGGAGTTTGGTAATTCATGTTTGTTGTTTCAGGTTCTTTGTATCTCTGTCCCTTACTCTCCCGGGAGTTGTGTAGTACTGTCCTGGTCTGCTGGCTCCCAAAGCAGGTCCTTCAGAGAGGTTTTGGGTCTTTCTCTGTTGTTTTTGTGAGAGAGTAGAGCCCTGCCTGCCTAGTCCAATTCCATCTTCCCACAATTCCCTTTTTTCTTATTTACTTCAACTAAGCTGAGTAACATTGTGAACTGTGAAGTGCTGTTAATCCTTGGTCTATGGAGGAGAAATTATGAAACTCTGGAGAGTGGCACCAAATTGTTATCCACATAAGCAATGTTTCTACCTGTCCTCTTCTGGGGCCATGTTTCACCTCAAGCTCCATGTCTAGTCACTAGCCAAGGTCATTCTGTTAGTGTGGTATCAGGATGACCCATGAGGTCTTTTGAGTCATTCCGTATCATATGAGGAGGCCCTTTGGTTGGAAACTTAGTGATACACCTTCAATCCTCAAGGTTTGTCCCATTTCTATTGATAGACAGTTGGAAAGTAGAAAGTACAACTTCAGAGAGCAGGAGTCTTTTTCAGGAGGAGAACAAGAGTGAGGTAGAGAGTGTATGGTTCTTATTTCTTACTGTATGTGAATGACTGAATCTGTGTCATAGAAATAAAACAAGATTAAAACTTTCCATTTAAATGAATGGAAATGCAATTAAATTCTCAGAAACAGACTTTCTAACACATCAGTTCACCTCCCAGGGTAATCTTGTAAATCAAGAGGGCTTTCTGGCTCATGGTGGCTACACTATGGGGTTGTGTGTGATGTGTCTCCTTGGGTGAGTCATGGGGTTAGGTGCTACCTTCTATTCCCAAGCCTAATGGGAAGGTCTTTAAAAGGGTCCTTATTGAGCTTTTTGTGAGGAAGCTTTGTCTTTTTTTCCAAGTGATATTTAAAAATTTTTTCTTTTTACAAGCACACCCCCTTGTCTCATCTCTGAACCACCCTCCCCCTATACCCTCTAATGTGCTATCTCTTCAAATTTACTATTTCTAGTCATCTTTTATAAGTGATATATTTTTTATCCTTATGTGTCTTGCTTATTTCACTGAGCATAATGTTTTCGAGGTTCTTCCATTTTACAGCATGTTTCATAATATTTTTATGGCTGAATAATATTCCATTGTGTGAATATATCATATTTTGTTTATCCATTTATTTGTTGATAGACACTTGGGTTGTTTCCAGCTTTTGGCTATTGTGAATAATGCTGCTATAAACATTGGTGTACAAGTATCTATTTGCAACCCTGTTTTTATTCTTTCTTTGGTGTATACCTAGAAGTAGGATTGCCAGGTCAAGCGGTAATTGTATATTTAAGTTTTGAGGAACTGCCACTTTGCTTTCCACAGTGGGTGCACCATTTTACCTTCCCACCAACAATGCAATAGAATTCTAATTTCTCTCATTACTCTCCAACACTTTTCCTTCCCTTCCCATTCCATCCCATCTCATCCCTTCCAGGTATGAAGTGGTATCTTCTTGTGGTTTTACTTTGCATTTCCTTGATAGCTAATGATCTTGAGCATCTTGTCATGTGTTTATTGGCCATGTGTATATCTTCTTTGGGGAAATGATTATTCAAGTCCTTTGTCTATTTTTAAATGAGTTGCTTATCTTTTTGTTGCTGCATTGTAAAAGTTCTTTGTATATTCTGGATATTAAATTCTTAATTGATGTATGGCTTGAAACTATTTTCTCCCATTCTTTAGGTTGTCTTTCTACTTTTTTGACAATTTCCTTTAATGCACAAGAGTTTTTAATTTTCATGAAATAAAATTTATCTCCTTTCTTTCCTTGCTTGTGGGTTTTGTGTCATATTGAAGAAAGCATTGCCGAATTTCAGGTCATAAAGATTTGCCCCTATTTTATCTTCTTAGAGTTTTATAGTTTTAGCATTTATATTTAGGTCCTTAATCCATTTTGAATTGATTTTCATATATGGTGTGAGGTAGGGATCCAACTTCATTCTTCTGCATGTAGATATCCAGTTTTCCCAATGCCATTTGTTGAAAAGACTCTTCTTTTCCCACTGCGTGCCCCTTGAAAAGACTTAGCACCCTTGTAAAAAATCAATTGGCCATAGATTGTGGGTCTATTTCTGGATTTTTAATTCTATTCCATTGATCTATTTGTCTATATTTGTGCTAGTACCACACTATTTTAATTATTGTTGCTTTGTAATATAATTTGAAATTGGAAAGTGTGAGTCCTCCAACCCTGTTCTTTTCCAAGATTATTTTGGCTTCAGGGATCCTTGTAGTTCCATATAAAATTGAGGATCATTAAAAAAAAAAAAATTGAGGATCAGTTTTTCCATTTCTCCAAAAATGGCTGCTGGAATTTTAATAGGGATTGCATTGAATTTGTATATTGTTTTGGGATAATGTTGACATATTAATAATAGTAACTTTTCCAATCCATGAACATGTGCTTTCTTATCATTTATTTAGGTCTTCTGTAATTCCTTTCAGTAGTGTTTTGTAGTTTTCAATATATGAGTCTTTTGTGTCCTTAGTTAAATTTCTGTCTTTTCTTTTTTTTTTTTTGCCTCTTAAAGAAGTATTTATTTTGAATGAGAAAGTAAATCACTACAAATCACAATTTTTTAAAAAAACTGACAAATACTGCCAACATCACAAAATCCAGAAAAATAATATTTTTATTAATTAACAATGTTGACCCCTTTATATAATACTTTTTTGGCTGCAAACTTTTCAGTCATCTCTTCCTATGACAGTGATTTTATAATATTCTCTATTGAGAGACCAGAAAGTAATCCAGTTTTATCTCTAGGAAGGATAATCAAAATTGTTGATTATCATTTACCATCTACGAAATGGTTTTCTAAACTCATTATTGATAATGTTATATAAATTTTTAGATTGCCACATTTGGGAAAACACCTTTCAAGTTTCTTTCATATATGAGCTAAATAATTTCAGGGAATTTTATGTTTTTCTTGGGCAGTAACTAATTTTTTTTTTTTTTAAGGAGGTACCAGGGATTGAATCCAGGACCTTGTGCATGGGAAGCAGGTACTCAACCACTGAACTACACCTACTCCCCAAGTAAATTTATTTCTAATAGTTTATTCTTTTTGATGCTATTGTAAATGGAATTGCTTTCTTAATTACCTCCCTGGATTGTTCATTGCTAGTGTGTAGGAAGACAATTGTTTTTTTGGTCTTTATTTTGATTTTGTGCCCTTTCAGTTTATTGAATTTATTTATTAGCTCTAATAGTTTTTCTTGTGGATACCTTTGGCTTTTCTCTATATAAGGTCATGTCATCTATAAGTAGAGATAGCTTTACTTCTTCCTCTCCAGTTTGGATACCTTTATTTCTTTTTCTTGCTTAGTTCCTCTGGCACGAACTTTTAGTGCAATGTTGAATAGCAATGTAAAAGTGGGTATCTTTAGGGCGGCCAAGATGGCGTTAGTGTAGGAGGGCGCACACTGCAAGCTCCCAGAGCAAGGCGGATTGGGGATGGGGTCCTGCCCGGGGGTCTGTGCTGTGCACGCGTGGAGTGAGAGGCTTGGGACATCTATCTGTGCGGATCGGCGGCGTGGACCGAACGGTGGAGATTCGTGAGTTTTGAGGCTGCCGGTGGAGGTTGGCACAGGCGGCTGAGCCCCGCGGTTGGGGAAAAAATAAATGAAACGGCCATTTTGAGCCGCGGACGGGGCGGAAAAGTTTTATTTTCTGGGGACCTGGCTGCCTGGCGCCCCTTGGACCTTGTGTGAACAGAGCAAATGAGCTAATCAGCACCCAGTGAACCGGAGGGGGGATTTTGGTCGGGCAACACAGCTGATTTCCCTAGCCACCCAGGGATAAGACCCGGGCCGCTGCGGAGCCAGGAGGAAGGGACACTTCCCAAAAAAGGGAGGGTTCGGTTGGAAGACAGGGAAGGGTATTTTATATTTTTAGACATT
>JAKSZT010054334.1:31156536-31280852 GCA_026826555.1 Tolypeutes matacus
ATTGGGGGAAGAACTATGGACTAGAGTGGACTTGATGGTATTCTCTTGTTCACATATGGTGATTCTAGCAATGCAAGAAATTATAACAATGTGGTGGAGCCAGTGGCCACTTGACACTTTTGGGGTAGGGAGGGGACGAGCAGTTGAAATACAGTGACTTCTTTGGGAGTTGGAGGTTGTCCTGAGTACTGTTGTGGCAATGGATGTAGGCCATTTTAAATCAGCACACACCACTTAGAACTGAGTGGGAGAGTGTGTGGTCTACAGTGTGAACTGTGGTCTATGGTTGGTGGCAAGGCTCCAGGATGTGTAAGTTCATTGAGGGTGGTGGGCCACACTGTGGGAGATGTTTGTGTGGGATGTGATGGGAGGTGTGGGAGGTGGGCAACATGTGAATCCCAGTGGGTTCCGTGTAATATTTTGGGTAATCTAAGCACCTCTTAAAATATATGTATATATATATATATAAAGAACATTTTTGTAAGCAAATACACATATATGCATATATATTTATATATCATTTTGCAAATGTTTGTATGTACTGTGAGAATTTTGATTTTTACCCATAATAAAAAAAAAAAAAAAAGAAAAAAAAAAGTGGGTATCTTTATCTCATTCCTGATTTGGGAGGAAAAGTTATAAGTCTTCCACCATTAGATATGATGTTAACTGTGGCATCATCATAGCCACATCATGAGTTTTGAAAGGCATCCCTTAGGGTTGGGAGACACAGTTAACTAGTGCATGGCTCATGCCAGAGAAGACTCAAGTTGATTGTAGCTTTAGGTTGGTGTGATTAAAGCAATCTGGAGGGCGAGAGTCGGAGGTGCAGCAAAGGAACTGCCGCTGGAAAGGTGACAAACCATTCCAGTTTGCTCAGGACTGAAGAGTTTCCCAGTAGGTAAAGCTTTCAATACTGAAACTGGAAAAGTTTCATGCAAACTAGGATGATTGGTCTCCCTAGCTGCTGTGTTGGGATTGGTATGTACTCTCAGTATATATCAGGTAAGGGAATGTTTCCTGTGGTCTACATATGAGTCACATCGGAGAGACAGCAGGCATGGAATCCTTTGGCATCCTGTCCATTAGGACCACCTGGAGAAGCAACATAATATTAGTCAAAAGTGTTTTGAAGTATACCAGGGACTGAGGAAGGAGTCCAAGTGGCATCTTGGAATAGATATTTATCTGGCCTGGGACACATACAACTATAGGCAAGCTAGATTTAATAGGGAACCTCTGGAGAACACAGGAAAACACTCCAGAGAAAATGTCTCCTTTAGCAATTTGCCGGGCCCCCTGGTGATATCAGCTTTCACCATCTGGTAGGCCCAGAGCATGGGAAGCTGCCCAGCCAAAGAAGAACTGGCCCAACTGCACTCCCTCCTCTGGCCAGGAGAGAAACAGCAGCATCAAGTCAGTTAGGGGTAGAAGTCTGCAGGGGGAATTACAGAGAAGTGCCCTACTTCCTTCCCTTGCAAGGAGGACAAAAGATATAATAATTCAAGCCTGACATTTTGACATCTTGGATTGGACATTATTGTTACTGAATTTGTCACTGTGTTAGCTTTTTAAAGTAAACAGAGTTTATCTATTACCCAAGCATAGGCCTTGCAACAGTTTCATCTAGGGACAAAGGAGTTTTATGTACACTGAATGAAATTTAAAGGAACCTTAGAAAACAAAAATAAAGTTACATAATGTTTATAAAACATAGCAGCTTTAGGAATTGGGCTATTGGCCTCCTAATGAGAACATGCATATACCGAAAATGCTAGACCTCTTCCATGGCAGTAAATTCTAACTATGTCTGTATGATGCCTTAGATATCAAGCATGCTTTAGCTTTCTGTGTTTCCATTTTGCAGGAATTCAGAGATGATGACTGTGCACACTGCTGTTTAGGCTCCTCACATCAGACATATCTGATATTTTCAAGGCCGTACTTTGCAAGATTCTATAGGTTTTTACTTTCTGGGGAACCAAATATGCAGGCATCTGGAGGGTCCATGCTGTAAGAACAGTTGCTAAAAATCTCCCTCATTTCCATTTATCACAGCCAGAGTCAATGCATGAAATAACTGTAACAAACAAATGAATGAGTGCCCAATTAATCACAGTGGCTTGATTAATCAATAAAGATATTGATTTTTTTTTTTTGGTGATAATTCATACCCCTTCCCCCTCCCTCATCCAAGGGATTTACATAAGCCACTGAATGATAAATTTATCTTCCATTCTTTGGGGCTTGTATTTGACCCAGAATAATAGGAATTGATCATTATCTAAATGTTTTTGCTGGAATGTTGTAATTTGTTGTATTACAATGTCTAAATTTGTTTGCATAGGTACCATCATCTCTAGTTACAACTTTTTATAATGCAGACTAATGGTTCTTATCAGAAATTCCCCTGGAACCCTCTTTTCCCAATTATATGTCAATGAGGGAAAAAAAATAGCCAATTAATAGTATAACTTTACTAACATAGAAGGAGCCACAATAGGTAAGACTGTGGTTTACCAGTTGCTTGTGCTCTCTGTAAGGCTCTTACAGGAATGAAAAGGCCAGATGCTGTGCTATGATGCCCAGTGCTATCTCCTTCCTGAGAAAGGAAAGTTCTCAGTTTCTCAGTGGGAAGCATGGATTCCTCCTCATGCCCCTGGAGCTAGGGGACACTGTTAGGTTGAATGTTTGTGTGCTGCTCCTGAGATCAGAGGAAATCCAGGGAAGTTCGCTATCACTGGCACCCCCCAGAGCCCATTCCCAGCTCCCTTCCATCTTTACACTGGCCTCTCTGTGAGGGGTGCTCATCCTGTATCATGGAACTGGGCCACCTCCATATTCTCTTTTAGGCCCAAGGCAACCCTAGAGGACTCAGTGCCTGTATTAGTCAGTCAAAGGGGTGCTGATGCAAAATACCAGAAATCTGTTGGCTTTTATAAAGGGTATTTATTTGGGGTAGAAGCCCACAGTTACCAGGCCATAAAACATAAGTTTCTTCCCTCACCAAAGTCTGTTGCCATGTGTTGGGGCAAGATGGCTGCTGAAGTCTGCAAGGGTTCAGGCTTCCTGGGTTCCTCTCTTCCCAGGGCTCATTTCTCTTCAGGCTTAGCTCCTCTGCTCTCTCCACAAGGCCAGCTATAGACAATCAGGTAAATGGCTCATCTCTCTTCTTGGGGCCTCTGCAGTGTCCAGTTAAGCTTTCTCTCCTTCCTTCTCTATGTGTTTCTTTATGTGTTTACTTCCCAGGCTCCAGGACCAAAACTCCTTTCTGCGTCCTACTGACGTGGCCCAAAGTCCTAATCATTATTTAATCAAGTAAAAGTGAAACCTCTGAGTCTAACATAATCTAATATGCCCAGAGGAAAATACCAGTTCACAAACATAATCCAATATCTATTTTTGGAATTCATGAATAATGTCAAACTGCTACAGTGCCAATTCATCCAGATTTTAAAGTGATAAAATCTTAAAGAGGAACAACATAACCACATGATTTGTGTTTTCTTTTAGTGTGGAAAATGGCACTAAATATTTGCTTAGTACCATTCCTTGCCAAATTATTTTATATACTTTAACATTTTTTTTTTTCAAATAGATTATATATCTTCACTTTTGAATAGTAGTCCCAGATCTTACTTCCAACTTTCTGTATCAAAATATATTCTTGAACAAGTTCTTCCCATTCAGTACTGGTATTACCTGTGGTTGTCAACTTCTTACTCTTTGGGTTGGGCTTTCTCAGGTTATTTCCAGAGGTGAGGCTGGCAATTGTATGGGCCTCACTGATCCTGCTGCTTGACCTCTGGCTGTCAGGCAGAGGGTGAGGTTACTGGCCGTGTTTTGGGTGCACCACTAAGTAATTCCCCACCATTATTGGTTGAATTGTGTCTCACAAAAAGATACATTGAAGTCCTAACCTCTGAATGTGATCTTATGAGAAATGGGGTCATTTCAGAAGGAATTAGTTAAGTTAAAATGAGGGTGCACTGGAGAACAGTGGGCCCCTAATCCACTATGAGAGGTGTCCCATATTTTCTCCTAGAAGAAGAGAGAGACATGGGAGAATGCCATGGGATGACTGAAAGAGACTGAAGCCCATGGATTGCTGGCAAACCACCAGAGTCTAAGAGGCAAGGAAGGATTGTCCCTGATAGATTTTGGACTTCTGGTTTCCAGATCTGTGAAACAATAGATTTCCATTTTAAAGCCATCTAATATTTGGTACTTTGTTATGGCAGCCCTAGGAAATGAAGACACTCACCGTCCTTGAGATTTCCCAGTTGGTTATTCCTTTGCAGTCTTTTAACTTGTCTTTTGTCTTTAATTCTATCTTTAAATTCTAGTGACCCACTTTAAAATATATATATATCTTCTCAATGTATGCTATTTCCCCAGGTGGGCCTTCCAATCCCATGATTTAAATACTATCTATTTGCTGGGGTGCCCCAATATGTTCTTTTACCTGAGATAAGAAATAAGGAGTAAACTGTGTTCTAGGTAATGGGAACAGTACATATCCTGGAATTTATACATCCAGCTGCCAATGTTACATCTCCACTTAAACGTCTCATAACACCTCTACTTAACATGTCCAAAATGGGACCCTTAATTTCTGTATACCTTTAAACCTATTCTCAACCAGTCTTCCCCATTTCAGAGAAAAGCATCATTATTGACTCACCTTTCTAAGATGAGAATCACCCAATCTAATCTTCACAGAGTTGGCTCAGTGTTTCTCTTTGAACTGTAAATCAAATTGTGTCATGTTTAAAGTCCTTCAATATCTTTCCTTGGAACTTAGAAGAAAATTTGGAATTTTCAGTGGTCTTCCAGGCTGAGCATGGTTTAGCCCCTGCTGGCCTCTTGGGTCTCCTTTCATTCTGTTTCACTAGCCACACTGGCCTCCCCTCTCCTTGAACACAGTGACGTTTCTCCTGCCTTGGAGTCTTTGCTCTTACTCTTCCCCCTGCCTGGAATTCAGTTTACTCCTTATTTCTTATTGCAAGTCAAATGTCACTTCTTTAGAGATGTTGTTTCTAATTCCCTTATCTAAAGTAGTTCCTCAGGTTACTCTCAAGTTATCTTTATTTCCTAGGGACACTCAATATGTAATTAATTAGTTAGCTAGCTAATTAATTAATTGTCTACTCCATTCCCCTAAAAAAATGGTTTTTGAGAACAGGGACCACGTCTCTCTTGTTGATCACCAAATCCTCAATGCCTAATTCACTTCCTGGCGCCTCCAGTCATTCAATGTATTGTTTGTTGACTACATAAATGTTAAAAGGATGTGTAAACTTACTAGACTACTGATCTTTTCTCCCCTGCCAAATAATTATATAACACCAAATAATTGACAATAGGCAGGCTTGTGGGGTATGAGGCATCTACACTCTCATATAGCTGTAGAACTATAAGTAGCTATAACTTTTCTGGACGGCAATAGAAAAATATAAAATATGTTTATTGTATGATTTAGCAACCCTACTTTTAAAAAATAATAACAAAATGGGAAGAGGTTTATATCCAAGGAGTATATCTCAGAGCTATTCAGAATAGCACCAAATTGGAAACAACCCAAACGTCCATTAAATTGGTTAAGTAAATTATGGTACATAAATGCCATTGAATCATATGTGACCATTACACCTGGTGTAGATCTGTGTTTATTGACATGGGTGAATATCCATGTCATATTATTTAGCAACACTCTTGAGTTATGTATATTATGTACATATTTTATGATTAAATTCACACTATTTTTTACAGTTAACTATATGTATATTTTCACATTGGCTATTCCTTTGCAGTCTTTTAGCCATTTTTTAATCTTTAATTCTACCTTTAAATTCTAGAAATCTAGAAATATCTAGAGAGAAAATGAAGGAATGTTGATCTAAATATTAATAGTGGTTATATCTTGATGATGGAAATTCAAATGATTTTTGCTTTTCTGTATTGTTTGGTTTTTACAAGGAGAATGTATACCTTTTCTACTAACAATAAAACTGTTTATCAGTCTATATACCTACCTTACTCTTGTATTCAATTTATATTTGGGGATATTTAACCTATATTCACAAATAAGGTTTGTCTGTACTTTCTGTTGTGTGATTGGTTTGTTGGTTTTTGGTAGCAGGTTTAACTAGTTAAATAAAAAATTATTTGAAATCATTTCCCCCCTCCATGTTCTGACTCCCATACTTCAGAACAATATAAATAATACAATAATGAACAGATTCTTAAACTATTAAAATATCCAGATTAGATGCACAAAGGTAGGGTGGGGTAGTTCTTCGACAACATTTTAAATGCCTTCCATTATTATTGGGACTATTCTCAGTTACTGCCTATTTGGTGAATCTGTTTTAGTGCTTCATATTTTTCTAGAAGGTTCCTTATTTTTAAATTTATTGAGTTTAAATTTAAATAATTTTATTTCAAAAACAAAGTAAAATATAATTCTGGTTATATATTTGTTTTTTCTACTTTTGCTCCATTAGCCTGACCGAAGTTGTATCTATTTTCTTGTTTGCTTCAAAGTAACAGCTCTTGAATTAATTGATTTTACTGAATTCCTATTTTCTAATTAATTTCATTCATTTTTTTGTCTTTTGTTAGCATCATTTTTGGAAATAGGGTCCTTATAGATGCAGATATACATTATATTTGGGAGAAAAAAATATCAGTAATTGTCAGTAAGGGAGAGAGACAAGACACTATATTTAGTATCCTAAGGGCACATTTCAGGTATACAGCAATGATTCTTATGAGACCCACTGCTTACATACATTACACACACAGATACATACATAGATTTTAGTTTACTTAAAAACTGCAAAGTTTTACCTTACAGAAGAGAATGTGATGCACTTTCAACAATAGTGTTGCCATTGACTGTTCAGTCCACACATCAATGGTATATGCTGTCTGTGGTCATATGGCTTCCCTTCAAACCAAAAAATACTAGGGCAGTTAAGTAAGGACTGAATTGTTGTCCAAAAGATCCCACTTATCTTTACTGTGCTCCTTTTCTGGACAGTCTTCTGGGTGAAATTTTATCAATCTGATTCAATATCTTGTGAGGAATTCATCTCACATCAACATCATTCTGATTTTATGCATCCACTTCTATTTTCTGTATGGGTCTTCTTTGTTGTCTACATTCTAGGCGTTGATAAAGTCCAATAGCAATCAGTAGCCCAAGACCAGCATGAAACATGTATGTAAAGATAGTTTCTTCATCTAACCTTTCCTCTCTTTCATTAATTGTAACTGATTGAAGATAGCATCTTGGAATGTATTGCCATTTGAATCTTTGAATTCAGATTTATGACTAGATCAAAACCTACCCATGGGCTCATAAGGAGGAATGAAGGGGGACTCAAAAGTTGCCTCACTACAGTGTTTAGTGGAAGAGTTGTGATATTCTGGATATAAAACTAGCAATCCTAAAGATAATGGAATGAGGCATCTAGGGATTAACAGGAAAATCTTTTGTACCTTTGTTTTTAAAGCCTATTGGGAACCTCACAATGCTTCTTCTCCTTTTCTAAATAGGATAGTTGTATCTGCACTTGATGAGGCTTCTGGTTCACCAAGTGTTTTTTTTTTTTTCTTCTCCTTCCAAATCTGTAGCTTCATATTTTCCCAAGTCAGCTCCCTTTTCTCAATCATTGAATCTTCTACTGGTTCTTTATCTACTGTAAGGTCTTGAGCCATTAGTAATAGCTTCCAAGCCCACCATCTGAACAAAGGGTGGTGGGCAACACAAATATGGGCATAACTTTAAGAAGTTATGCTGTGATCAAATTGGAAAGAATAAAGTCAAGGTCATTTGGTACTCTACTGATTAAATAGTGCATCTTTTGGACCCTTAGGCCAAATTATTTATATTATATCCATTTTGTTCTGGGGGAGTTTTAAGTCATATTTCTCCACTCTTTTATCCAAAAATAATTTTTTATTAACTTCTAAAGTGGGGTGTGGTAAGGTAGTCCTACTATCAGCACTAAATTGCAATGATTATTCTTCAAAAGGTTACTATTTAATTCATTTATTATTATGATTAATTCATATATTATAATGAGCATCTTTGTATTATAGCATTTTCCCCCTTTGGCCTTTGCTTAAGGGGTTGGCACCATACTCTGAGTCTTTATATTGTTGCCATGAAATACAAACCACCAAGTTCAATCTTCCTCAGAATTCTATAGCTTTTAGGAGCAGCACATGGCTCTCTGCAGAGTCTGGAGATAACACGATTTTGGGTCCTGATATAGGCCAGTTGATTCTTGGCCCTAAAGTTAGTGTTACTCCAAATGGAACCAAGTTGTCCTTGCCCTAAATCCCTCCTCCCCAATTTCAACTTAAGTGTTTCTAGAAAAAAGAAGAGGCTCTAGACACTATATTGGATTTTTGAACAATACTAATCCAAACCAAGGTGAGAGCCACTGGGTTCGTCTCACAAAACTGAAACCAAAATATTATTATTTCCTTTATAAACTGCCAACTTCTAGTAAAAACCCTGGCTAAAGTTTTCAAATATTTGCATGAATCTTGCAGAGATAATTCCTGGTTGAGTTGTGATCCATGGGTGTCCAATAAGTTAGTTATTTCTTAACTCCAGAATAATTTTCCAGACTCCAGGCTGATCCCTTACTGTGGATATTGATCTGAATCTCACTTCTTTGGATCCAGGTTGCTTGGTTTTGACTCTTTTGGCTTGGTAATCTGGTCCATCTCTAGTTTCTTTGGAGAGTCCTCTGTGCTGGTTTGAGTCTTTTGTGGACCCCAGAAAATCCTGTTCTTAAAGTGAACCCATTCCTATGCCTGTAAATCCATTGTAGATGGGAACTTTGATTAGATTAGATCACTTTTTATTAGCTTGTTTCTGTTAAGGTCCTTGAATTAAATTGTGAGAACCAGGGTGGTTCTTAATCCTCTCACTGGAGTGCTTTATATAAATGAAGGACTAAAAAGCCACAGACACACAGAAAAAGCCGCAAGGATGGAGAGAAGGAACCCAGGGGCACAGAGAAGAACCTGGGAGACAGAAAAGCCACAGACAGAGCAGCCCGAAGCAGAACTAGCAATGAGGCCCAGAGGAGAGGGGAGAGAAGACCAGCATTGTACCCTGCCATGTATTTGATTGCCCACAGCTGAGCTCAGAGAGAAAGCATCTTTAGATGAAACCTCCATGTGCCTGATTGCCCACAGCTGCAACTTGGTGAGACAGGATCTCTTGTTGATGTCTTGATTTGGACACTTTGAGGGCGTCAGAACTGTAAGCTTTTTTTTTTTTTTTTTTTAAAGATTTATTTATTTACTTTATCCATTTTAAACTCCCCCTTCCCCATTTGCTGTTTTGTGTCCATTCGCTGGGCAATTCTCTGTGTCTGTTTCCTGCCATCTCTTCTCATCCTCCTCTCCCAGTCTTCACCAGGATTCGATCCTGGAGACCTCCAATGTAGGAAAAAGGTATTCTGCCGCCTGCACCACCTCAGCTCCTGGCTTCTGGAGCTTTCGGAGCATCTCATCTTGTCTCTCCCTGTTACGTCATCATCTTGCTGCATGGCTCCCGGGGCCTGGCGGCTCACCGGCACACAGAACCTGGCAGCCCATGCGCCTTCTATATATATATATATATATATATTTATTTTACCGGGAGGTCCTGGAGATCGAACCCAGGTCCCTCCATATGGCAGACGGACGCCCAACCATTTGGGCCACATCCGCCCCCAGAACTGTAAGCTCTTAATCTAATAAATTTCCTTTATAAATGTCAACACATTTCTGGTACCTTGCTCCCAGCAAACTAAAGCAGTCCTCATTCCTACATGTGCCCACTGTACTGTTGTCAGCTTCCTCCTGGTTTCTAGCTTTGCTGTATATCCTCTCTGATTTGTGAGATCCACACATCTGTGCCCTCTCTCCTTCGTCTGGGCTCCAGTAGGCTGACCTTTATGGACTGTATCAAATAGCCTCCCTTGCCTGCCGGTTTCTGTAGGGTTTGGCCTGTGGGAGACACAGGTAGAAGATTGGAAGGTGGGACAAGATAGGGTTTGGAGTAATTCTTTCCCAGACTCTCTTCTTGTTTGTCTATCTCTTGGCAGTAGCAGTATTCTACTTCCAAAGCCACAGTTTCTATTAGGCAGCCTTTTTCTATGCTACAGGTCTTCTTGGGTCCCAGTAACAGCTCCAGCTCCCTCCTTGTGGTGGGTCAAATAGTGGCCCCCAACAATATCCATGCCCTAATATCTCCCAACCTGTGAATGCTACCTTATTTGGGAAAAGGGTCATTGTAAATGTGATTAAGTTAATGATCTTGTGATAGATTATCCTGGATCATCCCCATAGGCCCTAAATGTAATCACAAATATCCTTTTAAGAGGGAGCCAGGGGGAGATTTGACTACATGTGGAAGAGAATGAGGCCATGTGACAAAAGCAGAGAGAAAGAGAGTCGGAGAGAAGGTGCTCTGCTACTGGCTTTGGAGATGGAGGAAGGGGCTATGATCCAAGGAATGCAAGCAATGAAGCTCTTGATGTTGGAAAATACTAGGAAATGGATTCTCTCCTAAAGCCTCTTGGAGGGAGTGTGGCTCTGCTAATACTTTGATTTTAGCCCTGTAGGACTCATTTTGGACTCTGGACTCCATAACTGTAAGATTAATAAATATCTGTTGGGAAGCAGATGTGGCTCAATAGCTTGGACTCCAGTCTACCATGTGGGAGACCCCTGGTTCAATTCCCGGGGCCTTCTGGTGAAGACCGGCTGGCCCACGCCTGCAGAGAGCTTACAGCCCACGCCTACGGAGAGCTGGCACAGCAAGATGATGCACCAAAGAGAGACAGGCAGACACAGAAGAACACAGCGAATGGACACAGAAAGCAGACAGGGAGTGCAAAGGGCAAGGTGGGGGGAATAAAAAAATAAAAAAAAATAAATCTTAAAAAAAAAAAATCTGTTGTTTTAAACAACTTAGTTTATGACAATTTGTTAAAGTAGCAGTAGGAAACTAATATACTCCCTTTGCCCTTTCAAGCCTAGTGGAAATAGTTCCCTGCTGTTGCTAGTCTTAGGATGTTTAAGGATCCTTTGCCAGTCTCCTTTAACCTGCTTCCACTTTGTAAGATGTCTCATTCATTACATTCTCTTAAATTACCTTTTAGGGTAGGCAGTTTGTTTCCTGCTGGGATCCTGCCTGAAACACTTCTACCCTCTGCTGATATGCTTTTATGCTGAGGCCAAGGCCATGATAACAATGGCAGGAAGTTCTCATTTAAATTTTCAGTGAGTTCCCCGAGGGCAAGGACAGTGGCTTTTGTTTTGTTGTGCTTGTTTTATAAATGGATTAATTGGTGTAGTAACAGTTGTCTCCTGTGTTTGGGAAAAGTACCATTGGTGCAAGAAATGAAAGAATCTTAAAAGAGTGTTATTTACATTTGTGCAAATATACCGTATGATCTGAACTACCCATAATCTAGTAAGTCTTACAAGAATAGTCTTTATATTGTCAAAGCAAAGGTTTACCTTGCCAAGTACAATATGAAAATAAACTAAATACTGAAAGAGTTCAATCTTAAAATGTTTTAAATACGCGTAGTTTGAAACACAGGCTTTCTGAAAAATTTTTCTTCTTCATTTGCAGCTTGTAAGGGCCTAGGCTCGAAAGTGCGGATTGTCTCATATTATTTAACACAATGCTCAAGGTCAAATAGTTTATCTTGTGGTATGTCAGTACTACTAAAAAAAATTTAAAGTCAGTTTGTGGTTTTGTAGCTTTAGAAGATAAATATATTATATGATATTAAGCTGAGGCCCGGAATTAGTAAGCTGCAGAACTTCTACCGCTATGCCCTTATAGTATAACAAAATGCATTATCCTCTGGAGGATTGATTTAATAGCTTTTATAGATCTGAACCAAGCAATTATTCCAAAACCCCAGCTATTCTGACCTTTCTCATCATTGTTGTTACTACTATAAAAAGCATTTTGCACATAGTGCTGGGCACTGACTGGTAACTTAAGCTCACACTATTCCTAAACTTGAACTAAGCTTTAATCTTTTGCTGTAGTTCTTCTGTTCTGAAAGTTGCTAAGAGAAACTAAAAAGCAGCAGGTAGAGCTTTGAAAGTATGTTAAAGAATGTTTTATATGTGTTCAGTGACATACTTATCTTTCTTTTTATTTGTGGGGCTCTTGATTGGTTGATTGATTGATCTACAATCTTCCACATAACAAATTTCTACTCCTGACACTGGCTGTTGATGTCCATCCATCTACTCTTCTTGAGCATATTTTATTTTTTTATAGCACTTCTTACCTACAGAAAGTATCCTGCTTAATATATTTATTTATTTTTGAAATCATCTGTCTTCTTCACAAGAATGTAAACTCCATGAGGACTGGTACCTGCTATATTCCTAGGTCCTTGAAAAGTGCATGGCATATAGTTAACGGCTCAAAAAATATTTGTTAAATGAATCATGACTAGATCAACTTTGGGCCTTTAGGTGGTCAAGTTGTGGCACAGGTTATCTTGGTGACAGATATGTTTATAACATTACATATTTTGTCTGAAAAGACATTTGGTGGGAAACAAGATACCTTAGTGTGTTGGGCCAATAAATATGTCTCTGATAGAGTTCATCATCAAAGTAGATCTCGACTTGAGGTGTGCACCATCCGTCCAGAGAAGTTTCTCTGCTCAGGAGCCAGGGATAAGTGCTTTTTACTACGGATGCTTTACTTTAAACAATTTAAAAACAATGCTATAACTCCCACCCCTTGTACTCCCAGAGTCAGATCAAGGATTAAAAAGCTCCAGGAGTTTCCATTCTCAGTGGAAAATTGGCTGTCACTTGGAACGAGATCTATACTAACTGATTTTGCCGTGCAATTGGGTTCTTAATGAAAGCAGCATAAAACAAAACTGCACCCCTCTGTATTTCATTTGTGCATCTTGTACCTGGAATAAAATGTAACTGCTGTAAATCTTTAAATTGGGTTCAATAAAGCAATAATACTGTACTGTGCAAACTGACCATTTAGTTTAACGACTGATTTGTTACACCATTAACTTGTCCTCTGTGTTGTCTTAAGGCTCTTTGCTAACTGAGTGGTTGTTAACTACTGTAATGAATAGATTCTTCCAAGGGGAGAATCATTTTAAACTGGGAAGTTAGTGATATCTCTGACTGACACCTTAAAGGTGGCCATGGATAGATTTTAAAGTTATAATGTTTGATCATGAAGGCATTGTAAGATATCAAAAATTGCTTTGGAAATTAAGTGAAAGGAAGGGCATGTAGAATCTTATTAATGGCTTTACCATATCCACATTACATGTCAGATTTCTTAGCTGCTACTTAAAAAATCTCTGTAGTCCAACTACATGGTTTGGAAATGTAGTCCTATTATTAGGAGTAGCAGCCATGGTATTTATTTTCTCTTTTTGACTCATCTGCTCTCTGATATAAAAATATCCCTCACATTCTCTGAAGAAACAGATGAAGCTATGGAGACACTCAATTCAGAATAAGAATAATCTGGTGGAAAGATGCAGATACTCAGAGAAACCTTAGTCAGGGAGGCACAGGACAAAGAACAGAAAATTTGAAACCAGTCCTTATTCCTTGAGTGGAGAAAGTCACAGGTAGTGCTGTCTGAACAGCTATGTCAGAAATAATATTTCCATGTCTTTATGTCATGCACTTGCATCAGCTTTTATAGAAATGTAACCCACACCTTTTGTTTTATAGAAGAAACTCCAATGCATTCTACTTTGAGTTTTTGTAATATACCAGGGCCTTTTTCTGCTGCAAAGCAGATTCATCTCAGTATTCTTTTAGAAAGCAAGCTCTCTGGCAGTTTTGGATATGTGCTTTACCAAGATTATATTAGTATCTAATCTTTCAAAAACATATTAAATGAAAAAAAAAAAAAAATGAAGCCATAAAAACGTTAGAGGAAAATGTCCATGAATATTTATATAATCCTAAGGGTTTCTTGAAAGGCTTTCTCAGCATGGTATCAAAGGCAGAATTTACAATTGAAATGTTCATGAAATTCTACATAAAAATTAAAAACAAACTTCTGAATGCAAAGCAACAATGAAACATATTAAAAGACAAACTAGAAACTGGCTAGCAATATTTCTCCACAACAGGGTAAAGGTTAATATGCTAAATGTAAGAAGAGCGCTTATAAATAAATAAGGAAAATTTGGAAGTAACATAAATAACCAACAATAGAGGACTGAAAAATAAATTATTGAACATTCCATAAAATAAAAGTCATCATTAGAAATGTAGTTCTGTGTCCTTGACATTGAAAGATATTCAAAATATTACTAAATGAGAAAGGCAGTTACAGAGAAGACTATAAAATAAGATAAATATGTTTATATTTTTATTAAAAGTTAAATGAATAGTTTAAAATTCTGGAAAGCTAAATAATAAAGTGTTTATTATGATCATCTGTAGTTGGTAATGTCTTGGGTGATTTTTAAGTATTGCTCTAATTCATCTAAAATGAGCATGAATTACTTATATAAAACTAAAAAGAATTACATGAATGTGCATTAAATAATTGTGGCTATATCATGGATGTCAGGCTGCTGCTACTTTTTACCCCTTCTATTATTATTTTTATCTATTTGTTTGTTAGAGAAGTAGGTTTACAGAAAATCGTGCAGTAAATACAGTGTTCCCTAAATACCCTCCTCAAACACAGTATTTTCCCTATTAACACTTTACAGTAGTGTGGTATTTTTGTTAAAATTGATAAAACAATCTTACTTAAATTATACTATCAACTATAGTCTACATCTATAGTTTACATCACAAACAGTGAACCCTAATATATAGTCCTTTGTTTATTTTTTAAATTTTTATTCTGGTAACATATATATGTAAAATGTCCCTTTTTAACCACATTCAAATATATAATTCAGTAGTGTTAATTATATTCACAATGTTGTACTATTTCACCCCCATCCATCACCAAAACTTTTCTATCACCCCAAGCATAAACATTCTAGCAGTCAAGAATTAACTTGTCCTTAGGAAAACTCTGTTCTAGTTTCTGAACTCTATGAATTTGTATTTCATATCAGTGAGGTTATACAATATTTGTTTTTTTTGGGCGGGGGGTGGTTTGGGTCTAACTTATTTCACTCAACACAATGTCTTCAAGGTTTATTCACATTATCACATGTATCAGAATTTCATTCCTTTTTGGCTGAATAATATTCCATTGTATGTATATACCACATTTTGTTTTTCTATATACATCTGTTGATGAACACTTGGGTTGCTTCCATCTTTTGGCAATTGTGAATAATTCCACTATGAACACTGGTATGCAACTATCTTTTTTAGTCACTGCTTTTAATTTTTTTGGGTATATACCTAGAAGTGGAATTGCTGGGTCATTTGATAATTCTATACTTGACTTTCTGAAAAACTGCCAGACTATTTTCCACAGCGGCTGCACTATTTTACATTTCCACCAATAATGAATGAGTGTTCCTATTTCTCTCCATCTTTTCCAATACTTACTATTTTCCTTTTTAAAAATGATAGCCATTCTAATGGGTGTGAAATGGAATCTCATTGTGGTTTTGATTTGAATTTCCCTAATGGCTAATGATGATCGTCATCTTTTCATGTGTTTTTTTATGGTTTGGTTTTTTTTTTTGGCTTTTTTTTTTTTGGCCATTTGTATATCTTCTTTGGAGAAATGTCCATTTAAATCATTTGGGTTGTTTGTCTTTTTGTTGTTGAGTTGTAGGATTTCTTTAAATATTCTGGATATTAAACCCTTATAAATACATGATTTCAAAATATCTTCTCCCACTCCATTGGTTACTTTTTACTTTCTTGATAAAGTCTTTTGCTGTACAAATTTTTTAATTTGATGAAGTCCTATTCTTCTATTTTTTTGGTGCTCTTTATTTTTTATGTATGTATGTATGTATGTATGTATGTATGTATTTATTTATTTAGAGGTACTGGGGATTGAACCCATGAACTCATACATGGGAAGCAGGTGCTCAACCACTGAGCTACATCTGCTCTCCTGTGCTCATACTTTTGATATGAAGTCTAAGAAACCATTGCCGAGCACAAAGTCCTGAAGATGCCACCCTATGTTTACTTTTGGGAGTTTTATAGTTTTGGTTCTTATATCTTTGACCCATTTGAATTGCTTTTTGTATATGGTGTGAGGTAGAGGTCTACCTTGATTTTTTAAAATATGGATACCCATTTGTAAAACATTTGTTGAAGAGACTATCCTTTTCCTATTGAGTGGACTTGGCACCCTTGTCAAAAATCAGTTGGCCACAGATGTAAGAATTTGCTTCTGAATTCTCAATTTGATTCCTTTGGACTATATGTCTGTTCTGGTGCCAGTACCATTCTGCTTTAATTACTGTAGCTTTGTAATAAGGATTAAAATAGGGAAATCTGTGTCCTCCAACTTCATTCTTATTCAAGATGGGTTTTGCAATTTGGGGCCCCTTACACTTCCATATAAATTTGATGATTGGCTTTTCCATTTCTACAAAGAAGGCTGATGGAATTTTTATTGGAACTGTATTAATTTATAAATTGATTTGAGTATTTCTATGTAAATGATCAAGATATCTGCAAATAGGGAAACTTTTTCTTCTTCCTTTCCAATTTGGATGCCTTTTATTTCTTTTTTTTTCCTAATTTTTCTGGCTAAAGCTTCCCATACAGTGTTGAGTAAGAGTGGTAACAGTGACATCCTTGTCTTTTTCCTGATCTTAGAGTGTACGCTTTCAGTCTTTCACCATTGAGTATGATGTTAGCAATGGGTTTTTTCATATATATTCCTTTTATCATGTTGAGGAAGTATCCTACTATTCCTGGTTTTCTAAGTGTTTTTATCAAGAAGTGGTGATCTATTTTGTCAAATGTCTTTTCTGTGTCAGTTGAGGTGAACATGTGGTTTTTTTCCCCTTTGTTCTATTAATGGGGTGTATTACATTAATTGATTTTCTTATGTTGAACCATCTTTGCATTCATGGATAGATACCACTTGATTATGGTGTGTAGTTTTTCTAATCGGCTATTGGATTTGGTTTGCTTGTCTTTTATTGACTTTTGCATCTATATTCATAAGAGATATTTGTAATTTTATTTTCTTGTGGGATCTTTATCTGATTTTGGTATTAGGGATATGTTGGCCTCATAAAATGAGTTAGGAAGTATTCCCTGCTCCTCAATGTTTTGGAAGAGTTTGAGCGGATTGGTGTTATTTCTTTTTGGAATGTTGATAAAATTCACTAGTGAAGCCATCCATCCATTCATGGGCTTATTTATTGTTGGAAGTTTTTAATTACTGATTTAATCCCTTTAGTAGTTATTGTTTTGTTAAGATCTTCTATTTCTTTTTTTTTTTAAATTTTTAAAAGATTTTATTTATTTATTCATTTATCCCCCCTTGCTGCTTGTGCTCGCTGGGTCAGCTAACCACGCCGTGCGGGCGGGCTTGCCTTCACCAGGAGACCCTGGGAACCGAACCCGGGGCCTCCCATATGGTAAACGGGAGCCCCACTGATTGAGCCACAGCCGCTTCCCCTTCTATTTCTTTTTGAGTCTGTGCAGGTAGTATGTATGTTTTTAGGCATTTGTATTGTACCATTTTGAGTCCCTTCTCATTTCTTTCTGTATATATTCTTCATGTATAATTTTTGTGGTTACCATGGGGGTTAAATTTAACATCCTAAATCTATAACAATCATGTTTGATTTGATACCAATTTAACTTCAATAGCATACATATTCACTGTATCTATATATTTCTGTCCCTTCACCATTTTGTTGTACTTTTTTCAAATTATATCTTTATATATTGTGTGTCCAAATCCATAGACTTATCATCACTTTTTATATATTTGCATTTTAGAAACTATGAGAGGTAAAAAAATATAGTTACATACTAAAAAAAAAAAAACAGTAAGACTGGCATTTATAATTACCCATTTGGTTAGCTTTACTGGAGGTCTGTATATCTCTTTGCCACTTTTATTCACAATCTAGTTTCCATTCCTTTCAATATGAAGAACTCCTTTTAGCATTGCTTAGAGGGCAGGGCTAGTGGTGACAAACTCCATTAGATTTGTTTATCTGGGAATGTCTTAATCTCGTCCTCACTTTTGAAAGGCAGTCTTGCAGGATGTAAAATTCTTGGTTGACAATTGCTTTCTTTCAGTACTTAAGTATTTTGCCACACCACATTCTTGTCTCTCTGGTTTCTGATTAGAAATTGGCACATAATCTTATTTGGGCTCCCTTGTACATAGTATATTGCTTTTCTCTTTCTGCTTTCAGAACTCTTTCCTTTTCCTTGGCATTCAACAGTTGACTACTATGTGTTTGAACTTGGTTCTCTTTTAGTTTATACTTTTAGGGTTTCATTGGGCTTCCTGAATGTACATATTCATGTCTTTTGCTAAATTTGGGAAGTTTTCTGCAATGATGTCTTTGAGTATTTCCTCTGTCCCTTTCTCTCTCTCTCTCTTGTCCTTCTGGAAGTCCCATAAAGTTCCATATTGGTAGGCTTGAAGGTATCCCACAGTTCTTTTAGGTTTTGTTCACTCTTTTTTATTCCTTTTTTATTTTTTGGCTCCTCAGCCTGAATAATTTCAATTCTCTTGTGTTCAAGTTCATTGATTCTTTCTTCTGCCAGCACCAATATACTGTTAAAACCTTCTAGGGATTTTTTTTTTTCTTTCAATTATTGTGATCTTTGATTCTAGTATTTGTCTGGTTCCTTTCAAAATTTTCTCTCTCTTTATTGAGCTTCTCATAGTGTTATTCATTGTTCACTTAAATATCCTTTAGTTCTTTCTCTGTGCTTTCCTTTATCTTCTTGTGCATACCTAGGATCATTTTTCTAAATTCTTTGTCCACTATGTCCAAACTGTGGTTTTCTTCACTGATAGTTTCTGGGTTTTTATCTTATTCCTTTGAATGGGATATCAATTCCCATTTCTTTATTTGTATTGTTATCTTTTGTTGCACACTGTACATTTTAATATTTTAAAATGTTTACTCTGGGATTTTGTCCTTGTTCTGTCTCTTCCTTAAGTTTGTATCCAGCTAATGACATGAGATTTCCTCAAATGCTGAAAGGCAAACAAACAAACAAACAAAGAAACCCAAAATCCACTTTTCACAGTCTTTACAAATAGGTTCTGCATTGGCTCCCCTTCAGCATTTAGTTCTCCTCTAAAGATCAGTCTGAGGCAAAAGTGAAGTGCAAAGTTCTTTCTGTCTTTTCTGAGCCTGCATCTTATCTTGGACTGTTGCTACCTTCTGACCTTTGGAATTTTCTGTTTACAGGAAATTTCATACCCCCTCTACTTCCTATGAACTAGAAGCCATGTGCTCTATTGTATAAGTTAATGCAGGTAATCCTTTCCCCTAGGCTGCCTTGACTTGTTTCTTACATTGCTTTAGTAGTCTGCAAGGTGTGTCTGCCTGCAGGACAAGTTCTGGGAGGGTGAATCAGAGATGAGTTTCTAGGTTCAGTCTTTTAGGCTGCCATCCAATAGACTAGCATCAATATACAGTTACTTCAGTGTGTGCATAGGGGTTACTCTTCTTCCTATGGAACAGCCCAGTTATCTACAATGGGAGCAACAGGCTGGTTCCACACTGTGCTTGCGAAGGGGTGGGAGAGAGACTAGCAAGGGCATCATGAGCTTCTCCTACTGTGTTTTTGTTTTTGTTTGCAAGAGAAAGCAGATTTATTAATCTTGGCTGAAGGACCGGAGATGGGGATCTCAAATCTGTAGGGAGCATCTCCTACAGGTTTTTAAAGCTAGGTGTGTGTCTTGATTTGACACTCGCCCAGTTATTGAAACCCTTTAACTGTTTTCTGGAGTTCTGAGAGGGAATGGCACCTTGGAATATGTTATTATGCTGCCATCTTGATTGACAGGAAGCTCACATTCCTATTTTTATTTTATTTTTGATGAATTACCAATAGAAGTCCTATCAAGTAGTTACCTTTGGAAACCATATTAAACCTTCCACATTCCTGAGGGCATAAGTTGGTATTTAAGGTTTCTATGAATAGGATATATGACAATCAACTGGAATCTGGACATCCAGAAACTTACAGAGAAGTGAAATTCATGCATCTGCTGCTTGTATTTATACACTAGGGAGGACCACAACCCAGAAATGATGCTACTGTACACTACTGTTGCTCACACTGGGTAATTAAAAGTCTCTGACCATAAACTTCCTGTTCCACCACAGCTGTGTTGATATAGCTCCATGCCAGGAGCATAGCCAGAGAAACAATTAGATGGAGCACTGATATCAAAACAGGTTGCTGCCAATTGACTACTTTCTCTATATGTCTCATTGTGGTCTACCACAAATATTTTAAATTGGTATTGAATGCACCAAACCTTGCTTTTATATAGGTTTCTCTAATATTCTTTTTCATAGAGGCAGTATGGTATTATGTTCAACTAAATTATTATTGTGGGTGCCTGAACCTGTGTTCAAATCCTATCATTACCACTTACTATGTATAATCTTGGGCAACTCACTTAACTTCTCTGTATTTTGGTTTCCATATATGTAAAATGGAGTTGATACTACTACCCACCTCATCAAGTCGGAGGATTAGATGGGATAATATGTGTAAATAACCTAAGGCAGCAATTGGCTGATACTAAGTACTCAGTGAATGTTTATAACCTGTTGAAAAAGCCCACGTTTAGAGAACATCTTCAGTCATTGCATGTTTCCATGAGTAGTTGAAAGGGGATGATTCACATACATCTGTGGAATTCTAACTATGTGGTAGCCACTTCATGTTTAATCTTTTAAAATACCCTAGAAGTAGTATTGTTTTCTATTTTCTAGATAAAGATATGAAGATACTCAGGTTTAACAGGACCTGTTCTTTTCCACTCCACCCTCTCTCTAAACATTATGTTGAGCTTCCTGCTCCAGCATCCCAGCAAATCCACAGCTGGGGTCATTCAGCAATCCCCTTGCCCTCAGCAGAACTGACCCTCTTCACGGGGCATTTTGAAGAGCCCTGAGTATGAAGCACATGCTAAGAATTGCTATGATACTGCTCTGGTTTTTTACCACAGTTATAGTAAGTGACGTTTTACCCAATCTTGGTGAACAACCCCCTGCTTAGAACTTCATATCCTCTGGTTTTGGGTACTGCCTTCTGTTAATCATCTCAGCTTCCTGCTGCCACCTGAACCTCTACCTGTTGTGTACCTTCTCCTCCACCCTGTGCTCTGCTTAGCCCACTTGTAGGCCAGCCATTGACAAAAGCTACCTGCTTGCTTGGGCTTCTGCCTAATGCCTTCAGTGTATCACCAGTCAATGCAGATTTTGTCATTGCTGGGGCATCATTGGACCTAAAGTCTGCTCCCTTTATTAGCTCTGTCAGGCCTATAGATCTTTCCATATCTGGCCATGTTGCCAAAAACAAAGTTCTGGCTCTGGTGTCAGTCTGTTCATGCCAGAATTATCTTCTCAGCCTCTTTAGTGACTAGCCAAAACATAAACTCTTCATCCCACCCCATGAGGGTAGAAGTGGGTTCTATCATGGTCCTGACTTATCATTACCATAGGACCATTTTCACATCTGTGCATGTGGGGAGCCTGGCAATTATCCATATGGAAGATGCTTCTTGTTTCTGATGGAGGATGATATTGAACTGACCTTCTCAACTTGTATGTACAAAGCTAAAATAGCACATTTCACTTGGGAATAATAAGATTGTTTATAAATTGTATTGATTTCTCAAACCTTTAATGTTTAAATATTTTTCATCAGCTGTCAAGAGATAAAGATGCCCATAGAAAGCAGAATGAACTAAATAGCAAAGTCAGTTCTCTGACTAGAGCAGAAAACTGCATTATTTGAAATTCTCTTGCCTATCTCCTATAAAACCAAAAACATGCAAAAATAACCTCTTGTTTGCATATAAAATAGCTATATAAAATTGGTCTACAGCTTATCTCATGCTGTAAACACAATGAAAGGAGAAAATACACATTTGTATGTACAGCTTATGTTGAAAAGTCTTATTAAACCCAAATTATGCATTTTCATTCAGGAAAAACTTTTCCACTAATAGAAAACTGCAGCCATTTTGCTTGGCAGAACATTCCAAAAGTTCACATGTAGGAAGCACTTTGCTATGTTTATACAAGCTGTTGGCTACATTGCAAAACAAAGAATTTGATGAAAATACCATTTTCAGCCTTCTGTGGAATGTGGCTACACTTCTGAGAAAGTCTCAATTTTGAGGTTGGTAGAATGTGAATCTTGGACAAAAACCTTTAAATCAGAATCTCATTTATGACTGACTGATATTTTTAAAGGGCAACCACAGATATTTCTTATTTACCAGGGTACACTCTGAATTTTGTTTGTTTTAAACATTATTTTCTTTTTCAACTATAGCACTCCAGAAGCACCCACCCTACCTCCTCCCTGCCTGCCCATTGGAAATCATGATCTTGATTTTAAACTTGGTTTTAAATATGTTTTTGCCTGTTTTTAAAAATTTTTTGATATTTGTATAAATATAAACTTAATATATAAAACACAATATAGAGTCTTTGATTTCTGACTTTTTTCACCCTCAATATTCTGCTGATGAATTTCAAAATTTATTTATTTATTTTTTACATCTTACCTCATTGTGGAATTAATAGATAGTTCTTGGACCTGGGACCCATTCTGAGCGATAGTGGAATAAAGCTTGCAAACTGGAGGTCTAATGACTGAGTTCAACTCATATTTATGTTTAGTTTGGCCTGAAGAACTTTTAAAATTGGATAAAAAATCCAGACATCTCACATTTTAAAAATACAGCTTTTCCTGAAAAGTGAAAAGTTTCTGGCAACCCACACTATATCAACAATTGTTTGGAGGTAAGTAGCAGCTGCCTCTTTTAAAGGGAGCACATAGCCTTCAGTTGGCCACAGTTCCAACCCCTGCCTCTGGTCTTACCCCTAGTCAGATTCATTCATTTAAGCTACCTGCTTGGCTCCAAAAGGCATTTGAATCTGTGTACCCTTTCCCAGGTCTTCTTGAAATAGGCTTCTTGAGTATTTTCCTAGTCACACTACAGCAAAAGGCCATTCCGCAAAGGTCAAAGGAACCCATCCAGCATTGTGCAGTTCTGTGATCAAAGCTGTGAAGTTTTTACAAAACATTACTGTGAATCCTTAGGTAACTCACACACTTTCTGGTGAGTGGTTAAGACACTTCAAATCTATATGGGTTAAAATCTTTAGATACATGCAGGTGCTATAAATATGAAATTTTATCTATTAATTTAAAAGTGTTACAGGATAACTACTAGCTTTTTCTTTTTTAACTTTTTCTTTTTAAATAATTTCAAACTTTAGGAGGAAAGTTGGAAAAATTATAAAAAAAAATGCACATAACTCCAATATACCCCCTAACCAAATACCCAGATTTACCAACTTTTAACATTTTGTGACAATTGTTATATCATTCCTTCTTTTTATCTCTATCATCTATCATCTTTTTATTTTTTTAAATATTTGAGAGTAGATTGCATATATAATACTCCTTGAACACTTAATACTTTCATGTATATTTCTTAAGAACAAAGATATTCACTTACGTAACCTCAATAAGTAAAGTTATCAAGTTCAAGACCTACTAGTTTTTTGTTGTTTAGTTTTTCGTGGCCAATAGATATAGAAAGTAAAACTGCTCCTGCTTTTTTTTTTTTTTAACATTTGGAAGAGATGCTCCAAAATAGAAAGCTTATGGGACTGTTATTTCATAACAGTAGTCATCTTCAGATTGTTTTTGTGCTTATTCCCCCTAAAAGAATCTTGAAAAGCCATATATTCCTATTTCTGTTTAAAAATGACATCTTTGGTTTTGTATCAGAAGTTGAAATTGTTACAAAGGGAAAAATATGCAGTGTATTGCAGATATTAACATTTTAGAATAAAACTATTACATCACTTTTTTCAGTGTATTCAATGGGATCCAAATACCATAGTGATCAGATATCCATCACCATTCATTTAACATACATAGCATATACAACTTAATATTTCCCATTTTATCTACTCTCAATTATATAATTCAATGGTGTTATTACATTTACCATGTTTTGCTACCATCACCACCTGCATTACCCCAAATTTTCCAAACAGAAACTCTGTACCAATTAATTATTAACTTCCCATTCCTCCTCCCCCTCCGCTTGGTAACCTGTCTTGTTTCTGACTTTGTGAATTAGCATATCCTAATTGTTTCATGTACTTGAGATCATACAACATTTGTCTTTTTTTGCCTGGTTTATTTCATTCAACATGATGTCTTCAGGGTTCATCCATGTTGTAGCATGTTTTAGAATGTCATTCCCTTGTATGTTGGATGGTTAATTTCATGTGTCAGCTTGACTAGGTTATGGTGTCCAGTAATTTGGCCAAGCAAACACTGATCTTACTGTTACTGTGAGGGTATTTCATGGATTTAAATCATTAGTCAGTTGATTGCATCCATGGCTGATTACATCAACATTAGAAGGAGGTTATCTTCAGCAATGAAAGAAGTCTTATCCAATCAATTGAAGGCCTTAAAGGGGGAATTCCTGATTTCAGCTGAGAGAAGAATTTCTTTTTCTACTTCAGTCAGCCAGCTTCTCCTGGGGAATTAAATGTCATCACCGAGTTCCCAATTTGTGGCCTGCCTTGTGGAATTTGGGCTTGCCAATCCTCATGGTTTTGTGCACCAATTCCTATAATAAACCTCTTAATATTTACATATATATCTTGTTGGTTCTGTTTTTCTGGAGAACCTTGACAAATACAGATAATTGATACTGAGAGTAGTTCTTGAGAAGCAGAATCTTAAGGATGAGATTTCTGGGTTTTTCTGGAGATTTTGGAATTGCTTCTCTGATATGATTAGATTAAAAAGCACTTATGAGTTTATTTCCCAGTGATTAAGAGGACACTGATAATCCATGACAGAAATTGGCAATAGAGATATGCAAAATATTATCATTGGATACTGCTACTCAAATGCTTACAAGAGGCAAGACTCTGGGTGACACTGTGTTTGATTCTTTAGCAGTTTTTTGGAGTTAAAAAGTGTAATGTTGGCTGGTTGTTGCTAAATATGCTGGATACAGTTGTTAAAGGAAAGGATGAGCTCAGGGCTTCAAACTTCCAGCTCAAGTATTTCATGAAGGAATTGAAAGTGTGTATGTGTGCCCTGAAAGAAACTTTTATTTCTTGTACCTGCAGACTTGAGATTTCTGAAAACCAAGCACAGTCTCAGTGTGTGAGTGGCTAAGTTACAACATAAATTGAATTCCCAACCTGGCATAGTGTCTGCTGTCACAGTGAAGGGATTGGCTGGAAAGGAATGGGACTCTGAAAACTGGAATGGGAACATGTGGGCTGACATTGAAACCCTAGATTCTGCTGAGTCTTTTTTTTTTGCCAGAAAAACTTGTTATGGTCTGCCCTAAGGAATCAACCACCCAACCTCAAGTATGCCCTGAGGGAAGAGCCATAACACCTCTTTCTGCTGAACAGATTAACCTGATGAATCTGTTTCATCAGATGAAATTGTAGTAGAATGCCCTGAGTTAGTTGGTTTGCAAGACTCTGCTAATCTTCTCATGATCTATCCCCACCTGCCCTGTTTTCTTCCACACCTATAACTAGACTGAAGTTCCAACAGGCCCAAAAAGGTGAGGTTCAGAGTATGACCCATGAGATACACTCCAAAAAACTGCATGAATTTTCCAATTTGTTTAAACAGAATTCAGGGGAATATGTGTGGGGAATATTAAGGGTATGGGAATAAAGTTGGATCAGGCCGAATTTATTGATATGGGCCCGCTAAGCAGATATTCTGGATTCAATGTTATAATTTGAGGGATTAGAAAGTGCTCTAACAGTTTGTTAGGGTGGTGGGCTGAAGCATGGACCAAAAGGTGGCCTAAATTACTTGAAGTTGAAATGACAGAATTACCCGGGTATAATGTAGATGAGAAGAGACAAAGGCTTAGAGAGATTGGAACGTTAGAGTGGATTTATCACGTAAGACCTGCTTAGCCATGCAAGAATGTCCAGAAGACACACTTTTCACCAGGACTGTGAAGAAAAAATTTGTGAGAGCAGCTTCATCATACCTGAAGAACTCTGTGTTCACTCTTCTCTGTAGGTCTGATATTATGGGTCCTACTGCCACAGAACTTGGATCCTTAAATATAATCAGAATAATCATATCCCAGGTTGGTAGGAGCCAAGTGGTGGCACTTATATGCCAAAGACAAAATGGGTGTGGCTACCATAATGTACAGCAGAATCAAAGCAGTAATTAGAGTAGTCTGAGATACAGAGACCTATGGCATTAGCTAGTTGACTATGTGGTCCCTAAAAATGAAATAGTTGGGAAGTCTACTAAATTCTTCCTTTGTTTGTATAAGCACAAGAGTTTTAGTTCAAGTGAATAAAAGTCTACTCTGAATCACAAAACCAGAGTCCCAGTCCCTCAATCAATTCCCAGACTTGAGACAGTTTTTAAACTCAGAACCCTTGAATTAAGAGGAGGCCTGATCTTCTTGGGGAGGGACCCTACTACACTGCCAAAAATTTATACTGTTAATATTCTCCCAGCCTTCCCCAAACAGACCTACAGCCTTTTAGCAGGGTGACTGTGACTGTACATAGGGGAAAAGGAAATGATGAGACAGTTTAGTGATTATTAGATACTGACTCTGAACTGATATTAATTCCAGGAGTCCCAAACATCACTGTGGTCCACAAGTCAGAGTAGGGGCTTATGGATGTCAGGTGATGAATAGTGTTACAGCTCAGGTTCTATTTCACAGTGTGTCCAGTGTGTCCCTGAACCCATTCTGTAGTTATTTACCCAGTTCTGAAATGTGTAATTGGAATAGACAAATTTAGCCCCTGGCAGAATCCCCACATTGGTTTCTTGACTTGTGGAGTGAGGGCTACTATTGTAGAAGGGCCAAGTAAAAGCCACCAGAACTGCCTCTACCTAGCAAAATAGTAAGCCAAAAACATTACCGCTCCTAGGGAGAGTGCAGAAATTGGTGTCACCATCAAGAACTTAACAGAAATTAATGACACCATCAAGGACTTGAAAGATGCAGGAGTGGTGACTCCTCCCACACCCCCATTCAACTCACCTTTGGCCTGTGGAGAAAACAGATTTATCTTGCAGGATGACAGTGGATTATTGTATATTTAACCAGGTGGTGACTCCAATTATAGCTGATGTTTCAGATCTGGTGTCTTTGCTTGTGCAAATCAACACATCCCCTGGTACCCAGTTTGCAGCTATTTATTGCTAAAGACCACCAGAAACTGTTTGCTTTCAGCTGGCAAGGCCAGCAATACCTTTACTGTCCAATCTCAAGGGTATATCAACTCTCCACCCCTATGTCATGATCTAGGGAATTTGTTTGCCTTTCCCTTCCATAAGACATCACACTGGTCCACTATATTTATACCTTTATACTGATTTGAACTAGTGAATAAGAAATAGCAACTATAGATTTATTTGTAAGACATTTGTGTGTTAGAGAGCAGGGGATAAATCTCTCCTCCCCATCCCCTCCCCCCCAATTCAGGGTCCTTCCACCTCAATGAAATATCTCGATGTTCAGGGGTGCAGGGCATATTGAGATATCCCTTCTGAGGTGAAGGATAGCTGTTGCATCTTGTCACTCCTACAACCCAAAAAGAGGCACAATGCCTAGTTGGCCTCTGGATTTTGGTGACAACATATTCCTCATTTGGCTACTATGGCTCATTTACTGAGCGACACAAAAAAGCTGCTTGTTTTGAGTAGAGACTGGAACAAAAGGAAGCTTTGTAACAGGTCTAGACTGCCATGCAAACTGCTATGCCATATGGCCCAGCAGATCCAATGATGCTGAAAGTGTCAGGGGCAAATAGAAATGCTATTTGGAGCCTTTGGGAAGCCCCTATATGAGACTTACAGTGTACAACTCTTAGGATTTTGGAGCCAGGGTCTGCTATCCTCTACAGATAACTACCATTCTTTTGAGAAATAGCTTTTGGCCTGTTAACTATGCCTTAATAGAGACTGAATTCCTAACCATGGCCACCAAGTTACCATGAGACCTGAGTTGCCTATCATGAACTGTTCTCTGACCCACCAAGATTTAAATTTGAGTGTGCACAGCAGCACTCAATCACCAAATAGAAGTGGTATTGGGCTTGAGCAATCCCTGAAGTAAGTCTGTTACCCGCAGAAGTGTCCCAAATGCCTATAGCTCCCTCTCCTGCCACATTACCTTCTCTTTCCCAGCCTGCAGCTATGGCTTCAAGTGGAGTTCCCTACAATCAGTTGAGTCAGGAAAAGAAAACTCGGGCCTGGTTTATAGACTGTTATGAATGATATACAAGAACCACCCAATAGTAGACAGTTGCAACATTGGAACTCCTGTTTGGACATCCCTGAAGGACAATGGTGAAGTGAAATACTCCCAGTGGGCAGATCTTTGAGCATTTTGCTTGGAAGGAGAAACGTACCCAAGTATGCTCATAGGGGTTACTCTGCTCTCTCTGGTATAGGGCTGGGGACTCACAGTGAGAGCCCAGATTGGCTCCACATTGTTCTCAGGGGTTGTAGGAAGGGCAAACCTTTTTTCTTGATTTGGCATTTTCCCTGTTACTGCAACCCTTTATCTGTTTTCTGGAGTGCTAAGGAAGATGGCTCTGCCAGTTTTTGCTAGTTATTCAAAGATTCTGCTGGGGAATGGATCCCTGGAGTGTCCTATGATATCATCTTGGTCAGTTAGATGTCTCTGATCAGTGTTATTTTCAGCACCTGGTATTGTCAGTCTTCTTAATTTTATCCATGTAGTCATTATGTAGTGGTATCTTATGGTTTAATTTTTGTTTTTTTGATGACTAACAAGGTTATGCTCTTTTTATGTGTTTATTGACCGTTTCTATTTCTTCTTTTCAGATGCGCCTATTTAAGTCTCTTGCCAATTTTTCTATTGGCTTGTTTGTGTTTTTCTCATTGGTTTTCAGTATTTCTGACTTAGTCCTTTTTTGTATATATTTATTGCAAATGTATTCCATCATTCTTTGGGTTATTTTAAATGTATTAATTTTAATGCTGTCTGATATATCAGTCATTTCATTTTTGTACTCTGTTTATGAAATCTTTGCCTACTCAATGTCATGAAAATATTCTCTTTTAAAATATTTTAAAAGCCTTTGTGGAAGAACTAGAGTTAAGATGAATTTTTCCCCGTATGTGTCCAGTTGATCCTGTAATATTTATTGTAAAGACCATTGTTTCTCTAGTGCACTACAGTGTCATCTTTGATAAATCATATGACTGTTTATGTGTGAGTCTGTTTCTGGACTTATTCTCCTGCATTGGTCTCTTTGCTTATTTTACTATCTTAATTACTACAGTTCTATAATAAGTCTTGACATCATGTAGTAAGTCTTTCAACTTAGTTCTTTTTCAAAATGCCTTGACTGTGTTTGGTTCTTTGAATATTTTATTTTATATTGTATATGTATTTTATATACTTGTTATATTATTAACTTGATCTTCTATCAATGAAATTTGAGTAACTTTATTAAATTCACTTCCTAATTCCATTAGTTTATCTGTAGATTCTTTTGGACTCTTAACATATACAGTGATGTCGTTTGCAAATAACAACAGTTTTATTTTTTCCTTTCCTATCCTTATATATTTTATTTATTTTTCTTAACTTAGTTCATTGACTATGCTCTATATTACAGTGCTGGGTAGAAGAGGTATATAGTAATCATCCTTCGACATTTAATTTCTAATCTCAGTAAAGATATCCTTTATGAAATTAGAAAGCTCTGTTTTATTTATTTTTAAAGATTTATTTTATTTATTTATTTCCTCCCACCCCCTCGTTGTTTGCACTTGCTGTGTCTGTTCGTCTTCCTTGTTTCTTTAGGAGGCACTGGGAACTGAACCCAGGACCTCCAATGTGGAAGAGAGGTGCCTAATCATTTGAGCCACCTCGGTTCCCTGCTTTGTTGTATCTCTCATTATGTTTTTCTTCTGTGTCTTTTGTGTCATCTTGTTGTGTCAGCTTGCCACGCCTGCCTGTCACGCCAGCTCACTGTCTTCTTTAGGAGGCACTGGGAACCGAACCACAGACCTCCCGTGTGGTAGGCGGGAGCTCAATTGCTTGAGCCACATCTGCTTCCCGCTCCCTTCTATTTTTAGTTTGCTAAGGTGAACTAATTTGCTGATTTTTAAAAATGATTTTTCTGCAACTATTGGATAGTTATCATGTTAGTGTGGTATAATTTTCAGTGGTTTTGGACTTTTAAACCATTTCAGAAGTATTGACAATGTAGTTTTTCTTTTTCTTTTTCTTTTTAAATGTGTGCCTGGGTTTGTTTGTTAATGTTTGGTTTAGGACTTTGGCATATATGTTCATGAAAAAAACTATCCTGTATATTTTTCTTTTTGTAATGTCATTGTTAGGAAAAATTACAATGGGAAGTATTAAATATTTTGGATTGAATGAAAATGAAAGTAAAGATATTCTGGCCTTAAAAAATTATTTGAATTTGTTCCCTTATTTCTCTGTAAGGATCTGTTTAGGACTCATGTTGGTTTTTTCTTAAAAGCTGGATAAATTCATGATTTGGGTAGAGTTTTATTTATAGTAATGGTTTTAAATTTTGGATTCACTAAAATATTTTTTAATGACTATTTTGGATTTCCTAGGTTTTCTTTTACCAGGTTTGATGAGTTGTTTTTCTAGGAATTTTTCTGTGTCATGGCAAAGACTTGTTTGTAATGTTTAATATCTTCTTTGTCATTCCTGATACTGTAAATACTTGCCTTCTCTCTTTTTCTTCTTGATAAATCTTGACAAAAATTTGTTAATTTTACTAGTCTTTTTAAAAAGAACCAACTTTTTGTTTTTTCATTTTTTCTATTGTATTTTTAATTTCTATTTTCATTAATATCTTCTCATACCTATATTATTTACTATCTTTTGCTGTTTTGTAGTTAAATTGCTATTCTTTGTCTGAATTTTTGAGATGGAATTTTTAGATCATTGATTATAAATAAGTGCACCTTCCTTTCTGATATAAGCATTTTGGGTATTAAAATCATCTCTAAGCATTGCTTACCAGAATTTCACAGTTTTATTATGCTGTCTTTTCATAGTCATTCAGTCCAACAAGTTTTTTTTTTTTTGCTTACAAAAATGTTATTTATATATATATATATATACATATATTTTAAGAGGTGCTTAGATTACCCAAAATATTACACGGAACCCACTGGGATTCCCATGTTGCCCACCTCCCACACCTCCCATCACATCCCACACAAACATCTCCCTCAAGTGTGGCCCACCACCCTCAATGAACTTACACATCCTGAAGCCTTGCCACCAACCATAGACCACAGTTCACACCATAGACCACACTCTCTCCCACTCAGTTCTGAGTGGTGTGTGCTGATTTAAAATGGCCTACATCCGTTGCCACAACGGTACTCAGGACAACCTCTAACTCCCAAAGAAGCCCCTGTATTTCAACTGCTCATCCCCTCCCTACCCCAAAAGTGTCAAGTGGCCACTGGCTCCACCTCATTGTTATAATTTCTTCCATTGCTAGAATCACCATATGTGAACAAGAGAATACCATCAAGTCCACTCTAGTCCATAGTTCTTCCCCCAATCCTGAGGGGACTGGGATGGTGATGTCCACTCCAACTCCAAGTGAGAGAGGGCTTATATCCCATGGATATGGTGGGTGGGATGATCCATGCCTGCAGATGCAGGCCCTCTCCAGTCCCTGGGATGGCCATTTCCCATCATTGTCTCCTCACCAGGTGACTTGGATGCATCCATTGAGCTGTAGGGTAGGAGTTGCAGCTCCACCGAGATTTCATGCACACCTGGCACATAGGTAGGCCAGAGGCTCCAGTCTCTGGAAGTATACCTAAAAACTCCAGCATAACATATAGGTTTGAATAGAAGGGACTAGTGAACCATGTGCAGGGAGGACTTATTTGAGTCCAATTCTGTCACTCTCAGGAGCACAGATTCCAAAATAGAGCCCAATGATAAGGCATCAGTCTCTGGGGCTATCCCCCCTTATATAGGACGTGGGTATCTCCAGAGCTCTCAGGAACCCCTCTGTGTGGGGTGATAGGCACTTAGATGTTCTATGAGCTCCTACTGAGATGTGTGTAAGAGTTACCTCTGGGATGACCTCCCGACTCTCTTTGAAGTCTCTTAGCCACTTGAACTAATTTGTCTTTACCATTTCCCCCTTTTATTCAAGGTCTTTTTCCAGTTGTGTTGCCAGTTGGCACTTGGTATTAATCCCTTGTTGCCAGGGAGGCTCATCCCCGGGAGTCATGTCCCACATTGGGGGGAAGGTAATACAATCATATGCTGAGTTTGGCTTAGAGAGAGGCCACATTTGAGCAGCAAGGAGGCTCTCAGGTGGCAACCCTTAGGCACCCGACAACTGCAGGCTAAGTCTCATTTACAAGAGCAAAGACTCACAAGGGTAGTCATCAATAAAAAAAAAAAAAAACACATCAGTGGGTCATCCTATTTTGACAGGCACTGTCCCTACACTCAGAGGACTATTGCTGCTCCCTTGGAGACTGTGGCAGAGCTCTCCAGGCTAGGAATTCAGATTCCCTCATTTATTGTGTGATTATCCACCCATCGTGACCATGCCCCATCCCCCGATCCTTTGAACGATTTTGTATATCTTTCATATATATTCGGATGAACCAACCCCCATGAAACCCCCACCAGACATCCCCCCAATAATCCCCCGCAGTACCCATTGTAACCCTTCTGTGATCCAAATCCTCCATGAACATTTAGTCCATAAAATAATCAAATACACTTACTAGGAAAAAGAAACAAGTATGATAAGCTTACATGCAAGAGACAAACATAAGGAGACTCGGGGAAAAAAAAAAAAGAGAAGGAAAAAAAACAAATAATCAAACAAAGAACAAAACAAAATAAAATATAATTAGTGGATTGGGACATTCAAAAAATGGGCAAAAAAGCAAAGGAAATGCCTTTAAAAATATATATATATATATTCATTTTTTTTTTCCTTTCTCTTTTTTTTTTCTGCCTTTTATCACTGTGTTATGGGATGTCTGGTGTGCCATGACACCTTCCTCCTCTCAATCCCCATTGTCTCCCAATTTTTCATTTAATTTTCAAAGAAGTTTTAGGTCACAGCAAAGTCACACACAGAGTGCCGGAGACTCCCAGATACCAAACCATCCCCCGTTCCCCACCCCATATTACCCCCCCCCTTTGTTTTGGTTGTTAGCATTGTTATAACTGTTATACAGATAGCAAAATATAGCAACTAAACATTGTCAGTGATTTACAGTATAGTTTATAATTTAGATGATACAGTTTAATAATTTTGATGATATTTACCATGTCCTGTGTCCATTACTGTAAGGTAATGAAAAACCTTCCCCATGACCACCAAACAACCCATTAGATCTTGACTTTTCCCTTCCTTCCAGTCCCCCAGGGCCCGTGATATCCCCCTCTCCCAACCCATGGAATGTCAAGATTCACAGTTACATGCCCTGGGGATTTGAACCTGCCCTTCCTAATCCACCCACCCCACAGTGCTGCACCACCAAACCCAGGAACACCACCACTCATCTGCCCCATCCCCCAACATGCAACCACACTCTATCCCTTTACCATAGATTATGTCCATATGGGTGATGGCTCAAAGCCTGCTCTTCTCTTACTCTCCTTTGTTAACCTATCTTTCAAACAATGGTTCTCAGAGACTGCTCACTTTCCTCAGTTCAGATCAGTGAGGTCATATACTGTTCATCCTTCAGTGCCTGGCTTGCTTCACTCAACATAAGGTCTTCAAGATTCATCCACGTTATTCCATGTGTTAGCACTTTGTTCCTTCTTACAGCTGAGCAATATTCCATTGTATGTATGTACCACATTTTGCTTATCCATTCGTCTGTTGATGGGCACCGGGGCTGATTCCAACTTTTGGCAATGGTGAACAATGCCAATATGAACATTGGTGTGCATATATCTCTTTGTATTTTTGTTTTCAGTTCTTCTGGGTATATACCCAGCAGTGGAATTGCTGGATCATACAGAAGATCTATTGCTAGTTTTCTGAGGAACCGCCAAACTGTCCTCCACAGTGGCTGGACCATACCACAGTCCCACCAGCAGTGGATGAGGGTTCCTATTCCTCCACATCCTCTCCAACATTTAGTGTCTCCTGTTTTTTTAATAGCTGCCATTCTGATGGGTGTAAGATGGTATCTCATTGTAGTTTTGATTTGCATTTCCCTGATAGCAAGTGATGTTGAGCATTTTTTCATGTGCTTTTTAGCCATTTGTATTTCTTCCTTGGAGAAGTGTCTTTCCAGGTCACTTGCCCACTTTTTAAATGGGTTGTTTGTCCTTTTATTTTCAAGGTGTAGGATTTCTTTATATATGCAGGATATTAGGCTCCTATCAGATATATGGTTGCCGAATATTTTTTCCCATTGGGTAGGCTGCCTTTTTATTTTCTTAATAACATCCTTTGAGGTGCAGAAGTTTTTAATTTTGAGGAGATCCCATTTATCAATTTTTTCTCTTGCTGCTCGTGCTTTGGCTGTGAAGTTCATGAAACCATTTCCTATTACAAGGTCCTGTAGATGCTTCCCTACATTATCTTCCAAGGTTTTTATGGTTTTGGCTCTTATATTTAGATCATTGGTCCATCTTGAGTTGATTTTTGTATAATGTGTGAGATGGTATTCTTCTCTCATTCTTTTGGAATGGATATCCAGTTCTCCAAGCACCACTTGTTAAAGAGGCAACTCTCTCCCAACTGAGTGGGCTTCGTGGCTTTGTCAAATATCAGATGACTTTATATGCGAGGATCTATATCAGAACTCTCAATTCGGTTCCATTGGTCAGTAGGTCTATCCTTGTGCCAATACCATGCTGTTTTGATCACTGTAGCTTTGTAGTATGTTTTAAAGTCAGGTAATGTGATACCTCCAACTTCATTTTTCTTTTTCAATATATCTTTGGCAATTCGTGGCCTCTTGCCTCTCCAAATATATTTTGTGGTTAGTTTTTCCAGTTCCTTAAAAAATATAGTGTTGATTTTTATTGGGATTGCATTAAATCTATAGATTAGTTTGGGTAGGATAGACATCTTGATGATGATTAGTCTTCCTATCCATGAACAGGGAATATTTTTCCATTTATTTAAGTCTTCTTTGATTTCCTTTAACAGTGTTGTGTAGTTTTCTGTATATAAGTCCTTTACATCTTTAGTTAAATTTATTCCTAGGTATTTGATTCTTTTATTTACTATTGTAAATGGTATTTTTTTCCTGATTTCCTCCTCAGTTTGCTGGTTATTGGTGTACAGAAATGCTACTGATTTTTGAGCATTGATCTTATAGCCTGCGACATTACTGAACTCCTTTATAAGTTCTAGAAGCCTTGTTGTCGATTTCTCAGGGCTTTCTATGTATAGGATCATGTCATCTGCAAATAATGAAATTTTTACTTCTTCTTTTCCAATCTGGATGCCTTTTATGTCCTTTTCTTGTCTCAGTGCTCGTGCAAGTACTTCTCAGACAATGTTAAATAGGAGTGGTGATAGTGGGCATCCTTGTCTAGTTCCCGATCTCAGAGGGAAGGCTTTTAGGATTTCACCATTGAAAATGATGTTAGCTTTGGGTTTTTCATATATATACTTTATCATTTTCAGAAAGTTTCCATCTATTCCTATCTTTTGTAGTGTTTTTATGAGGAAAGAGTGCTGTATTTGTCGAATGCTTTTTCTGCATCTATAGAGATGATCATGTGATTTTTTTCTTTCAGTCTGTTTATGTAGTGTATTACATTGATTGATTTTCTTATATTGAACCATCCTTGCATACCTTGGATGACCCACTTGGTCATGGTGTATAATCCTTTTGATATGTTGTTGAATGCAATTAGCAAGTATTTTGTTAAGGATTTTAGCATCTAGGTTCATTAGAGAAACTGGTCTGTAATTTTCCTTTCTTGTGGTTTTGGTATTAGGGTAATGTTGGCATCATAGAATGAGTTAGGTAATATTCCTTCTACTTCTATTTTTTGGAAGAGCTTAAGTAGAATTGGTGTTAGCTCTTTCCAGAATGTTTGGTAGAATTCAGCTGTGAAGCCATCTGGTCCTGGACTCTTCTTAGTTGGGAGGTTTTTAATGACTGAGTCTATCTCTTTACTTGTAATTGGACTGTTGAGTTCATCTATTTCTTCTTTCATCAATGTCAGCTGTTTGTTGGTCTAGAAACTTGTCCATTTCCTCTAAATTGTCATTCTTGTTGGCATATAATTTTTCAAAGTATCCTCTTATGATACTCTTTATTTCTGTGGGGTCAGTAGAGATATCACCTTGCTCATTCCTTATTTTATGTATTTGCATCTGTTTTCTCTTTTTCTTTGTTAGTCTGGCTAAGGGTTTGTCAATTTTGTTGATATTCTCGAAGAACCAGCTTTTGGTTTTGTTTATTGTTTCCAGTGCTTTCTTATTCTCTATTTCATTTAGTTCTGCTCTAATCTTGGTTATTTCCTACTTTCTACTTCCTTTAGGTTTAGTTTGTTGTTGTTTTTGCAATTCCTCCAAGTGTGCAGTTAGGTCTTCAATTTTAGCTCTTTCTTCTTTTTTTATATATGAATTTATGGCTATGAACTTCCCTCTCAGGACTGCTTTCGCTGCATCCCATAGGTTTTGATATGTTGTGTTGTCATTTTCATTAATTTCAAGGTAGTTACTGATTTCTTTAGAAATTTCCTCTTTGACCCACTTTTTGTCTAAGAGTGTGTTGTTTAACTTCCATATGTTGTGCCTAACCTGTTTCTCTGGCCCTTATTGATTTCCAACTTTATTCTGTTGTGGTCAGAGAAATTACTTTGTGTAATTTCAATCTTTCTGAATTCATTGAGTGTTGTTTTGTGGCCTAGCATGTGGTCTATTTTGGAGTATGTTCCATGTGCACTGGAGAAGAATGTAAATCCCACTGTATTTGGGTGTAGTGTTCTGTATATGTCTATTAAGTCCAAATCTTCTAATGTATTGTTGAGTGCCTTAGTTTCTTTATTGATTCTCTCCCCAGATGTTCTGTCTAATGATGATAGTGGTGTGCTGAAGTCCCCTGCTATAAGTGTAGAGGAATTTATTTCTCCTCTTAGTTTTTCCAGAGTTTGCCGCACATATTTTGAGGCACCTCGATTAGGTGCGTAAATGTTGATGATTGTTCTCTCTTCTTGAGAGATTACTCCTTTTACTAATATGTAGTGTCCATCTTTGTCTCTTACAATAGTCTATTTTGTCTGATATTAGAATAGCTACTCCTGCCCTTTTTTGGCTATTGTTAGCTTGTAAAATGGTTTTCCAGCCAATCACTTTCAGCCTCCTTGAATCCCTGGGTTGAAGGTGGGTTTCTTGTAGACAGCATATAGATGGATCATATTTTCTTATCCATTCTGCCAATCTGTGTCTTTTGATTGGTGAATTTAATCCATTAACATTCAGTGTTATTACTCGTAACAAATTTCTTACTTCAGTCATTTTTTCTTTGGGTTAATGTATGTCATATGTTGTTTTGTTTCTCTTTTTTTCTTTTCAGTTGTTTTTAAACTCTCCTCCAACTCTCTCTTCTTTGTTTTTTCCTTTCCACTTGTAGAGATTCCTTTAGTATTTCTTGAAGTGCTGGTTTCTTCTTGACATACTCTCTTAATTGCTGTTTATCTGTGAATATTTTGAACTCCACCATTTTTGAATGCCAATTTTGCTGGATAGAGAATTCGTGGCTGGAAGTTTTTTTCTTTTAGTGTTTTGACTATGTCATACCACTGTCTTCTTGCCTCCATGGTTTCAGCTGAGAAATCAGCACTTAATCTTATTGTGCTTCCCTTGTATGTGATGGTTCTCTTTTCTCTTGCTGCCTTGAGTATTTTCTCTTTGTCTTGAGCATTGGACATTTTGACAAGTATGTGTCTTGGAGTTGGCCTGTTGGGATTTATAGTATTTGGGGTGCGCTGTGCTTCCTGGATCTGCACATCTATCTCTCTCAATAGAGGTGGGAAGTTTTCAGCCATAACTTCCTTCAACACTCCTTCTGTTCCCTTTCCCTTCTCTTCTCCTTCTGGGATGCCCATAATGTGTATGTTTGTACGTTTTGTATTATCGGTTAATTCCCTGAGACCATGCTGGATTTTTTCTATCTTTTTGTCTATCTGTTCTACATTCTCTTTGATTTCAACTGTATTGTCTTCCATATCACTAATTCTTCCCTCTGCCTGTTCAAATCTGCTGCCATGTGAGTCTAACGTCTTTTTCATTTCTTGACTTGTGCCTTTGTTCACCAACATATCCATTACCTTTTTCGGTGTGTTAGCTATTTCTTCAGTAGGTTCTCCCAGTGTCTTCTTTATATCCTTAATCTCTTCCTTCAGTTCTTTAAGTTGGTCCATGATATTTGTTTGGATAGCTTTGATTAGTTGTTCTATGTTCTGCATTGCTTCCTGGTTTTTATTTTGTGCATTGGACTGGTCCATGTTTTCCAGTTTCTCAGAGTCATTTGTATTTTTCTGTTGCCCTCCGGTCATCATATTATCTTGATGGGTTTGTTCAGTTGATTAGCTTTTCTCTATGCTCTAGAATTTTATTTAGCTGTTGGTTCTGCATTTGAGTTAAGTTTTCTCTTTGGCAGTTTTTCTTCTTATTTTATTTCCTTGCTTCTTTCTATGTTCCGAATCTCCATCGTTCCTTCCACGCCGCCGATCTGCGCAGATAGATGTCCCAAGCTTCTCACTCCACGCGTGCACAGCACAGACCCCCGGGCAGGAGCCCGTCCACAATCCGCCTTGCTCTGGGAGCTTGCAGTGTTTGCCCTCCTACACTAACGTCATCTTGCTTCTCCTGTCCAACATGTTTTTATGTTTTGTTGAGATTTCATCTTTGACCCACTTTAAATATTCATTTCATTGCCTTCTGTTTTTTATCATTTCTGTTGAGAAGTCAGCTGTCAGTGTTACTGTTGTTCCATTGAAGGTAATGCCCTTTATTCTCTGTCTTCTCTTAAGATATACTATTTTTGTTTGATTTTTAGCAGTTTTACTGCAGTGTGCCCACATGAGGTTTTCTTTGTCTTTATCTTGCTTTGGATGGTTGTGCTTCTTGAGCCTGTGTCTAATGTCTTTTGTTAGTTTTGGAAAATTGGAAATTCTCAATTATTATCTAATAAAATATTGCTTTCTTTATATTCTAAAACATATTTTCTAATGTAATCATAACAGAGAAATCTAATCAATTTTTCCTTTCTTTATATTAATAGGTTTTATTTTTAGAGCAATTTTAATTTGACACTTTCTATTATTGCCATCTTGCATTAGTGTGGTGTATTTGTTACAATTGATGAACCTATATTTATATATTATTATTAACTAAAGCCCATTGTGTTGTACAGCTCTGTGAAGTTAGACAAATGCATACTGGCATGCACACATCATTACAGTATTGTACAGAATAGATTCACTACTCTGAGAATTCCCTGTTCTCAATCTATTCATCCCTCCCTCTCTCCCCCTGAATTCTTGGAAACTACTGGTCTTTTTAATGTTGTTATAGTTTTGCCTTTTCCAGAATGTCATATGTTGGAATCATAGAGTATGTAACCTTTATTAGGCTGAATTTTCACTTAGTAATACACATTTAAGGTTCTTCCATGTCTTTTTCAGCTTGATATCTTATTTCTTTGTATTGGTGAATAATACCCCATTATATGGTTGTGCCTAGTTCTTCACCATTTCACATGCATCTCATGTTATTTTCCATGTTTTCCATTTTTTTTTTTTTTAAAGATTTTATTTATTTATTCATTTATCCCCCCCTTGCTGCTTGTGCTCGCTGGGTCAGCTAACCACGCCATGCAGGCGGGCTTGCCTTCACCAAGAGGCCCCAGGAACCGAACCCGGGGCCTCTCATATGGTAAACGGGAGCCCTACCGATTGAGCCACAGCCGCTTCCCTTTCCATTTTTTTTGTTTCTTCAGTCAGCACATTTTAGATCATTTTAGAATGATCTAAAAACAAATTATCTTTTTTTTCAGTAGGGACCAATCTGCTCTTAAATACATACATCTTTTGAGTTCTTCATTGGTATTCTTGTGGTTTTTACTTCTAGAAGTTTTAATGTATTCTTCTTTAAACAATTTTAAGTCTCTGCTGTAATTCTTTATGCTGTCTTCTATTTTATGGATCTCCTATAACTCTATCAGTGTTTTTCTTGCATTTTTTTATCCATTTGGTCTTTTCTTTTCCGTGATTAAATTCCAATATTATGTATGAAAATTGGAGAAATGTTGATATTATGGGTGATATCCGCTTTTTTTTTTCAAATTTACTTTTATTTATTTATCACCTCCCCGCCATTGTTTGCACTTGCTATCAGCTCCCCTTCTTTTTAGGAGGCACAGGAACCAAACCTGGGGCCTCCCTTGTGGGTGGGAGGTGCCTAATCGCTTGAACCACCTCCACTCCAGATATCTTCTTTTGGATTTAATTTTGTTTCTTCTTCTTGGCCTTTAGGGAAAACTCAGTGGTTCTAATTAGTCTGAGAGTGAGCTGACTCAAAGCAAAGCTTTCGACATTGGTCATTGTAAAGGTTGATCTATTTCCTGTTAGTCCTTACGAAATCCTGTTGGTCCCAGCTGAAATCCTGAGGTATTTAACAAGGTTCTTCCTCCTTGGTAGAACCTCAACTCTTAATATTTCTTCCACCTCTCTTATCACACCCTGGTCTCATGTGAATTTCTAAGATCTCCGTGGCTTCATAGCCTCTAATTTGCTCTTTTCTGCTAGTCTTCTCTACTACTTGGCTTTTGTAGCATTCAGCTTCTCACTCCTCTGATTCTCTTTTGCTCTGTTCCTGTGCTATTAGGCCTCTGCATATAAATTGGCAAATTCCTTGAAGTTGAAAAACTGCATGGAACGCCAGGCTTTCTCTTTTTTCTGTGGTAATAGCCTCGTGTTGATGTAGGTCCTCCAAGAAGCAGAGGTCAATATGGAATTATAAATGCAAGTGTTTATTAGGAAAAATTTCTCTGAAAGATAAAGGGGAGAAGAAGCAGGACTAAGGAAGGAGAACATCCAAACTGTAATGCGGATATAACCCCTATGAGAGTACAGGCAAAGGAAAGAGGATTGGTTAGGAAGAGTCTTAGATTACAGTGTGGCTCTGAAACTGTCTTGGCTAGGGTGATGATGAGCCCTAGAGCAAATAGTCCTCATTAGAGAAGTTGTTCATTGGCCAGAAATGGTATAGCTCTGAGACTCCCACCATGCTTAGATATTGGCTGAGAGCACCTTGAGGAGAGTGTGGCCTTAGTGTGAGTGCTATGGCAGATCCTAAAGAGATGGCAGCTGGAGGCTGACAGCTGTCTCCACTCCTTGCAGCATGTTAACTCTTGAAGAGAGATTGGAGTGCACCCCAGCGTGATTGTAACTGTCCATTGCTTGGTTAGCACAGATTCCCTTTTTTATCCATGTAAGAGGAGCAACTCTTCCATAGTTACCATAATCTTCTTCTCCTGAGGGGAAACCATCATTGCAGTTAGTCTTAGGGATACACCTGATACTCATTGTTTTCTTCCTCCACTATCCATTCAAAATTCTGCTTACCCTCTGCAGTGTTTGTAGTTTACTTTGTTGTACGACCCAAACTTTCATTCCTGAAGGATTTGTGCCCCCTGAGGGTCATAATTTCTGTCTGAGATTGCTACACATGTCTAATCACAGTTCCAACTGGGGCAAGAAATAATAAAGAGGCACCCTAGGTGGGTCACCTGAGTTTCATTATATTACATCCTGTCTCCATTATGTAAAAGCAGCTTTAATACCTCCTACTAATCAGGGAAAATTATCCCTCCCAAGATGGTGATTCCTGTTCTTGTCTGCTGGATACTGGATGCAAGAAGTTCAGAGTTCTTAGGCAGCAACTACAGCTTATAGTTCAATGAGACCCTTGTGTTCTCTGACAAGAATGTTTCCCCTTTCATGGACCAGGACATCTAACTCTGTAGAACTCAGACTTGTGGGGATGGGAAGCACAAAGTTGCCAAGTGGATCATTGGGAGTGATGGTAAAAAGGGCTCTTCTTGATTTCACTGTTCTTTTCCTGGTCCTATGTAGTCTTTCTATTGGGGGAAATAATAGCACAGAGAGGTCTCTGATTCTTTGTGTATACTGCATCCTGGAGGATGGTACCTTATCCTTGCAAAGTATTGCCTCCAAGCTGGTGCTTCAGCTGTGCCTTCAACAGCCTGTTTAAGTGCTCCAGCAGACTAGCTGCCTCGGATGTTGCAGTATGTGACCTGACGAATGGATCCCATGGTCAGGGCCCACTCCCACATTTCCTTCACTGGTAGAATTCTTTGGTTTGTGCATTTCTATGCCTGTGGATCTTGTACTCTGAAAACCTCCAGAAAGTGGTGTAGACACTATAGGGTCTGCAGGAAAGGGAACCTCATACCTAGAATAGGCGTCTATCCTTATGTGGGCAAATTTATGACCCATCTATGATGGAAGGGACCCAGTTTAGTTGATCTTTTGCCAAATCACTTGACCTCCATTTCTGGTGATCACCATTGTTCTCTGTTGAAGGCAGGTTTGACATTCAGAGGCAGCAGTAGCTAGATCACCCTTGCTAAGTGGGTATCTGTGTTGTGGTTCTATGTGTGGCCTTCATTTTTGCTACCCTGGTCACATGTCTGTTCTGGGGTGGTCAGTGACAAAGGCTGGGTAATGACAATTGGCCAAATCATTTTGTCTGTTTGGTTGTTCAGTACCTCTGCTATGATGGATGCTGACTGGTGGGATTTGATGTGATAGAAAATTTTCACACTTTATGACCACTTGTTTTAGTTTTCCAAAGGCTGCCAAAGCAAAAATACCAGAAATAGCCTGGCTGTTGTAAAAGGGATTTATTTGGGGTAAGAGTTTACAGTTCTGAGGTTGAGGAAATGTCCAGATTAAGACATCATTGGATATGCTTTCTCACCAAAGGTCAGCTGCTAGCAGATCCTGGAGTCCTGCCATGAGGGGAACCAAGATGGTGGGTCTTCTGGTCTCTCTCTACTTTCTCATCAAACTCAGCTGTGGGTTATCAGGCATCTCTCCCTGGGCCTGTCTCCTGTCTTGAGGCTTCTCTGTCTTTCTCCAGCTGTAGGCGAACCTGGAGTCCTCTCTCTCACATGGTGTTGTCAAAATGGCAGAACTCCCTTTCTCTGTGTCTCTTCTTTCTCTCTCTGTGTTCTCAGTTTATATAAAACCCAGTAAGAGAGTGGAGACCCAACGTGGGTCATGCCTTACTGACATAGGCCAATCGAAGCCCTAAATCCATCTAATCAAGTGATCTAATCAAAGGCCCCATAACTGAATCTAATGTAAAGGTCCTGTCCACATTGCATTTACAGGACAGATAAAAATGTTTAAAAACATTTTTCTGGGGTCCACAAAAGACAAATCAGGGCATGATCCATATGTTCATATGCATGTCCCTATGCTAGATCTTCTTTTTTCCAATGTTATAGCCCTTTTCTTTGTAGATCCCTGACCATTCAGGATTGCCAACTGCCCAGGAATTCACATATATTTTCACTGGGTCACTTCTTCCACACAGAGTGATTAGCCATGTTCTGCATTCCCAGCTCTTCCCACAGAAATGATTTTCCCTTTCACTCTCTTTTTCAGCCACCCCTAAGAGTAGTGCAGCTATTGTTCATTTTCAGCTTGTACCCATATCTTGTGTAGATCCATCCATAAACCAAGCTGAGGTTTTTTTCTTCCTCCTTCATGTTGTCATACATACCCTCCAACTCAGCACAATAGATGGAAGGAAAGAAGGCATCCCCTATATTATGGTGGTGGTGGTGGTGGGTTCTGGGCTTCCTGCTCATGCAGTTTACACATGCCTTCTGGTCCTACATGGCTTTTACCCTGAGGGTGCAATTTTCATCTTAATATGGACTACCACTGGGCCATCTGACTCTGACATGGCAGCTCTGACAGACATAACTCAGACTGAGCAGTTCTAGATGTATGGGCCTGCCTGAATGTCACACGAGCAAGTCTTCCACCTCTACCAGGACCGAATAATATGTCAGGAACTGTTTTTTCAAAAGCTATTAATTCTCAAGGCCAAGATAGTGTGGCTTTGCTCCAGAATTCCAGGGGCCTATGTTGTGATTCTTCCACTGACGCTTACCATAAAATCACCACTGCATTTTTCCATAATTGACTTCTCTACACTATAGGTTCTGCAAGATAGTGTGGCTTAAATCACTGCTTGCACCAGAGCTTAAACTTGCTGCAGAATCCTTTGCTGCTCCAGGCTCCACAAAAAAGGTGGTACCCTTCTGTATTCCTCAGTATATGGGCCTAAGCAGTATTCATAGGAGAGGAATATATTGCCTGCAGACCCTGAAGAAACCCACCAGGTGTTGTGCTTTCTTTTTCTGAGTAGGGGATGCAAGATGCAGCAATAAGTCTTTAACTTTGGATGTTGTATTAGTTTCCAATTGGTGTTGTAACAAATTACCACTAACTTACTGGCCTAAAACAACATGGATTTATTTATTATCTAATAGATCAAGAGGTTAGAAGTCTGAAATCTTTTTCACTGAGCTAAAATCAAGATGTCAGCAGGGATGTATGCATTCTGGAGCCATTAGGAGAGAATCTGTTTCCTTGCCTGTCCCAGATTCTAGAGGATTCTTGCATTCTTTGGCTTTCAGCTTCATCCCTTTCTTCCAGCTTCAAAGCTAGCAATGTAAGATCTTTTCTCCTTTTTGACCCTGGTTTTCATCCTTACATCTTCTTTCTCTGACATGATCGTTCTTTCTCTCTATTATAAGAACACTTGAGATTGCATTTGGCCCACCCAAATAATCTAGGATTATCTCCCCATCTGAATATTCTTAACTTAATCACATCTGCCAAGTTCCTTACACCATCTAATGGAACATATTCACAGGCTCTGGAGATTAGGACATAGACATATTTATGGGGTGATGGTAGCTACCTGAGTCTTCATAGAGTTTATCTCCCACACCAGATCACATATGCCTTGCCAAGGCTTCCAGTGGATTGGCCATCTCTTGCACATTTTGCCTGATCAGCATGATGTCTTCAACTTGATGTTCTATGGAATGTCCAGATCTTTATACTATGCAATATATAATATTGTGTATTATATTATACTACTTGGTAAATTTGTGGTAGTTTACAGTCATTCCCCAGGATCCATCTAGTTTCTTCAGTGGCTAGATTGATGAATTAAACAGAGATGTGATAGAGATGCATCCTTTAGATCTTTGAAAATGGCATTTGTAAAATGTGATTTTGTTTCTGATTTACCATCCTGTTATCCTTTTTATCAAGCCATTTAGGCTGTCCCTCCAACCTTACCATTTATTATGGTACTAGCATACCATACCGGGCTTCTCACAGATAAGTGCCTTTCTTGGTTCAGGGCCCATCATTCCATTGCTATTAATGAGCCCCACTCTGTGACCCCTCTCTTATTTTCATATTTACCCTGCAGAGGAGAGCAATTAAGGACCTTCTTAGTGAGGCTGGTATCCCTCTCATCAGCACATTTCTTATGGTCTTGGTGAATTGAGTGTTACCTGGGACCTTCCATGGAACATAATCTTCTGATGGCCCTTCTGGCCTCATATAATATATCCATTCCACTATGCTCACTTTCCTCAGTCTCTGTTTCCTCTACTGCCTGCCATAGTTGCTCCAGCATTTCAGCTCTGCTCAGTGCGTCACTTCTTTCTCCAAATTTCTGAGTCACTAGCTGGAAATTTGCCCCATCCCTTGGTGTCCTTGCAAGGATATTAAATTCTGTATCTCAAGAAAGTGACCTCAATTTTATGAATTCTTTCATATCCAGTCTTATGTCTAGCCCCTTGATAAAGGACCCTCAACATTCAATTCCAGGAGTATTTTCCTGGCACCTGATAGTATGTGCTTGCTAGTTCTTCCAGCTTATTTCATGGTTTAATCTCTTCTCTCTCTCATCAGGTCCAGGATTGTCCCAAGCTGAGTTATGCTGGGATTTAACTCTAGTTATTTGTCTGACATCCAGGTGAGGAAGTGTAGGCAGATCTTGAGGGTCAACTCTTGCCCAGGGGAGCTATCTTTGCAGTATTTATCTGTGTGTGGGGAGGTACTAACTCTTAAAGAGGATGGTTGAGTTACCTCTGCAGTTCTAAGGGTTTAGAGGAATCTGTAGTCAAAATCCTTGGGGTCATCCACCCAGATGCCCTCATTTCATGTGTCAGGTTCCCAGGATTTCACTACCATTGCCCTGACATGAGCATACAGATTTGCCTGGCATTGCCTGAGCATTTAAACATCTCTGGAGTACATCGTCCTGTACTATCATATTCTGAGTTTGCTTCTCAGGAGATAATAGCCTCTCTGGAAGCTATCAATGGCCTTCTCTTGCCTCAAATTTAGCCTTGTTTGTTAACTCTTAATTACCCACATTTTCTCATTGTCCCTCTGCAGGATATCAATCCAATTTAGTAATAAGATGCCATCTCCACTATCTTTGTATGTATTATTTCCCTGTATCTTTCAAATGTGTAAATCATCATACTGGCAAGGATGTTACCCACTACTGGGACCTTTTTCTGAGTTACCACTGGTAAACTCTTCAGCAACTGGGCTGTCACCTTGTGCCAGGGACTATCCTTCCTCATATACCACTCGGGTTGGGGTCCTACTTGCCAGCTAGGCAAGGATGAATGATCCAGTTCCATAACCTCAGTTTATTGCATGATTTCTTAGACTACTCTCAATACCAGCTGTGCAAGTTTCAATCTTCTTAGAAGCTGACTCCAAGACAGAATTTGAAGTGCAGGGGATTCATTGGGGGAAAATGCTTGAGAAAGATACAGGGGAAGAGAGAGCAAGAGTAGGTAAGGAAAGAATGCAATGCAGATCTGATACCTATGAGAGCAGAAGGGGAGGGTAGGAGGAGGATTGAGCAGGAAGAGTCCCAGACTGAATGAAGAATGATAGAGGTGTTGGACAAGAGCAGGACACAGTTCACTTAGGATGTATCTGGTGATAGATGGATTTTGGGGTGTCCTCCAGATTATAGTTATGGTCTTTCCATGAGCTTCTAAGCAATGGCATTTTTTTAATAGTGTCTAGTTGCTACCTAAAATACAGAAAGCTGAACCAAAAAATGAGAAGGTATAGGGGAGGTAAGTTTTGAAGACAGACAGCATAATTGTAAAAAGGACGAAGAGTCAGTGTGGCATACGTGATGACACAATGGTTAGTGGGAAATGTTAGAGAGAGCAAGGCAATATAGCAAGATTGAAATACTATGGGCCACTGGGCCAAATCTGGCTCCTGTCTTTTTTTGTAAATAAAGTATATAGGAATGCAATCACAACCATTTGTTTACCTGTTTTCTACAGCTATTTTCAGATAATAACAGCCGAGTTGAGTAGTTGAAAAAGCTGAAAATATTTACTATCAGGCCTTTTTTAGAAAATATTTGCTAATCCCTGCAATATAGGCAAGATTCAGTTAGGCTGACGAGGAGCCTCATGAGGGTATAGTGAACACAGTCATCATTTATTTTATGTTTTGTGTCTGGAATCAGGAAGACTTGGTTAGAGATTTCCCTTAGTGTAGAGCCAACATTCTGTCAACATTGGCTTCTATCTCTTTCATCTATCTCCTCGCTATCCCTATAGTCTTCATTTTTTCCTGTTTCTTGCTTTCTCCCTTCTTTATCTCCCCCTTCCACTGCATTTGCTTTTCTCTTCATCTTCTTGTCTACGTTTTGTTTTCCTTTTCACTGTCATCTTTTCCTTTTCCTTCTAATATAAGAATCTCAGTTCCCAAACTTTTTTTTTTTAACCAGGTTGTTAATAACCTGTAAACAGGGCTGAAATTATGGATTCAATATAATTATTCTTTTATGTTATCGTCTTTCAAGTTTGGGATTTCTAGTACCACTTTTTCCTAAGGCTAGGCACATCTGTATTTTCCCTTGTAGTACGGAATCCCAAAGTGGCTTTCACAATAAATCTACTCACATCACTGGCTTTGGATGCATATTGCTATACCAGGTTATAGGAGTGTCACCACCTGCAGTTTAAATAATGGACAATTTCACTGGCTCAGCATAGCCTCTGGCTTTCATGTCATATTTTTTCCCTGCCTCCTATAAAGAAATGCCTATTTTTCCCTCTCCCAAGTTATTACCCATCTAGTCACCATTACAGAAGCACAATTTTCCAGTCTCTTCTGTTTGGCGCATATTGATTTTTAGCTCTATTTTATTTTAAAGTAAATGTGGACATTTTCATTCATACAGGTAACTTGATGAAAGAACACTATGCTCTTTGTACTCAGCAAGTAATTTTTCCTCATTGAGATTCCTATTTTTAATTTAGGTAGTATAGTATTTTTAGTTTAGGTAGTAACTACTTTCTATGATAGATTTTATTATTGCATCACTTCTACTATGATTTACCATATAATTTATAGTTTACCATAAACCCAAATAAAGGAGATCTGTGGACCACTCAATTAAGCTAACCTAAATTCAGTCATACACAAGATATTACCATGTCTTGAGCCTGCATTCTATGCAATGGACACCTACTTCCTGCTTAATAGATTGGAAAAAAAAATCACACAGCATCACAAATAATTTTTCCTTAAATCATTTTTTGGCAAGGTTAATTTATGAATAAAGAAGAGTTAAAATACATAATATAAGCAGTTACTTTCAATGTGTTTTAAAGTAATGATAACAAAATTATGTTTAGTAGCATGCTCCTGTTAAAATTGTAGGGCAGACCTTATTAAAGTGTTAAGTAGGATTTCAAATATTTAGGCACCAATGATATGCAGGATGTCCTTAATTGTTTGTTTTACTGGAAATCAATTTTGGAGACATGCATGAAGAGTTTCAAATCATGGTGACACTGGTGAGTAAGAAGGAGGCATTTGTTTAGTTTTCCTGCTGTTGTGAAGATTGATAATTTCATGAGGATTCCAGTTTAAAGGAGGATGGTCCCTAGTGGGAATTCAAGCCTTCCTACTTCTCTCATCTATCAATTTCTGGACTTGCTTTGGCTAATTTTACAAAAGTGATTTCTGGAGAGGCTATAGAGGAGAGCTTCAGGGCCTTTGATCCTGAGAAAAAAAGTCATGTGTAAATACAGTTGTTCCCTTTTCTTTTATATCCTTTGTTACAAAGAGATCTGTGTGTGTGTTTGTGTATGTGTGTGTTTGCAGCAGTACTTACACAACTGTGGATGTTTTTGATCATATTAACCCTAGTATCCTAGTATTCAACAATAGTGGGAAGAGTCCCTTAATGTGATATAGAGACCCTGGATTCTAGACCTGCTAGATGGTAATTTATTATATTAATTTGTGTCTCTTTGTTAATAAAAATATAGACAATTTTTAATTTTATTGCACATACATATTTCCTATTTCTCTTATGACATTTGCTCAATCTGCTTAATTTTTCTGTCACTCTCACAGCATCAAAGTGTCTGTGTCTACCTGCTCCTAATCTATGTTTAGATAGAAGAACTCATTTCAAAAGAGAAGAGTGATAGAGTTACTCAGACCAGCAAAGAACTTTCTAACAATTTGGTTTATTCCTAGCTGAAATAAGTTATCTTATTTCTTCTTCTTATCATCTATCTTTGGGGATTCTGTCAGTAGCTAGCAGTTTGGACTAGATGATTTTAACTGTCCATCCTACTGATGAAACTCTAGGATCCCTTTGAAATATTGTACAAAACATGTTCCACTGTGGCTCCTTGTTTGTTCTCTGGATACAAGTTTTGTATCAATAGTTGAGTATAGTTAGAAAACACATGCCCCTTGTACAAAGTAAAAGCCAGTAACAAAATTTTTCGTACCTTACTTGAGTCTGTACTAAATAAGTCACCCCCTTAAGGGCAGCACAGGGAAACGTTTCTTTACCAGTGGAAGCACAGAATGAGAGTATGTGCAAGACTTTGCTTCCATTTACACAACCATTAGAAGTAGGTGACATCAGTGGCAATAATTGTTTTGATGAGAAGCGTAACATTAGTTTTCTTTCTTTCTTTCTTTAAATGTACACAGTGCTCAATGGGTGTAGACCCACACAATAACCAACAGAAATTGAGTTCCCATCCTGGGAAATCCTATTACATTCTCTAATAGATGGCAAGAATCTCTAGAGTAGATGGGCAGTGCCTAGTAAGAGGACAGAACAATATGCCAGGCCTTTAATATTGATGCTTGTCCTTATGACCTTGTTCTTGTGAAATTGAAACTTAGCCTAGTAATAAATATTACCTAAGAGTTACCTCCTGAAAGCCTCCTTGTTGCTCAAATGGGACCTCTCTCTATGCCAGACTCAGCATATAAACTCACTACCTTCTCCCCGTTGTGGAACATGACTCCTGGGGATGAGCCTCCCTGGCACCGAGGGATTATTACCAAGTGCCAACTAGTGATGAATTTGGAAAAAGACCTAGACCCAAAGGGGGAAATATTAAATACAAATGAGTTTTTATGGCTAAGAGATTTCAAAGTTAGTTGGGAGGTCATTCCACAAGTTATGCTTATGCACATCTCAGGAAGATCTCACTGAGTGCCATGGTAAACAGTGCCTCAAGAAGAGTGCTCCTGAAGGCTCTATAGCCATCTAGACACTATAGGCAGGGCAGACAACCCTAGGAAATGGGCACCCTGTTTGTGGGCCTTACCTTGGAATATTATGATAGCCTGTCTTCCCAGTGTATCAGAATTAGACTCATTTATAATTTTCCTACACATGACTCTTCTGCCCCTTTTATTTGAACCTAGAATTAGCACCATACCCATTAAATATATGGCCCAGAGATTTAAATCTTTGGACTGTTCATATGCCGGTTGAGTCCTGAATCTCAGCAGAGTTACAGCCAACACCTACTCTCCAGTTCATCGACTTTCCCATCCCTAACAAAAGGATGGTGATGGACAATGCCCATCCCAGAAAAAGAGAGTATCTACAACAGCAAGCAAGACAATTCCATCCATTTGCCCCATGGGATCTAAGCCCCCTCTCAATCAGAAGCAGAGTGGGCATCACCATCCCCAAATCCTCAAGATTGAGTAACGAAAAAACTATGGATGAAAGTAGACTTATTATTATTCTAGTAATGGAAGAATTCTAACATAGATATAAAAACAGTGGTAACCAGAGTTTCTGAGGGGAGAAAGAGGGAAAATAGGTGTAACATGGGGCATTTTTGGGACATTGGAATTGTTCTGCATGATATTGCAGTGATAGATACAGGCCATTATACATTTTGTTAAAACCTATAAAATTGTGCAGTGCAAAGTATAAACCGTAATGTAAACTACGGATGATGGTTAGTAGCAATGCTTTAATATGTGTTCATCAATTGTAACAAATGTACCACACTAATGAAAGTTGTTAATGGGGGAAAGTGTGGGAGTGGGATGGGGTGGGGTATATGGGGATCCTCTATATTTTCATTGTAACATTTGTGCAATCTAAATCTTCTTTAAAAATAAAGGAAAGAAAGAAGAAAAAAGTGTAAACAGTATCTGTGTCTGCTTCATCTTAAAAGATAAGTTTCTCCTAATGAACAGAGGAACTGTAAAAAAAAAAAAAAAAGTGTCATGCTATAGGAAGAGCAGTGGCTAGTTTTAATGGAATTCTGCATATTTGATTTTTATCATAATTAGCTTTTCCCATATTATAGGTTTTGTGGGTTTGTATTCTAGTAAAATACTAAATCAATAACAGCCTTACAGGGTCTGATAAAAAACATTCTAGCCAAAATCAACTTTTCCATATGGAAGTAAAATAAATTGCCATAAATAAACTTGAGTGTTTTTTTAATGCTCTTTTCAAGCATGAAATCATCCAGAAAATATCTTTTTCAAAATTACAATTCATCACATTTGGGAAAGAAAAAGATAAACAAAGTAAAAACGTGAAAGAATATGCTGTCATGCCACCATTTCTTATCTCTTCTATTATTATTTCCTGTAAGTTAATTTGGAGTCCTTGTTTTGTAAGATGAATTATTTTACAAGTTGAGGTAAAAAAGAAAAAAACAAAGAATGAGAAAAGGATGCAATATATAGAAACTGAAATCACAAGAGCTAAGTTTTGTCTACAGATCTCATATAATATAGAGGACTATTGTGAGTTTTCTTGTAACTTTACTTTTCCAAATTCTACCAAGGCATTTTCTCCATTTGGGTGGCTCTTGAATCAACAATATCATCTTTTATCATTAATATCATCAAATATCATGTAATGTTCTATTATGTATAAAATATTTGAACATCATTGTATTTTTGAGCTCCCAGTTAGATGCTGATGCCAGTGGTGGTGATAAATATTTGTGTGCTAGGGCCCTAGACTATCCCCTTTGCATGTGTTACATTATCTCATTGAATTCTCTTAACTATCTAATGAGATGTAGACGCTCTTATCAGAACCCATTTTATCGATGAGGAAACTAAGGTTCAAAGAAGTTAAGTAACTTGACCAAGGTAACTGACTTAGTAAGAGATAGAACTGGGATAGGAATTTTTCCTCAGTATGATTTGTTGCCTCAAACCATCCCAGACAAGAAAAATTGAAAATTGGCAAACATGAAGGAAACAGTGAAAATTTAAAATGTGTATACATTTAGAAAGACAGTGTTCCCCTACAGATGCAAGAAAAAAGGTCCTTGTCCTTTCTATCTGTCTGGTTGTCGCAGCCAAGATTGAATGGGGGGGACGTCGACGGAACCACCGCTGCCAGCAACATGTTCAAGTAAACAGAGGTCTTCCGGGAAGATGGCGGACTAGTAAGACACAGGAATCTCTTCTCCAGAAAAATAACTAGAGGACAAGCTGAAACAGCCCCGAAAAAGATCTTCTAGGGTTTAGGTCAGCAGGTGAAGGCTGCACACCACCCAGAGGAAAGAGGTACAGAAGAGAGAAATCGCGACTACAGAACTGTGAGTTGCAAGTAGCAGCTACTGCTGCTGCCGGCACCCTCCCCCACACTCTTCAGAATTCTCTGGCCCCTGGGCCTGCGACCACAGACAAAGGGGGCTTCAGGGACCTGCCAATCCCGGAAAGGGGAGAGAGAGGGACACAGCCTTAGGCTGACTCAGGTTCGGACCTGAAATTTGGGCTGCAGAGCCCCACGGACCCTTCCACACGGCGGTTTGCCCTGGGAGCCTGGAAAGGACCCTTCCACACAGTGGTTTGCCCTGGGGGCCCGGAAAGGACTGGAGAAATCCGATCCTCGCAACCTCCCTCTCTTCTAGCCTGGACTAATTGTTGAGGACACCACGGGAGAGGGGAGAGAGAGCTTGGGGCTGACCCTGCTTTGGACTCCCAGGTTTGGTCTGCCCTGTCCCGAGAGCCCTTCCAGGCTGGATGGGGCCGCACCATTGTTTGCCTTGGAGCCTGCAAGGGGCTAAAGATATACAAACCTCCCAATCTCCTCCTCTACTAACAGGGACTGATTGTTGAGGATTCAGAAGGGAGTGGAAATATTTCCTAGCTGGGAAAAGGGGGGCGCTACGAGAGAAGTCTGGAGAACTGTCTCAGAAAGTTTGAATCACAGGGCTCCTAGCCCCAGACAGGAAGCTCTATCACATTGATCTGGTCTGTGTCACAACAAATACGCTCCGACCAGGCATCGAATTGAGAGCAGCCAACAAGCGCCATCTCCTGGCAGACCAAGGAAGCACACATAAGAAAATTAATAAGTAAGAGAGTCTCTCCTGGCCTCTATAGCCTCCCTGCCCAAGGCCCTAGGAAAAAACTCTACAACCAATTACTGGGTCCAGTGCCCAGTTTTGAGCAACCAGCAGAACAATCCTAACAATCAAGGTTGAGCCAAAAATCAAAGAGCGGTGGTAACTCACAGCCTCCTGCCACTAAAACCCCATAAAAGAGAAAGAGATAGAGCATCTAAGTAAAATACAAACTAACCAGATGCCTAAGCACCAACAAAAAATTACGGGCCATACTAAGAAAATAGAAGACATGGCCCAAGAAAAGGAATACAGCAAAGTCCCAGAAGAGATGCAGAATTTGAGAGAACTAATCAGTGAGATGAGCACACATTTCCAAAATCAAATTAATGAGATGAAAGAGAATATAGTTAAAGAGATCAATGACATCAAGAAGTCATTGCGCGAACGTAAAGAAGAATTTGAAATCATGAACAGAAAAGTAACAGAGTTCATGGGAATGAAAGACACAATAGGTGAAGTCAAAAATACATTTGAAGCATACAACAGCAGTCTCGAAATGATAGAAGAAAGAATAAGTGATACTGAAGACAGAGCAGCTAAAATTGAAGAAAGAAAAGAACAGAGAGAGAAAAGAATGGAAAAAATTGAGCAGGGGCTCAGAGAGTTGAATGACAACACAAAACGCAAGAACATACGTGTCATGGGAGTTCCAGAAGGAGAAGAGAAAGGAAAAGGGGCCGAAAGAGTATTTTAGGAAATAATAGCTGAAAATTTCCCAACTCTCACAAAAGAAATGAACTTTCATGTCCAAGAAGCACACCGTACCCCAATAAGAATAAATCCAAATAGACCTACGCCAAGACACATATTATTCAGAATGTCAAATGTAAAAGATAAAGAGAAAATTCTCAGAGCAGCAAGAGAGAAGCAAATGATCACATACAAAGGGCGTCCAGTAAGACTTTGTGCAGATTTCTCTTCAGAAACCATGGAGGCGAGAAGACAGTGGTATGATACAATTAGGAAACTGAAAGAGAAAAACTGCCAGCCGAGAATTCTTTACCCAGCAAAACTGTCCTTCAAATATGAAGGTGAATATAAAGTATTCACAAACAAACAGAAACTAAGAGAGTTTGCAAAAAAGAATCCAACTTTGCAGGAAGTATTAAAGGAAGCCTTAGAACCTGAAAGAAAAGACAGGAGAGAGAGGCTTGGAGGAGAGTAGAGAAGAAAGAAAAGCAGAAAGGATAACCAAAAGAGTAAAAAGAAAGACAAAAATAAGATGACATATGAAAACTAAAGAATAAAATGGAGGAAATAAATAGTGCATTTTCAGTAATATCATTGAATGTGAATGGATTAAATTCCCCAATCAAAAGATACAGGCTGACAGAATGGATAAAAAAACATGAGCCATCCATATGCTGCTTACAAGAAACTCATCTCAGACACAAGGATACAAGCCGGCTGAAAGTAAAAGGTTGGAAAAAGATACTCCATGCGAAGAGTAAACAGAAAAGAGCAGAGGTAGCTATACTAATATCAGACAAAACAGACTTCAAATGTAAAAAAGTGATAAGAGATGCAGAAGGCCATTATATATTAATAAAAGGGACGATCCTCCAGGAAAATATAACAGTCATAAATATCTACGTACCTAAGCAGGGTGCCCCAAAATATATGAGACAAACTCTGGCAAAACTGAAGGGAGAAATAGACATTTCTACAATAATCGTCGGGGACTTCAACACCCCTCTCACATCATTAGATAGAACAACTAGAAGAAGATCAACAAGGAAACAGAGAACTTGAACAATATGATAAACAAGGTAGACCTAACAGACATATACAGAACACTGCATCCAAACTCAGCAGATTATACATTTTTCTCAAGTGTCCATGGATCTTTCTCCAGGATAGACCACATGTTAGGTCACAATACAGCTCTCAATAAATATAAAAAGATTGAAATTATACAAAGCATCTTCTCAGATCATAATGGAATGAAACTAGAAATTAATAACAGACAGGAAAAAAGGAAATTTGCAAATGTGTGGAGACTGAACAACACAATCCTAAATATTCAGTGGGTCAAAGAAGAAATTGCAAGTGAAATCAGTAAATATATTGAGACAAATGAAAATGAGAACACAACATATCAAAACTTATGGGATACAGCAAAGGCAGTCTTATATTAAGAAATGCCTATATTAAGAAACAAGAAAGAGCTAAACTCAAAGATTTAACTGAACAACTTGAGAAACTAGAAAAAGAACAGCAAACCAATCCCAAAGCAAAAAGAAGGAAAGAAATAATAAAGATTAGAGCGGAAATAAAGGAAAATGAGAACAAAAAAGCAATAGAGAAAATCAACAAAACCAAAAGCTGGTTCTTTGAGAAGATCAATAAAATTGACAAACCCCTCGCTAGAATAACAAAGAAAAAAAGAGAGAAGATGCAAATAAATACAATCAGATATGAAAGGGGGGAAATTACAAATGACCTCACAGAAATAAAAAGAATCATAAGAGGATATTATGAGAAACTATATGCCAACAAACTAGACAACCTGGATGAAATGGACAAGTTTCTGGAAACTCATAACCCACCTACACTGACACAAGAAGAAATACAATAACTTAACAAACCAATCACAATTAAGGAGATTGAATCCGTCATCAAAAATCTCTCAGCAAAGAAAAGTCCAGGACCAGATGGCTTCACAGGTGAGTTCTACCAAGCATTTCTAAAAGAATTAACACCAATCCTGTTTAAACTCTTCCAAAAAATTGAAGAGGAGGGAAAATTACCCAATACATTTTATGAAGCCAACATCACCCTAATACCAAAGCCAGGTAAAGATTCCACAAGAAAAGAAAATTACAGACCAATCTCTCTCATGAACATAGATGCAAAAATTCTCAACAAAATACTTGCAGATAGAATCCAACAGCATATCAAAAGACTTATACATCATGACCAAGTGGGATTTATTCCTGGTATGCAAGGCTGGTTCAACATAAGAAACCAATCAATGTAATACACCACATAAACAAATTGAAGGAAAAAAACCACATGATCATCTCAATAGATGCAGAAAAGGCATTCGACAAAATCCAACATCCTTTTTTGATAAAAATACTTCAAAAGGTAGGAATAAAAGGAAAACTCCTCAATATGATAAAAGGCATCTATAAAAAACCCACAGCCAACATCATACTCAATGGGGAAAGGTTGAAAGCTTATCCCCTAAGATCAGGAACAAGACAAGGATGCCCACTGTCACCATTGTTATTCAACATTGTACTAGAAGTTCTAGCTAGGGCAATTAGACAAGACAAAAAAATTAAAGGCGTCCAAATAGGAAAAGAGGAAGTAAAACTCTCACTGTTTGCGGATGACATGATCCTGTATTTAGAAAATCCTGAAGTATCCACAACAAAGCTACTTGAACTAATAAATGAGTTCAGCAAATTGGCAGGATATAAGATGAACACGCAAAAATCAGTAATGTTTTTGTACACTAGTACTGAACAATCTGAGGAGGAAATCAGGAAGAAAATTCCATTCTCAATAGCAACAAAAAGACTCAAATACCTAGGAGTTAAATTAACCAAGGAAGTACAGGACCTATATGCAGAAAACTACAAAACAATGCTAAAAGAAATTAAAAAAGACCTAAACAAATGGAAAGACATTCCGTGTTCATGGATTGGAAGAATAAATATCGTGAAGATGTCAATCTTGCCCAAACTGATTTATAGATTCAATGCAATACCAATCAAAATCCCAACAGCTTCCTTTACAGAATTAGAGAAGGCAATTACCAAATTCATCTGGAAGGGTAAGTGCACCCGAATAGCCAAAAGTATTCTAAAAAAGAAGAGCAATGTGGGAGGAATTTCACTGCCTGACCTTGAAACATATTACAAAGCTACAGTGGTCAAAACAGCATGGTACTGACATAAAGATAGACATATCGATCAGTGGAATAGAATTGAGAATCCAGAAATAACCCTCACCTATACAGTCAACTGGTTTTTGACAAACCTACCAAGCCCACACTGATGGGAAAAAACAGTCTCTTCAACAAATGGTGTTGGGAGAACTGGATATCTATAACCAAAAGAATGAAAGAGGACCCCTATCTCATCCCCTATACAAGAATCAACTCAAAATGGATCAAAGATCTAAATATAAAACCAGGACCATAAAACTACTAGAAGAAAATGTAGGGAAACATCTTCAAGACCTTGTAGTAGGTGGTGGTTTCTTGGACTTCATGCCCAAAGCACGTGCAACAAAAGAAAAAGTAGATAAATGGGACCTCCTCAAAATTAAACACTTTTGCACCTCACAGGACTTTGTCAGAAGGGTGAAAAGGCAGGCGACTCAATGGGAAAAAATATTTGGAAATCACATATCTGATAAGGGTTTAATATCCAGGATATATAAAGAGATGTTACAGCTCAACAATAAAAAGACAAATGACCCAATTAAAAAATGGGCCAAAGACTTGAATAGACATTTCTCCGAAGAAGAAATACAAATGGCCAAAAAACACATGAAGAAATGCTCAACATCACTCATGATTAGGGAAATGCAAATCAAAACTACAATGAGATATCATTTCACACTTATCAGAATGGCCACTATTAAAAAGACAGAGAACTACAAGTGTTGGAGAGGATGTGGAGAGATAGGAACACTTCTTCACTCTTGGTGGGAATGCAGGATGGTACAACCACTATGGAGGACTGTTTGGCAGTTCCTAAAGAAGTTGAATATAGACTTGCCACGTGACCCTGCAATACCACTACTGGGTATATACCCAGAAGAACTGAGAGCAGTGACACGAACAGACATCTGCACACCAATGTTCATAGCCACATTATTCATCATTGCCAAAAGTTGGAAACAACCCAGGTGTCCATCAACAGATGAATGGATAAACAAACTGTGGTCTATTCACACAATGGAATATTATGCAGCTGTAAGAAGAAATGAAGTCATAAAGCATATGGCAACATGGATGAATCTGGAGGACATTATGTTGAGTGAAGCAAGCCAGACACAAAAGGACAAATACTGTATGAATGCATTACTATGAACCAAATATATTGTGTAATATATTGTTTGATTCACACACACAAAAAAACAAACAAAAAACAAAACAACAAAAAAATTTACATGTATCCATTACATTTAACTGAGAAATGTATATATTTATTCATCTGTGTTTACTTTAAAAAAAAAAAAGTAAACAAGTTGAGGTTTAAAATAAAAGATGAAAGTGAGAATAATCAAAAAAAAAAAAAGTAAAAAGATTGAATGGGGGAATACAGGAAATTCTAAAAATGGGGAGGGGAAATAATCTTTGCAACTCAGAAATAAACTTAAAAACAGCAAATAGCCCCCCCCCAAAAAAAAATATGGGAGGCCCAGGGTTCAATTCCCGGGGCCTCCTGGTGAAGGCAAGCTGGCGCACAGTGCCGCGAGCTAACAGCCTGCGCCACGCGGTGAACTGACGGCCCAGTGAGCTGGCACAGCAAGATGACGCAACAAAGGGAGACAAGCAGACACAGAAAAATGCACAGCAAATAGACACATTGAACACAAGCGGCAAGGGGGGATAAATGAAAAAATAAATCTTAAAAAAAAAAAAAAAAAGACAATGAACACTATAAACAGATGAGAACATTGTGTGGGGCTCTGAGTGCTGGGATGAGAAACTAAGGATGATGCATTGTATTTATTAAGAGTCACCAGTCTCAGGCCCACCGTTGGCAATATTGTTCATTAGGCCCACTTTTAATTTGGAATCCTCCAGAATTTTCCTTTCTTTCTTTTGCAACCTGTTATTGGTGCTTTTCTCTCTTCCTCTATATCCTTCCTTGGTCAGCTGTCCACTAGAGTTCAAAGGTCTTTCCTGAGTTTTAGTGATAAGATTTAAAGTATACCCCATAGTAACATCCCTGTTTGTATATTATTCTTATAGTATATAATAAATCATAAAGGTTTACATATTGTTAATACTCTGCTAGATTTTTTCAGCCAACCCCTCTAAAACTCAGGAGAGTGAATTCAAATTTCACAAAGTGAGAGAAATAAGGAACATGATCAAGGAAGTCATTCAGGGAGGCGGCTGTGGCTCGATCAGTAGGGCTCCCGTTTACCATATGGGAGGCCCCGGGTTCGGTTCCCGGGGCCTCCTGGTGAGGGCAAGCCTGCCCGCACGGCATGGTTGGCTGACCCAGCGAGCACAAGCAGCAAGGGGGGGATAAATGAATAAATAAATAAAATCTTTAAAAAAAAAAAAAAAAAAAAGTCATTCAGAATTTGTTATAGCTCAAGGGTCAACTTTCACTTCTGTGAAAAAGGGCTGCGCACTACACAAGCCCATAAACCTAAAATAGGATGGGAAGCTTGCAGGGGCACGTTTAGGTTAAATGGGAGAGAGGATGTTGGCAGCTGTTCTTGGCAAAGGGAGGGGATCTGGAGCAGTGAAAGGAATGTGAACAAGAAAACTCTCTTGGATAGGTTCTAATCCTGATTCTGGTAGTGACCAGTTGAGTTATCTTGAACAATGTACTTAAATTCAGTTTTCTCATCACTAAAATGAAGTTGGTAATACCTTCCTCATTGTATTGCTTGAGAGTTAATTATTTTAATATCTGTAAAATTCTTAACAGTGAACAATACCTAGCAGATAGTAGATGTACAGTAAGTGGTAGTTTCTACTTCCCTTCATCTCTCACACCTTTCTAGTGGTGAAAATAAAATGTTTCCCATAACTTAGAGACTGGTAACTACTTACTGCCTCAAAATATTGGCCAATTTGTGTCTAAAAGATCAGTAATGTAATTACAGCTACCATGGACTGATACATCACCTCCTTCCTGAGCAGTTCTGTGCTAGCTGTTCTCTTGTACATTTTGTAATTTGATCCTACAATATCCTTGTGAGGAAGGTGAAATTATTCTCTTTTCACAGAAGAGGGCAATGAATGTGTACAACTTGCCCCAATTCACTGAACACATACCTGGAATTGCCAGGGCCAAGATTCACATCGAAGGATTATTAGTGTTCTTTCCACTCAACCATGTACTTTTTTTTTTTCTTTTATCTCAACCATGTACTTTTGTTAAAGGTCATTGCTCTTTTGCTGGGATCATTTAGATTACAATTCTTCATTTTGTCCTTAAATTTTTTCCAAAAAAAGCTTTTAGTTTAAAAAAAAAAGTCAATTTTGTAACATTTGATTCATACATAGGAAAGAACAGATGCGGCATATGTGAAGGTTATAAAGCAAAATAACAACACACACACTTGTGTATCTATCCAAAACCTAAGTCTAGGAAAGTCCCAAGCTTGTTGAAACTTTCTTTGTGTTCCTTCCAGATCCTCTTCCCTGTTTGTTGTTTCCTTGCTTAAAAAAAAAAAAAAAGTTTTATCATGTATGTAAGGATCTCTAAAAATATTTAACTTTGGTTTTGAGGTTTTTCATATTGATTCCATATGATATTCAGTCTTCTGTGTTTAATGTTTTGGCTTGACATGTTTCTAAGAACCTTGTATATTATTGTAGGTATATTCATTTTCACCTCTGCATGATACTCCACTGCCTACCTTTTCCAAATTTATTTGTCCATTCTCTTGTAGAGGGACAAGATAGAAGTTTTGTGTATGTGTATTTACTTCTTTTATTTTTAACTTCAATGCACAATGCTGTTACTGATCTTTATGGAAATATCTTCTGATGTACATGTGCAAGAATTTTGCTAGAGTATATGCTTAAAAGTGGAAATTCTGAGGGAGAAGATGTGCATATGTTCATCTGTACAAAATAATGCCAAATTTATATTTAAGGGGTTGTGTTACTTTAAATCTCTTCCACTGTGTATAAGAATCCACTTTACTCCATATTGTTGCCAAGACTTGGTAGTATCAGGCTTCATCATTTTCCCCCTGATCTAATGAGTGTTAAATGGAACTTTATTGTGATTTCAAGTTTCAGTTCTCTAATTAGTAAAGAGTCTGAGCTACTTTCTCATTTTTTGTTAGCCAGTCGTATTTCCTTTTTCATAAAATTGCCTCTTCTTAGTTTTTGACCATTTTCTTTTGGGTTGTTTGACTTAAAAAATTAATTTGAATGAGTTCTTACTATATTTTTGATATTTGACTTCTGTTATATGTGTTGCAAATATCTTCTCCTAGTGTTTGTTTTTTTTTTTTCACTGTATTTATGATACTTTGTAATGTATGAATATTCCTAATTTCAATGTAATAGAATTTATCAATTTTCTATTGTATGGTTAGCATTTTTAATTTTGATGAGGCCCAGTTGATCAATTTTGTGGATTGTGGTTTTGGTGTCAAGTCTAAGAAATCTTTCCCTAGTTCTAGATTCTGAAGATTTTCTGATTTTGTTTTTTCCCCAAATGTTTTATAGTTCTACAGTATGCAAACAAGTCCCCAATACATTATGAGTTAAATTGTTATATGGCATGAATTTGATGGTGAAGTTTATCTTTTAGCCTATGGATGTTCAACTGCTTCAACACCATTTGTTGAAAAAACTCTCCTTCCTCTATTGAATTGCTTTCGTACCTGTCAAACATCAGTTGAGCATATTTGTGTGATTTATTTCTGAATACTCTATTCTATGCCATTGACCTATTTATTCCTCCACCAATACAATACTGACTTGCTCACTATAGCTAAATTAAAAAAAAAAAAAATTGTTTAGAGAGATTCCTTCCATGTTGTTCTCCTTTTCAAGACTGTTTTAGCTATTGTAGGGCCTGTGCCTTTCTATATAAATGTTAACATATGCATGTCTACAAAAAACCTAGCTGAGCATTTGATAGACAGTGCATTAAATGTATGTATCAGTTTGGGCTAAATTGTCATCTTTACTGTGTTGTCTTCCAATTCATGATACAATATGTCTTTCAATTTACTTAGGTCTTTGATTTCTTTCATCAGTATTTTATAATTTTCCATATACAGATCCTGTACATGTTTTGTTAAGAATACACCTAAGTATTTCATTTTCTTGGAGCAATTGTAAATGGTGTTGTGATTTTAATTTGGTTTCTGTATGTTTATCATTAGTATGTAGAAATGTGATTGGTTTTTGTGCATTGATCTTGAATCCTCTGTCCTTGCTGAGCTCATTATTAGTTCTAGAAGATTTTTGTAGATTCCTTGGTATATTCTATGTAAACAGTCATGTCATCTGCAAATAGAGAGTTTAATTTCTTCTTTTCCAATCTGTATGCCCTTTATTTCTTTTTTGTGCTTTATTGCAGTGGCCAGAGCTTCCAGTACTATGTTGAGTAAGAGTGGTGAGAGCAGATATGCATCCTTGCCTTGTTCTTTCTTTATTTTTATTTTTTTTAAAGATTTTATTTATTTATTCATTTATCCCCCCCTTGCTGCTTGTGCTCGCTGGGTCAGCTAACCATGCCGTGCGGGCGGGCTTGCCTTCACCAGGAGGTCCCGGGAACCGAACCTGGGGCATCCCATATGGTAAACGGGAGCCCTACTGATTGAGCCACAGCCGCTTCCCCTGCCTTGTTCTTGATCTTATGAGGAAAGTATTCAATCTTTCACCATTAAGAATGATTTTTATAAATGCTCTTTATCAGGTTGAGGTAATACTTCTCTATTCCTAACTTGATGAGAGTTTTTACCTTGAATGGTGTTTGATTTTGTGTATCAATTGATATGATCATGTAATTTGATTAGCATTTTTTTTATGTCTTAAAAGATCCTTTCCTAGTTTGAAGTCTTAAAAATATTCCCCTATTTTTTTCTAAATATTTTGAAGTTTTGTCTCTCACATTTATATCTTTACTGCATTTGGAATTGCTATGGTGTAAGGAGGTATCTAACAATTTAAAAAATGAGAATAATTGATTGTACCAGCATGTTTTATTAAGGAGTCTATACTTTTGCTACATCCCTCATATGGATGGTTGGTTTCTGTTCTGTTGCATTGACTAATCTGTCTATCTCTGGGTCAATACCATTGGGTTTAATTATTATGACTCTGTGATAAGCCTTGAGATCATGTAGGGCAAATCCCTACATTGTATCGTTTGTCAGAAGTTTCTTGTCTAGTTTTGGTCCTCAATTCTTCCATATAAATTTTAGAATCAGCTACCAGTTTCTTGAAAAGTTTGTTAAGTTTTGACTTAAATCTGTAAACTAATTTCAAGATTGACATCTTTTCTATATGGAGTGCTGGTATCTTCCATGAATGTGGTATCTCCATTTATTTATATATTCTTGGTGTCTCTCATAATGCTAAAAAATTTTTCTCCATAAATATCTTTTATTTGTTTTGTTTGATCTATTATTTGTTACCTCAGCATTTAAAATAGCTTTTTAAAGTATATTATCTTTTTATATATTATATTTTTGTTTGTTTATGGTATATAGGAACTTAATGTTTTTATACTATATCTCATATCTAATCACTTTGCTATACTCTTTTACTAGTTCTCTTAACTCTTGACAGATAATTTTGTGTCTTCTATGTGGATAGTCATATAATATATGAGTAAAAAATGTTTCCTTTCTAATACTTTATATTTCTTTTTTTCTCTTGTCTGAATTATACTGTCTAGAACCTCCCATACAATGCTGAATAGATATAATGATAAAATTTATTCTTATCTTGTTCCTGATTTCAACAAGATACTTCTATTGTTTCACCATTAAAATTTGTTTGATGTAAACTTTGAAAAGTGCCTAGTGCAAGTATACAAAATGAAATACAAATTCCTAATATATAAATTAGAGATTTTCAGGAGAAGATGGTATGGCTGGGTCTCCCTCAAATCATCCTGTGTAGGTGAAAGCCTATTTCATCTATTCAAAACTGAGTCCTGAAGACCACTTCTGCTGAGAATAGTTGGATCTGGTTTTAAGGTGAAGGGAGCTCTCAGTTTGTGCCAAGTATACATGCATAGGAAACATCTGATAGAATAAACTAATGGAAGACAATTTTAATGCTAGAAACCAAGTTATGAATTCTTTGAGTTTCTTCTAAGAGAAGATCCCATTCATTTCTCTTTTTCAGGCACAGAATAGGAAAGACTGCATTATTCTGATCCCTGCACTTGATTCATTAGGAGCAGACGGTGTATGTTTGGCTCTCTCGGTGTTGTTCCTAAAAAGGGAAGAGGAGAATTTATGGGCTAAAGACCCCAATGGCCTTAAATGTAAAGGTCAACAACGAAACTCCAAGCTAGTGCCTTAACCTTATCTGCACATGAGATCTAGCTGGGGAGATTTTAAAAATTTCTTTGCCCTGGCAGTACCTCAGAACAATTAAATCAGAACCACTGGGGTTGAGATCCAGTCAATAATATTCTTAAAAGCTCCCCAGGTGATTTCAACTGCAGTTAGGTTTGAGAACCAGTACTTTAAGCCATCAGAGTCAATTCAATATTAATATGTATCCAGGGTATAGTTGATATTTTGGAAAGAGATGTATTCACCTAGTCTTGAGAATCTTTGAATAAGATAGAAGAGACCTACTAGCTTTAATGTTCTACTCTCTAAAACATTTGCTATTTGGGAACTTTTCCTTTTGCAGATTAGCAATAATAAAGTCATTGGAGAGGAGGCAGGGAAAGACACAACAGTAAGACAACCAATACACACAAACATACAGAGATACTCTTTCAAATATTGCAAGTAAAGTTTGGGAATTTAGGGGTTCATGATTTCCTGCTATACTTTGATGGTGAATAAGCCATAAAAACTTACTTTCTACCAAACACCAAGCATGATTTTCTTTAGGTTTCAAGCCTGTTGGAAAAAGTTGATTAGGTCCAACTAAGTTGGCAACTTCATTAAAGTTAATGAACTCCTCTGTGGCAGTTTGGCATTGTTTATGAATTCCAAAAATAGATATTGGATTATGTTTGTAAACTGGTCTGTACCTGGGCATGATTATATTATGATTAGGGCTTTGATTGGGCCATGTCAGTAGGACGTTGAGTCCCCGCCTCCTTGGTTGGCAGGGACTCACAGATAAAACTACACGGCAGAGCAGAGGAGTGAGTTGGAGTTTTGATGCTGAGTTTTGAGCTGGAGCCTGGGAAGTGAACACACAGGAGAAGAACACATAGGAATAGAGACAGCTCCTTAGACATGGCAGAAGCCCCAGGGAGAGAGACAGAACTGTTTGCCTGATAGCCTAAGGCTGGCCTTGTGGAGAGAGCATGGCAGCTGAGCCTGGAGAGAAACAGAGCCCCAGGAAGAGAGGAACCCAAGAAGCCTGAATTCTTGGCAGACGTTGGCAGCCATCTTGCCCCAACATGTGGTAATAGACTTTGGTGAGGGAAGTAACTTATGCTTTATGGCCTGGTAACTGTAAGCTTCTACCCCAAATAAATACCCTTTATAAAGGCCAACAGATTTCTTGTATTTTGCATCAGTACCCCTTTGGCTGACTAATACATCCTCCCTCTAAGATGGCAAATGCTACCTTTAACCTGCTGTTGATTGAAGATGATCACCATAGAACATACAGACTGTACCCACCCTGTACTCTGTCCCTGTCCCTGAAACATAGGCATCTCCTGCAGGAGGCAAAACAGAAGAAACAGAGTGGGTACTTGGTGTTGGACTTTTCAGCTGACAATAACAGAGATTTATTATGGTTTCTGAATATATTGGAAAGTAAATATCTCTTGTAGATAGCCCTGCATGTCCAAAACTGTAGGAAGTTTAAAGAATATGGATTTTAACAGCAGGTGAAATAAGAATGACAGCACTATAAGTTGAATGTTGAAATTTTCTAAGGTTTTTAAACATGACATTAGGCATGGGTCATTTATATGTTACAATTTTTAAAGAGATGGATAAGATATTTCATCCCCCAGTACTTTTGTTATTTCAAAAACATAAAGAACAACCATATAGAGATGGATAAGATATTTCATCCCCCAATACTTTTGTTATATCAAAAACGTAAAGAACAATCATATATACCATACAGGATTCCCAAACATCACTCCACCACCAATACCTTACATTTGTTACAAATGATGAAAAACATCGTCACAATATTACTGCTATCTTAGTCCATAGCTTACATTCACTGTATTTTTTCCACAAACTACTCATATTGTTAACACCATGTATTAGTATTATATATTTGTTATAGTTCATGGTAGAACATTCTCGTATTTGTACTGTTAACAGACTATCATTCACCATCGGTTTCACTGTGTTACATGGTCCCCTGTCTTGTCCAATCCATCCCAAGTGTATACTCAGTGGTTCTCAGTTTCATCACAGAGTTGTGTTGTCATCAGCTCAGTCCATTTCAGAACATTTTCATTCCTCCAAAAGGAAAAATCCCATAACCTCTTATACCCTGCCATTATTGACCCTTAGCATTGATATAGACCTTTTTTGCCATTGCTGTAAAAATAAATATTAGAATACTACTGTTAACTATAGTCTATATGTTACATTAGTTGCGTTTTCCATATGTATTTCTATATTCTTAATACCTTGTAATAGAGGAATATTCTTGTATTTATCTATTAGCCACAATCATCCTCCTCCACTGAAATCACTATGTTATAAGTCCCTAGATTATCCTCTAGCTTTTTTCAATCGACATTAACCTCCCTATACTATCCTTTCAGTCATATTCACATTTATAAATCAGCACTATTAGTTTTTCTCACTATAATGTGTTACCATCAACTCTCTGTTTCCACACATTTGCAATCCACCTTATTAAACATTCTACATACATTCAGCATCAGCTTCCCCTTCTCAACCCACATTCTCTCTCCTAGTAGCCTATACTCTATAGTTTAACTCCTTGAGTTTACTCATTTTATTTAGTTCATATTAGTAAGACCATCCAATATTTGTCCTTTTGTGTGTGGCTTACTTCACTCAGCTTAATGTCCTCAAGGTTCATCTATGTTATATGTATTCCGACTTCATTTCTTCTTACAGCTAAATAGTATTCCATCGTATGTATATACCACGTTTTGTTTATCCATTCATCTTTTGATGGACACTTGGATTGTGTCCATCTTTTAGCAATTGTGAATAATGCTTCTATGAACATAGGTGTGCAAATGTCTTTGCACACCAATGTTGCTTGCTTTCAGTTCTTCTGAATATATTCCTAGTAGTGGGATTGCCAGATCATATGACAATTCTATATTTAGCTTCCTGAAGAACTGCCAAACTGTCTTCCACAGAGGCTGCACCATTTTACACCCTCACCAACAGTGTAGGAGTGTAGCATCCTCTACAGCACTTGTAGTTTTCTGCTTTTTAAATGATGACCATTCTATCAGGTGTGAAATATATCATTGTAGTTTTGATCTGCATTTCTCCTATAGCTAGTGATGTTGAGCATCTTTTCATGTGCTCTTTGGCCATTTGTAGATCTTCTTTGGAAAAATGTCTATTCAAATCTTTCGCCCATTTTTAAATTGGGTTGCTTGTCTTTTGATTGTTGAGTTCTATGATCTCTTTATATAACACAGAGATCAAACCCTTTTTGGATATGTTGTTTCTGAAGATTTTCCCATTGAGTAGGCTTCACCTTCTTAACAAAGCCACTTGATGCATAAAAGTGTTTAATTTTGAGGAGCTCCCATTTACCTATTTTTTCTTTTATCACTCGTTCTTTGGGTGTAAGGTTTAAGATGCCATCACCTACCATAAGATCTCGAAGATATTTCCCTACATTTTCTTCTAGGAGTTTTATGGTTCTTGCTTTTATATTTATTTATTTATTTATTTTATTTTATTTTATTGTTTAGATTTTATTTATTTATTCATTTATCCCCCCCTTGCTGCTTGTGCTCACTGGGTCAGCTAACCACGCCGTGCGGGCGGGCTTGCCTTCACCAGGAGGCCCCTGGAACCGAACCCGGGGCCTCCCATATGGTAAACGGGAGCCCTACTGATTGAGCCACAGCTGCTTCCCTGCTTTTATATTTAAGTCCTTGATCCATTTTGAGTTACTATTTGTATAAGATGTGAGATAGGGGTCCTCTTTCTTTCTTTTAGCTATGGATATCCAGTTCTCCCAGCACCATTTATTGAATAGACTGTTCTGACCCAGCTGGGTGGGTTTGACATCCTTGTCAAAATTCACTTGACCGTAGATATGAGGGTATATTTCTAAATTCCCAATTCAATTCCTTTGGTCAATATGTTTATCTTTATTCCAGTACCATGCTGTTTTTACTGCTGTAGCTAAGTAATATGCTTTTATGTCAGGAAGTGAGAGTCCTTCTACTTCATTCTTCTTTTTTAAGACGTTTTTGCCTGTTTGGGGCCCCTTATCCTTCCAAATAAATTTGATAATTGACTTTTCAATTCTGAAAAAATAGGATGTTGAGATTTTTATTGGGATTGCATTGGATCTGTAAATCAGTTTGGGTAGAATTGACATCTTAATGATATTTAGTCTTCTGATCCACCCAAGTAACCTTCTGTCACCCTGTTTATTTTTGGAATAATACAATTAGTAGACTAAGTAGAAAGTAATATAAACTTTTTTGTCATCTGCCTGTTATGATTTAAGTTCAAATTCTTAGGGAGATAAAATGCAAAGTAATTGGTAAAAAAAAAACCTGAGTCTGATAGAAAATGGACTTTTGGGGTTTATTTTTGTGGAAATTAAACTGCATAACCAAGTTGGTCTTCTAGATCAACTTCAAGCCATGAAAAAGTATACCAAAGAGCTTCATTTATGCTCTCTCTGAGTTATTCATCTGTGGTGGCTTGGAACTATGTGCCCCCCTCCCCCCCCCAAACATGTTCTTAAACTTAATCCATTATTGTGCATGTGAACTCTTGTATAAAGGACCTTTTGATGATATTTTTTTCAGGTAATATGTGGCCCTGCTGAATCAGGATGGGTCTTAATCCTATTACTGAAGGCCTTATAGGGAAGGTCACAGAAAGAGAGAAAGCCAGAGGGAACAACCAGAAGCTGAATATCAGTGGAACTAGAAGAGAAAGGAGAAGCCAGGAGAGGCCACTATGTGCATTGCTGTATGACAGAAAAACCAAGGACCAAGGATTGCTGGCAGCCAGCCCCAGAATGCCAGTCTTGAGGGAGAAAGCATCACCTTGATGATGCCTTGATTTTGGACTTCTCCTAGCCTCAAAACTGTGAGCCAATAAAATCCCATTGTTTAAGCCAATCCATTTGCATGATATTTGCTTTGGTACCCAGGAAACTAAAATATCACCATTACTCATTCAGGCAATATTCACTGGTCCCTTCTGTGGGCAGGCTTTGGGTTGGGAGGTGGAGAGAATGCAAAGGGAAATATACAACAGTCCCCAATATTAAGGAAGAGAGACTCAAACAGTTCTGAGGTTATAGCTACAGTGCAGCTAGGATATTGGTGAAAAGTATCAAAGAAAGGCATCCAAATGCTTAATTTGTGACAATATAAACTAATATTTTCTCAACAATCTGTGTGATGATCAGAATATTTTAATTTCCATCTAGATATTTTTTTGTATTGTGAACACTGTCCAGTTTCGAAGATAAAGTTTCTATTATTGTTCCTTTCAAGTTCATTTGTTTCCTTTCCTGTAACATGTTTATGGCAGCTCCAATAATATGCTTTTGATGACATTACAGATAATTCACCCTTACGTCTTATATCACTCACCACACTAGACTACACTAGCGCAAACCCTCATTGCATTTTTGTTACTTAATTTGAAAAATTACTTTCAAATACTACAAGAAGGAGAAGAAATCCCCAAGAGAATTAGGTGATAATGCTATTCAGTGATATCTTTTGAGAGCATTTACTTAATCAAAACAAAAAATGTAACACCTGGTATGTATCTACCACTTTCCCCATCTGGTGCAGGTGGAGGGAGCCAGCTTGAGGTACAAATGCATTCCATCTCTGAGTGGTCCCTGAGTGGTGGAGGGAACCAGGAGGTGACAGGAGAAGGGGTCCAGGCAGCCTGGCTCAGCAAGATCTCAAGGCTTCCTGGCAAGTCACTTTGATGTGCTGTGCCTTTGAAGTAAGTCCTTTCATACTGGGAGCTCCTCTTCACCAATCTCTAGCATGGCCCCTGCAGTTTATCAAAAGGAGAGGAGTCCTCAGATAATTACGTCTTCGAGAAAGGGAGAAGTGAGACATTGAAGGAAGAAAACAAAGACAGGGAGAGAGTGAGAGAGCTAGAGAGTGAGAGAATTGTATAGTGAGTGTTAAAGCCATTTGGCATTTGAATCTACCTCATGTTCATTTAGTTGAAATATGTACTGTTAAAATAACCAGTACTTGGTGGAAGTAGTGGGGCTTTTGAAGACTTTTGATTTTCTTTCTCAGATTTTATGATCTGGTCTCCAGATTCTTAGACCTGTTTGATGCTAAAATATTGTTTGCTTTTTTATGTATTAAACTGTCATATTTAGAGGAATCTAGAGCATCCTTACTTAAGTATCTTTTTTTCACTACTTTTAGGAACTTTAGGCACTATCAGTTTAGAAACTGTAGGCGCACTACTGCCAATACCTATATCTGTGAATAAAGTTAATAATAGTACCTGTTTCAAAAGTTATTAGGAAGAATGAATGAGCTAATATTTATAAAGAGCTTGGAAATATGCCTGATAAGTGCTACATAAGTGTTTATTAAAGAGAATATTAAATAATTTAAAAATAAAATATAAAAAATTAGAAAAAAATAGATTAAATGTTAAAATCTATCATAAATTAGATTGTCCATTATTGCTTAAATTCTGAGTAATGTTGAATTATTTGCAAGATTAGGTTGATTACTCTAAAGAAATGAGTGTTGTTTCTGTCTTTCTTGCCATAATTGGATGATCCTGAAATTCCATAATGGTACCATTTTTTACAGACAGCTCAGAAGATACTGGTCATAATTATTAGCAAGCTCCAGGTTTCTGACTTCTTTGGTACTGAGGAGGACAACCATCCTTAGCTACTTGGATTTTGGCAAGAAGATTATTGTATTGTCTGGTGGCTTGGATGAGATAACCCTTTATCTATCTAAAGTTTCCCTGGCTTGAAATTGATGAGCAAAGTCATTTGGCCCCTTCTTCCAGGAAGAAATTCAATGTTGATGTAGATTCCATGCTTTCTTTCCATATTTCTTTTGAGTCTCTGACCATGTATTTCAGAAATAATACCAGAATAAAGCACTTGCCTTCTTTGACTGATACATGTACCTTAATCATCACCCTTTCAGCAGAACCTGACCTAGAATATCCCAATGACAGATTTCTTACTGCTATTTTAGGCTCAGAATATTAAAGATAGAAATCTATCCCAAGACAGGGTTGTTGATAATCTGCTATTCACAGATTGCTTTGCATTTCAGTTTATAGTTTGTATTCAGGCTTTAGGGATTGGCATGCTAACCATTCACTGTTATAGATGGACATTGGCTGAGAGCCTGACCTAGAGTTTGCAAAATAATTTTAAATAAATTTTAAATCGTTTCCTGGTTACCAGACCAACTAATCATTAAAGTTTCCAGGCAAGTTATCTGCAAACTGAATTAGGGCCTAAATACAGAGGAAACTGCTCTAGGTCTGAGCATTTAAAATACTGAGAAATTTTCCAGAATATCTAAAAAATTATCTGTGGCCATTTATATTCTTTAGATTGCTATTTTAGGAGCAAAGACAATAGTTGCTCTTTACTTTGTGATACTGGATGTGTAGAACAACAGTTAAAAGTAACCTTGGGACTTAGACATGTCTATTTTCTCTGGGTACCTTAATACCATATAAATTAAATTGTATTAAACCATAATGGTCTACCTGATCTTTCAAGATCCTGTGCTTGAAAAGTCCCATAAAATGAGACCCCCAGCTTCAGGCTTGGCTAATGGCTGATATCCTGCTCTTCTCACCTTATTCTATGAATAATAAGGCAATGGAGAAGCATGAGAACCATGATCTTACACTGATACTACCAAGTTTACTTCAACCCTACAGGGCTCATTCTACTCATGTTTTATATTTATATATTATAATTCTTTTCTCTTATACTGAACAACTTGGTTCCCTTTATCTTTAGTAGATTAATTTTCTTAATTCCTCCGTATATAACAAGTTTCTCAAGGCTACTGCCACCCCACCCCATGCCCACATACCTTTCTCATTCCCCCTGGGCTCTGCCTCCTTGTGCCAGGCTGCCCTACTGCTAACAGTCACCCTCCCCACCCTGCTCAGTTTCTGATTCATCACTCCTGGTCTCCCCTTTTCATGGTCATTCTCTTCTTATCCTGCTTGTGCTCTGGCACCCACCGAGCCACCCTCAAGAGTGTTGTCCTCCTCAACCTGCTTGGTTTCTGAATCCCCACTCCTTCACCTCAATAGAACAGCCTCTTCACACTGTTCAGGCTCTGTCACTCCATATAGTTCACCCCTCCCTGGTGCATGGGTGGCTACCTTTCTCTGTCCCCACCTAATGGATTTAGGGCTGGAATTGCTCAGGAAGGCAAGGGAGAAGGGGAGGAGGGAGACGATGAAGAAGAACAGTAGATACTTATTGAATGAATATCATTAAGAGTATGGCCTGTTTTCTAGGCAAATTTTGCCTTTCTGAGGTATTTTTCTAGAATAGATTAGGGGAATTTTTACTCAGTTGCTCTTACCAATTATGATTCCAAGGTATCACACATGAATTTCTATTATAATAACCGAACACAACTGTGAATACAACTCTAAACTATCAAAAGTCTCAAATTACAATAAAATAGCAATCTATAGTTCTGTTTCCTTATGTATATATGATAGTGTGCTAAAGAATGCTCATTTAAAAGGGAGAGCCCCTGCAATGGAGACCATATCTTTAAACTGATTGGAGTCTTAACTGGAATCCAGTTAAATTCTAGGCAAAATTTACAGTGGCAATTAAATGATCTTTTTTATTTTCAGCTGCCTTTATTTTAAAAGAGATTTCAGAGTCTTGCAAATATTTATCTACCAGCTGTAAATGAACAACTTTATTCACTTTAAGCACAAACACAAGGTTCAACTCTTTGCTTATTAGGAGCAGTGATTTTTATCACATTTTGAAGAGATACTCATAAAGATGATAAAGATCATCTAGGGTCATTCCCAACCTTGAAATTTTAGTGCTTTCTACTAAGATAAATGTCTCCTTGGCCTGTAATTACCCATATTCTCTTTTACATATTTTATGGTAACTGGGAAATCAAATGTAGAAATGCTTATTTAATCTTTTCTAGAAAAAATATTGTTAAAACATTCCCAGATATAGAACAGCTGCACAGGGCATGAATTGAAAATGGTATGAAAACTGTCATCTCAGCCCTCACAATCACATTTTTTCACCTGTTTAGGGAATTGTACATCTCTGGCTTGTTGAACACATTCTTTATTGCAAAATTGAAGACTGCCAGATCAAAAATGCTGCTTTAAGCATGTTATTTCTTAGCATATATTTTACACTTAGAAGAAAAGCATTAAACCACATACTGAAGCTTAATGGGATAATGCTAATGAATGGATCTGATTTTTTAAAATGATTTAAGTTTCAGAAATATCTTTTTAAGATCAATCAAGATTGACTTACATAACACTCTTTAATGTCTAGATTTACTAAACATGGACAATCTAAGCCAAAATGGAAATAACTAGTCTCTTTTCACACAAGTCTTCAGAATCCTGAGTATTTCTCTCCTACATTAAAATATTGCAACCCATATGGTTTAATTCTCAACCCTTAGAGTAAAAGATTCTTTGCTAAAAGATACAATTTTTCTTTGCCTCTAAAAATCTGTTTCATTTATTATTACATTAAGTAAATAGGTAAATATTTTTGTGAAATTGACAAAATATATTCTATATCATATATGAAGATAATCCTAAATTTTTAGAGTCTAAAAATACCTGAAGAACTGAAAATAGTTTTCAAGTAGAGCAGTGTACAGTTGACATTTATCAAGTACTCACTCTATGTCAGCAGTGCCTTACATGAATTATCTTGTTGAATCATCACCTCCACCTTGAGAAGTAGAAATTTTTGTTATCCCCATTTTTCAGGTGAAGAAACGGAGGCCTGGAGAGGACAAGGCACTTAACCAAGGTCACATAGCTGATAAATGATGGAGTTGGGATTTGAACTCAGCAGTCTGATTCCAGAACCTGGTCCTTAACCTCTATGCCGCAGGAAACAAGTTAGGGACAAAAAGAAAGTGGAACCCAGAATATTCAAAGTTTTGTTACTTTGCTTATGCTAAATTGATTATACTCTGTGGCAGATGGCATTATGTACCCCAGAAAAAAACATGTTCTTAATCTTAATCTCATGCCTGTGGGTGTGAACCCATTGTAAATAGGACCTTTTGAAGATGTTATTTTTCATTAAGGTGTGGCCAACTGAATTGGGATGGGTCTTAATCCTGTAACAGGAGGTCTTAAAGAGAGAAAGCCATAGGGAAGCCAGAAGTCAGTGGAACCCAGAAGAAAAAGGACAGGACATTGTCATGTGCCAGGAAACAAACCAAGGAGCCCAGAGATTGCCAGCCAGTCAGAACACTACTGACTCTAGGAGAAAGCAAGTCTTCTAGTCCGCGAAACCATGAAATGATAAATTCCTTTGTTTAAACCAACCCATTGTGTGGTATTTGTCAAAGCAACTGGGAAACCAAGACAGTTTTTGGTATTGGAGAGTAGGGAACTGCTATTATAAACACCTAAAAATGTGGGAAAAACTTTTAAATTGGGTAATAGGTAGAGGCTGGAAGAATTGTGATGTGCTTGATAGAAAAAGCCTAGATTGCTTTGAAGAAACTATTGGTAGAAATACAGATGTTAAGGATACTACTGATGAAGCCTTAGAAGACAATGATGAATGTGTTGTAAACTAGAGGAAAGGCGATGTTATATAAAGTAGCAGAGGACTTGGTGAAATTGTGTTCCCATATCCGGTGGAAAGCAGAACTTGTATGTGATGAACTTGGTTATCTGGCAGAGGAAATTTCCAAGCTAAGTGCTAAAGTTTCAGCCTGGTTTCCCTTGCAGCTTATAATAAAATATGAGAGGAAATGGATGAGTTTAGAATTAAACTCTCAAGCACAGAGGAACCAGAAATTGATGATTTGGAAAACTCTAGCCTATCCAGATGATGTGCCCTGAAACTAACACCAGAAACAGCTCTAGCAGGACTTCCCTGAGCTTCCGGGAAGTGACTCCCAAGAAAACAGGGCTTCCTGTGAGGGTTTAACTGAACAACCTTTTGCTAAAGAGGGTATGGCTGAATATGGATCCAGTCAGTTAGTTCAGTGGAAGTCAAGACTGGAAATGTAGTAATCCAGGCAGGATATGTGAAAAGTCCTTTTGTCTGATGGTTTGAACTCCCTTGAACTGCACGCAAAGCTGACAAGGGTTTTGTAAAATTTGTATATATAGAAGCACTACAATCTTGGACTGAAGGGGACAGAGAAGAGATGTATTGAAGGAAGAATGACTTACTGGAAGCAGGAGTTTGGGCCAAAAAGATCTCCTTGGGCCAAGAGAGCTGACCTAACCACATGTGTAGAAGTGGGTGTGGTCCATCCTGTGCTTGGAGGGGTTAGGCCATCAGCCCCAGTGTTTCTGCCCCATTTGGGGAGAGTTTGTTCAACATCCCAAAGCTCAGAGAGAGTGGAGTCTATGCCCAGGTGTTCAGGGAGAGTTTGGTCACCATGCTAATAATGCTTGGAGAGACAGGGGCTCACACTCTAGTTTTCTGGCAGAGTGAAGCAGCCATTCCACCACCTGAGGGTGGTGTTCAGGCCCCAGCATTCAGGGAGAGCATGGACACTGCAGGAGCACTTGGAAGGGGTTGGGATACCACTCCATCAGTCCCAGAGGACAAAGCATCTGCCTACAAATAGCTCTCAGACCTTGAAATCTAATGGAGTTTGCCCTGCTGTGTTTAGGACTTGCTTGGGATCCATGACTCCTGTTTTCCTTCCAATTTATCCCTTCTTGAATGGGAATGTCTATCCTATGCCTGTCCCACCATTGTAGTTTGGAAGCAGATAACTTGTTTTCTAGTTTTCACAGATCCACAGAGAGAGAGAGAAATTTTGCCCCAGGACAGACCACACCCACAATTGATTTTGATGAGATTTTGGATTTAGATTTGTTCTAAAATGGCTTAAAGCTTTTGACATGTTTCAATGGAATTAATGTCATTTGCATGAGGGAAGAACATGTCTTTTGGGGGGCCAGAGGGTGATTTGTGGCAGATTGAGTTATGTATGGGAGAAAAAAACATGTTCTTAATCTTAATCCTATTCCTGTATGAACCCATTGTAAATAGAACCTTTTAAAGATCTTATATTTAGTTAAGCTGTGACTAGTTGAATCAGGTTGGATCTTAATTCTATTTTTGGAGGCCTTAAAGCCACGGGGAAGAGCCAGGAACTGGAAGTCAGTGGAACCTGGAAGAAAAAGGAAGGCAATGACATCGCCAAGGGGCAGGAAAGCCAAGGAACCCAAGGATTGTTGGCCAGTTAAAATGGTACTAACCCTGGGTGGAAGCAGGCCTTCTAGCCTCTGAAACCGTGAGCCAATAAATTCCTGTTGTAAAGACAGGTATTTGTCATAGCAACTGGGAAAGAGAGTTTTTTTTGTTGTTGTTTAAATCACAATAAGATTTTTTTTTTTTTAATTGGACATTTTATTTTCAAGTTTTCTGTTCAGTGGAGTCCTAGAAAGAAATTGAAGGGTAGGTAGCTGAGATTAGGCTTTAGCTATCTATGGCTGTGGGGAAAATGTGAGGGAGAGCCTAACCTTGGTGGTACCCCCCTTGCCCTGGCTGCAGAGCAGTATGTTACCTGCCCTTGCCATTTCCCGATTCCAGGTAGTACAGAATTATGGTTAAGGGCACAGATTCTTGAACAATACATACCAGAATCCTAATCCCAGCTGGACCATTTATTACTAGTAGATTTTGGAAAAGTGACAATGCCTTTGAGCTCCATTTCTTCATTTGTGAAAAAAAGGTACGTAATATATATACACAGTTTATAGTGTTGTTGTGTGATTAATTGAGCTAATATTGTGCCAGGTCATTCTTGTTGCCCCTCTACCTCCTGTTCCCCTTGCCCTGTTGGCTGACCTCTGACTGTCTAAAGCCTTTACCTTAGCTTTCCACAATGAGGTCTTGCTTGCTGCAAAATTTACCCCCTTCTTCCCACATCAAAATTCATGCTTTGCCTGGGAAGGTTGATCTCAGTTTGAGTTTAGGGAAAAAAGCAATTGAATGAGCCTCCTGGGAGTGTTTGCATTTTAAAAGCAAATGTTACTAACCCAAATGAAACTAATTTGTAGAGTCTCAAGCTGTGTGAAGGGGATTTCAGATTGAATAGGCGAGACATTTTTGATAAACCTCTCAAACCAAAATGCTTTATCCATGGTCTTCCCTGTTAGGGAGAGACCTGGCCTTCCCTGCATCTGTTCCCACCCCACCCTTGGACCCTCTTAAATGTCCGAATTCTTCTTTTCCAAAACCAGAATAATGAAGGTACAAAGTTTGGCAGGCCTGACAGCTTGGAAGGTTACTGACTTACCTATGAGGTGAGGATTTTGTAGATTCATAGAATGAACAGGTGACTCAAAAATTAAAATCAACTGCTGGGGCTAGTAGGTGTAATGAAACAGAAAGAGCCAAAAGCTTTATGAATGGAGAAATGATTTTGAAAGGAGACAGATAAGGATTGCTTCCTGAAGATAAGAGGGGCTAAAAACAAGGATCCTTAAAAATAGGACTGACTTAGATGGCACAGCTGACAGTAGCATGAGTATTATTGCTTGAATCCTGCTGTTAGTCACAATATAAAATATCTGTTATTCCCCTTCATTTCTTAGTCTTTTGCCCTTTCACCCTTTCTGAAGACTCAACTCTTAAGTACCACTTATGGTTACATATATTTCCACACATACACATATTTCCAGTGACTTGCATATTGACCACTGGCAAGGCTAACAGGTAAAGGCTAGAGAGAAAGGGAGGGACCATCAGCTTCTGCCATACACCATCCTTCAGGAATGAGCTGAAGCAAAACCCACTGGCCTTTTTTCTGGCTTCGACTCTGCCTGTAATGATTGCTTCTTTATGCTTGTTCTCTGTGGTTCTAAAGGAAATAATTTACAGGATAATTACTTGGTTGCCAGGACAGAGAGAACTACTTTTAAAAACTCAGTGATCTTTATCACTGCTTTCCCTTTCTCATAAATTCAACATAAGCCCCTTAAAAATGTAGATTTCCATCAAACAAAGAGTTGACTGTGTAGGAACAGCTCTTCCCCAGGCTAGGCCTGTGAACTCCACCATAGAGTGATACAGATGATTTTGTCCATGAGGAGCAGGGCACAAAGAGGCTTTGGAAACCTAAATCCTTTGCAGGGAAAGAGCTGCCCCTTATGGGCATGGCTGGAATAGAACAGGGAGGGAAAGGAGTGTGACTATCCAAAAAGTAGTGGGAGGTCATTTCCTTTAAAATTTTTTAAAAATCTGGAACTTTCTCTTGGTGGATTTAGAGGGGCAACCGGGCCATTTCAGTGGGAAAAATAGGTGAGCAATCAAGCAAAAATGAGGACAAGTTCATGTACCAGATAGGGCTAAATGCAATACCTTTGGCTTATGTGATATAGATTGCCTTGGGAAAAATATCAGCGCCCATTCCTGAGGAGCATTGTTTCTTGGGAAAGGCTCTCAGAGACATGGTCTTTGGTTTTTGTCTATAGGATTCTTCTTATTTTAAAACCTTTGAGAGAGGAGAGTTACACTACTTATGGTTTCAGATTTTGCTTTCTCTAATTCCTGGTTTGGTCTCTACCAACTGTGGTTAGGGATTTTATTGTTTAAAATGAGACATGTTAGTTTGTAGATTTAACTGTGCAATACTGCCACCATTATTCCCTGTTTAGCATTCCTGACCTTCCTTGCTGTGTTCAGTGAATTGTTATGTGATTCTGTTTGTCACCATCATCTGTACTTCATGATTATATTTATGTCCTTGGCTGTGTCACTCAACTTCTCTCAGGGTCTCAGTACCCATCCCTGATAAAGAAGAATGAAAGCTACTTTCAGTTCTGTAGAGAAAGATATGTGTCCATAGTTATTTGTGACATATTTATGAGCCCTAAAAAACTGTAAAACTGAGAGGGTACTTAAGAAATATAGCATTGAAAATTCTGTTTTTTGTTATGGTTAATTTTTCAAAAACTAGGCAATCATCCCAAACAGATGCTATAAATTTGAACATGTTCCTGTGGTTGCTTTCCACTAAGACAAGTGAGAATGATGTACTTGGAATCTTAGTGACAAATAAATGACTAGGCTAAATATAATACAGGTCATGTCCTAATTGCTCCGATTCCTGGGAAATTAAAATGTCTTTGAATAAAACATATAGTGAAATCTCAGGAGCTACCTGGTAATTTTAATCAATATGCAAACAAATCCAACCAACACGTTTCATCAAATATGTGGGGTGCAAGGCTCTGTGCTGGACATGGATTACAAGGAGAAGATGAAATCCCTGTCATTGATGGGCTTACTGTCAAATGGGAAGTCAGACTTTGTCCTAAAGCAGGAAGAGATTTGTATAACTCTGGTTTATAAATATTACTCTGAATTTCCTCTGAATAAAAGTTTGAGGCTTAGATGATGGCAAAACTGAAAACAGAAGACCAGTGTGATGGTCTTTGAATATCAAGTGCCTACCACATGCAAGATTCTTTTTAAAGCACTGGTAATTCTAGAATAATATACATGACTTGCCTCCAACATGCTTAGAGTATACTTAGAGATACATGGCATAAAACCATATGAAGTTAAATAACCACACTGTCCTTGTTTTCCTTAGAGGCAGGGAACATTTTTATCTTTGTACTTCAGTATCTGGAATGAACATAGTGTTTAATACATGTTTGAAATAATGAATGATTTGAAAGACTGTCAAATGATAAATAATTTTAAAGGAGTGAAAATTTGACATAAGTAAATATCATGGAGTGTGAAGATTTTGTGTACCAGGCCAAGGCAGTGATTAACTCCAAACAGACAGGACATCTGATTTGAAAGGGATTATGGAAGTAAAATAGTTGTTTTCTAGGTGGATGCAAAGGAGAAAGGGCATTTTACAGAGAAAACCATATATAAAGGCATGGGAGTTGGGAAAGTATTTTCAGTGCTCTGTCTTCTTGTGTATCCATCTGGTATACACAAGCATACCAGAGTATATAGAGGACACAGGGTGTACAGCTTATATAAAGAGGAAGGGATTAGGACTCAAAGAGAAGAAGAATTAGGTAGACATAGATCACATCCGGAAGAGCTTCATATGCCGTACAAATTAAGTTTGACCATATCCTGGAGTCTCTTAAATAATTTTGAGCAGGAGAGCTAAATAATCAGATATGTTGATAGTTCACTCCATATCGGGGATGCATTGGAGGACTTGAGTGTAGAGTCAGGAAGGTCAGTGAAATATTTATTAGGAAAATTCTTTTTATAAATGTAGAGTTAAGATGATCTTTTCTCCCTTCTTTCTGAATTTACTGAAAATTTAAACTCTGTTATTGACAAAACTAGAGGATATCTATAACCTTGAACCACCATTTGTAAGGAGGATTGAACAAGATTGAATGTCTCAGACACAAGAGTAGAGTATTGCTGAGTGGGACACTTTGAGATCAAACTAGCAACCTCATGTTTGGAACGGCAAATGTGAGATCTTCTGGAAGGAATATTCCTGGTACAGGTTTGGCCTGAATGAGACACAAGCAATATTTGCAAAAAGTATTCTGACACTGAGGTTGGATGGAGGAGAGACACTCCACAATCTTTATGGGAGTGATCCTGATTTGCTGCGAAGAATAATTTTACACACAACCCTGTGTAATAATGAGAATTCCACTAATTTGGCTTAAAACCCTCCTCCCTTCCCACAAACTACTGGAAAAGTAGTTTGCTTAGGGAAAGTATCATCTCATTGAAACTTGAGAAATAATCAAAAAGAGCCAATATATGATCTACAAAGGCAAAAGAAAAATAAGAAGAAAGGCAGAGGAAAAAGGTTAGATGGAGGACACTTGCCAGACAAATGGTACCAGAGGGCATGTGAAAATAATGACAAAACAGAACAATGAATTGAAAAACATTATAAAATAATATGTGATAGTTTCAATTTCTTCATATCTTCACCAACACATGTTATTATTCATCTTCTTGATTATAGCCATCATAGTGGAAGTAAAGTGGTATTTCTTGGTTTTGAGTTGCATTTCCTTAATGCGTAAGGCATCTTTTTATGAGCTGCTTGGCCATTATATATCTTCTCTGGAGAATTATTTATTTAAGTCCTTTGCCCATTCTTTGGCTTGTTTTCTTATTGTTGAGTTGTAAGCATTCTTTATATATTTTAGATATTAGTTCTTTATTAGATAAATGTTTTGCAAATTTTCTCTAATTCTGTGGGTTGAATTTTGGCTTTCTTGATAGTGTCCTTTGAAGCACAAAAGTTTTTGATTTTGATGGAGTCCAATTTATCTATTTTTTTCTTTTGTTGTTACATCTAAGAAACCATTGACTAATCCATGGTCACAAAGAATTTCCCCTATGTTTTCTTCTAAGATTTTTATAGTTTTAGCATATATTTAGATATTTGATACATTTTGATTTAATTTTTGTATATGGTGTTAGTTGGAGCCTAGGATGAAGTGGTAGAGGACATGTGTGTGTGTGTGCATGTGTGTGTGTGAGAAAAGCTTTACACCAATATTTGACTTTCAACTATGTCTATATATTATTAGATGACAATTAATATTGGTCACTTTCTGGTTAGGCTTGGTGAAGTATTTTGAGTGTGGAGCTTTGTGGTACAGGGCTGGAAACTGGAGTAACTATGGCCTGTTTTTCAAGGAAGTAAAAAGCTAGCTTTTAAAGAAAGTTGATTGGGAAGGAAGGTTGAGAAAAGAGAGAGGGAGATGGGGGAATGTTGGATTAATGCTTGGATTAATTCATTTACCCAATATTTATTTTTTGAAAAAAATTACACTATTTATAAGTTGAGGGAATTATGGCTGTTAAGATATTTGAGACAGCAAGGCTGGAGAGCTCTGAAAAGATGCCTTTTCCTTTGAGAGTGGAGGGAGGAGTATAAGGAGGAGACAATGTAGATAGACTTCTATGACGAGAGGTGAGAAGCTGAGGGTATTTCTTCTGGAAATCTCTATGCTGAGAATGAAACATTTTCATCTCTTAGAAGTGAGTAGATGGAGTCTTGGGGAGAAACACGAGGATTTGAAATAGCGCTTGGGAGACTGGAAATTAGTACTGACAAGTAAAAATTTGGCAAATGGTGCTGAAGGCAAATGATGTCTAAGCCACTATGATTTAATTACCAATCAATATGTATATGATTATATCCCCTCCCAATCACTACCAGTAATTCTCCTTTCTGAACAGAATGGTAGTGCTTGCTCAGTGTGCTAGGTGTGAGAATGGAGAAGAGGGATTATTAGTTAGAATCAGATTTAGAAGTTTAGAATCAATTTGGATGAAAGGACTGATGGTGTTAGAAAAAGAATGGTCCAAGTGATAGCCTCCAGGGCCATGCTTAGGTAGAAAGTAGATTGAGGTGGAGAAAATGAAGTTTTCAAGAAACAGAGGTTGGAGAAAAGTTTTAGTAAGGCAAAAGATTTGGGAAGCTTAAAAAAAGAGAAGCCAGATGTAAAATTTCAGTCCATCAAATAGCTTGCCCAGTCCACTGAGGTTTGTTGTAATAGTATTAAATTTTTATTTAAATAATTATATTATCTGTAAAGATAAGGTCTAAACATATTTAGGATGGGGAGTGATATATTGGAAGTTGAATATTAGGACAAATGGCTTCTACTGCTTCAAAGTTGAGGGAGAATTTCTTGAGGAAATACCATTACGGGAGATTTTGAAGGATGGCAGAGGAAGAGGTTTTGACAAGGTAGGGAGAAGAGGGCATTTTACTTGTGGTATAGGAGAAAGCCGACTGGGAATTGGATAACCACGGTTTTAATTTTTAACATCCAGAAGTGTCTTTCCAAGGAAACTGAAGTTCACATGGACCCTGACCAACTGTTCTTATTCAGTTTGTGTTTATTCTCCCCTTGGGTAATCTGTTCCATGTGACCTCCCCTGACAATGTCTGTGTTGTTGTAAGCTGGAGCTAACAAGCTCTCCTCAATGACTTATTCATACAGCTAATCAGCTTCATTTCACAGGGCCCCTTCTTGCTCAGCTTCCTCAGGCACAGCTGCTGCTTTTAGCTGCCTCCATTCATATAGCAGGAGCTGGAAAGTGAGGTGGGGCAGGAAGCATGGCAAAAAGAGGGAAATGTGAGGATAATCGTGAATAGCAAGGATGAGAATGCCAGAGTTCCTTAGGTATTTTGAGATTGCTTTTTTTTTTTTTTTCTGGTTTGTTATGAGAAGCAACAAACGTGAGACCTGTGTGAAACTATCAGTTCTCAGCTTCTTCCCACTGAAAACTCACATGGGAATGGTGGTCACTCTCATGGATGCACTCAGGTTTATGAACAAGTCACAGCACACTTATTTGAATTCCATCCCTTTCTATCTAAGCTAAGAATGCATGTAATTAACAAATAAGTAAAAGCGATCTTTTTACAGAAACAACCACTTTGTTTTTAAAAATTAAAACACTGATAATTTAACTATTAAAGTAATAAATTACTTTTCAGCACTCTCACGACCCATTATAACACCTAGATTGAGAACAACTATTATGATAAGTTCCTAGTGAAATTTTGCATGCCAGTTTGCTGTATAATAAATAGAGAATAGTTTCTATACCTAATTGAGTAGCTGGAGGTGCAGTAAATTCAACATATACCTTTTGAGCATTTCTAATGTTACTAGGCATATTGGTCTTGATCACTTACCATAGGCTCTCTGAGACAAGTATTCATGTTGATTCATACTCCTCCTCCTCTTCTTCTCCTCCCCCACATCCTCTCCTCCCCCACCGCAATCCTTCTTCCTCTTCCTCCTCCTCTTTCTTTCCTTCTCCTCCTCCTCCTTCCCCTTCCCTTTTTCCTCTTCCTCCTCCTCCACTTCCTCCTCCTCTTCTTCCTTCTCTTCCTTCTCTTCTCCCCCTCCCCCATCCCTCCCCATCCCCGCCCCCTTTCCTCCCTAATCTCCTCCTCATTCTTCATGATCCAGTATCTTCAATGTCTCTCACTGTGGTGTGACATATAGTACAAGTCCCACAAATGAATGCACGACTCATGGGTACTATGGTGCTACAAGGATGCACTGATACAGAACTTCCCTCTAAGTACCCCTTTAAATGAAGAGAAAGAAAACACATAAATTAAGATTGTGAAATGTCAGTTTTTCATGTGTGCTAGCAGTTTTCCATCTACTCTATATTTGAATTATCTACAACCTGTGCTATCCAAAGAGAGTTCTTTATTTTCTATGGAAGTTCCAAGGTTTGGGAGATGCACAATCAGTTGGGTGTGAAGACTGGAGCAAAAAACAGATAAATACAGTATTAATTTAATATAAAGAAGGTAAAGCAAGGAATACCACGGGTACTGGGAAAATACAAAAGTGTTGGAAGGTTTAGCATGTGAGTTATTACAAAGCAGCTGAAGATAATGAAAAAGATTATCTTTTCATTATAATCTTTTCATTATAATAGCTTTTTGAGAAGTGCTATTGTAGGTTATAAACTGGATAACAATTATGAATTGAGTGATGCAAATACAAGTTGGAATTGTATTTTAAATATTTTGGTTGTTGGACTGCCCTTTGAACATGTCTCCATATGGAGACTGAGCCACATAGGGCTCTGGTTTTTATATAGGATGTATTATCATTTAAAATGAAAAGACATTTTCATTTTTACTCTTGGGTTCCAAGAGTAAAATTCTGATGGGAGATTGAGAAAGGCTTCAAGGTAACATTTAACCAGTTCTTTGAAGACTGTGTCAAATTCTTCTTGGGGGAGGGGCCATCAATCCATGATGAGGGTAATGCCTGAGAAAATACCACTTTGTTTGAGAATACAAAATCTTCTGCGTATTAGAACATAGATTTTAGGATCGAATGTGGTAGGAAATGAAGTTGTGAAAAGATGTGTTATAACTGGTTATTTATTGAATGGAGACAAGTAGATGGGAGAGGATAGCCTCTTAAAGTCATTTAGAAGAGCTGGGCTTGTAAGGGAGGGAGACCAGAGGGGGAGGGGTTAAATGTTGATCTTCTGATTTGGAATTAAATTTTTTTGTTGCTATTTTTGTTTTTACCACATTTCCCTCTTTCTGTAGGGATAAATTAGCCCAAACTGATAACTGGATCATTGTGATAATTCCAAAGCTTCAAGGACCCCGAATTTGTCTCCAGTATTTGACCAGTATCATTAGTCCTAGGAAAAGTTGTGGCCTCCTTGCATGTAGGAGGTTGCTAGAGTAATATAGAAATGTGGAATTTTACAGGTGTATCTGGTCAACTTCATTTATATCTGGACCGAGCATGAGCAAAACAGCTATGCAGCTATGCAGGACCTTATGTATGCTTAGATATCAACCCTTCACCCACTTTTATAGCAAAACCTCCAAACTCTCACTCCATAATTATAACACCAGTCACATCCAATAGCAAGTTTAGCCAGTCCACTATCCTGTGATATCCCCAGTACATTCATACTGCAAGAGCTGTGTCAATGATTGTTTTTTTTTTTTTCTTTTTACTTTATAAATGTGATTGTAGTTGAAAGAGCTGTGTCAATGATGACTGCACACCATTTAGAGAAGACATGTTATCTGTATGCTGCAGTTAACTTTTCTGGTAGGGGACAGATTTTTCCTTACTTTAATTGAAATCAACTCTTTAGAAAGAAGCAAGGAAAAGAATCCACTGATTTTCAGATCATGGGAGTAGATGCTCTGTTAAGGCTGACATCCTGAAAAGGAAACCAAATATAACTTACATGGTGTTGTTTGGGTACCTTGCCAAACTGTAAATGATGTTCTCACACTTATCCGTTGTTGTCTAGTACATCGAACCCTGGAGATTTTTAATCTTTTTGGTCTTTATAGCTTTTATTTTCTTATTTACCCTATTAAAATACAAACAATTCTGGAATGTTGGTGGCAAGGGATTAATACATTGAGTTCTAATGAGTTATCACAACAGAGGGATGACTTTACATATGGCATTTTTTCAAAATATTTCTCTAGCTAGTTAGACCTTCAAAAACTCCAAAGTGATAGGAAGGGGCATTTCCTTTCATTTTTACTGATGAAAGAACTGAGGCTCAGTGGTTAAGAGTTAGGTCTGTCTTAGGGAGAGGCTAAGACAGAAAGAGAAGCCAGATCTTTGCAGTTCTTAGAACCATCATTTTAAACCTCTTACTACTGGAGACCTATATGGTGAAATTAATTTGCCTGAGAGTCAGGGCCTCAGAGTTCCAGAAGCATAGGATTCCCAACCAGGCAGGCCTGGTGTCACTGCCTCAGTAAAAGCTGTCATTTATTGAGCACCTACTATGTGACAGTCACTACGTTGGTTGCTCTACAAATGATCTCACTTTTCTGTTATACACGATGTATGGTTGCTATTATTATCCACATTTTAATAATTTTAATAAAACTGTTACTCAAAATTATCAATTTGCTGAAGGCCAGCTAATAAATGATGGATTTGAACTCAGTCTGCCTGGCTTAAGCCACGTTACTTAACTGGGATTCACACTTTATATAAAATGTGACTGGGAAATTCACTTTGGTTTCAGTTTCCTACTTTTAAAATGGAAACATTAGCACACAGTTGCAGGGTGTTTTGAAAATTAAATCAGAATTCAGGGAAACACCTAACATGATGATGCCCTTAGCAGCTTCAGCAGCAGTGGTGGGTGCTATCCTTCACTCTAAGTTACTCAGCTTGTTACTCTTCCAGTTGGAGCTAAGCTCTAGGTTTCTAATATGTAGTCCGTCCCCCCACCCCCATCCCCATTGTCATGCAATGCTGAGAGAAGAGTCTTGTGGAGCAAGATAAACACGAGGAGGAAGAACAAATAGGACAGAGAATGGGGGAAGTTGGCAGTGGCACTCACAAATGTAAGGATGGGCACGTGTCTTATCAAGAAGGAACCCTCAGGGAGGATTGGGTCATGTGTGCAAGTGAGTGGCTGGGAAGCAGAAATAGCTTCACTGGGACGTGAGGTGTTGATGGTTGTGACGGCAAGCAGAGCCATCTTTTGGTTTAATTTACCATTTATTTGACTTGAAGTAAACTGGGAGAAAAAGATCCATTTAATGTGCATTTCAGATTATGAATTAAAGAAGATGAAAATTGCAGGTATAGCAATTAAAGATGATCTGACCACATCTATCCACAGAAAGTATCAAATAAATATGCCTAAAACTTAATTGGAGTTTAAGATGACTATAATGATTGTAAGAAAGGACGGAGCTGTTTTAAATGAGTTCACCCATCCATTTACTCATTCAGTAAGTACTAGTCAGTGCTGGCAGCACTGACACTGACCATGTGGGAGATACTGTAATAGGAGTTAGAGATACCAAGCTGAATAAAGAATGGCTCTTCCCTTAAGGAAACGTGTAAACAAGTAAATGTGATATGGCATGAGAAGTCCCATTAAAGAGCCTCGTATGGAAGTATGGAAAAGAACACTTAATGGGCCTTGAGGAGGAGTTTAGGAAATACTTCACTAAAGAGTTCAAATGATAATTTTCCTGAAGGATCAATAGCAGTTATTCTGATGGAAAAGTGGATGAAGTTCATTCCAGAAAGAAGAAATAAGTGCAAAGACACAGAAACATCCTATGCTTAAGGACTTATGTGCAGCCTGTTATGGTTGGAGTGTGGCATCCATGAGGGGAAGTGGTAGAAGGTGAAACTGAGAGTGATGTGATAAGAAGTTTGGAATTATACTTGTGGGTGATAGGGAGTCTTAGGAGGATTTTAAGTACTGAGGAGGATCTTGGGGCAGTGTGGCAGAAGCAGATGGATTCAGAGGTCACTGCCTTAGGTGAGAGGATTAATGTCTAAAATAAGGTTACAGAATAGAGAAAGACATCCATGATGATTTTATCTTCAGTTATTTCAATACTGTTTTTTTTTTACATATAACTTGCTATTTTAAAGTATTGAAATAAAACTTCCCATATATGAAAATATGCTATTTTTAAGTACCTAAATAAGGAAATTAGCTTGGAATAATACTATATATATATATATATATATATATATTTTTTAAAGATTTATTTACTTAAAAAAAAAAATTATTTATCCTCCCTCTCCCCCAGATGGTTCTCTTGTCTGTCTGCTCATTGTTTGCTTGCCTTCTCCAGTAGGCACTGGTAACTGAACCTGGGACCTCCCACATGGGAGGCAAGTGCCCAACGGCCTGAGCCACATTCGCTCCCTGCGGGCTGTGGCGTCTGCAGGCTTGTGGTGTTAAACTTGTTGCTGCAGGTACGGTGGGTGAGGATTCTAGCTCGTTGCGGCGGGTGTGGTGCCTGCCCATCTTATTTAGGAGGCACTGGGACCCAAACCTGGGACCTCCCATGTGGTAGGTGGGGACCCAACTGGTCGAGCCACATCTACTTCCCATAATACCATATTTTAAATCATTGGTTAGCAGCTTCCTTCATCCTTCTTCTTTCTCTAGTCTCCTCTCTTTTTCCCTCAGTTTCACATTCTAATACTCTTCCTCCCCTCCGCCCCTGTAACTTCTCCATGCCCTCTCATCTCTTCTAGTCCAATCCCTGACTCCAAAAACATATGTGTGTGGGAGGTGGTAGTGGTGGTATTGGAGGTAAGCATGGAACTGGTAGGAGAAATCCACTGAAATAGGCAGATCTTTGTGAAAAGGAAGATGTAGACTAGGTCATGGCCAGGTCTCACAGTTTGGTGGGAAGATTAATAAAAACTGCATTAACATGGGGCTACTATCCAGAGGAGAGTAAATGTTGGAAGGCAGCTGTCCTGAAAACTCTGCTTAGGGAATTAACTCAGTTCAAAGGTTCTGAAGCCCATTCAGACCTACATTAGATAGACAGCTCCAAGAACCCCATGGGTTAGAAGGGGCTAAGTAGAGGGAAACATCAGATCTAGGAGTATCTAATAATTAATATAAAAATGATAATGTGTATTTAACATACATGTTTTATAGATTTATATTTAGAAAGTTTTGTATTTGTAATAAAATGCACTATTTAGTTTATTATTCAAAATTAGTAATATTAAATCCTTTTAAAAACCAAAACACGAATATTAATACAGATACTGTGGTATTAAATACAGAAAAGCCAGGGTAGTTGTATTGCTTTAGTATTACAATTTAGTATTACAATTTTAGTATTACTGAAACGTCATCCCTATTTGATTGTGGAACTTCTGTATGTTATCATGGAAAATGGTAGATATCCCAGAAAAGTAGAGGTTATCCCAAATTCCAAAGGATTGGACAAAAGAAAACTTAAAAATTATAGATTTGGGTTTCCTAGTAACATTTTAAAGTAGTTATTAAACAGTAAAATGCCAGTCGAGGAAAGGAAGCAGTACTCACTGGAAGCCTAGAGGAATGCACTAAGAAAAGCCAAAGAGAACTACTTTCCTTTCCTTTTTGGATGATGATATGAGATTCTACAGATCAAGGGAATGCTTTAGATGATTTTCATTTCAGTGGGGTGACATTTGGAAAATGCTCATGTGACTAAGGGGATAATAGTATTTTTAGGTAGTATTTACAGCTGGTTGATTTATCAGTCACTTAGCGCAAGGGTCAACACATTTTTTCTGTAAAGAGCCAGAGAATTAATATTTTAGGCTTTGTAGTCCATGACCACTATTGCAACTACTCAACTTTGCCATTGTTGTGTGAAAGCAGTCATAGATAATACTAAATGAATGAGTGTGGTAGGGTTCCAACAAAACTCTCTTTATAAAAACATGGAGGTTTGAATTTGGTCCACAGGCTGGACCATCGTTTGCTAACCCCAGGCTCAGCTGGTTGAGATCATCCTGGACTTAGGCCTCTAGTGACTTGCTGAAGAATCCAGTTTGTCACTATGTTTTGTTAAAAAATACTACCAATAATATTGATGAAGTAGAAGGCAAGTGTGGTGGCTAATTTCACATGTCAACCTGGCTAGGTTATGGTGGTGGTTGTTTGGTCAAGCAAATACTGGTCTAATTGTTATTGTGAAGGTATTGCATGGGTGACCTTAAATCTTTGATCAGTTGTACCTATAACTGATTACATCTACAATCAGCAAAGGAGACTGCCTTCAGTAATGAGAGGAGTTTCCTTATCCAATCAGTTGGAGGCCTTAAGGTGAGAATTGAGGATTTTAGCAGCCAGAAAGAATATGTATTTCTACTTCAGCCACTCATTTCTCCTGGGGAATTCAGTGTCACCTTTTCATCAAGTTTACAACTTGCAGCCTGACCTACGGAATTTGGACTTGCCAACCCCTATGTTTGTTTCTCTGGTGAACCTTGACTACTGTAGCAAGTTAATCATATTTTTGAGTAATAAAAGTACATGAGAAACAATGAACAACTTGGAAGATTTTCAGGATTCAAAATGGATTTGATGGATGTGAAATGAGCAAAATTTAACAGGATGAAATTTAGTAGGCCTAAATATCAAGTTGTGTACTAAAGTTATATAGGTACTCTGGAAGTGCAGGGAATGACTTTACCTGATGGTGATTTGTATGGAAAGAATCTCAGTTGATTCAATTTCCCCCAAAACATTTACTGTTAGGAAGCATGTGTGGGGGTGGGGTGTGGGGTGTGGGGTGGGGGTGGGGGGGTAAGGGGGGTACCAAGGATACTGTGGGTACTTTAGGGTTCATAACAGAGTATAGTGTCAAAGACAAGGGCAGTCCTGATTCCATTGTATTTGGTGTGGACCAGAGTCCATCAAAGGGTTGTACTCAATTTTAAATATCCTTTCTTATAAATATTTTCCATACAAGCAAGGACAGATGCTCTTTGGTTTGGAGAAGGATATAAAATTCAAGGAGTCTGTTCCTAGAAATATTATAAATATTTTGTATTCAGTGGATAAGATATTTAATTTCCTTAAATTGCTGAAAATTGTCATTTTGGAAATTGCAAATTTCTGCTTTTTAGGGAGGAGATAGAAGTAGGATTTATATCATTCCTTTGTTCTAGGATGAAACACTTGATAACCATTTTTAGTTACATATTACCTGCTTTTTGTTTGTGAAGCTTTGAATTAATGAATTAATCCAAATGAAGATATTTTAGACTGAAAATTCAAAAGTATAGTTTAGGAATGTATATGTGGTTATATTAGTAAAATTCTGCTACTGAAGAATTAAAACATTTCCTCCCAACCCAATCTAAATTTGAATTTCGACCACCCTATGATTGAAAAGTGTTTGTTCTTGGGAGATATCTGTATTTATGTTTGTGTTTCTGTATGTGTGTTTATCTAAGTAAGACTTTGTTTACAAGTGATTGGGACACCAGAGTAGAGCAACATAGTAAGGTTATGTTGGTCTGGAAGACAGATTGTACCTTGAACTTCAACTTGGCTTGGTTAAACACTATCTTGCCTGACACCAGAATATTCTAGAGTACATTTAGCCCAGGACTATTGTGATTTTCTTGTTCTGGTTAAGTGGGCTCAGAACACATCCTTTTGGGTAAGAGTGGTGTGTTCCCTGAATGGAATGATGCCCCCCCCCCGCCCCCCATCATCTTGAGATAAGATGCAAGCCTTGAACTGGAGGAAAGACAAATTCTCTATCCCTGGGGGCTTGAAGGGAAATTGGGCTAGAACTATTCTGTGTGAAGACTTCTAGAGAGTTCATTGGAGGGGATTGATCTGGGCCTGTGAATGCTCCACAGGAAGTGGCCAGGGGCTCACGTAAAGTTTAGTCCTGTGGACTCTAAAATGGCCCACTTCTTTTGGCAGTTGTTAGTTCTCTGTGTTGCTGTCTGTTATCCCCAGGTCTTCAGTAATATATTGGTAAAAATCATAACTTAGATCTCAGCAGTGTTTGGGAAATTAAAAGAAGTACCTGTGGAAAGTGGCAGGTACCTAGAAAGATTAGTTATGAGTTGTCAAGAGGTAAGCTGAGGAAGGAGAAGCAACCTAGAGTGAAATAATTGCCTGAGATGGCATATATTAAAAGGGGTAGATTTGTGGAACATGAAGTGCTTTGTCCAAGTTTCCAGAAATACTAGTGAAGAATTCTCATAAAAGGCTGGATTTCATGCTTTGAAGTCCTGGACCGAGAAGACATGTCTTGAACACTGGACTTTGATCTCTTTTCATCTGGGAATTAAATGATAGAGTGGACATGCATTTTTTTTTTTTTTTAAAGATTTATTTATTTATTTTACTTTTTTCCATTTTTATCCCCCCCATCTCCATTTTTGCTTTTTGTGTGTCCATTCGCTGGGCAATTCTCTGTGTCTGTTTCCTGCTCTCTCTTCTCATCCTTCTCCTCCTGTCTTCACTGGGATTTGATCCTGGGAACCTAGAGAGAGGCATCCTACCGCCTGCACCACCTTAGTTCCTGGTTTTTTGGTACGTCTTGTCTTGACTTTCCCTTGTGTCACTCTCCTGTTACGTCACCATCTTGCTGCATGTCTCGGCAGGGCCTGGCAGCCCATGCTCCTTCTATATTTTTCTCCATTTTTACTGGGGGGTTCTGGGGATCGAACCCAGGTCCATCCATATGGGAGACAGATACCCAACCATTTGAGCCACATCTGCCCCCCAAGTGGACATCCATTTTGAGCATGGCAAATAAAGTTGGTGTTGCCCTTTCTTCTGTCCGAAATTTCCCAAAAAGACACAAGGAGAATGAGAAAGTTTGTCTTTGACAAAACCAGAAGACATCTGAAACACTGAACCACTCATTACAGGAGGAAAGACTATGGCCACGAAGCCAAGCTGGCAGAGGCACTGGAGAGATAATACTGGTAGTTACACTGCTCTAAAAGGGTCAGAAGCATACCTTTTCCCAGGTTAGAGGAATTCTTGTTTGCAGCAATGGGTTGCAAGCACAGAAGGTACAGAGCCTGTAGGAGATTTGGGGCTTCCTCTGTAGAGGAGGCAGGGCTTAAGCAGGGAATCACACAGACAAGCCATATTGGCTTAACACAGTCTGATCATGGGCAGGATTCCCAGTAGGGGAGAAGAGAATCTTTCCATGGTGAATATCCCTGTTGCTGCTTACCTTTAGCCACAGGTTGGGATGAGTAAATACTAGAGAAAGTACCCTCACTGCTAGTGAGAATAAAAAATGGTACAATCATATTGGAAAACAGTTTGTCCATTTCTTATATAGCTAAACATATGCCTACCATATGATCCTTCTGTTCTATTCCTAAATATTTACCCAAGAGATTTGAAAGCACAAATTCATAAAAGGATTTGTACATGGGTGTTCATAGCAGCTATATTTGTAATAGCCCCCAAATGGAAATAACTCAAATACCCATCAAAAGGTGAATGGATAAACAAATGGTGGTATGTACATAAAAGGAAAACTCCTCAGCAATAAAAGGAATAGGAATAAACTTTTGGTACCTCCACCAACATTCTCAAAAAAAAATGGTTGCCTGGGGATAATATGATAGAGGTTGGGAAGGAATAGGAAGAAGAGATAACAAAAGAAGAGGAGGTTTTCAGGGATTCTCAATATGTTTATTGCCTTGGTTTTTATGTTTTCACAGGTATATATATATATATGTGAAAACGTATCAAATTGTACACTTTAAGCATGTTCAGTTTTTTGTCTGTCACTTATACCTCAATAAAGCTACTAAAATAATATGCAAAAAGAGGTGTGATGCCTGAGGATTGTGGAAGTTGGTGACTGGTTGCAATCAAATGAGAGCAAGTAATCCAATCGCCTACTTTGTTTTAGAGCAATTAACATTCATTAGAATCCATATTATAATGAAATTTAAATTTATTTTAAAGGCTGTTTTTTTACTTTTTAAATAATCTCGTCTGTTAGTAGGACACGTGCTAAGAGAACTATCATAATTTTCATTTTTATTGCTTACTTGGTTGAGGAGAATAAGCAACTCTATAGATGAAAGTTTTTGTTTGTTTATTTTGGTTAGAGTTTGATTTTTAAAACTCCCATGCCCAGCCCCCATCCCTTCAGTACCTAGAACAATAGGGTTATGATGATAATGGATGTTTAACAAATGCCTTGAAAATTTATAAAGAGCCTGAACAGTGAACTCTTAGTTGCTTATTAAAACATCATGGGGGTCGGATGTAGCTCAACTGGTTGGGCATCCGTCTCCCATATGGAGGGACCAGGGTTCGATCCCCGGGACCTCCCGGTAAAAAAAAAAAACAACAAAAAAACATCATTGATGGAAAAACTCTTCTATGTGCATAGAATAATTTCAGAATACCATATAGAATAAATTCAAAGTGTAGAATATCTAAGTATTTTTTTTTTCTTTTTTTAGTTTTTTATTTTTATTTATTGAATATCTAAGTATTTTTTGACTTCAGGTAATAACTATTTCTTCTAGGTAAATTTAACTTTAAGGTTGTGAGGACAAAATTTTGTTCCCATAGTAAGTTTGATTAAAATAATGCAGGCATTCACTAATTTAACCTTAGTATAACGAGTGGTAAACAATCCAGGCTTTGTTTGCTAGCAAGACCCAATGATGATGAGCAAGGTGCTTAAGCATTGTTATCTTTACTTTCTACATCTGTTGTTTGATAATGACAGTACTTTCCTTATAGGGTTTTTGTAAAAATCAAATGAAATAATGCATGTAAAGTACTCTAGTGGATGCTGTGGTATGTCACTCCAATTCCCTTTCATTACTCCAGCTGCCTGGAATGTTGACTATTGAGGGCTCATAGTTGAGGCCTTCTCCAGGAATAGTCTTAAGTCAAAAGAAGCTGTCTAACCCAGGCCTACACCCTCTTCCTGGGGCAGCTGAGTGCAATGACTGACTGGTCCATTCAGGGGCAAAAAAGGCTCGGCCTTCATGCCACAATTGGGCTCCTTTCAGGATTGATTAAGGCCTCAGGTACTATTGCATTGCAGTTAAGGTTCTCCCTCTGTCAAATCCTGTAGCCCTTACTCTTTAGAGTTGTGCCTGAGGGCACTCCCCAATAATCTTCTTACATGTAAATATCAGAGTTTAAGAATCTATTTTCTAGGAAACCCCACTTATATCAGTTGGTCCCCAAAGTCCTAAAAAGTTGACTTTACTCTGCCAGGGTTTTGATTGGCATTGATTTGGATTAATAGATTAATTTGGAGGAGAACTGATAGGTTTATTTATTGAGTTTTCCTATCCATGTGTATGTTATATACCTCAATTTTTTTCTCTTTGATTCATCTCAACTAAATATTGTGGGTTTGTGTGTGTGAGTGTGTGTGTAGAGGATTTATTTCTAAGTATTCTGTGCTTTCTGATGTTTTAAAATTGTTATACAGAAATACTGTTTTTACAAAATATTGACTTTTTTTCCCACAACAGTATTAAATTCCCTTCTTAATTTTAATAATTTTTCTGGAGATTATTTTGGATTTTCTATGTCACAATATGTCTGTAAATAATAACACTTTTATTCCTTGCTTTCTGATTCTTAAACTTTTTATGTCTTATTCTTGTCTTATTTCTCTGGCAAGGACACCTTCCTTCCTTTACAATGAGTGTAAGAATGATATTGATGGGCATCTTTGTCTCATTCTTGATTTCTGGGGAAATCTTTCAATATTTTATCATTAGTGTGTTTTCTGTAGTTTTTTTGGTAGATTATATTACTGAGAAATAGTGGTCTGGAAATATCCTTTCCTACAATATCCTTATTAGTTTTGGTATTTTCGTTATCCTGCTCCCACTCTTCCATCCCCCCAAAAAATTAAGAGAAAAAGAACAGAAAGAGATGGGAAGAGATCCTTTTTTTTTTTTTTTTTTCCTATCCTCAGGAAAAGTTTGTGTACCTGATGTTTTTTTTTTTTTTTTTTTAATGTTTGGAAGGCGTAAAGCCATCTGATAAAGCCATCTGGTCCTGATATTTTCCTTGTGGAAAAAGTTTTATTATAGATTTAATTTCTTTAATAAAAAATTATTCAGATTTTCTATTTTTTCTGTTTAATTTTGGTAACTTGTGTGTTCAAAAGGAATTTTGATCATTTCAATGAAATTTTCAAATTTATTGTCTTAAAGTTATTTAACCGCCTATATTTTTGTAAAAGAATTTATTGTGATAATATACGTAAAACATTAAATTTGCCGTTTTAACCATTTTTAAGACTACAGTTCCGTGGCATTATTTACTTTTACATTGTTGTGCTACCATCACTGCCTTCCATTACTAAAATTTTTCATCATCCCAAACAGAAACTCTTTACCCACTAAATAAAAGCTCCCCATTCCCCTTTCCTGCCAGTCTCTGGTAATCTTATCTATTTTCTGACTCTGGGAATGTGCATATTCTAGATATTTCATATAAGTGGAATCATACAGTATTTGTTATTTTGTATCTGGCTTATTTTGCTCAATATAATGTTTTCAAAGTTCATTGATGCTTTAGCATGTATTAGAACTTCATTTTTATGGCTAAATAGTACTACATTGTATCGATATGGCAAATTTTGTTCATCTATTCATCTGTTAATGGACACTTGGATTGTTTTCACTTTTCCCCTATTGTGAATAATGCTGCTGTGAATATTGGTATACTGATATCTGCCCAAGTCCTTACTTTCTTTCTATGTATAACTGGAAGTTGAATTGCCAGGTCATATGGTAATTCTATGTTTAACTTTCTGAGGAGCTTCCACAGTTTTCCACAGTAGCTACACCATTTTACATTCCGACAAGCAATGCTTGAGTGTTCCAGTTTCTCCTCATTCTCGCCAATGCTTGCTATTTTCTGTTTTATTATTATTATTATTATTATTATTTTTTATTTTATAGCAGCCATCATAGTGGATATGAAGTCGTAGCTTATTGTGGGTTTGATTTGCATTTTCCTAATGGCTAATGATGTTGAGTATCATTTCATGTGTTTATTTGCTGTGATTATTTGAAGTTGTTTTATGAATCCCCAAAAGAAAAAGATTATTTTTTCAATTAATCCATTCCTGTAGGTGTGGGGCACTTTTGATTGAACTATGTCAGTGAAGTGTAACACAGGTTGGGTTTCTGCCCTCTTGCTAGGCCTTGTATAAACGGAGACATGTAGGAAGAGACACACAGAGGAAGAGATTTGCCATTTTTTATCTTCCCATGTGAGAGAGGACTCAAGGATTGCTAGCATCCAGAGCTTAAGCACAAAGCCCCCAAGAGGCTGGGCCTATGTGGCCATTCACTGAAGAGACAAGTCATATGCCTGATAGCCCATAGCCGAACTCCAAACTCAGGAAGAAAGTGGAGCAGCTGAGTCTGAGAGAGGAGGCCCAGAAGGAGGCAAGCCCTATGCCTGGTTTCCCACAGCTGAGCTCCGGGAGATGGTAGAATCTAGACAGGAAGGCAGGGAGATTGGCTGCCATATTCACCACATGGCAGGACACCAGGATCACCAGTAGCTGACTTTGGTGAGAAAGCATCTTTGATAGTGCTTTGATTTGGACATTTCATGGCCTCAAAACCATAAGCTTTTACCCTAAGTAGAATCCCCATTATAAAAGCCAACCCATTTCTATAGTTTGCATTGACAGTCCTTTGGCAAAGTAATACATTTTCCAGTTGCATATCTTCTTTGGAGAAACATCTATTCCAGTCCTTTGCCCAATTTTTAATTGGTTTTCTTTTTTGTAATGGAGCTGTAGGAGTTCCTTATATATGCTAGATATTAAACCACTGTCAACTATATGACTTCTAAATATTTTTTCCCATTCTGGAGATTGTCTTTCCACTTTCTTAATAATTCCCTTTGCACAAGACTTTAAAAAATTTTGATGGAGTCCAGTTTACTATATTTTCTATTGTTGCTTGAGCTTTTGGTGTCATATATAACAAATCATTGTCAAATCCATGGCCATGATATTTTATGGTTTTAGCTCTTATATTTAGGTCCTTGATCCACTTTAAGTTTTATATGTAGCATGAACTACAGGTTCATCATCTTTTTTTTTTTTTTTTTGGCATGTGGCCACCCAGTCTTTACAGTACCATTGCTTGAAGAGACAATTCTTTCACCATTTAATGCTCTTACTACCCAGTTGGCCACACATGTGTGGGTTTATTTCTGGATTCTCAGTTCTATTCCATTGTTCTACATGCCTTTGTTAGTACCACACTAAGTAGTTAGTTTTGAAATCTTGAAATGTGAGTCTTCCAACTCTGTTCTTTGTTTTCAGTCTATTTTCTATGTTCTCTTTGTCATTTGATCCTGCTTCCAGGCAGGCATGGAAATTTGGAATGGCATGCTTGACACGTGTATAAAAAAACAGGCTCTTGAGAATATTAACTTCTTCCTGAGAGTTGACTCTAAAAAGCTTTTTTCTTTCTTCACATTTTCAGCCTGCCAGAAGATGGCATCCTCAGCATACCTTTCCATGGAGGTGGCTTTTTGAACCTCCACTGGCTGGTATTTCTGGCTAATTAGAGCCGTGATTCAAAGTGAGGCCCAGCTGTTTAAACTTGATGAGAAACCACACTCAGCCCTCTGCCACACTCTTCCTCTTCCCAAGGAGAAAGAAAGCCATTCCCATTTCAGTTGGCCATCATCAGCCACAGGTTTTATTGAGGCTGTTCACCTCAAGGGTGGAGTATAGGCCCCATCCCAGTTTCAGGGGCAAGTAACTCACAGTTTTTGTTTTGGCCTGTCTGTCTCTCTGTCCCCACTTTGCCTGGACAATGCATACAACATTCTCCTGGTCTGCAGATTCCCACAGCAGCTCCTTCGGACAGCTTCTGTCCTTCTTCCACTGTTTTTGTAAGAGAGTTGAGCCCTGCCTATGTACTCTGATGCCATCTTCCTTGAACCTTCTCACATTTGGTTTGATTTTGATTTTGAATTATGGCAGTGGTATCTCTGCTGGGCTATTCCTGTCGATATGTAATCTCTCTAAGTCTCTATCTACTCTTCTGTTAATAGAAATGAATATGCCCACTTTACAACCCTATTTAATCCTTTGTGGATCAATTGAGACTTCTTATGGAATTGTTTTGTAAAGAATAAAGCACCTAAAATTATATCACTTATTTAAGGAGGCAGAGAGAATGTGGGCAAAACATAGTAGCATGAAAGCCCAGGATTTACCAGAAGTCGTTGGTAGTACAATACGGCTGGGGTGTAGTTGAATATAAAAAGGCAGTGAAACAGTGGGAAATGGCGCTGGGGTCAGATCATAGAGCCCTTGATTACCAATTCAAGTTTGGCCTTTTATTCATTAGTCAATGAAAGTCACTGGAGGCTTATGAAGAGAGGGTTGACATGATAAGAAAAGTTAATATGGCATTAGATGTAAGGTGGCCTGGAAGGAAAGAGTGAGAAATTAAGTGGTTATTGAAATAATTCAGGTGAGAGGTAATAAGCAAGTGGAAATGGAATGAGGAGACATTTGAGAGAGAGAATTGAGGACAGACTTGGTTAGTCTGAGGTACTAAGGACAAATGGATAGGAACATTTATGTTATCCTTGCTCCTCCTAAGTTTATATGATGGGGAGAATTAATAGAAATAGGGAACAGAGGAATAGCCCCAAATTCAACGCTTACATATGGCTCAATAATTTTTTTTCCTTATGTAGTTTCAAAAGAGATATTTTTTTTGCATCTCTAGGCAGATCTTTTTCTTTAATTGCCACTATATGTGCACATTCATTGTTTAAAATTATAGCTATTAGATATTCCGTGGTATTTCCAGGTCCCTTATTTATGAGCCAAAGTTCCAATTTCCATGTGTTCACTTTTAAATAAAACACATTTACAGAATTCTGACACTACATTGTATTACATATATAAAGGCTAAATCTGGAAAAGTTTAACAGGTAAAAATCTACTCTCCAAGTTATACACAAGGGATTAGCCCAGGCAACTCCCATTAAAGGTAATCATACAACTCCTTGGCCATGGAAGTTTTACCATATTCAGAAGAAGAGGTCACACATGAATAGGAAGAGGAGAGGCAAGTAAATCATTTCCAAACAGTGTGTCATATGAGCCATTAGAATATTTTAATAAAAGTCTTTTTAAAATGAAGGATTTTTTTTCTAGCATAAATATTAAAGAGAAGTACTTCCTAATCTCTCAGATTTGCCTTGGCCGGAATGAACTACCACCTGTGTCCCAAGCTGGCAGGACTTGTGGTCTTGGCTATAGCCTCTCTGAATGTTCAATGGCTTTCCCCATCACCTGGCTTTCCATGTTTTGGAAATAAAAAAAAGCTACTACTTATTGAATGTCCATTCTATGTAAATTGCTTTAGACCAGATTTTCTCAAAGTGTGACCCCAGACTCTCAGCATCAGCATCACCTTGGAATTTGTTAGAAATGTAAGTCTTAACCTCCACTCTAGAATGACTGATTCAAAAAGTTTAGGGTTGGGCTCAGCAAACCTGTCTTCTAACTAGTTCTGTAGATGATTCTGATGCATACTTGAATTTGGGGACCACTGTTTTAGACATAGCTTTAATCACAATACCTCTACATATTAGGAATTGCCCTCTTTGATATCAAAACTGAGGCTTGGAGAAAAGAAGTAACTTGCCCAAAGTCAGGCATGTTTAGGATTTCAAAAGCAGGTGTAACATACTCACATTTTACCGTACTCTTTGTAGTGGGCATTGACTGAAGAGTAAATGTAGGCTTGGGTCACAGAAGACCAAAGCTCAGTACGTGCCTCCTGCTGCTATGTTGTGAGACCATGGGCAAAATATTTGGCCACTTTGTGTCTGTTCATGCATAAAGTAGGCTCAGGGATCATTTACCACACAGTGTGTGTGTGTGTGTGTGTGTGTGCGCACGTCTGATCAGCCAACCAGTGTGCTATCACCCAGGGCAGTGAAAGCAAAGACTAAGCTATGACAGGTGACTAGAAATATAAATGATTAGAAAATGTATTTCCAAGAGAAAGTCATTCAAATAATAAAATAACATGCTTTAATAAATTGATTTTACTTCTCTTTACAAGCTCTAACATGTAAATCTTTACTGAATAGCATTCAAAACTCTCTGGTCCTAGATAAGCTGAATTGAAATATTTCCCCCCTGCATTGAATGCACCATAGACAGCTTGATATTGCAGCCTTGACTTCTCAACCTGCCTGTTTCTTCTTCTAGGTATTATATTTACCTCTCTTTGTACAAATTTACAAAAGCATGTTCATTCTCAGGGAAACTATAAGCATACCACTAATTCCACTCCTCCAAGTTAATTAGCACCTATAAGATTAGTTTTTATTCATTTCACAAATAATTATTGAGACATTATTATGTTCCCAGTACTGTGCATTGGAAGGAATATAGATGGTGATTGGGAGATATAACACATTTTCTACCTTACCACCTTTACCTAGTAATGGAATTAAGTCAAGTACATTTGTTTTAAAATGGTTTTAAAAAAAAGCAACAATGTAAGAAATTGAATAGAGGAGAATCTTGCTATTACAGTTGCTATACATTTAGGGACCAGAGTGAGATGTTTTGGGTAGAGTCATCTTGGAAGGATTCATCCTGAAGGTGGGACTTGAGATAGACTGAAAGCCCAGGCAGGATCCAGAGCAATAGGGAGGGTAGGACAGGAGAGGGAAAGACTTAGTATGCTTGGACAGTGCCTGTTTCTTTCCACCACTCCATCTACTCCCTTGTTCTTTTCTGGCCCTGGTCGCCATGAAAAATGGAAAAGTCAGGATACATCAATGTGGCACAGCAATTTGATGGCTAGGGCTAATTTACACATTTGTTACATTTTCTACGGTGTTTTCTCTCATCTGCTTAGACTGGGATCTGTGCTCAGAGGTAAAGGAAATAGTTTTACATTTCTCTGCAAGCATTGTTGACATGTAAAATAGTCACCTGACTTCATAGGAAAGGACTGAAGTAGGTGAAGGGATGGTGAGGACGAGGTTGAGGGAGGATTTCAAACTGGCGTGGATCCTCCCAGGCTTGGGAGAAGCTCTGCAGCTCACAGGCTCTCTGGTGGCTGCCTCATCTATATGCAATGGCAGTCTGTGTTCCTGACTGGAGCAATTGAAGAATGCGGAGCTCGTGCCAAGAGCTCCTCCTGAAAGCAATTATCAGGATTCACCGTTTGAATTTAATTCTTTGTGGATTATAAAAGAGACACTTCACCGTTTTTTGAAAAGGGATATGAGCAGGAATATTGGGAGCTTATGTATTATTTAGAGTCTGCCATCCTGCCTCAGTCTCACAAAGGAGAATGACAGCCTTTTCATGGTAATTTCAACATATACGATGGTAGAAATAGAGATGTTGGATTTTGTAGTTTTTCTGAATTATCTGTAATCTGGTGACCTATAATTAGCTTACTGAGGATATTAAACTCTCAATTTTCCTTTCATCCATCACTGAAGATAGGTGTCTTTTATCTCATTATATTAAAAAGATCATATATACATTTTGGAAATGTAGCATAATGTTAAAATTATGAACTGTAGCTCATATTTTGTCCACAGTGATGCATAAGAAAGTTTACAGGACATTATGTGGACACAGCTGATAGCAGAAATTGACTCACTCTTATTCCCAGTACTGTCTTTTAGAGCATTTTGCTTTGTTTTGAGACATTTTCAGTGAAGTACTTAGAAATTTAGATAAGACTGTTACATCAAGACACATTGCTAAAAATACTTGGCAGCAGCACCGTCTTATAGTCTAATAGCTCCTCTGGCTTCTTTTCCTTTGAGCAGTCATTACTCTCATCAGTTCATGAGAGGAACCTTAGGTTTGAAAAATTGGAGTCTACTCTGCTTTGCCATGCTGAGCAGTGAATTGCTAGGTTCTTTCACTTCTGCTTGTGCATGTCCCTGGAATTTTTTCCCCACTACAATTCACATTCTACTCCTCTAATTTATCCCTTTCTTTCCTAAGTTGTTCTAGATAACCGTGTCTTTCCAGAATCATCTTCTCTGAACAGCTCTTCACTTAAATCACTGTCTACTAAAGAATCTTCAGTGGCTTTCATTTGCTTCCCAAATAAGGTACAAACTCCTCAATGTGATATTTAGGGTCATCATGAAAAGGAATTTGAAATCTCTTATAAGGTCATATTGGTTACTTTTCCTTTTATATATCCTACGTTCTATGTCAGGCAGTCAGACTATTAGCTGTTTTTTATTGACGTGCCATACTTTTACTTTAGTAATTTTAATTTTTAAATTAAAACTTAGCTCCCTGAATTTAAGATATACATATTGCCTTAATCTCTAAGTGTTCAAATCATAGCCATCCCTTAACATCCATATCGCCTATAACAAAGCAATCTCCCCAGTGAAAACTATCCTCTTGCTCATGATCAGATATTCTTTCCTTTGATCCTCTGTGTATTTGCTATCTTTGCTGCATAACAAATTATCACAAGGTTAGTGGTTTAAAACAATATACATTTATCTTACATTTTCTCTGCATCAAGAGCTTGGGCATAGCTTAGCTGGTTGCTCTGCTTAGTAGATTTTAAAAGGTTCTAATCAAGGTGTCAGCCAGGCTGGGCTGAGTTCTCATCCAGAGGCTTGGCTGGGAATGGATCTGCTACCAGGCTCTCTCAGGTTGTTGGCAGAATTCATTCCCTCAGCAGCTATGGGATTCATGGCAGCTTGTTTCTTCAAAGCCAGTAGTGGAGAGACTCCAATAAGGCAGGACCTATGCGCTTATGTAATCATGTACATGTAATCATGTATATCCAATCAACTTTGCTGTAGTCCATTGGTTGGAACCAAGTCACAGGTCTCACCTACTCTCAAGGGTAGAGAATTACACAAAGGCATGAATACCAGGAGGTGAGGCTCATGGGGACCCCCTTAGATTGTGTCTGCCACACTCTGCATATATTTTCTGCTTCTCTTGTGGTATATTTTATACCTTTTATATCTTTTAGAAATAGGAGTTTCTCCTTACTAGATTTTTGAACTCCATGGGTTAAACAATAGCCTATTTATGCTTTATTGTGCCTATACTGTTCAGTGCATATTACATGTGGGTTAAATATCTTATGAATTGAATTGATCATTAGATGCTATGAATTTTCTGTAGAGTGTGTTTTTCTCTGCCTCATAGGTTGTAAGCTTTTAAAAAGGCAAGAGCAATATCCATAACTTACTTTCACAGTCCCTCACTAAGAATAAATGAGCATTTAACATTATATAATTATCACACATCAAATAAACATTTTAGAGCCTGAAAATATTAAACACTCAAATTTGTAATGTAGATGCTGTAAAATGTATTATATGGGAGATGCCATGACATCATTGGTTCTCGAAGAATCTCATGCTTCTGATGTTAGGGCACACCGTTTTTTGCCATTCTCTTTTCTTAGCTCTGCATGAAACATTAGCTGCTGTGGAAATCTGGAAACAATTCTGAATAAGGGAACTAGATAAGAGGTGCATTCCATGGATGGGGACAGTGGTTGGCCATGGTCCAAGGGTAGTGGAGGAAAGAGTCTGGGAAGGAAGGGTGAAGAGATAAAATGATCCAGTCTTCATTGAAAAGGGTCTCCCAAAGGCATTTCCATTGGACTCTTGTTCTTTGCTGTCTTAGGTATTATTTGAAGAAGAAAAAAAAGAGTTCTATTGTCCAAGGAGTTTAAATGAAGTTAAACAGATTCCCTCAAAAGTGCACCCTTCAGACATCTTTTTTTTTTTTAACTTTTTTTAACTTTATTTTGTACATTTAATAATTGAAAATATAAACAATTAAAAACTAAAAACTAAACACAGATGAATAAATATATACATTTATCAATTAAATGTAATGGATACATATAAATGTTTTTTTTTTTTTAATCAAACAATATATTACACAATATATTTGGTTCATAGTAACGCATTCATACAGTATTTGTCCTTTTGTGTCTGGCTTGCTTCACTCAACATAATGTCCTCCAGGTTCATCCATGTTGCCATATGCTTTATGACTTCATTTCTTCTTACAGCTGCATAATATTCCATCGTGTGAATAGACCACAGTTTGTTTATCCACTCATCTGTTGATGGACACCTGGGTTGTTTCCAACTTTTGGCAATGGTGAATAATGTGACTATGAACATCAGTGTGCAGATGTCTGTTCGTGTCACTGCTCTCAGTTCTTCTGGGTATATACCCAGTAGTGGTATTGCAGGGTCACATGGCAAGTCTATGTTCAACTTCTTTAGGAACTGCCAAACAGTCCTCCATAGTGGCTGTACCATTCTGCATTCCCACCAACAGTGAAGAAGTGTTCCTAGCACTCCACATCCTCTCCAACACTTGTAGTTCTCTGTCTTTTTCATAGTGGCCATTCTGATAGGTGTGAAATGATATCTCATTGTAGTTTTGATTTGCATTTCCCTAATCATGAGTGATGTTGAACATTTCTTCATGTGTTTTTTGGCCATTTGTATTTCTTCTTCGGAGAAATGTCTATTCAAGTCTCTGGCCCATTTTTTAATTGGGTCGTTTGTTTTTTTTTATTGTTGAGTTATAACATCTCTTTATATATCCTGGATATTAAGCCCTTATCAGATATGTGATTTCCAAATATTTTTTCCCATTGAGTTGGCTGCCTTTTCACCCTTCTGACAAATTCCTGTGAGGTACAAAAGTGTTTAATTTTGAGGAGGTCCCATTTATCTACTCTTTCTTTTGTTGCACGTGCTTTGGGTGTGAGGTCCAAGAAACCACCACCTACTACAAGGTCTTGAAGATGTTTCCCTACATTTTCTTCCAGTAGTTTTATGGTCCTGGCTTTTATATTTGATCTTTGATCCATTTTGAGTTGATTCTTGTATAGGGGGTGAGATAGGGGTCCTCTTTCATTCTTTTGGTTATAGATATCCAGTTCTCCCAACACCATTTGTTGAAGAGACTGTTTTTTCCCATCAGCGTGGGCTTGGTAGGTTTGTCAAAAACCAGTTGACTGTATAGGTGAGGGTTTATTTCTGGATTCTCAATTCTATTCCACTGATCGATATGTCTATCTTTATGCCAGTACCATGCTGTTTTGACCACTGTAGCTTTGTAATATGTTTCAAGGTCAGGAAGCGAAATTCTTCCCACATTGCTCTTCTTTTTTAGAATACTTTTGGCTATTCGGGTGCACTTACCCTTCCAGATGAATTTGGTAATTGCCTTCTCTAATTCTGTAAAGTAAGCTGTTGGGATTTTGATTGGTATTGCCTTGAATCTATAAATCAGTTTGGGCAAGATTGACATCTTCACGATATTTATTCTTCCAATCCATGAACACGGAATGTCTTTCCATTTGTTTAGGTCCTTTTTAATTTCTTTTAGCATTGTTTTGTAGTTTTCTGCATATAGGTCCTGTACTTCCTTGGTTAATTTAACTCCTAGGTATTTGAGTCTTTTTGTTGCTATTGAGAATGGAATTTTCCTCCTGATTTCCTCCTCAGATTGTTCAGTACTAGTGTACAAAAACATTACTGATTTTTGCGTGTTGATCTTATATCCTGCCACTTTGCTGAACTCATTTATTGTTCAGGTAGCTTTGTTGTGGATACTTCAGGATTTTCTAAATACAGGATCATGTCATCCGCAAACAGTGAGAGTTTTACTTCCTCTTTTCCTATTTGGACGCCTTTAATTTTTTTGTCTTGTCTAATTGCCCTAGCTAGAACTTCTAGTACAATGTTGAATAACAGTAGTGACAGTGGGCATCCTTGTCTTGTTCCTGATCTTAGGGGGAAAGCTTTCAACCTTTCCCCATTGAGTATGATGTTGGCTGTGGGTTTTTTATAGATGCCTTTTATCATATTGAGGAGTTTTCCTTTTATTCCTACCTTTTGAAGTATTTTTATCAAAAAAGGATGTTGGATTTTGTCGAATGCCTTTCCTGCATCTATTGAGATGATCATGTGGTTTTTTTTCCTTCAATTTGTTAATGTGGTGTATTACATTGATTGATTTTCTCATGTTGAACGAGCCTTGCATACAGGAATAAATCCCACTTGGTTGTGATGTATAAGTCTTGTGATATGCTGTTGGATTCGATTTGCAAGTATTTTGTTGAGAATTTTTACATCTATGTTCATGAGAGAGATTGGTCTGTAATTTTCTTTTCTTGTGAAATCTTTATCTGGCTTTGGTATTAGGGTGATGTTGGCTTCATAAAATGTGTTGGGTAATTTTCCCTCCTCTTCTATTTTTTGGAAGAGCATAAACAGGATTGGTGTTAATTCTTTTAGAAATGCTTGGTAGAACTCACCTGTGAAGCCATCTGGTCCTGTACTTTTCTTTGCTGGGAGATTTTTGATGACGGATTCAATCTCCTTAATTGTGATTGGTTTGTTAAGTTATTGTATTTCTTGTTGTGTCAGTGTAGGTTGGTTATGAGTTTCTAGAAATTTGTCCATTTCATCCAGGTTGTCTAGTTTGTTGGCATATAGTTTCTCATAATATCCTCTTATGATTCTATTTATTTCTGTAAGGTCATTTGTGATTTCCCCCCTTTCATTTCTGATTGTATTTATTTGCATCTTCTCTCTTTTTTTCTTTATTATTCTAGCGAGGGGTTTGTCAATCTTATTGATCTTCTCAAAGAACCAGCTTTTGGTTTTGTTGATTTTCTCTATTGATTTTCTGTTCTCATTTTCATTTATTTCTGCTCTAATCTTTATTATTTCTTTCCTTCTTTTTGCTTTGGGATTGGTTTGCTGTTCTTTTTCTAGTTTCTCAAGTTTTTCAGTTAAATCTTTGAGTTTAGCTCTTTCTTGTTTCTTTTTTTTTTTTTTTTTTTTTATAAAGGGTATTTATTTGGGGTAGAAGCTGACAGTTACCAGGTCATATAGCATAAGTTACTTCCCTCATCAAAGTCTGTTGCCATGTGTTGGAGCAAGATGGCTGCCGGCGCCAGCCTTCCTCTTCCTCTTAAGGCTCTGTGGTCCCAGCTTCTTTCAGTATCAGCTGTAGGCCATCAGGCTCTCTAGGTTTTGTCTCCCTCTCCAGGGCTCGATTCTCTCTGGGCTCAGGCCTGCTCCTCTTCACAAGGCCAGCTGTAGATTATCAGAAAAACAGCTCTGTCTCTCTCCCCAGGGCTTCTGCCACGTCTAAGGAGCCGTCTCTATTCCTCTGTGTTCTTCTCCTGTGTGTTTACTTCCTGGGATCCAGCTCAAAACTCGCAACTCTGTCCTTTGCCGTGTCTTTTCTCTGTGAGTCCCCACAACCACCAAAGGATGGGGACTCAATGCCTTACTGACGTGGCCCAATCAAAGTCCTAATCATAATTTAATCAATTAAAGGTGATACCTCTGACAGACCAATTTACAAACATGATCCAATAACTATTTTTGGAATTCATAAACAATGCCAAACTGCTACAGGAAGTGACCCAGCAATTCCACTTCTAGGTATAAACCCAAAATAATTGAAAGGAGGGACTTCAAAAGATATTTGTACATTGATGTTTATAACAGCATTATTCATGACAATCAAAAGGTGGAAGCAACCCAATTGTCCATCAACAGATGAAGGGATAAACAAAACGTGATATACAATGAAAGAGTATGCAGCTGCAAAAAGGAATGAAGTTCTGGTACATGCTACGACATAGCCATATCTCCTAATACCAGCACATCTAACCCATTCGGTATAAGGTTTTATACATGATAATGAACCCATTTAAAAAAGCCTTCTTCACACTGTATTTTTTTCTTCCTCTGGTATCTCTTGAAGTTTTTCCAAACCATTCCAATCTGCTCAGCACCCATGTACAGCTATCACTGATTCTGTATCTGTACTGTCCGAGCTCACCAATATCCACCTTCCCCTCCCCTCTCAGCCCCCTGCATCTGTGTAGAGGCCATACAACTAGTTCCTGTCAACAAAATGTGCAAAGAAGTGACGTGTGTCACCTCCCAGTCGAGACACACAATCTTTCTTCTGCCATCCACCAGCTGAATGCAAATGAAGTTGAGGTCTTGGGGAGCGGATGTAGCTCAGTGGTTGAATGCCTGCTTCCCATGCACGACGTCCGGGGTTCAATCCCTGGCACCTCCCGCCAGCTCGTCCGGCTCCAGCCCGCTGTCCGCGTCGATCCCGCACAGCACGAAGTAGTGCGCGAAGCGGCAGGCGGCGGCCGAGGAGCCGGGCCCCGGCGCCGCGCCGCCGCCGCTCATGCCGCCGCCGCTCATGCCGCCGCCCGCGTCAGGTGGGCTCCAGCCGGCCGAGGGTCCGCGCGCCCGTCCCGGGCGACACCGCGCGCCCGTGGCCTCCGCTCGGCGCAGGGTCTGCCCGCGGGGGCGCGCAGGGGCTTTATTGTTTCTTAATATAGGCATTTCTTAATATAAGACTGCCTTTGCTGTATCCCATAAGTTTTGATATGTTGTGTTCTCATTTTCATTTGTCTCCAATATATTTACTGATTTCACTTGCAATTTCTTCTTTGACCCACTGAATATTTAGGAGTGTGTTGTTCAGTCTCCATACATTTGCAAATTTCCTTTTTTCCTGTCTGTTATTGATTTCTAGTTTCATTCCATTATGATTTGAGAAGATGCTTTGTATAATTTCAGTCTTTTTATATTTATTGAGAGCTGTATTGTGACCTAACATGTGGTCTATCCTGGAGAAAGATACATGGCCACTTGAGAAGAATGTATAACCCGCTGAGTTTGGATGCAGTGTTCTGTATATGTCTGTTAGGTCTAACTTGTTCATCGTATTGTTCAAGTTCTCTGTTTCCTTGTTGATCTTCTGTCTAGTTGTTCTATCTAATGATGTGAGAGGGGTGTTGAAGTCCCCGACGATTATTGTAGAAATGTCTATTTCTCCCTTCAGTTTTGCCAGAGTTTGTCTCATATATTTTGGGGCACCCTGGTTAGGTGCGTAGATATTTATGACTGTTATATCTTCCTGGAGGATCGTCCCTTTTATTAACATATAATGGCCTTCCGCATCTCTTATCACTTTTTTGCATTTGAAGTCTGTTTTGTCTGATATTAGTATAGCTACCCCTGCTCTTTTCTGTTTACTCTTCGCATGGAATATCTTTTTCCAACCTTCTATTTTCAGCCGGCTTGTATCCTTGTGTCTGAGGTGAGTTTCTTGTAAGCAGCATATGGATGACTCATGTTTTTTTAATCCATTCTGTCAGCCTGTATCTTTTGATTGGGGAATTTAATCCATTCACATTCAATGATATTACTGAAAATGCACTATTTATTTCCTCCATTTTATTCTTTGGTTTTCATATGTCATCTTATTTTTGTCTTTCTTTTTACTCTTTTGGTTATCCTTTCTCTTTTCTCTCTTCTATACTCTCCTCCAAGGCTGTCTCTCCTGTCTTTTTCTTTCAGGTCTAAGGCTTCCTTTAATTTTTCCTGCAAAGGTGGATTCTTTTTTGCAAACTCTCTTAGTTTCTGTTTGTTTGTGAATACTTTATATTCACCTTCATATTTGAAGGACAGTTTTGCTGGATAAAGAATTCTCGGCTGGCAGTTTTTCTCTTTCAGTTTCCTAATTGTATCATATCACTGTCTTCTCGCCTCCATGGTTTCTGAAGAGAAATCTGCACAAAGTCTTACTGGACGTCCTTTGTTCGTGATCGTTTGCTTCTCTCTTGCCGCTCTGAGAATTTTCTCTTTATCTTTTACATTTGACATTCTGAATAATATGTGTCTTGGCGTAGGTCTATTTGGATTTATTCTTATTGGGGTACGGTGTGCTTCTTGGACATGTAAGTTCATTTCTTTTGTGAGAGTTGGGAAATTTTCAGGTATTATTTCCTCAAATACTCATTCTGCCCCTTTTCCTTTCTCTTCTCCTTCTGGAACTCCCATGACACGTATGTTCTTGCGTTTTGTGTTGTCATTCAACTCTCTGAGCCCCTGCTCAATTTTTCCATTTTTTTCTCTCTCCGTTCTTTTCTCTCTTCAATTTTAGCTGCTCTGTCTTCAGTATCACTTATTCTTTCTTTTATCATTCCGAGTCTGCTGTTGTATTCTTCAAATGTATTTTTGACTTCACCTATTGTGTCTTTCATTCCCATGAACTCCGTTACTTTTCTGTTCATGATTTCAAAGTCTTCTTTACGTTCGCGCAATGACTTCTTGATGTCATTGATCTCTTTAACTATATTCTCTTTCATCTCATTAATTTGATTTTGGAAATGTGTGCTCATCTCACTGATTAGTTCTCTCAAATTCTGCATGTCTTCTGGGACTTTGCTGTATTTCTTTTCTTGGGCCATGTCTTCTATTTTCTTAGTATGGCCCGTAATTTTTTGCTGGTGCTTAGGCATCTGGTTAGTTTGTATTTTACTTAGATGCTCTATCTCTTTCTCTTTTATGGGGTTTTAGTGGCAGGAGGCTGTGAGTTACCACCGCTCTTTGATGGGCTCAACCTTGATTGTCAGGATTGTTCTGCTGGTTGCTCAAAACTGGGCACTTGACCCAGTAATTGGTTGTAGAGTCGGGCAAGGAGTAACCTCCTTGGGCAAGGAGGTTATAGAGGTCAGGAAAAGCCTCTCTTACTTATTAATTTTCTTATGTGCACTTCCTTTGTCTGCCAGGAGATGGCGCTTGTTGGGAGCTCTCAATTCAATGCCTGGTCAGAGCGTATTTGTTGTGACTCAGACCAGATCAATGTGATAGAGCTTCCTGTCTGGGGGCCAAGAGCCCTGCGATTCAAATCCTCCAAGACAGCTCCCCAGACCTCTCCCACAGCACCCCCCTTCTCCCAGCTAGGAAATATTTCCGCTCCCTTCTTAATCCTCAAGAATCAGTTCCTGTTAGTAGAGGAGGCGATTGGGAGGTTTGTATATCTTTAGCCCCTTGCAGGCTCCAAGGCAAACAATGGCGCAGCCCCACCCAGCATGGAAGGGCTCTGGGGACAGGGCAGACCAAACCAGGCAGTCCAAAGCAGGGTCAGTCCCAGGCTCTCTCTCCCCTCTCCCGTGGTGTCCTCAACAATTAGTCCAGGCTAGAAGAGAGGGAGGTTGCAAGGGTCGGATTTCTCCAGTCCTTTCTAGGTTCCCAGGGAAAACCGCCGTGTGGAAGGGTCTGTGGGGCTCTGCAGGCCAAATTTCAGGTCAGAACCTGAGTCAGCCAAAGGCTGTGTCCCTCTCTCTCCCCTTTCCGGGATTGGCAGGTCCCGGAAGCCCCCTTTGTCTGTGGTCGCAGGCCCAGGGGCCAGAGAATTCTGAAGAGTGTGGGGGAGGGTGCCGGCAGCAGCAGAAGCTGCTACTTGCAACTCACAGTTCTGTAGTCGCGATTTCCCTCTTCTGTCCCTCTCTCCTCTGAGTGGTGTGCAGCTTTCACCTGCTGTCCTAAACCGTAGAAGATCTTTTTCGGGGCTGTTTCAGCTTGTCTTCTAGCTATTTTTCTGGAGAAGAGATTCCCGTGTCTTACTAGTCCGCCATCTTCCTGGAAGTCCAGACATCTTAATATGCTAATAAGCACCATACTTTTCCAAGAGGGAGATTTAACGTGCATCTTCTCTGAAATTTATTTTTCCTGGGAAGACTTTGTTTTGAAAGAGAATTAGAGAATTTTCTGGTTGATTAAAAGTTAAGTTAGCTGGAAGAGAAAAATAAAGTGGCATTTTAAAGTTTATGCTGACTCTGGGGGAGGGAATAAAATGTTGACTGACCATAGCTATGCGGATGTGGCTGGGGCCGTAGGTACCTGCACCTAAGGAAGGAATGGAGAAATTGTTAGCATCTACATTTGCATTTTGCATTTTGAGTTTAGGCTGCTTGAACACAAAATTTTTCCATCTGTCAGCAAATCTATGAGGGGAATGAAGGTTTCTGCTAAGTCATTTAAGCAAGTACTAAGTGTATCAAAATATACACTTTTTGCTAGTAACTGAATAGTTAATATCTGTGTATGACCATAGAGCAGGAGTTCTTAACCTTTTTTGTTCCATGGACCCCTTTGCAGACAGGTGAAAACCATGGACCCCTTACTAAGTCCACACTATACTGTGTTTTATTTAATAAATAAAACACCAACATGTCCCCACAAGAATAAGTTTTTTTGAATTTTCAGTTCAAGTTCACAGACCCTTTGTTATGAACCCAACATAGAGAATCAGAATAAGTTACCAAGAAATTTAAGTTGAAGGTACTTCTTCCATATTGTGTCATCATGAAATTGAGTTTCTGTCTACCTGTTTACTGAAGAGGGCATAGAGATTGCATGGAATAGTTAAAGGTTTGTTTTAATATTTCCAAAGACTGATGTTTTATAAACTTGAGATTGATTGTTTTAAAAAGTAAGTACATTTTTAGGATGTTTGCCCTAGAGAGTTATGTTCTGTTAGAGGAGTAAACTGTATTTGCCATAAGTGGCAGAATCTGTCCAACTACCTTATGAAAATTGAGTTGTTTGATATAATAGTATGGATCTTGCTATTATTAGCCAACTGGTATATGAGATCTGCAAATTCTTTTAAAGCTGGAATGATGTTTAATAGCATTCTTTCAAGCGTAAGTCTATATGAGTAAATACTAAATGTGTTTCTAATCGAATAGTTTCTTTAAAAGAATTTATTTATTTATTTATTCATTTATTTATTCCTGCCCCCCCCACCGCCACTTGTGCTCGCTCTCTGCATTTTCCTCTGTCCATTCGCTGCGTGTTTCCTCTATCTCTGCTTGTCTCCCTTTGTTGCATCATCTCGCTGTGCCAGCTCTCTGTGGATGCGGACCAGCTTACCCTCACCAGGAGGCCCCGGGAACTGAACCCAAGGCCTCCCGTATGGTAGATGGGAGTCCAACCACTTGAGCCATATCCACTTCCCTAACTGAATAACTTTTTAAAAACCAAACCAAACAAAACAAAACCCCATTCTTCCTGAAAGATGACACTGAAATGAAATAAATGACCCAGATTAAAAAAAAAAAAAAATGACACTGAAGCTCTAAATTTAAAGAAAGGGGATGATGGTGATATCTTTAATAGAAACAGTGGAATAAGCAGGAAGATTTGTTTGGGGGAAAGATGGAGGAATAGTGTGATATATTTACTTTTAGAAATGTTGAGTTTGAGGGTATACTGGATCTGGAAGTGATAATATCCTGATGTCATATGTGGCATCAAAGCTCTGGGAAAAAATCTGGAGGAGAGAGATGAGCTTACATCCATTATAGTCAATCCTGGAAATGTATCAATAAGTACTGGGTATATAAGGTCAGAGAGACTATGTAGAGTTCTTGTTAGAAGAAATATTTACATAAAGTTAAACAAGCCGAGAAAATTTTGTCAAATTACATAGAGGTTCATAGAAAAATCTTGTAAGCAGGCTTCTGGGCTTCTGGGATGAAGATTCTTTGTCAATGTTAAAAAAAACTGATGGATAAAATAAAATTCCCAAGTATATGTAATATCAAAGTATCAAAATATATCTATTATGATGGAATCAATAAAAATTATTTGAATACCTAAATCACTGGAACTCATAAATGTTCAGGAACCTATATTTTATACTCCTTTCCTATGAATTAATCAATGAAAAAATATTTGGAGATAGGTATGGTTATCTTGTGGTATTGATGTGTGAAACTAGAAATATTTGTTTCCTTTTTCCTCACTGAAATTACAAGACATACAATATTTTATTTTGTAGGTGATTTTTAGGTAGTTTATCATATCAGTTTCAATAACTTAATGGTATATGAGATATCCTATACTCTTGATTTAATAAAAATTAAGGTTATAAATTCTTTTCTCTCTTCAACTTTTCTTCTTTCCTCTCTCTATTTTTATTTTGGTCAGCACTGAACTCAATGCCAGTATTTGTTAAATCACAGCTCTTGTCTAATTTATACCAAGATATGTGGAAGATATACAGGTAAATAGGGCATGTCACTAACTGAGCTCAAGATCAATACCACCCCAGGCAGAGTTTGATAAGTCCAATGGGAATATGGAGGAGGGGATAAGAGCAGTATGGTGTAGAGAAAACCATCCAAGCTCTGGAGTAAGACAACATGTTGAATTTCAGCTCTGTGCCATCTTTGGCAATTCAGTTAACCATTCTGAGTTTCAGTTTCTTTATACTAAACTGGAGATGAAGTACCTTCATTTTAGGGTTACTGGGAGGGTGACAGAAAATTTATCCAAAGTATCCATTGTCTGACACAAAGCAGGTAATTCTTTTTTTAAAAAGATTATTTATTTTATTATTATTTTTTCCAAAATTTTATTGTAACATATAGACAACATAACATTTGCTAATTTTAACCATTCTCAAGTATACAATTCAGTAGAGTCAATTACATTCACAATGTGTTTTTGCCCATTGCCACCATCCATTTCCAAAATTTTTCCATCATCCTAAATAAACACTCTGTACCCATTAAGCATAGCTTCCCATTTCCCATCCCAAACCCTGCCCCGGGACCCTTTAATCTACTTTCTGTCATTATTAATTTGCATATTTTAGTTATTTCATATCAGTGAGACCGTACAGTATCCTTTTGCATCTGGCTTATTTCATGAGGTCTTTGAAGTTCATCCATGTTGTAGCATGTATCAGAACTTCATTTCCTTTTACAACTGAGTAGTATTCCATTGTGTATATATACCACATTTTGTTTAGCCCTGTATCTGTTGATGGACTCTTGGGTTGCTCCACTGTTTTGCTATTGCAAAAAATGTTGCAATGCACATTGGCCTATTGATACCTGCGTTCAATTCTTTTGGGTATATACCTGGAGGTGGAATGCTGGGTCATATGATAATTATATGCTTAACTTTCTGAGGAATTGCTGAACTATTTTCCACAGTGGCTACCTATTTTACATTCCCACCAGTAATGCACAAGAGTGGCTATTTCTCCACATCCTCACTAACACCTGTTATATTCCATTGTTTGAATAATAGCCATCCTAGTGGATGTGAAGTGATATCTCATTGTGATTTTGATTTGTATTTCCATCATGGCTAATGATGTTAAGCACCTTTGCATATACTTAATGGCTATTTGTATATCTTTTTCTTTGGAGAAATGTCTATTCAAGTCTTTTGTCCATTTTTTTTAAACAAATACTGGCATTTTTAAAATTGGGCTGAAAACTGAGTTTTAATATAGCTGCATGATTAGGGGAAAAGTATATAACCTCTCCAAGTCTATTTTCTCAGCCCAAAACAATGAGATGTAAATAGAGAAAACATTTCAGTCAAAGTAAATGATATGAATGAAGACAGTGATTTGGAAAAACACAATCTGTTAGCATTTGGGAAAATAATCAGGTTTATCTGAGGTTTCTGAGGTATGAAAAGGAATGTTGGCTGATAATGCTAGCAAGATAGGTACTGATGACAAGAAAACAGGTTGTGTCCTTCATTGTTGATTTGCATTTAATTCACTAGATAATGGAATAGGAAAGTAACAAGATCAAACTATGTTTAATGAGATAATGCTTCTGTCTCACTTCTCTATAATCAATCATTCTTATAGCCCACTGCCAAATCTACAGCTTGGCAGCAAGAATGACCCAAGAGCCAGTGGATGCCTGAGAAATTCATGATGGGCTTGACAGAATACAGACAATGGAACTCAGATAAGATGGAAGGTGCTAGCCTGAATGACTGGCTCCATTAAAAAGGGGGGCAGATCAGAGGAGAAGGCGGTGAATTTGGGCAGGTGAGAAGAATTACTCAGTTTTGGAAACTTTGACTTCAGATTATGAGTAGGAAATTCAGTTGATGATTAGCAGTAGAAAGATAGCATTTCTGGCTTGGAACTTTGGAGAAGGCTTAAAGTTAGAGTTGGAGAGGTAGAAATCATTAGTTCAGATGTACTGGCTGAAACCGGTGTGGTTCACATCTGAAACCAGTGTGGTTAAGATCAACTGGAAATGTGTATAAAGGTAAAAGAAGATGAGGTCCAAACTTCTTTGCTGAATAAAATTACACCAATACAGCCCAGGGCCATGCCATTTAATTAATGCCTTTTTGGTTGTCTTCTTCCTATTGGGTGATCTTTTTTGTGCCCAAACATTGAGAGTTATTTTTTCCTTCTTCAGCTCACTAAGTCTGTTTTATTGGCCCCAGAATCTTCTATTAATCCACCTGTCCATCCAACTAGCCATTCCACAAGTACTTACTAAGTACTAAAAAAGTAAATTAAAAGTTGTCCTTCTTTTCATAGGATTTAGCCTCATGGTGAATAATTAAAATATGGCAAGCATAATGATAGACATATGTATAAGCTATTGGGAAACAAGACAAATCACACAATCCGGGGGTGGAGGGATGGAGGAATGGGAAGTTTTTTCTTTTTTGTAGGAGATAAGACTTAATGTAAATTATAAAGAAAAAGCTATTACTCTAGAACATAACAAGGCAAAGTGAGGTACAGGATGGAGGGTTTTCTGGAAAGAGGATGGTATGAGAAAGAGTAGAAAAGTGAGGAACATGTCATCTAATATCCGGTTCATATCCAAATCTCCCCAATGGTCCTAGGAATTTTTTTTTTCCATTTGTTCCTTTTGTTCTATTAGTAGGACAAACACCATTTATGGGAAAATCAGGATCAAAAGGAAATCCAAGTGTGATTGTTACAAGGGGAATTGCAGGAATTTTTGAGACATTTATGTCCAGGAATGTTTTTATGGTCATTTGCTTTTCTCAAACGAACATCCATTTTAATTTCACATATTGTATTTGTTTGTTGTGCTTTTTAGTCACTTTTGGTCTGGGACAGTACTCCAAGTGTTTTTGTTTGTTTGTTTGTTTGTTTTTTAGGAGGTACTGGGGATTGAACCCAAGACTTTGTACAGGAGAAGCAGGCAATCACCCACTGAGCCACATCTATTCCCCAGTGAGCATTTGTATTTTTGTTTTTGTTTTGATTTTAGGAGTTACTGGGTATTGAACCTGGGACCTTGTACATGGGAGGCAGGTACTTAACCACTGATCTATATCGCTCTCCCAACCTTGAAGAATCCAAGGTTTTTAGAATGCCTCACATTCTGAGTTTTTCTCATTGTTTCTTCATGATATCCTTTAACTTGTTTCTCTTTCCCTATATTGCCTATATACTGGAAGTTAGATAGTTAGGTCAATAGCTTGATGCAGTTCAAGTTAAAAAGTTATAAAACTTCATAGTTGTTAAAGGATACTTCATATTTCAACACATCAAGAAGAATATAATGTCAGATAGTCTATCTACTAATGATACAAAATTTTCCACTTAGGTAAGATGGTGAGTGCCAGATTATTCCATTGTAAGGTGCATATTTTCCCTTTGCAGTCTTTCAACAATCTGTGGAGTGACACATATAGGAGACAATTCTCTGTAGGTCTCTTCTGTTTCTGAACATTTTGCAAGCAGAGGCATTGATCGATTTCATTCTAGGCTATCTTTTCCAGAATATTTGTATAGTGAACAGCTTTGGAGATTGAAATAGTGTCTTTCTCCAGAACAAAGGGCAGATTTATTTGCTGTCCAGTATAATAAAGGTAATGTCTCCTTCAGGGCAAAGTTTACTAGTGGTCCCTTTAAAAAACTGTGAATTGTATTTGGGGTTCCTAACCTGTGACACAAAACCCACTATTTATATAGCAGTCCCCTGTGTTACTCTGCATCCCAGGGCAAGGTGAGTGGAACAAGTGCAGACAATAAGCTCATGCCTGTTGTGCTGTGAGTAATAAAGTCATTTCTCTATAACCCAGGAGTTTCATGTCTTTTCCATTCATGAAATTGTTGCAGGCTAACTTGTTAGCCTGCGAGCAGCATAAAATCGCAGATAGTTCATAGTTCCTGATTGCACTTATATTCTATTTGTAATGATTTTTTCACCTATGAATGAATTCTAATATTAATGCTTCTATGCTTTAGTTGGCATTCTTCTGTAAAGAGGTGGGCCTTTGTTCCTCACTCTTTTATTTGCTTTTTAATATCACTATAGACTCATGGGGGTTGGAGTCAACTATAGATGCATGGATTTTTATTTATTCAAAATAAAGAAACCAGGATTTGGGGGTGGGGTCACCCAAATTGAGTTGTATATTTAGAGGGCCCTCCTGAAGAGTGTAGTCTGGACCTATAGAGATAGTAGTCTGGCTTGTAACTGGATTAGCTTCTGAATGTCTGGGCATAGTCCTGTCCCTCACCTTCTAGCAGTTGCCCTCCTGGAGGACTTCCAATCGCACTAATAGTTTAGTGAAAAATGCTGAGAGTGTCTCTTTATCTCGTGTCCTTGCTGAACTGGAGTTCAATAGCAGCTTCTGGAAGCCATTCCCATAATCTCCAAAGTGTTTAAGAAGCATTAGTCACATTATCACAGAAACATGTCTTGCTCCAGAATTGTATTTACTGTTCTTTTTGGAAACACAGATGCAGTCTAGGTAAATAATACAAAACAGTTATGTTCTTGCCAAGGGAAAATTCTGTTTCTGTATCTATTTTGAAAGCAAATGAAATCATTCTACAGGAGGAAGAGGTATAATAGATAAAGATGTTAGACATGCTCATTTATTAATCTGTATATTTATTCATCAATATTTTTCAGGTTTATCTCTTTTTGGTTTAACTGTGGAAGGCCTATCTACTTTTAGGTCAGCCAGATTATAATAAATAAAAGTATTATCTTAGTTCCTACTTGGTTAGGAGACACAGCTTTTGTTATTTTCCATCAGCTTATTGCAAAAAAAAAAAAAAAAAGTTTCCTTAAGTTTCATCACGAGGAGATTATTTGTTTCTTTATAAAATTTTAAATTATTTGGAATATCAGATGGTTACTGATTAATGCTTTGATAAGAGAGAATATGAGTGAATGAATGCTAGCAGGAAAGAGCAGACCTCTTCCTCCCTTCTCCCCTCCAGTTAATAATGTCAGAGTCATACCATTTACAGTTAAATGGTCATTTTCTGAATGGCAGTATGTTTTAAGTGTGATGGCGCTTTTTTATTGTACCTCAACCACATATGCATGATTTAATGTAAATTATGTGGTTGAAGTAATTTAAGTTATTGATGTGAATCTATAAAATACTTAATATGAGCAAAGTGCCTGGCACATGATATGTTCTCAGTTAATGCATATTGAATGAATGTGTCCTTGCTACTTTGCCCCAATTCTCTTTCCAATATTGTAATATCATGTAAGTTTTGCTGAGGCCAAATGCTCATGAGATAGAGGGGTAGGTATTTTCAATCTGGATCTCCATGGTATGTTTGCCAGAGTTCTGAAGCAGAAGCAGCTGGCTAAGGAAGAAACCCTAGGTACTGCTGTTGGCTTCATCCTGGAGATAAGAAGCAAGGAAAATAGTTTAATTGGAGTTCTGCTGATTTTCACTGAAGATTTTCCTCTTTTGTCATGGGCCCAGTGTCTATGCAGACCCAAGTGTTGGAGCTAGTCTGAAATGAGTGTGCAGATTTCCGAGCCCCAGGCATTTCTTGTTCTGCTCTGTAGTCTCATGGAGAAAATCCAAGACTGAGTCAGTGGGAGGTGCTGAGGCTGACAGGAGTTCCACGTTGGGCTCAGCTGTGTGGAAATGGGGAGCAGGATGAACTGCTGGCCCACTGATGTGGCGCAGGATCTGTGGGGCATTTGTTATCTAACAGTCCTAGCGTGCTGCTAATGGCTGAGCCAAAAAATAAAGTTTAATGGAAAAGTAACCCACTTAACCAGAGTGAATTAGCTGCTAATTCCTCTTACATTGGAATTTATTTTAAAAATTAAAATAAAGACTGAATTCATATCATTTTAAAGCTCTAATTCAAGAAATAGGAAAGCTTTTAAAGGATCATTAATCGATCCCTCTGGAATATCCAGTCAGTTAACATAGTTCCATCCAAATGGTTCAGTGTTTCATCAACATCCATTATTCTTGTCACATTCCTGTAAATTAGGTAAGAAGAATTTTTTTTACCACTTCCATAGCACAAAATCCTATGATAAACCAACTCCTGTGTGAATCGCGACATCTGCTTTATATGCTACCTCTGGGAATTAATGTACTAAAAGTAAGTTAAGTCAGCTGTATGACCTCCTCCTAAATCATGGATAGTTCACTTTTTATAAAAACTAGTTTTGGCATGGGTCATGTTTTAACATATTTTTATGATTTTTGCTAGCACAGAGCACATGGTTAGTAGAGTGGCCTCTGCACTTACCCAATAAGGGAGCTGGGAAATGTAAATGACTTATACTTATAAGACTGATTTGAGGATTAAATAAAATTTATAGAAAGCATCAAAGTTCCTGCCACAAAACAAGTGTTTAGTATAAATGTTAATGACAACTCTGACAGTAATTGTCCAGAGCAGGCTGTTTTCACAGATATTAAGTAGCTTTAAAAATTGCAAATATATTTTAAATTAGGGAATGGAGCAACTTCTTCATATAAATATAATACATAGGCAACACATCACAACAGAATATGAAGATTCTCTTTCTTTTCTTAATATTGTATTGTGTCCTTTCCCTGTCGTTTTTCACCATTTTACATGACTGATGACTTGCTTCTCCTCCAAAATTCCAAAAGAAAGAAGTGAGTAGTGCACTTGAGAGTACAGGACAATAAACTGCATAACTACCTGTGTTCCACTGCTCCTTTGGATAGAATCTTCTGGAAACATGTGGAGAGTTGGAGAGAGCACCATGCTGGGAGTCAAAGGATCTAGTCCTTGTCTTGCTCTGCTGTGAGTCCCTGAGTCAGTCACTTATTAGCTTGGAATCTAAAGTTCTTCATCTGCAAAGTATCAGTAATAATAATGCTCACTGTATAAACCTTATGGGGTTGTTGTAATCACCTAATGAGAAGAATATACATGAAAATGCTTTGAAAATTGAAAGGCATTTGATAAATGTAAGGTATTATTTCTACCAAGTGACTGAACAGATTTTGCTAATAGTTTCCAAGCTAAAATAATCGCTCTTGGGCAAAGACCATACAGGGATTTCACACAAAAGGCATAGTTGAAAGTAAGCAGTTGTTTTAGATAGTCTTCTACCTTTAATGACAGTAAACTCTCATTCGAAATTCTAAGAAAGGACAAGTTATTAGTTTCTTGACACATTCAGCAATTTTAATTCTTTTTCAGTTTATGAGCTCCTAAATTCAGTGGTGTTGTTGTTGATTTGTTTTGTTTTGCTTTCTTATTTTTTTTAAACCCCTGAGCAAGTATCTTGTTACTCAGGGTGAGGGGTGGGGGTGAGGGTGGAAACTGAAAAATCTAGTCCTTGAACCAAAACAACTTTGTAATCATAGTTGAATCTGGACTACAGTGGTACAGGAGAGATTTTAATTTAAGCAGCCCAATATCTAGAGTTAGAAGGTAAACAATTGCTTTAAACCAAAGTCCCAGGCAGGATGTCAATACTGAAATTAAGCTTGATTTCTGATGAATGTGCATAAGAGTGTTAGAGACCCCACACATGACATTGCGTTATCAGATAAGAAAACAAATTGCTCTGGCTTTTGGAGACACAAATGCCATTAGCTTGAACATGTTAGAAAGAATGTACATTTGCATTCCAAGTGTTTATTCAATGAACATTTTCTTGAGCATGTTGTAAAGAACAGGTTCTGTGTAAATCCTAGAGATACAGGCATAAACTCTTAGTCCCTTCCCTCTATATCAGTGGTTTTAACCAATATGAATCTTGGAGTATTTTTTAAAACCTATACTGTATTTCTAAAAAGTCAGCTTCAGCAGCCCTGTAGTAGGAACTGGACATGTAAATTAAGAAATAGCAGCAGCAGCGACAAACAATTTACCTAGTGTTTTTTTTTTTAACCTAGTGTTTTGATGTGTCACTCTCGTTAATAGCTACTGCTTGACATGCTAATAGCTGAGAATGCACACAGCATGGTAAGAACAGTTTCAGAAACATGAACAGGATATTTTAGAATCCCAAAAAGGGCCACTTAATCTGTCCTTTGATGGAGCTGGTTGGGGCAGGATTTCTGGAGCAGGTGACACTTAATCTTTCCAAATACTTTGCGCTACTTTTCGCAGCTCAAAATTAACACAGGAGTCATGTCCCACGTTGGGGGGAAGGTAATGCAATCATATGCTGAGTTTGGCTTAGAGAGAGGCCACATTTGAGCAACAAGGAGGCTCTCAGGTGGCAACCCTTAGGCACCCCACAACTGCAGGCTAAGTCTCATTTACAAGAGCAAA
>JAKSZT010054334.1:31305852-31325697 GCA_026826555.1 Tolypeutes matacus
CCTTTCCCTTCTCTTCTCCTTCTGGGATGCCCATAATGCGTATGTTTGTGCGTCTTGCATTATCGGTTAATTCCCTGAGACCATACTGGATTTTTTCTATCTTTTTGTCTATCTTTTCTACAATCTCTTTGATTTCAACTGTATTGTCTTCCATATCACTAATTCTTTCCTCTGCCTTTTCAATTCTGCTGCCATGTGAGTCCAGCGTCTTTTTCATTTCTTGACTTGTGTCTTTGTTCGCCATCATATCCATTACCTTTTTAGGTGTGCTAGCTATTTCTTCAGTATGTTCTCCCAGTGTCTTCTTTTTTTTTTTTTTTTTTTTTCACACACAATAGGGTGGCTATTATTTTGAAAAATATAAAAAAAGAAACACAACTATTTGTGAGGATGGAGAGAAAATATGAAATGTTTTACATTGGAGTGGAACATAAAATGAAGCAGCCACATTGTAAACAATTTAGGTTATTTCTCAAAAAGTAAAAATATAGAATTATTGTATGACTTGGCAATCCCATTTATTTTTATATATCCCAAAGATATGTAACCAGATATTTGAGGAGACATTTTTCCAGTGTCTTCTTTATATCCTTAATCTCTTCCTTCAGTTCTTTAAGTTGGTCCATGATATTTGTTTGGATAGCTTTGATTAGTTGTTCGATGTACTGCATTGCTTCCTGGTTTTTATTTTGTGCACTGGACTGGTCCATGTTTTCCAGTTTCTCAGAGTCATTTGTATTTTTCTGTTGCCCTCTGGTCATCATATTATCTTGATGGGTTTGTTCAGTTGATTAGCTTTTCTCTATGCTCTAGAATTTTATTTAGCTGTTGGTTCTGTGTGTGAGTTTTCTCTTTGGCAGTTTTTATTCTTATTGTATTTCCTTGCTTCTTTCTATGTTCCCTTGAAGGCAAAAGGTTAGGGCCAGAGGAATCAAAAGATGTAAGGAAGGCAGAAGGATAATAGAAATATTGATAAAAGTTAGAAGAGGGGCAAAATGAGACTTAATGAGATGAATATTTAACTTGTGTAGGCAGTGTAGAGTACTAGGAAAAAATATGGAGTTCCTACAATGGACTGGGAAAACAAATGGAGTAATTTATATATATATAGTGATTTAGAAGGCTAGAATTATGAGGAGGGAGAGAAATAGTAGAGAAAGGTCTGAAAGGAAAAAGTTAATACTAATAAAAAAAAAAAGAAAAAAGAAGAAGAAGAAAACAAAATAGATGGGATAGAAATTGAAACCCTTAAGTTGCGGGCCTGTGAAAAAATGTTGTCTCTAAGAGCCACAACAGAAAACAGAAGGCAGAAAGATGCAGGAAGGATAAGCGATAGTTTGTAATACAGAATCAATATATACAGCGAGTGGGAAATTACTGAATAAGAAGCCCAGCAAATAAGCGACCAGCTGGCAGCACCTATTAAAAAAAAAAAAATAGAAGGAAAAAGGAAAGGGGGAGGAAAACGGGAATAATAGCAATAGACCAGAAAGTAACAGAGAGAAACCAAAGATCCACACAGGCAAGCAGTCAAACAGAGCTAAGGGGGGTCAATGAATCCCCTAGGGTCCACGTGGATCCTTCCTGCCTACTTGTGTTTACCAATGAATTTCCCCACAGGGTTCTATATGCAGGTCCTGAAGCAGCTTTTAGCTATTAAACTAAATTAAAAAGAATTTATTTTTCATTTGTTGAGGTGACCTCACTTTTTTTTTTTTTTTTTAGCCAAATGCAGGACCCAAAATAATTCCTCCTCTAGACCAACCCCCTTACGGAAGGGACCCTAGCTGGGCCCATGGAAATTAATCAAGGACGTCCTACTTTCCGGACTCCCCAGGTTACCTGAAGCTCTGATGTTAGTCAGTGAGGAGTGCTAAAGATGGCGGATTCCACCCCTTCTGGCGCCGAGCTCCAGCGTCACCGGACTGCTCAGTAAATCAGTTTGAGTGCAGATTTGCGTCTGCTCTCAGCCTAATGCTGCTTCAGTTCGGCTTATCTGCTCCCCAAAGCTATGGGGTGGTGCAGGCAGCCAGATCAATGTCTAAAAATATAAAATACCCTTCCCTGTCTTCCAACTGAACCCTCCCTTTTTTTGGGAAGTGTCCCTTCCTCCTGGCTCCGCAGCAGCCCGGGTCTTATCCCTGGGTGGCTAGGGAAATCAGCTGCGTTGCCCGACCAAAATCCCCCCTCCAGTTCACTGTGTGCTGATTAGCTCGTTTGCCCTGTTCACACAAGGTCCAAGGGGCGCCAGGCAGCCAGATCCCCAGAAAATAAAACTTTTTTGCCCCGCCCGCAGCTCCAAATGGCCGTTTTATTTTTTTTTCCCTAACCGCGGGGCTTAGCCGCCTGTGCCAACCTCCACCGGCAGCCTCAAAACTCACGAATCTCCACCGTTCGGTCCACGCCGCCGATCCGCGCAGATAGATGTCCCAAGCCTCTCACTCCACGCGTTCACAACACAGACCCCCGGGCAGGACCCCGTCCCCAATCCGCCTTGCTCTGGGAGCTTGCAGTGTGCGCCCTCCTACACTAACGCCATCTTGGCCGCCTCTCCTCTGTGCATCTCTTGATATAGATAGCAGTCTCTTGAAATAACCTTGGCAAAGAATCTTACCAGTCCTTACTTTTTAATTTATTTAATCTATGCTTTAAAAATATGAAATTTGGTTCTAGATGACTATTTTGCTATTTAATTGCTTTGTGATCTTGAACAAGCTATTTAATGTACCTGACCTCTACCTAATATCTGCATTATGGTAGGATTAGAAGTAAGTTGTACAAAGTATTCAACACAGTGTTGAGGTAGCTCCTTTTGGCTACCGTGGACCATGCACAATTTGTTGCTTGGTCTCTTCATTATAAACATCTATTAGAATATCCTCTAGCAGGTTGTGAATTTATAATAACTGGTTATGGCAATTCAGGTTTTATTAAGAAACCAATAGTGTTTGCTAAATATTGCTCAGAGCATCATTTCTTCAGTCTAGAATTATTTTCAATCTCTGGATTTTTAAAACTGTAAGCAAATGGTGGGAAGATGGTTTCTGATTAGGCAAGCAAGTCTCTACTTTCTCACAAAAATGGTGGAGAAAGAGCCAAAAGCTGCCAGAGGGACCTGCTTTGAAGTCAGCAGACCAGGACGGTGCTTCAAAACTTGCAGGAGGGTAAGGGACAGAAAGACGAAGATCCCAAAACAGCAAACTATGAGGTACTAAACCTCCCAGCTGTGAGGAAGAGCTCCCTTCCCCCATCCCCAAGATGTTAAGTGGGTGTAAAACTCTAGCTCATTGCAGCTGACTGAGAGGGGAGCAGATGTCTTCCTCGCTGTCAGCTGTTACAAGGAAAAAGGGAGAGGGACACTTTGAATAGTAGTCTGACTAGAAAAAAAAAGAAAACCAAAAGAGATATACCTCCAAGGAAAGGTGCGCCAACAGCCTCCATCTGCTGGCCGATCTGGAAATTGCATGGACAAAAACTGCAATTGGGTCTCTCTGTTCTTTAAGTTCTGGGAGAAAATCTGCACCCCATTAGTGAGTCCCTGGCATGATTTTGATAACTTAAACTGGGCAATTTTAAGGACTTAGGATAAGTTGAACCAAATAACAAAGAAGAGTTGTGAAAAAAATAATAGCAATAGGCAGGAGAGAGAAATTAGCCATCAGAATAAATTCATCAACATATTCAGATGCCTAGACATCAGCAAAAAATCACAAGCCATACTAGAAAACAGGAAGAGATGACCCAGCCAAATGAATAAACCAAATACCCTAAAGATATACAGGATTTAAGATAATTAATCAATGATAATCACACAGTTCTCCTAAATCAATTTAAAGAATTGAAAGAAAATATGACTACAGAGACAAAGGATATTAAGAAGACATTGGGTAAGCATAAAGAACAATTTGAAAGTCTGCAAAGAAAAGTAACAGACCTTATGGGAATGAAAGACACGATGAATGATATAAAAAATACATTAGAAGCACATAAGAGCAGATTTGAATTGCTCAACGACAGAATTAATGATTTTGAGGACAGAATACCTGAACTGGAAAAGACAGAAGAACAAAGAGAAGAGAATGGTGAAAATGTAACAGGGTCTCAGGGAATTGAATGACAATGCAAAATGCAAAAACATACACATTATCAGTGTCCCAGAAGGAGAAGAAAATGGAAAAGGGGCAGAAAGGATATTTGAGGAAATAATGATTGAAAATGTCCCAACCCTCACGTAAGATATAAATATCAATATCCAAGAAGGACAATGCACCCAAAACGAATAATCCAAATAGACCTACCCTGAGGCACCTACTATTCAGAATGACATATATCATAGAGAAAGAGAAGATTCTGAAAGCAGTAAGAGAAAAGCAAAGCATCACATACAAAGGAAACTTGCTAAGATTAAGTGATGACCTCTCATCAGAAATGATGGAGGAGAAAATAAAGTGGTATGATGTATTTAAGGTACTGCAAGAGAAAAACTGCCAGCCAAGAATTTTGTATCCAGCAAAGCTGACCTTCAAAAATGAAGGGGAGTTCAAAGTCTTCACAGACAAACACAAACTGATAGAATATGTTACCAAAAGACCAGAATTACAAAAGATACTAGAGGGGGTGCTGAAAGGAAAAAACAAGAGTGAGAAACCTGGAGAACAGTTTAGAAATGAAGATTATTAGAAAGGGAAAATTAAAGGGTAAAAATATAGGCCATAGTACAACATGACAACGGAAAGCCAGAGGTCAAAATGGATGAAGTAAGTAATGCATTTACAGTAATAACATTGAATGTTAATGACTTGAACTTCCCAATCAAATGACATAGACTGATAGAATGGATAAACAAATATGAGCCATCTATATGTTGTCTACAAGAGACTCACCTCAGTTGTAAGGACACAACCAGGTTAAAAGTGAAAAGTTGGTAAAAGATATTCCACACAAACAGTAACCAAAAAAAAAAAAAAAAAAAAAAAAAAGAGCTGGAGTAGTGATAATAATATCAGATAAAATAAATTTTAAATGCAAAACTGTTATAAGTGATGAAGATGGTCATTATATATTAATAAAAGGGGCAATTCAGCAAGAGAAATAACTATACTAAATATTTATGCACCTAACCTGAATGCCCCAAGATACATAAGGCACAAACTGGCAAACCTGAAGGGAAATATAGATGTGTCTACAATAATAGTTGGAGACTCAGAACACCACTCTCAGTATTGGCTAGAATATCTGGACAGAGGATAAATAAACAGAGAGCTTGAATAATATGATAAAAGAACTAGACCTAACAGACATCTATAGAGCAATGTACCCCCAAACAGCAGGATATATATTCTTTTCAAGTGCTCATGGATCCTTCTCCAAGGTAGACCGTATATTGGGTTACAAGATAAGTCTCAATAAATTTTAAAAAAAGATTGAAATTATACAAAACACTTTCTCTTATCATAACAGAACGAAACTGGAAATCAATAATAGACAGAAAAAAAGTAAATTCATAAATATACAGAGATTAAACAACACTTAAATAATCAGTGGGTCAAAGAAGAAATTGCAAGAAAATTAAGCAAATATCTTGAGATGAATGAAAATAAGAACACAACATATCAAAACCTATGGGATACTGCAAAGGGAGTGCTGGGTAGGAAATTCGTAGCCCTCAGTGCTTACATTAAAAAAGAAGAAGAAAAAAAAAAAGAAGAAAGCTAAAATTGAAGATCTAATTGCACACCTGGATTAACTAATCCCAAACCAAGCTGAAAGAAATAGTAAAGCTCAGAGCAGAAATAAATGAAATTAAAAACAAAAAAACAATAGAATCAACAAAACCAAAGGTTCATTCTTTGTGAAGTTCAGTAAAATCAACAAAGCCTTAGCTAAACTGACAAAGAAAAAAAGAAAGAAGACACAAATAAATAAAATCAGAAATGAGAGGGGGGACATTACCACTGACCCCATAGAAATAAGAGATCATAAGAGGATACTATGAACAACTGTGTGTCAAAAAACTCGGCAATGTAGAGGGGAGAGACAAATTCCTAGAAACACATGAACCACCTATACTCACCCTAGAAGAAACAGAAGACCTCAATAAACCAATCAGAAGTGAAGATATTGAAACAATCATCAAAAACCTCCCAAAGATTAAAAGCCCAGAAACAGATGGCTTCACAGGTAAATTCTACCAATTATTCAAAGATGTCCTAATAGCAATCTTGCTCAAGCTCTTTCAAAAAATTGAACAGGAAAGAATACTACCAAACTCATTCTATGAAGCTACCATCACCCTAATACCAAAATCAGATAAAGATACTACAAAAAAAATATTGCAGACAAGTATCTCTAATGAATATAGATGCAAAAATCCTCAACAACATACTTACAAACCTAGTCCAAAAGCACATTAAAAGAATTATATACCATGATCAAGTGGTTTTTATCCCAAGTATGCCCAAGGGCAGTTCAACATAAGAAAATCAATTAGTGAAATAAACCACATTAATAAACTGAAGAAGAAAAAAATCATATGACCCTCTCTATTGATGCAGAAAAGGCATTTGCAAAATACAGCACCCTTTCTTATAAAAACACTCCAAGGGGACGGATGTGGCTCAAATGGTTGGGTGTCCATCTCCTATATAGAGGGACCTGAGTCGATCCCCGCAACCTCCCGGTAAAACAAAACAAAACAAAACAAAACAAAACAAAACAAAACAAAAAACAAAAAAAACTCCAAAAGATAGGAATAGAAGGAAACTCTCAATATGGTAAAGTGCATATAAGAAAAACTTACAGCTAGCATTGTACTCAATGATGAAGGACTGAAAGCTTTCTCACTGAGATCAGGAACAAGACAAGGATGCCTACTGTCACCATTATTATTCAATATTGTAGTAGAAGTTCTAGCTAGAGCAGTGAGGCTAGATAAAGAAATAAAAGACACCCAAATAGAAAAGGAAGAAGTAAAACTTTCACTGTTTAATGTTGACATGATCCTATATCTAGAAAATTGTGAAAAATCTACAACAAAGCTACTGGAATTAATAGATGAGTTCAGCAAAGTGGTGGGATACAAGATTAATATGCAAAAATTAATAGCATTTCTATACACTACTGATGTGCACTCTGAGGAGGAAATAAAAAAATTCCATTTAAAATAATGACTAAGACAATCCAAATATTTAGGAATAAACTTAACCAAAGACAAAAAGGACCTGTATTCAGAAAATTACAAAACATTGCTAAAATAAAATGAAGACTTAAATAAGTGGAAGGATATTCCATGTTCATGGATTGAAAGACTAAATATCATTAAGATGTCAATTTTACCAAAACTGATTTACAGATTCCACACAATCCCAATAAAAATCTCAACAGCCTTTTTTGCAGAAATTGAAAAGTCAATAATCAAATTTATTTGGAAGGATAACAGATCCTGAATAGCCAAAAATGTCTTTAAAAAAAAAAAGAGTTGGAGGACTCTCACTTCCTGACTTTAAGGCATAATGCTTAGTTACAGTGGTAAAGACAGCATGGTACTGGCATAAGGACCAGATTCACCAATGGAACCACATCGACAACTGAGAAATCGTCCCTCATATCTACAGTCAAGTGATTTTTGACAATGCTGCCAAGCCCACCCAGCTGGTCCAGAACATTCTATTTAACAAATGGTTCTGGGAGAACTGGATACCCATATCCAAAGGAAAGAAAGAAGACCCCTATCTCACACCTTACACAAAAATTAACTCAAAGTGGGTCAAGGACCTAAATATAAAAACAACAACCATAAAAATTCTAGATGAAAATGTAGAAAAACATCTTCAAGATCTTGTGTAGGCAGTAGTTTCTTAAACCTTACACCTGAAGCATGAGCAACAAAAGAAAAAAAATTAAACATGTTTGCACCTCAAAGGACTTTATCAAAGGGGTGAAAAGGCAGCCAACTCAATGAGAGAAAATATTTGGCAATCACATATCTGATAATTATATAATATCCATGATATATTAGGAGATCTCACAACTCAACAATAAAAAGACAAACTATCTGATTAAAAAATGGACAAAAGACTTGAAAAGAGAACTGTCCAAAGATGAAATATAAATGGCAAAGAAACACATGAAAAAATGGTCAATATCACTAGCAGTTAGGGAAATGCAAATCAAAACTACAATGAGATACCATTTCACACCTAATAGACTGGCTGCTATTAAAAAGTCAGAAAATTGTAAATGTTGGAGAGGATGTGAAGAGACAGGAATGGTACAGCTGCTGTGGAGGACTTTTTGGCAGTTCCTAAGGAAGTTGAACACAGACTTGCCATGGAACCTGGCAGTACCAATGCTAGGTATATACCCAGAAGAACTGAGAGCAGTGATATGAATAGACGTCTCTACACCAATGTTCATAGTAGTGTTATTCACGGTAGCCAAAAGTTGGAAACAACCCAAGTGTCCATCAATGGATGACCCATGAGTGTACACATGATGGAATATTATGCAGCGTTAAGAAGAAATGTAATTGTGAAACATATGACAATGTAGATGAACCTGGAGGACATTATGTTGAGTGAAGCAAACCAGACACAAAAGGACAAATACTGTATGAATGCATTACTATGAACCAAATATATTGTGTAATATATAGTTTCTTTGTTTATATTCCTAGATAGTTTTCTTTTAAACAATTTCCATTTGGAGAAGATTTTTTCTCTGATGAAATAATAGCAAATGAAATTTTCAATAAAATTCTTAAAGCATAAGTTTCAGAACTGAACTGCAGATTTACTGTATTATGTTCAAATGTAGTAATGGAATTGCATATGATTAAATAACTTTGTCCCAGAAAATCTTACAAAATATTTACTTCCATCATATAGATTGCTCTCACTTATATACAGATATGCTGGCCTCGGAAACACGTAGTGAGACTGGAAGTTGGAGGAAGGATCCTAACCTCCCAACAAGACTAGGGAGAGGTCAGCTGAGAGTTTAGGGAAGGCAGGTTCCTGTTTTTGCTTTGCTTGCTTAAAAGATTCCCTGTTCAAATGCAAATATTAAGAGAGGGGGGATGGATGTGGCTCAAATGGTCGGTTATCCGTCTCCCATATGGAGGGACCTGGGTTCGATCCCCAGGACCTCCTGGTAAAAAAAAAAAAAAAAAAAAAAAAAAAAAGAGGCCACAGTTATGCAGTAATGTGTAAAGCCATTTTGGTCCCATAAAATTTTGGGTTCAGTTGGCACTGTCACCCTCCCCTCCCCGCCCGCTCTCCAAGCTATACACCATTTGCGGTGGGAGGGGACTTTAACATTTGCCTGATGCTTGGTACCAGGGGTGGGGTGGGCCTCTCACTAACATGGCAGATATTCTTTGGTTCTACCTTATATTTTAGAAGCTCAATTTTTTGGTAGCAGGTTAGTTTCCAATCTGATGAGCCTAGAAACAGAAGATTCTAAAAAGGGCATGTCTGTAGATTGAAACTAGAGGAATAATCCTCCTTATCAGATGACATGAAATTAAATACTCATAAAGCTATCTTTAAGCCACAGATTTTTTCTCTTACCTGCTTACTGTCTAGCCTCTGTTCGTTCTTTAGGTGAAGTCCTGAGGCTTATCAAGACTGGGAAGATGGAGCCAGTTTTGGGATGGCGAAGAATCTCTAAAGGAAGGCTAAAACCTTCCAATCCACTCATTCAATTATCTGCTCTTTCAGGAATGTGAGAAACTACCAGTTAACGTAAGCAGCACCAGCTCTGGTACTGTTTGGGCAACCAGACTCTCAGAACAAAGACCTGTTTTCCTTCCCCCTTTTTTGTGTGTATGATGGGAAGAGTTGTTATGCACATGGAATGGGAAAATTATTTTCTTTGCACAGATCCAAAGATTCGCTAAAGGAAGAATGCGACCAATAAATTATTGAAACAAATTTATTTTTCTTCTCCCTTGTTTTTACCATTCCCATTTTAACGTTGGTCACCAGGTCCTTAGTAACAAATAGATAATAAATAGACTACAGCAGGGGTTCTTAACCTATTTTGTTCCACAGACCCCTTTGCCAGTCAGGTGAAAAACATGGACCCCTTACAAAGTCCAGACTTTGTGTGTTATTTAATAAATATATCACACCCGCACCAACACATCTCCACAAGAGTAATGTTTTTTTTTTTTTTTTTTTAAATTCAAGCTCATCGACCCCTTATTAAGAACTCCTGGACTAGAGGGAGGAATGTGTAGAGTTTGCTGAGTGTAAAGCTGTAATTGAAGGCAAAACAATCCTCTATTAAAAAACCAAAATGCATGGAAGATATTAAGTTGGTTGTTCAGTGGAAGGAGTGGAAGGATTTTGAGAACTACAAGAAAGGTGAGGAGAAGATTTAGAAAAAGAGAGAAGTCCTTGAGTAGCCGACTAGTTGGTTAGGGTACAATAAAGATTCTAATTTTTAGGCATGATTTAGAAGCAGCAGAGTGACTACACCTGTGAGGGCTACATGGGCTGGGACAATGGGTGTCTCAGTGGTAACCAATGTAGACTAATGACTAGAAATCCTTTCTAAATATTTCACATAAAACCCCAGGGCCTTGGCACAACTGGGGGAATGGGTAGAACGGTAACAATAATTATCAGTAATTTTTAGGTTTCTGACTTAAAGGAAACAGAAATGCAGGATTTCTTCTTCACCTGAGTTCATGGGCTAAACATCTGAGTGTCTTAGTCTACTTTTGACATCCTGGGAAAAGCTGAGACAAGGCACCTGAACTGAGTTCTCACAGAAATATTGGCACTGAGCTCTGTTATTGACAAAGTTTCTTAGATTTCAAGGTGTCTAGTTGCTAAAATTCTGTTGCTAAAAGTCTTCAAATAAACCAAAGCTGTTTCCTAAATTATCTACCAGATAATTACATGTTCCATGTAATTGGGACGGTATCACCTTACTCTACTGTAAAACATGGTAGTTCATGACTAAGAGCTGAAACCTGAGCCATCATAACAAAACGAAATTAAGCCTCCAGAGAAGGCATTTTTTAAAGAATCCCTTGGTTAACTGAAGGAGTTCTGGGCCATTAACATTCATTTGTACTTGGTATTTCACATTTCTACAAGTCAGTTGCAGAACTGTAAGAGAAAAGTTCTCAAGCGCTTTCAATTTTCATGTTTCACTTATCGTTCTTTGAGTCACATTAGCCTGAGATTTCAATAATATCACAACAGCTATAATACAGCAGCAATTCTTCCACTAATCCCCCATTAACAAAACTATTGGCAATATGGTAGCCCCTTGTGAATCTCCCTTCTGATTTAATGTGCTCCCTGTGTTTTCACATACCTTTCCCAATGGTCAAGTTCACTCTTGTCTTCTAACTTTGTATTCTGATACTTCAGAAGATGCTCATTCCCCTGCCCCTTAGGTCCCTAGTGCTATTTGAACAGTCTCTCATTCTAAGCTGAGATGAGGAATACTTCAATTTCTACCAGTCTTCCAGTCTGGTATTAGGCCACGGAGCTGGGCTATATGTGTGGTGTCAAATAATATTTCAATGTATTAATGAATTCATCTCAAACCCCCAAATACATCAGATGACTTCATCTGATGTCATCTTTAGGGCCTTTTTCACAAATGAGCAGGACAGGGGCTACCTGCTGTTCCTGTGGAGGCGGTGGCCATCGTGCTACCAGAGGAAGAGCAGAGGAAGTGAAAACATTCTCACCAACAACCTAAGTTTAAGACAAAGATTCAGATGAATATTTACAGATAAAATTTTTCCAATCCCCACTCCAGAAAAAAAATCCTGAGAACTGAGAGATGGAAGGGGAAGGTACCCAGGACCAGTGGACAATATTTAGTAGGGGGAAGTAGTCTTATCCTGATTGAGCAAGCACCACTGGACACCATTGGACACTGAAAGATTACTCAGAGTCTGAAGATTGCTGTCTTCAGGCTGGTAAGTACCATGTGGTGCCTGAACCAAGGAATTACATTATGGTCCTTCTTGTGCATGTCTAGTGAGGAGCATCAATTGACTACAGTCAGTTTGTTGCCCATAGTATATTCAACAGGAGTGATCTCCAACCCAACTGACCACATATGACGTTATCTAACCTCTCATGAACAACCATCTTCTAATTTCCCAGAAAACCTGTAATTTCCCTAGAAGAATAAGTAATGCCCCAAACAGCTAGGTTTGTGGTGGTGTGGAAGAGAAGTCCTGCCCTTGGGCAAGGTGGGGTCAGACAAAACCAGCTGAAGATCTACTGAAGATCAAGAGAGTTGTGGATCCCCTACTCAACTTCTCTTCCCCTAAATATAGATTAACAGAATACCTAGCAATAAAGCAAAACAAAACCCAAAGATTTGTTCTTTCAGTTCATTACAGTGATTCTTTGTCCTCATAAAGACAGTCTCTGAGGATCTGATCTCATATGTGTAAACTATACTTCTTCATTTCAACTTTATTTTACTCTCAGTGTGTGTTTCCTTCCCCATTCCCAGAAAATTAGTATACAGCTATCATTCTCTACAGCATAGCATATTAGCTCTGGGGGTTAGCTAACAGTGATAATATTATGTCTCTCCAAGATTCCTTGGTCCACCTTAAAAATAAATCTCCAACTGTCTGCTCTGAATTTATATTAAATAAATTTTCAACTATAATCCTAGAGACTCATGGTTTCAAAAACAGTGTTCTAATGGCAATTTCAATCATTCCTTCATTGGCTTGATTAAATTTGTAATATTTTGCTTAGTGGAAATTTGGGAAAAATAGGAAATTGGGTAAGAAGGGTAGGATTATTTCTTGATTGTCTCCTGTGTGGCATTCACTATGCTGGTTGCTTATAGACATAATCCTGTTTGATTTTTGCAACATCCCTATAAAGTGCCTACTATTATCCTAATTTTATTTATGAGGAAGCTGGGGCACAAAGAAGTCAGTAAACTAGCCCAAGGACACAAATCCTAGCAAAGGGCAGAGCTGAGACACAAAATCATGTGTAAATAGCTACTAAACTCATAGGAAAGGAAGAGTAAAAGAAAGATAATATTATAGTAATAATGCAAAGAAACTTCATTTTGTATTTATTTGATATGCTACCTAAAAGAACAGGAAATGTCTACCATTCCTTTATCTCCTTTTGCCATACTTCAGATAATCTTTAAATCATAGGGTCAGTGCTCCATTATTTATTCATCCTATTGTTTTAGGCTTAGATTTTTAAAATAGCTTTTTCAGCTCCAGTGTTGGATATAGTAGGTAACAATGCCCAATGTTCTTACAACTAGAAAAATCCAGGTGAATTGCTTTCAAAGACATTGGAGAGGTATGGAAGAAATAAGAAATAGATAAATTGGAATTCCAGAGATGGTGAGTTTGCCCAGACCATTTTCTTCCCAAGGGACATTTGATGATTCTGTCTCAGACCGAAGATTGGACTTGGCCAAAGCTAAAGGACTCTATTCTGGGAAAGAGAAACTAATGAGACTTTCGGTGTTGGGGCTGGCATGATAGAAAAGAAACTGGAGGACCTCCAAACATGAAGCCAGTTTTCCACAAAGGACATATGCCAAGTCTTAGATTGCATGTGGGAAATTGGGGAGCTAGGCTGACGGCTACTAAAAGAATAATTCTGGAAATTAGTGTTATGCTTTCTCAAAAATAGCTTGCTTTAATTAAAAAAAAAAAAATAGTTTGCTTTATGCATAGATTTTCTACCATACACGTATCTCTGGTTTTATCTGCCATTATCTTTCTCATACTTCCTCCTTGTCCTTAGGAGGAAAACTCTTGTTAAAGGTATGGGCCTTCCTCAGATACATAGGCCCCATAACCCTGAAGACATTTGCCAGAGTTTGAAGGTGTGGGAGAGATATAACATAAAGAGGTAGTTCAAAATATCTAAAAGGCAGATACAAATTTCCTTCAGGGTTTCATGGATGAGGAGACTGAGATAGTGAAGCTGATCTCAAGAGCTTGGGAAATCCATGTCCTAGGAACATGGACAAACCAGAGTTGTACTAAAATTGCAACTCATCCCCAATCCAGCTCATTCTGTGGTTGAGAATGGGCCCTATAGGCTTAAAGAGGAAAGGATGGCAGATAATATCATTCCTGTATCCTTTATTTAGTCCATACAAAGTTAGTAGACATGTAAGGATACAGAGAATATGGCCAATATTTTTATGTTAAATAAAATAAAATATGGGGGAAAACAGATGAAATGGAAAATTTGAACAGACAGTTGGAATATATAGACCAAATTGACATACTTAAACTGGAAAATATAAAATAATAAAGCCTCACAGCATGAGTTTAATAGTATAATGGACACAGCCTAAGACTGAATTAATGAAATGAAAGGTTGAGAAAATATCCAAACTGAAGCAAAAAAAAAAAAAAAAAAAAAAAGGAATCACAAAGGAAAGTACATAACAGATTATAATAAACATGTAGAACAAAGGCAAAAAGGACTAACATATATCTAATATTGTCCCTGAAGAAAGGGAGAGAAAGGACAAAACAAAAGAGATAATATCCAAGCATTCTCCAAAATTGATGAACAATATCAGCGCCACAGATTCAAGAAGCTTATCTAATCTCAAACAGAATACTAGGCACATCAGATTCAAACTGCTGAAAACCTAAGACAAAACTTAATGGTGGATAGGGGGTGGGAAAGGCATGATATTAAAAGTAGCAATAAAAAAACTTAGGACTGGCTTTTCAACAGAAAATATGACTACAAAAGACAATGGAACGTCACCTTTAAAGAGCTGAAAGAAGAAAATTGCCGTCCTGGAATTATATGTATATATTGTGAAAATATCCTTCAAAATGGAAGGCTAAATAAAGACTTCAAGACAAAGAAGAGATTGGGTTATTTGATACCATCACACCTGCAATACAAAAAATAATAGCAGAAGTTATTCAGTCTGAAGGAAAGTGATCCTTGATAGAAGATGCAGGAAAGAATAAAGAAATAAAGAAATGAAGCACAGTGGAAAGGACTTGTAAATGTGTGGGTGAAGATAACAGAATATTGACTTTTTAAGAAACAACAATAATAATGTTTTGTGGCATTTATAACATTTTTACAAGTAAATTATGACAAAAACAAGGAAAAGGGCAGGGGAGTTGTAAATAGAGTTAAACTAATAAATTTCTTGCCTTGTTTGTGAATTATAAAGGTAAAATGCAATCTGTCAAGGATGTACTTTTTAAGCTTTTAATTATAAAACAAGAATGTATAACTAAGACATGTAAAATAGAATAATAGAACATACTTGATTTATTAAAAGAAAGCAATTATAGAATAATAAAGGAACAAAACAAATGGAAAAAATAGAACATAATAGTAAAGTGGTAGACACAAACTCAACTATTCCCTGAATCACATGAAATGTAAATGGGCTAGGCAATGCAATTAAAAGAAAAAAAAATCTGATTTTGAAAATACAAGCAAAATGTATGCTCTTTATAAGGAACTCACCTTATATGAGAGTAAAGGATAGAAAACATATAACATGCAAATGCTAACCATAGAAATAGTAATACAGCTCTATTAATCAAATAGAGATTACTTTGAAGCAAGAAGTATTATTAGATTTTTAAAACAATCCATGAAATTGCACTACAAAAACAAAGAATCCTAATTTACACCATGGACTATAGTTAATAGTACAATGATAAAAATGTGCTTTCATCAGTTATAACAAGTGTTCTGCACCAAAGCAAGGCATTAATAATAGGGGGTTATATGGAACTCCTATATTTTATGCATGATTGTTTTGTAAATCCACAATTTCTCTAATAAAAAATAAAAAGTTTTAGCAATAAAGAATATTTCATAACTCTTAGTGTCAATTTGACAATAAAATAAAGAAGTCCTAAATGTGTATATACTTACTAACACACCTGAAAATATAATGAGCAGAAGTTGACAAAAGTAGGAGGATAAGTACATTTGCAATCCGCGATGGAGATTTAACATCACTGTCTCAGTTACTGACAAAAGAAGCATAAAAAAATAAGTAAGAATACAGAATATTTGCACAATTCAGTTAAGAAACTTGACCAAATTGAAATATATAGAACTCTAGACTCAACAACTTCAGAATGTACATTCTTTTCAAATGCTGATGAAATATTAAGAAAAATAGACCTTGTGGTGGACCATAAATTTTGAAAATTTTCAAAGGACTGAAGTAATACAAAACATATTTCTGACCAAAGTTGCATTAAACTAGAAATAAAAATGTAAATATAATTAGAAAATACTCAAATGTTTAGGAATTAATAACAAGTAATCCATGGGCCAAAGAAAAATTACAATGGAAATTAGAATGTAATTTAATCTGTATAATTGTAAAATTGCAACATATTAAAACTCGTAGGATTCAGCTAAATTAGTGTTCAGACAGAAATTTGTAGCATGAATTGCCATAATGCATATTTATAGTATTACACTATTTGTGTATTTTAGAAAATAAGATTTAAAAATAAGAACCTAAACTTCCATTTTAAGAAACCAAAACAAGAACAGAAAATTTATCCCCTAAAAGGTAGAAAGAAATAATGTGCTGAACATTAGGAACCGAACAAGAATGTTCCTAATTTCCGAACAAGAATGTTTGGAGAAAATGTAATTAATCAGTATAAGGAATGAAAATGGGGATTTCATTGAAAAGGCTTCAGGCATAAAAATAATAAAATTATAAAATTATAATTAATTTTATGTCAATAGGTTTGATGACATAAAATGAAGAAATTAAAAATCTGACAACAAAATTGACACTACAAGGAATAGATAATCTAAATAATTCTTTATTTTCCTCAACATTTTATTATGAAAATATTCAAACACCACCATTTTGTGATTTTAGTGTGGAACAATTGTGCATCTTTTATTAAATTTCTTACTATTTCATGTCTTTTGGTAGTGTTGTGAATAGAATTTTAAAAGTTATATTTTCCCATTTTTGATGCTAGTTCATAAAGGTATAAATAGTTTTTTAATACAATCTCATATTCTACAACTTTGCTAAATTTACTTATTACTTCCAGTATTTGTTTTGTATAATTTGTATTTTTCTGTATAAACAGTTAAGCCATTTGTGCACAGATGCTGTTTTATTTTTTTCCCTTTCACATTTTTTTTCTGCTCCGTAGCTAATTTTCTTCCAGTATTTCAATGGGCAGAACCTCTGGTACCATCTTGAAGGACAAGAGTTGGCATTCTAGTTTTGTTTCCTGTATTAGGAAAACTGTTCAATATTTTACCAAGTATGATGTTTGTTGAAATTTTTTTGAAAATGCCCTAAGTAGGATTGTAAAACCTCTTTTCTCTTTCTAGCCTGCTTGGAGTGTTTATCTTGAATGGGTATTTAATCTTATCAAATGATTTCTCTACCTCTATTGAAATGTTCATATGGATTTTCTCTTTTATCATGTTAATATGATGAAATGCATTGGTTGGTATTTTAATGTTAAACCAACCTTTCATTACTATGATAAGTGCTACTAGGTCATTATGGATTATAATTTTTATATATTGCTGAATTCAATTTGCTAGCATTTTAAAGGATATTGTGTCTATGTTTACCAGATACTGGCCTTAAATATTCTATTCTCATGATATCTTTTTCAGATGTTGGAATAGGGTGTCCTGGCTTTATAAAACAAGTTGGGAAGAGCTCCTTCCTTCTCTAATTCTTGAAAAATTTGTGTAAAATTGGTGCTATTTCTTTTTAATGTTTGTAAGAATTCACCAGTGAAATTATTTGGGACCCATGTTTTCTTTATGGGAAGTTTTGTTTCAAATAATAACTTAAATTTGTTTAATAAATTTAGGACTATTCAAATTTTATGTCATCTTGTGTCAAATGTGTTCATTTACAAGGAATTTGTCATTTCATTTAAATTGTTGAACTTTTTTGGCATAAATTTGTTCACAGTATCCTATTATTATGCTTTTAATGATTTCAGAATCTGTAATGATAACCCCTCTTTCATTCCTGATATAGATGATTTATGTTCTCTTCTCTCTCTGTCTCTCCCTTTCTTTTCTTGATCAATATAGGTCAGGCTTTTTTGTTTCTTTGTTTAAATCTTTTCAAGGTACCAGCTTTTTGCTTTGTTGATTTTCTCTATCACATGTACTCCATTTTGTTGATTTTTTGCTCTTATCTTTATTAATTCCTTTGTTCTGCTTACTTTGGTGTGGAAATTTGAATTATTTTATGAATCCCCAAAAAAAGAAATATTATGTTTGTAAACTAATTTATTCCTCTGGGTCTGATACCCTTTGATTGCATTACATTCAGTTCAGGGGTCTTTGTTTAGATTACCTGTAAAGATTGCTATAGGGGTTTTTATTGGACTAAGTCAGTGAAGCGTGGCTCAGGTTCAGTCCCCACCGCCTCTCTGGGTCTGATATAAACAGACTGACTAAGACAATCAGAAGAAAGAAAAAAAAAAAGGAAACTGTCTTTTTTTATCCTGCCATGTGACAGAAAGGAAGAGGCTCAAACAGCTGAGGCTTGCTGGGAGAGGTAAGCCATTTGCCTGATAGTTTACAGCTGAACTTGGGGGAAAGGTCTGGAAAGAAACAAGCCCTATGCCAGGAGAAAAAGGACTACAGGATCACTTAAGCATGAAGCCCCAAGAGGCTGGGCCTACAGAGTTTGAGAGGAAACTCTCAAGGGTGAGCCTGGAGGGGAGGCTGAAACCTGGACAGAGATCAGCGGCCATCTTGCTCCACCACCTGGGAACATGTCAGGATCAACAATACCTGACTTTGGTGAGAAAGCATCTATGATGGTGCCTTGGTTTGGACTTTTCATGGTCTTGGAACTGTAAGCTTTTACCCCAGATAAATCCCCTTTATAAAAACCAACAGATTTCTGGTACTTTGCATTGGCAGCCCTTTGGCAAACTAAAACATTTGGGTTTACCATTCTCTTCTTTTTTCTAGCTTGTTTCAGGTAGAATTTTAGGTCATAGATTTTTAAAAAAAAACTTATATTCTAATGTAAACATTTATAGCTATGTATTTTCTTTTTTTTTTTTTTTGGTGTTCAAAGCCTTGATTTCCTTTTATTTATTTATTTATTTTTTTTTTTTTATTATGGGTAAAAATCAAAATTCTCACAATACATACAAACATTTGTAAAATGATATATAAATATATATGCATATATGTGTATTTGCTTACAAAAATGTTATTTTTTATATATATATATACATATATTTTAAGAGGTGCTTAGATTACCTAAAATATTATACGGAACCCACTCGGATTCCCATGTTGCCCACCTCCCACACCTCCCACCACATCCAACACAAACATCTCCCATAGTGTGGCCCACCAACCTCAATGAACTTACACCTCCTGGAGCCTTGCCACCAACCATAGACCACAGTTCACACTGTAGACCACACTCTCTCCCACTCAGTTCTGAGTGGTGTGTGCTGATTTAAAATGGCCTACATCCATTGCCACAACAGTACTCAGGACAACCTCCAACTCCCAAAGAAGCCCCTGTATTTCAACTGCTCATCCCCTCCCTACCCAAAAAACTGTCAAGTGGCCACTGGCTCCACCTCATTGTTATAATTTCTTGCATTGCAAGAATCACCATATGTGAGCAAGAGAATACCATCAAGTCCACTCTAGTCCATAGTTCTTCCCCCAATCCAGAGGCGACTGGGATGGTGATGTCCACTCCAACTCCAAGTGAGAGAGGGCTTATATCCCATGGATATGGTGGGTGGGATGATCCTGCCTGCAGATGCAGGCCCGGAGAAGATATTTTGAAATCATGTATTTATAAGGGTTTAATATCCAG
>JAKSZT010054334.1:31340697-31380204 GCA_026826555.1 Tolypeutes matacus
GGTGGAGCCAGTGGCCACTTGACACTTTTGGGGTAGGGAGGGGACGAGCAGTTGAAATACAGTGGCTTCTTTGGGAGTTGGAGGTTGTCCTGAGTACTGTTGTGGCAACGGATGTAGGCCATTTTAAATCAGCACACACCACTCAGAACTGAGTGGGAGAGAGTGTGGTCTACAGTGTGAACTGTGGTCTATGGTTGGTGGCAAGGCTCCAGGATGTGTTAGTTCATTGAGGGTGGTGGGCCACACTGTGGGAGATGTTTGTGTGGGATGTGATGGGAGGTGTGGGAGGTGGGCAACATGGGAATCCCAGTGGGTTCCGTGTAATATTTTGGGTAATCTAAGCACCTCTTAAAATATATGTATATATATATATATATAAACAACATTTTTGTAAGCAAATACACATATATGCATATATATTTATATATCATTTTGCAAATGTTTGTATGTATTGTGAGAATTTTGATTTTTACCCATAATAAAAAAAAATAAAATAAAAAATAAAATAAAATAAAATAAAAAAAGAGATGCACAGAGGATAGAAAGAAGTAAGGCAAACAAATTAAGTTATGAAGCTAAACAAAAGTGTACTTGTAGCTCTGCCTTTGTGGACCTGTAAATCCTTTGTACCATGAAATTTCTGACATAAAAGTAAAGTAACTTTTCTCGTAGAACTGCTAAATGTGTAGGTAATAGTTACAATGATTTGCTACAGAAAGAGTTTCTATAAATAAGTAAGAGATATGTGTGAATTCACAGAGTTGTAGCTTAAAAATAGAAACCCTTCTATTCCATTGACTTTTGACCCCTGGGAATATTTAAGGAATCTCCCTGGTGTTTTAGCTGGATGCTTATTACTATCTTCTTCATCAACAAGTTCCCCTTCTACTGAGTCCTAGTACCTTCACGTATTTTAGAGAGGATTGGGAATTTTAAGTATAAATAAATAAACTGAGAGTCCTGGAAAAGGGATCATAAAATTCTCTAGAAAGTATGGAATGAAAAGTATGTCTGAACTAATGTTTTGAATGAATGTAAATGAAAGTAACTAAGGGGTAACCATATGATGTCTTATCTAAACTAGACAAATTTGTCCAGATCAAAAGCAACCAAGATGAGATGCTGAGATTATAGGTGTGAACCAGGAATTTCTGGGGCAAATCAGGGTATATCATCATTGTAAGTGACTGGAAACTTGAAGTGACATGCAAAAATAGCCTCAAGAAAACATTTTAAAGATTCATTAATATTGCCATTGATTAACATTATCCTCACTAAGGAAAGAATCTTTCATCACAATTTTTATTATAATCTTGCTTTTATAACAGCTCTATGTGAAGTTGTTTAAAACATTTTTAGAAAGGCTTATCCAATTATAGTACCTGTAATACTCATTCTTCCCAAGAGGTAAAAAGAAGGAATACTATAGACCTCAAACCCAGTTAATCCCATCAACCTTTCTCAGCAAGAGAATTCTTGATCATTAGAATAAAAACCCTGAATCTCATCTTTAAAATATGATCTAAAATATTTTTAAACTTGGAGAAATAAGCACCGTGAGAAAAACACTAGAGATTTCTGAATCCTTCCAGCTAGAAATGTCATCTTAAACTCCATCTTCAATTCATACCTTCACAAGATTAGCAATTCTTGTGTTTTAATAAAAAAACAAGGACAAATATATAAATGGAAGTTGTAAAACTGAACATCAGGTAGAATTTGGATATTTTTAAGATTTAAAATAATCTCTAGTTATGAACTGGTGATTATATTAAATCCAATGTAAAATGTATGTTTTTAAATAGTTTAACTATGAGTAATGAACTTGTGCAAGAACACACAACTGGGTGATTTGGTATGTCAAAAGAAAAAGACATTTAATAGGATTTTAAACTTGTTTTTGATGGAAGAAAGTCTTTATCCCTTCAATACATTTCTTAACTGAAAACACTCTCAAAATGGCAGCAACCATCCAGACTTGCTATTCCTGGCTTTCTCTCCTTATTCCCATGGATTGAAGTTACTTAAGAGTGCTATAAACATGTATGACACCAGGCCATGGAGTAGCTGTCACTTTCTACATGGTACATTAGGTGAGATTTATCTTACATTGTTCTAGCTCTAAAGAGGCAAAATAGCAAAGAGGCTCAGAACACAAACTCTGAAGCCACTGACTGGAGTGCTGCTCTGCCACTTATAAGCTGTGGGACACTGCATGCATAACTTAAATTTTCTGGCCACTGGCTCCACAGCAATGTTGTAATTTCTTCCATTGCTTGAATCACAATATGTCTTCAACAGAATATCAGTAAGTCCACTCTAGTCCATAGCTCTTCCCCCAATCCTGAGGAGTCTGGGGTGGTGATGTCCACTCCACCTCCAAGTGAGAGGGGGCTTATATCCCATGGATAAGATGGATGGGATTACCCTGCCTGCAGCTGCAGACTCTCTCCATTCCCTGGAATGGCCGTTGTCCATCTCAGTTGTAATACAGGGTTTTTTTCGGGACTTGGGAATTATCCTGAGTGACAGATATAGGCCATTTTACATCAGCACATAACATGCAGAACTGTGTGGGAGAGAGTGTGGTCTACAATGTGAACTGTGGTCCATGCTTAGTGGCAAAGCCCCAGGATGTGTATATCCATTGCAGGTGATGAGCCACACTAATGAAAGATGTTTGTGTGGAATGTTGTGGGAGGTGTGGGAGGTGGGGAACATGGGAATCCCTGTAATTTTTGTGTAACATTTATATAGTCTAAGCATCTTTTAAAATATTAAAAAAATAAATAATAAAAAAAGAATTATCTCCTCTAAAAAAAAATTCTCTGTTCCTGAGTTTCCTCATTTACAAAACGAAGATGACAATGATACCACCTCAAAGAATTGTGGTGATGATTAAACACGTTAACATTTATACATTGCTCTTGTTAGCTGGAAAATGTACTTATTAAAATTTCTTCAATTAAGCAGCTCTGAAAATTCTAAAACTAATTGAGCTGGTTTCCTATTAATCTAATTTTAGAAGTTTACTCTTTGCGCTTAGTTCCATGAAGGATTAACCAGACCTTCTTAGTTATGCTTACAGGAATAAGATAATGCTTCAAAGCAAAATCAGACAGAATGGTGTAAATCTGTAACTTTTCTCAGAGACAAAACACTTGATATCCTTGAACATTTGGCTGAGAAAGACCATGAAGGCCTTGCACCTGCACAACTATATCTAAAATGTGGTTTATTAGCTTCTGAAATCAAGGGGAAGTCTGATGTGCTTGAGACAACACAGGACCGAGAAATTGCACATACCCTCCCCACAAGACACCTGGCATCACTTTTTTTTTTTTTTTTTTACCTTGTTTGTCTTTTTCCCTGCCCTTCTCCTTTGCCTATAAAAACCCTAGTTCTCATTCTCACTTTGAACTGGTTTTGGAAAGATTCCCACAGTTCCTTGCTTGTGTGCTCACAATAAATCACCTTCCCAATAAAAGACATATTTGTCCTTTGTAGTGCCAGCTCAATAGGACCCTTCTATTAGAAATAGCCACTCTGTACATCATAAATGATAAAAATGGTACTCTCTATCATTATTTTTATTAGCAGCCTGTGTATAAGATAAAGGTGCATTGGGTAAAGATTTTAGTTGTTGAGTGATCATACTGAAGAAGAGGGGCCTTGCTTGACCCTGTGGAACTTTGTCTTCCTCCCTTTTACGCCCGGCATATATATTAATGTGTTAGATGCAGACACTGTCTATTAATCAAATCTATGGATGTTATAAAAATAGAATGGATTGAGTCAGAAATTGTTTTCTCTTGTGATATATATATATACACACAAACACACACACACACATGCTACTTTATGCTACTAAAGTTTCTTTTCTAAAACTTGAATCTGATTTTACAATTTCCCCTCTTAAAGCTTCTCATGAGTACCACTGCACATGGAAAATGTCAAACTATTTATTGAAGTTTGTCTCCAACCAAACATTCTCTGATTCAAACTTCCTCAGATCAAGAGAAACAGTTTCTGAAAATATGGGATGAAGAGTTCTACCATATTCCAAATGAGGAGCACACCTAGAGTGTTGGGTCCAGTTCTTAATGAGGTACTATGATAATGTCATCAACTAATTTAACTGTTACCCATAGAAAGAACAGAAGGATGCAAAACCGTGTCCTTATAAGCAATTCAAGGATCAGCAAAAAAAAAAAAAAAAATTTAATGGGAAAGAGGGATAGGGAGGCTTGTGTCTCTGCCTGTTGCAGAAAGTAAACGGTAGTGCTCTGGGTTGTCCCTGTATGAAGACAGAGTGTTCAAGATTACAAGAAGGTGAATTTCCGTTCAACTGAAGACAACTTTATAGTGATTATAGCTGTCTGAAAATACAATAGCCTACCTCAAAAGAAAGTCTATGATTTGAAAAATGAACTAAAGAAGTTACCTAGCTTCTTTAGAACTGTATTCATTTCTGAGTAGTTCTGGTGAATAAAGTGGGAGCTGGGAGAATATGTAAACTAGGGGCAATAGTTCAAAACCAAATTTTGAATCATATCCTTTATGGATAATCATGAATATGCAGTGTGCACGGGCACATTCTCCAAATGCCTTCCAGATAGTAAAAAGGAAATTGAAGTACATAAAGAATTTTATACATCTTAATACACCTTCCTTTTACAAACTAAAAAGATTTCTTCAATCTAAGCTCTCCAAATAACACAAGTGAACTGTTACTTCTAAATTTAAAACTCATGCAAACACAGCAATAGTCTGTCATCAAAAATCAAAGGTCAGTTTTAATGCCATTCTTTATAAAAGAACAAATTTAAATGACTCACATTGACAGAATATTTGAGACTTCACAATTCCATTTGTTCATGTAACCTTCCTGATTATGCGTGTTTTTCAGAGGGCAACTGCAAATGGCTAATTATCAAAGAAAATCAGGAACTTGTAATAGAGAGCCACTTCCATGATCAAATAGTCTCTACTCCTTGGTGCCCATGGGTACACTTAACCACGGAATCAAGACAAAAACCAACCTGACCCCAAGGAAGTTTATATTTGCTTATTAGAAACAGCATGTCTCCCATGATATAAACTTGATTATTCAAACACTTATGTTCCTTCATTTTGAATTTGGTTATAGCTACCTGCAAACCAATAATTCACTACTGTGTTTTACTTAGAGATGTTTTTGGCTGAGAGGGTACTGGTAGCAGATGCTGTTAGTGTTGCCATAACCTTTAAGCATTCAGAATTTCCAGCTTCAGGGCCGGTTGGCAACAAAAGTTCCTGCCGTTCTTTACTGGAAGGTGTTCTACAACCACAGACGTGTGCTCTTCCTGTATGCGAGGAGGACTGGAGTGTCAGGGAGCTTCCGGCCCAGGGAACAGCCTTCCAGAGAAACAGGTGGATAAATATCCCAGCCTCTTTACCCCTTAGATGGGACCACTCTGGGTGGTTCTACACTGTCTCCAAGGTTTCTCAGGGGAATGGAGTCCAAGCTGCCATAAACAGTAGCTGGCCCTTTACATAGTTAGCATCGACTTCCTTCCCTTTCCGGTCCCCTTTCCCACTATGGTCAGGTTTCCAGGGATCATACCCCAAATAAACTGCCTGTTTTCAAATCCTAGTTTCAGGGGTCAACGTTGGGGGTAATCAACCTAAGTTTATACTTATCAAAATCATTATTATATTGCTATTAAGACATGAATGGAGATGTTTTTACATCTATTTTTCCAGTTCTTAATAATACAATAATTTTACTCCTAAAGTTTAAAAATAATGCTACACAGCCATGAACACACATAAACTACTACTGTATCCAACAACATGCATGAATCTCACAAACACAATGATGAGAAAAAAAAATTTGGAAAAAATAATACATTATGTATGATAGATTTATATAAAAATTTTAAAAGCAGGCAAACCTAATCTATGATGTTAGAAGTCAGGGTAGAGGTTATAAATGGGGAATAAGGTGAAGAAAATGACTGGGAAACTCAGGGTGATGTTTCTAATCCACCTCCTGAACAGGCTTGTGTTTACCCAAGTGAATTCACTTTCCACTAAATCATTGCACTCTACACTTACTTTTTGTGCACATTTAGGTTCTAAAAGAAGGTGATTTTTAAAAGTAAGGTTAAAAAATTTCCTAAGTGCTTATCGACCCCCAAGGCATCATTTATTTCTCAAAGTTGATTTTATCTTAGCCTAAAAAATCTATGCACATATATATTTTCTGTGTTTTTAAATTTATTAGAGAAGTTATAGGTTTGCAGAAGTCATGATGAAAATAAAGAGTTCCCCTGTACCCTCCCTCACATATACAGGTTTCCTTATTATTAACACTTTGTGTTAGTATGGTACCTTTGTCACATTGCATAAAGCCATATTATTATAATTATACTATTAACTATAGTCCATACTTCACCTTAGAATACACTGTCTGGGTTTTATAATCCTATGTTGCTGTTTTTTAATTTTTTTATTCCAATAACATATTTACAACCTAAAATTTCTCTTACTAATATAATTACTGTATAATATATATAATTATATATTCTGTGCCGTTAATACCATTCCCAATGTTGTGCTACCATTACTGCTATCCATTACCAAAATTTTGTATCACCACAAACAGAAACTCTATCCCAATTGAGTATTAACTGCCCAGCAGTTATAAATTTATAATTTATAATTTCTGACATTATAAATTTACTTAATCTAATTATTTCATACCAATGAGATTTAAAATATATATTTGTCCTTTTGTGTCTAGTTTATTTCACTCAACATAATGTCTTCAAGGTTCTTCCATGTTGTCAATATATCAGATCTTCATTGCACCAAGACATTGAGATAACTGTTTATTTCTGGGATCTTTTGCAGTCTGTCCTAGTAAGGCAGGAGCAAGGTCCCTGTAGCATTGTTGCAAGATGTTCTTTTATACCTATTGTCCTGAAATAACTCAGCTACTCATTTTGCTTAATTTTACCTTTAAAATGACACCACCAAATCAAATCAATCTCTCACTTTCTCTCTCATACAATGATATCTTTGTTTCTCTAAAGAACATTTCCATGTAGATGTTCTACCTCTCCTTTTTTGTTTTCAAACATAAAGGTTTTGTTAGGACTCAGCCTGTCTCTATAAGCATCATGATTAGATCACAGGCTTGTAACCTTATCAGCATCATCTTTCTTCCTTACAGCCATACCCCACATCACATACTGACTCATAGATATTTCATTACTTTCAGCCTCATATCCATAATTTTATTACAAGACTAAATGTCCTTTGATTTAGAAAGCAACATCTTGTCTATAGTGTTTACTCAGTTTCAGCACTTTTTTTTATCATCTGAAAAAATGATTCACACTACTTCTTACATCTATCAGTGGCAGTATCAAAACTGTCTATCACCTTGTTCCACCACCACATTCATTCTTTTTTTTTTTTTTTTTTTTTTTACCGGGAGGTCCTGAGGATCGAATCCAGGTTCCTCCATATGGGAGACGGACACCTAACCATTTGAGCCACATCCATCCCCCACATTCATTCTTGACCCTAAAAGCATGCCATTCTTCTACCCCAAAGTCTTTAGTCTCTGAAAAGTAAGGCCCTACTTGTCTTAAGATGAAAGCTCTTGACATGACTTAAAATTGACCCTCCCAAAAACTTTTCCAGATAAACTGCATCTCACAGATAGTCTCTAGAGCTATCTGCAAGCAAATGCAAACACGACCCCTCTGTATGTATTGAGTTTGTTCACAACACGGTGACTAGGTTCCAAGGGCAAGCATCCGAGGAGAGAGAGAAAGCCAGGCAGAGCCGTACCCTTTTCTTGACCTAGCCTTAGAAGTGACATAGCATTACTTCTACCCTACCACGTTGTTTAAGGCAGGCATGAGTCTGCCAGATTTAAGAGGAAGGAACATAGACCAGTGTCAATTACATTGTAAAAAGAGAATGTGAGAGAATTTGAACATATAGGAGTGGACATCTTTGTAAAATACAATTTATCACACACTCCTTAGTACCTAGCTAGTTTTGCCTGTGAGCTCAGCTTCCCCTAGGGCTATTACTAAATTTTCTGTAATATTCAAGTTGATGTGGTAAGCCTAAGTACTAGCTTATATACTTTTTGGTGAGTTTAAGAAAAGAAACAGAGATGGACTACTTCTGTTTCCATAGATTATTCCTTTGTTTCATTGCAGGGAGTTCTCATAGATAAGTTTTTTGTTGTTTTTCGTTTTTTGTTTTTTGTTTGTTTTTTTTTATCCAAGCTTTCCTCTTTCTTTCCTTTTTGCTTCAGAATTTAATTTTTAGGAGGAATCCACTAGCCAAACTAGTTCTTCATCTGTCAGGAACTGGAAGTCCCCATTATTCTTATTTTCTAAATAGTACATAATTATAGTTTTCATTTCTTCTTTGCCATAGGAATTATTTAGAAGAGTGTGGTTTTGTTTCCTCAATTTCTATTTAATTGGGTTTTTTTGTTTTTGTTTTTGTTTTTTTATGGGTAAAAATCAAAATTCTCACAATACATACAAACATTTGCAAAATGATATATAAATATATATGCATATATGTGTATTTGCTTACAAAAATGTTATTTACATATATATATACATATATTTTAAGAGGTGCTTAGATTACCCAAAATATTACACGGAACCGATTGGGATTCCCATGTTGCCCACCTCCCACACCTCCCACCACAGCCCACACAAACATCTCCCACAGTGTGGCCCACCACCCTCAATGATCTTACACATCCTTAAGATTTATATTTTTCTCTACTTTTACTGACTTGTAGTTAAAGTGGTCTATACTATTTCTATATTTTGGAATTTGAAGTTATTTTTATCACTTAATTATAAAGTCAAATTTTGTTACTGTTCAAAGGAATCTTGGATAGAATATATGCTTTTCTTTGGGAAGCTGTTTATTTTTTTTATCCTACTTGGATTCCTTTAGAATTCCCTCTTGATCCTTGAAATTCCAAAAATGTTAAAGCCATTTCTAAATGATGGCCTCTTTTCATGACTATGCGTGTTACAAAACAAACCATTTTAATTTGCAAATTCAAGATGTTTTCCCTCTATTTTATCTATACCCAATGCTGTTTTCATTAAAGCAGTTTTATACATATTTTAATACCACTCCAAGACAAGTTCCCTCATTTTTTTTTTTTTTTAATTTTTCAGTGCTTTTCTGATTCTCAAATATATTTTCCAGATGGAAATTTAAAACTCCTCAAAATTGCTTGATGTATATGACTTGCTGTATATTACTACCAATTAATGCTATAGAGAAGAAAGGTTCTATATCTGCTCTGTCCAAATGACAGCCACTAGCTACATGTAGCTAGTGAGCACAAGAAATGTGACCAGTATGACTGAGGAACTGTACTTTTTATCTAACTTAATTTTAATTAATTTAAATTTAAATAGCCCCATGTGGCTAGTGGCTACTGTTTTGGACAATGCAGCTCTAGAAGCCAGTTATAGATGGAGAGGTAAGATTGTAGGCATCCCCATCAGTGGACCTTGTGTTTTTCTGTATTTCAGCTCTATCTCAGTGAAAATAGTGAAATGTTGGTTTTTGTTGCTTTATTTATTTTGATTCAAAATTTCTAACATTCCAGTTCAGGAATCCATAGACCATGCTGCCTTTGGAGCCCCATTGTAGTAGTTAGCCCAACCATCTGATGACCTGCTATGCCGATGCCACTTTATTTTTTTCCAGCTATTCTGATCATTGTATTTTGTATCATATGACCTTGGCACCATTTGCTATAGCTGTTTGGACCAGAAGTATCTGAATCTGACATACAAAGTCATAGACTGAGTAGCACTCTATGCAGTGGCATTTTAAAAAACGAGTTGAGCTCATTAATTTCTTTTCCAAATTTGAACTAAGAAAGGATCCACGTAGCCTTGGGATAGTTGGTTGAAAATTCATAAGAAAGAATCAGAGGCCAGATCAATTTTGATGCTGTCTCTCACAGACTAAGTAATGAGAGAGCAGAAAATAGAAGTAAACAGAGGAAGCCAATTGGTAACTCTAGGACACATCACAGAAGAAAGAACATACTGCCTGCAGAAGAGGTAGAAAAATAAGGTTAATAGAGCTTTTCTGATGTCAGCCTCCTTTTCTGATGTCTTACAATCCTAGCGTATAAAATGGCTTTAAGAACCACTTACTTTTAATTTATGTAATGTATTTGAGTTCTTAATCACTCATTTATTTATTTCCTTGAGATAATTTCTTGAGATAAGTTTTTCTTCTTTATAATTAAAAGAGCCTTGTCTGAAGGCTTGATAAAAGTGTTCCCTAATTTTATATTTGGCCTGGTTCTCTTAGGGAGGAAGTGATGTTAGATACCTGTGATTATGCCTCCCTTTTCCTGAAAGTTACCTGAGACCACTGTGTGTGTGTACATGTGTGTTTTTGTGTGTGCATGTTGTGAATGGTGAGGGAAGAATATTCAGGCAGAAGAACAGTATTAGGAAATGCATGCAAACAAGAAGCAGCGCAGTATATATTGGCAACTAAATTTTGGAGGAATTTGTTATGTGGCATTAGATAACTAACAGACTGTAATCACTACAAAGAAGAGCTTTATTACGGGAAGTAGAATTAAGAAATGAAATAAATTTCTCAAAGGATTATGGAAGGTTAGTGGTTATACGAAGCAGGAACCTGAAGTCATAAAGAACTAAGTTGAAATACTCAATACTACAAACATAATAGTTGAAAACAGAAAAAAAAAAAAAAAAATAGATTAAATAAAGTACAGAATCTATAACTACTAAGAATAGATAAAGAGATGAAAATGAAGAGATATGAAAAATTGAATTAGATGCCAACATATAGATAATAGAAATTCCAAAAAAAAAAATGACAAAAATAAGATGGGAGAAATATTTAAAGATAATTATGATATATTTCCCTGATTTATAGAATGTTTAAAAACCTTAAGTTCAAAGAATCATAGAATACAAATTGGGTTAAAAAAAAAAAAAAAAAAAAACACCAATACTATATGCATTAGAGCAAAATTTAAGAATATCTAATATGTAGATAATGCTGAATGTTTCTAGAAAGAAGCAGATAACTAACAAGGAAACAAAAACCAATTGACATGAAATTTCTCAATAGCAACACTGGGCAGTATAAGAAGACAATGAGGTAATATTTTCATAGAATAGAAGAGAAAGAATATTAGACCTGAATTTAAATGTGGCCATATTGTTATTTATCTGTGAGAACACAAAAAAGTTATTTTCATTCATACAAGGCCTCAGAAGGCCTTTATAACAAACAGACCATTATTAACACACTTGTACAAAGTACTCTAGTAAAAACAGTAATAAATTCCAGAGGAATATACAAAAATTATAAAATTTAGCATTGTCTTACAAAAAGGACAAAAAATCTGATACAGAACTATAATTCTAGCAATACTAATTTGATACGTGTTTGCTGGAGAGTGAAAGATGCAAGAGAGCACTGAAAGTAAAAACAAGCTTAACACTTTGTGTTGTTCAGGAGAAGACATAAATATTGACAAGTCTAAGAAATCAATAGGGAAAATAGAACAAAAGTATGGAGATTAACAAACCAAGGATAACAAATAGAAAGGTAAAATTGTAACTCCCAAGCTGAAAAGTAAAAGGAAGTTGTGAACTATCCAATGCAAAGCAGAAAATGAGGGGAAAATGGAAAAAGGAAAGCATAGAAAGAAAAACATGAAATGAGACAGCAGAAATAAGTTCTAATATAAAAAAAATTAATGTAAACAGGTGAAAATTTCAAATACGATCTAAAACAAAGCATCAGATCTATATTTAAAATGAAAAATATAAATAGTTTAGAAATAAAAGGACAGAAAATATGTATGAGAACAAATGAAACAAAGGAAAGAAAATAAAATAATATCTGCTAATGACATCCAAATGACAAAATATCATAAAAGAGGAATTCAATTTATACAGGAAAAGTGGTAGGAGGCAGGCATTATCTACCTCCCAGATTAAAATCAGTAGGGCAGGTAATTCTCTAGAAGAGGCATCACTGGAAACAGGGATTGGAGAGTGGGTAGTCAAAACCCAGGAAACAGCAACAATAAAATCTTTTCCCATGAAACTTAAAATATACACCTTTATAATAAAAATGACAAAAAACTACTTAAATCAAGTAGTTCTACTGAAGAGTGAAGCTTTGGATGATTTTTGCTTCTTTGTGTTCCTCATTGTTTTCCTGTGTTAATTTTTTTTTTTTTTTTTTTTTTTTATTATGGGTAAAAATCAAAATTCTCACAATACATACAAACATTTGTAAAATGATATATAAATATATATGCATATATGTGTATTTGCTTACAAAAGTGTTATTTTTATATATATATATACATATATTTTAAGAGGTGCTTAGATTACCTAAAATATTATACGGAACCCACTGGGATTCCCATGTTGCCCACCTCCCACACCTCCCACCACATCCAACACAAACATCTCCCATAGTGTGGCCCACCAACCTCAATGAACTTACACCTCCTGGAGCCTTGCCACCAACCATAGACCACAGTTCACACTGTAGACCACACTCTCTCCCACTCAGTTCTGAGTGGTGTGTGCTGATTTAAAATGGCCTACATCCATTGCCACAACAGTACTCAGGACAACCTCCAACTCCAAGTGAGAGAGGGCTTATATCCCATGGATATGGTGGGTGGGATGATCCTGCCTGCAGATGCAGGCCCTCTCCATTCCCTGGGATGGCCATTTCCCATCGTTGTCTCCTCACCAGGTGACTTGGATGAGTCCATTGAGCTGTAGGGTAGGAGTTGCAGCTCCACCTAGATTTCATGCACACCTGGCACATAGGTAGGTGGGAGGCTCCAGTCTCTGGAAGTATACCTAAGAAACTCCAGCATCACATGTAGGTTTGAATAGAAGGGACTGGTGAACCATGTGCAGGGAGGACTTATTTGAGTCTAATTCTGTCACTCTCAGGAGCACAGATTACAAAATAGAATATGTATTTTCTATTATTTCATATGTATGAAATACTGAAAATATGTATTTTCAGTATTTCAAAGAAAATAGCTATGTATTTTCTTTGAAATACTGCTTTAGTAGTATCCCATAAATTTTGATATGTATTATTTTCATTATCATTCTATCCAAAAAAATTCTAATTTCCCTTGTGATTTCTTCTTGTGTTTCTTTGACCTGTGGCTTATTCAGGTGGTGTTTACTTTACAAAAGGTGTTTTTCTATATATCTTATTGCTGTTGACTTTTAAAAACAAATCAATTTTATTGATACATATTAATAAAGCATACAGTTCATCCAAAGTGTATAATCAGTGGTGTATTAGTCAGCCAAAGGGGTGCTAATGTGAAATACCAAAAATGGGTTGGTCTTTATACAGGGTATTTATTTGGGGTAGAAGTCCACAGATACCAGGCCATAAAGCATTAAGTTTCTTCTCACCAAAGTTCATTGTCACGTGTTGGATAAGACAGCTACCGGCGTTTGCCAGGGTTCAGGCTTCTGGGGTTCCTCTCTTCCCATGGCTGCGTTTCTCTCCGGGTTTAGTTCCTGTTTCCTCCACAAGGTCAGCTGTAGACGATCAGGTGAACGGCTTGCTTCTCTTCTCCTGGGGCCTTCTTTCCAACATCAAAACTGCTTCTCAAAAGACTGCTTCTCAAAAGACTGCTTCAACTGTCCTTTGCCTTGCCTTTTATATTCAATTCCCCACCCACCAAGAGGTGGGGCTCAACGCCCTAATCCTAACCTAATCATGCCCAGATTAACAGATCAGTTTACAAGCATGATTCAATTATATTTTTGAAATTCATAATTACATCAAATTCCCCAACGGTTACATTCCACCCTCTGAATTCCAAAAATACATTACAATTCTCACAAAAAAACTTAAATCAGTAACAATTCAAGTACAAAATCATATCAAAATCATTTTAAAGAAATACAGTTCATCTTGAGGCAAAGTCCCATCTGCTATAGACCTTTGAAACTTACAAAACCATTTAACTGCTTCCAATACACAAATGGAAAGACGAAAGATAAACATTTTCAATATTATAAGGAGAAATTGGGATGTTAAACATGAGTCATGGATCCTCTACAGTTCAGTAAACTTGCAGGGCATCCTCCATTCGATTTCAAAGTCTGAGAGTCATTTTTAAGAAGGTGTTTTCTTTTCCCTGGGGCCACATGGGAACCCACCCTTTCCACAGGCTTGCCCAAGAGCCATTTTCTTGGTTCCACCCTCATCAAGCATCTGGGTGTTGACCAAGCTCCAGACCTCACCCTCCAAGAGTGTTGGGGTGATTGCCACACCGTACCCAATCTTTGGGTTAGAGTCTTAGCCCCCCTAGTACAGTGAGGTGAAGATAACACTCCCCCTAACATTTAGCATACAGGCTCAACCCTCTCAGAGCAATGGGTTGACCACCTGGCCTTCTCTAATCCATGGGGGACAGGTCCACCCCTCTCAGACCTATGGGTTGTTGACCTTAACTGCCCTAAACTTTGAGGAATGTGCTCCACCCTCCCTGCACCCTGGGGTGGCAAAACTCTCCCAGAACATCGGGTGGGGACATCCACCCTCTTCAACTGCTGGGGAAAACTCACCCTCTCTGTACACATGGGTGGGGCTCCTCTCTTGGCCCAAGGAGATGTCTTAAGTCCAGATCTCTGCTTCCACGGTTTTCTTCTTAAAGTTGATTCTCCTTCAATCTCTCCTTTCCATGTCCTCTTTTGTCCAAGCTGACAGTGGTTTTATTCATACAGCTCTCTCAAAAACTTTGTTGGTTTAGCATGCAGGAAGCAGGGGTCCAAGCCATCAGACAGTAAGACTTTCCACAAGTCTTTCCTAGATAACTGCATCTTCAATTCTGAGTTACGAGTTCCAAGTTTAGTTAAGTCTTCAAATGGGGCATTTTCATCTGGGAATTTGATTTCCAGAAACTTCGAAGTTCCAGAATCAGTTTCTGTTTTCTTTGTGCCCAAAAGTTCAGTCCTTAGTGTATTTCTCTCGTCTAGTATTTTGCTATAAGCTGCAAGGAGAAGCCAAGCCACATTCTCCGAGTTTACCTTGGAAAGTTCTTTAGCTAAATGCTCTGGTTCGCCATTTTTAAATTCTGTCTTCCATACAACACCAGGAGTTAATCTTGTTAAGTTCTCTGCAACTTTAAAACATGGACCGCCTTTCCCCCAGTTTCCAATAAAAGCGTTTTGAAGTGTACATGGTACATTAACCAAGAAAAACCTTATGGGGGCGGTCCATAAAGCAAGTTTGCCAGGGTTCAGGCTTCTGGGGTTCCTCTCTTCCCAGGGCTGCGTTTCTCTCCGGGCTTAGTTCCTGTTTCCTCCACAAGGTCAGCTGTAGACGATCAGGCGAACGGCTTGCTTCTCTTCTCCTGGGGCCTTCTTTCCAACATCAAAACTGCTTCTCAAAAGACTGCTTCTCAAAAGACTGCTTCAACTGTCCTTTGCCTTGCCTTTTATATTCAATTCCCCACCCACCAAGGGGTAGGGCTCAACGCCCTAATCCTAACCTAATCATGCCCAGATTAACAGATCAGTTTACAAGCATGATTCAATTATATTTTTGGAATTCATAATTACATCAAATTCCCCAATGGTTACAAGTGGTATTTGTTATAATCACATAGCTGTGCGCTCATCACTTCAATCATTATTAGAGCATTTTCATTATTTCAATAACAATAATAAAAAACAGACAAACAAACAAGAAAATTCCTCATGTCTCAATCTCTGTATGCTTCCCTCACTGTACATAGCTGATGTTTCTAGCTAATTTGATCCAAAGTGTATAATCAATGGCTTTTAGTATAGTCACAATGTTGTACATTCATCACCTCAAAAATTTTAGAACAAATTCATTACTCCACAAAGAAAGACTCCACACCTCTTAGCATTCCTTCCTCACATCTACATAACCACTAATCTCATTTCATCTTTATAACTTGATTTATATTTACATTTCATATAAATGGAATCATACAATATGTAGTACTCTTGGGTCTCCTTCACTTAGTATAGTGTTTTTGTTTTTTGTTTTTGTCTGATATTAATATTTTGTAGCATTAACTTACATTTGTTCTGCTTCAAAGAAAAATGGCCTTATATATGCAATTCTACCCATATTCATATTTCACATAATATATTTAGTTCATAATAGGGCAATCATACAGTATTTGTCCTTTTGTGTCTGGCTTGCTGCACTCAAAATAATGTCCTCCAGTTTCATCTATGTTGTCATATGTTTCATGACTTCATTTCTTCTTACCACTGCATAATCCATTGTGTATATACTTCACAATTTGTTTATCCATTCATCAGTTGATGGACATCTGGGTTGTTTCCAAGTTTTGGCTATTGTGAATAACACTGCTATGAACATCGATGTGCAGATATCTATTCATGTCTGCTGTTGATTTTTAATTACCTTTTGATCTGAGAACATATGATTTCAGTCCTCTTAAATTTATTGAAAACTTGCTTTATGGACCGCCCCCATAAGGTTTTTCTTGGTTAATGTACCATGTACACTTTAAAATAATGTGTATTCTGCGGTTATTAGGACTAGTAATCTATAAATATCAGAGGTCAAGGTGTTTATGGTGCTGTTCAAGTTTTCTATATCTTTATTAAATTTTTTGTCTATTTTGTCTACTTACTCTCTCTATATTTATTAGAGGGGTGTTAAATCTCCAGCTATGACTGAAAATTTTTCTATTCCTCTCTTTAACTTTTGATTCATGTATTTTGAAGCTCTGTGATGTTCATACTAATTTATTATTTTTATTTTTAAATAGACTATTATTATCCCTCTTTATCTCTGATATTGACTATATTAATCAGCATTAATACAATCACCTCTGCCTCCTCATATTTACTGTTTGTGGTAGGCATAATTCTAAAATGGCTCCACAAGATTTCCTGCCTAAGAATATCTGTGAATATAAGACATCCCACTTACGATTGTATGACATTATATGTCAAAAGGGAGATTATTCAGTGACCTAATCTAATCACATCAACCTTTTAAACTCAGAGAGACATATCTTTCTATCATCCATTTATTTTTATATGCTTTTTAGTCTCATATTTTTCTGGGACTTTATTTTCCCAAATATTACATAATTTTATATTGTCCCAAAGTACATTCATTTTTAAACTATATTTTCCTCTCTGTTTATTGGATTGGATACTTTTGATATCTTTATCTTCAATTTTGCTGACTCTTTCCTCTGTCAATCTCAATTCTATTGATAAACCCATCCAATGAAAGTTTTTAATTTCATATATGTATTTGCAATTCTAGAGTTTTCTTTTTTTTTTTTTTATAGTTTTTATTTCTGTGTTGAGATTTTCCTTAATGTCATTAAGCATAGTCACAATAGCTTCTTTAAAATCATTATTTGCTAAATATAACTTCTGATTATCCCATGGTTTGTTTCTGTTGACTTGTATGTTAAACAATTTTGGATTGCATACTAGACATTGTAAAGGTTATTTAGTGGATACTCTGTATTCTGTTATATTCCTCCAAAGAGTGTTAATCTTTGTGTTGTAGGAGGCAATTAACTTGATTGGAATGAAACTGCAACACCGTTGGGCAATAACTTATATTGCAGTTAAGTTCTTTTAGCTATAGCTTGTCTCTGTTGAATCTGCCATACACATGCATGGCTCAGTTCATTTCCTAGAATTGCCGTAATGAATTACTAAAATTTTGGTGGCTTAGAAACTTCAGAAATTAATTTTCTTGCAGTTCTGGAGGCTAGAAGTCTGAAAACAAAGTGTTAACAGGACCATACTCTCTTTCAAAGGCTCTAGAGAAGAATTACTCCTTGCCTCTTCCTAGCTTCTGGTGATGGCCCCAAATCCTTGGTTTTCCATTGCTTGTAGCTGCTTAACTCCAGTTTTTGCCTATGTTTTCACATGACCTTCTCCCCTGCATATCTCTGTTTCTCTTCTCTCCTTATTAGGATACCAGTCATATTGGATTAAGGGCCCACCCTACTTGAGTATGATAGCATCTTAAATACTTACATCTTAAACAAATCTATTTCCAAATAAAGTTATATTCTGTGGTACTGGGGGTTAAAACTTGAGCATATCTTTTTGGGGAACACATTTAAATTCACATAGTTTATGTACAGAACTTGAGTTGCCATCTTTCAAGCCTCCTTTCCAGGATTTTCTTTTCACTTTTTAGCTACTATGAAATTCTGTCCTCTAGTTTTTTCAGTCCAGAAAGATTACAGGTTTTTGACTGAAGTTTTAAGCACCACACATGTTACCTATTGTGGCTGGCTCTCTAGCTTCAAGGTAAGAAAAAAGTGAAACTCAGCCCATGTTATCCTATCCTTCTAAGTGCCAACTTCCTTCCAAAATATGCTGCTTTTGTTCAGTTTCTAGTACTTTCATGCAGTTGTTTTTGCATTTTGTACAGAGTTTAAAATTTTTATATGTGGGAGTATTGTTCTGATAGGAACTTATTTGACAATTACTGTAAATAGAACCATTGTATATTGATTTTTAAAATAAATATTTATTTAAAACATCCTTATCAAAGGAATCTCCCCCCTGACTCCTCATCCCCCCAAAAATATATCCAACAACAACTAGCATTCTGGACCCACATGGTTTTACTTGTGAATTCTTCCAGATGTTTAAGGAAGAAATAATACCAATCTTATAAAAATTCTTCTAGAAAATGGAAGACAAAATATTTCACAAATCATTTGTGAGCCCAGTATAATATTGGAATCAAAACCTAAAGAAGACATTACAAAATTACTGGTCAATAGCTTTTTATAAATAGAGACACCAAAAAAATTCCTTAAAAAGGCATTAGGAAATCAAATCTAGTGATCTGTTGTTAACACAATATACCCTGATCTAGTGGGTTTTACTCTGGGAATGCAAAGTTGATTTAACTATTACATATCAGTGAATGTAATTCTCCACATTAGTACAAAAAAGAAAAAAAAAATTTCTCAATATATGCAGAAAATGCATTTGATAAAATTTAACATTCCTATTTTATTTTTAAAATGCTTATGCTTATCAATCTAGGAATAGAGGGGATTATCCTAAACCTGGTAAAGTATATCTACATAAACCAATACTTAATGGTGAAACAGTGACTGATTTAGCTCTAAGTTCAGTATAAGACAAGGATGTCCACTGTCACCAGTTCTCTTCAACAGTGCAGTGCAAAAGGCAAGAAAGAATAAAAAAGGTATAAAGATTGGGAAGAAAGAACAGCACTATCTTTGGAGGATGACTTAATTGCATCAAAAAATGCAAAAGAATATACAAATCCAAAAGAATGTACACAAAAATTATTAGAGCTATTATATTAATTTAGCCAATTAAATAGGTATGCCAATTTTATTTCTGTTATATAAATTAGCATCAACTAGTTAGAAATAGGAATTTAAAATACCAAGAATCTTTAGTACTTAGGAGTAAATCAAATGAAAAAGGTACAAGCACTCTGGGCTACAAACTACAAAACATTGCTAAGAGGACTCAATGTTGTTAAGATATCAGTTCTCCCTAACTTGATCTATAGGTTCAGTGCTACCCAGTTAGAAATTACAGAGAGTTTTTTGTGTGATATTCACCAACTAATTCTAAAATATATAAGGACATTCAAAGGATCTAGAATAGCCAAACCAATCTTGAAGAAGAATAAACCTGGAGATCTTACTATATCATATATCAATATTTATTTATTATTAAGCCACAGGAATGAAGACAGTATTACATTGGAACAAGGATAGCCAGAGCAATGTGGCATAATTTAAAAAACAAACAAATAAAAAGAGAACTATACATATATAGACACCTGATATATGACAGAGTCAGTGCTGCAAATTTGGAGTGGTGGTGAAGCAGGAGTGGATGGTATTTTTCATAAATGGTGCTGCGTCAGTTGGATAACCATATGAAAAAAAATACTGACCCCTTACCTCACACCATATGCAAAAATTAGACCTGTATTTTAGACCAAAATGTGAAATGTAAAACAATAAATCTTCCAAAATAAGACATGAGAGAATATCTTCTTAAACTTCAGGTATGAATTATTTCCCAAACAGTACACCAAAAAACCATAATCACAAAAGATATAATTGGTAAATTAATTAATAAATTAAAATTAAATATTTTGGCTAATTAGAAGACAACAATAAGAGAGTGACAAAGTCATATACTGCGAGAAGATATTTAGGAATACATATATCTATCTGACATATCTTCTACAAATCAATAAGAAAAATGAGCAAAAGACTTAAACAGTGACTTCACAAAAGATGAGATCCAAATTGCCATCAAAATACCAAAAGGTGGTCAACATCATGAGTTTAAACAAATTTGAATTATAACTACAATATGAAACTACCACATACCCACTAGAATGGCTAAAATAGGAATGGACAATATCATGTATTGGCAACTATATATTGATGGTAGAAATGTAAATTGATAAAACCATTTCGTAAAACAGCATCATCAAAGCTAACCATATGCATTCCTTACAACTCATCAGTACCACTCCTGAGCATATTCCTAAAAGTATGTATGTACAAGAAACTTTATAGCCGTGTCATTGTCACAGCCCCCAAATGAGAACAACCCCAATGTCCGTCAAAACTGAGGGAAAAAAATTTTTTTAATATATTAATATGATAAAATAACTCACAGCATACAAAAGAACCAACCACAAGATGAATCTCATAGACATAATATTGAATAAAAAGCTAGATGTGGGAGCAGATGTGGCTCAAGCAGTTGAGCGTCCGTCTCCCACATGGGAGGTCCCGGGTTCCATTCCTGGTGCCTCCTAAAGAAGAAAGACAAACAATGAGCAGACAGTGAGCAAAAACACCTAGCAGACAATGAGCAAAAACAATTGAGCAGGGAGCAGATGTGGCTCAAGTATTTGAGCACTCACCTCCCACATGGGAAGTCCTGGGTTCGGATCCTGTTCCTCCTAAAGAAAAAAACAATAGACAGCTAGCAGACAATGAGCGCAAAAACAACAAGCAGACAAGGAGCACAAACAACCAACAAAACCAATGAGCAAACAGATGAGGGAGCCATCTCGGGCAGGGTGAGGGGGAAGAGCTAGATGCAAAAAGAGGACATAATATATGGTTCCATTTATATGAAGTTTAGTACCAAGAAAAACTAGTCTGTCGTGATGGAAGCTGGAATCATGGTGACCTTTGGGGCAGGGGGATTTATTGGTCACATGGATGTGTACACATAAACAGGTTTTAGATTTAAGATTTGTAATGTTTTCTACATGAAAGCCTTCGCTTAAAAAATCAGTTAAGAACAAGTAGAAATAAGCTGTGAACAAAATGTATTCCACTTCAGTACTCAGGGGTGCAAAATAAGGTCACTTTTAAAAACGATTAAATAATAATTGCTGCACATGCAAGTATCTGCAGGAGAACAAATTTTGCTCTTGAGGTTTTGTCACCAAATAATTTCTGGATATCCCTGAGGAATGCTTGTGTGTTCCACATCTGTCTGCTGGCTGCTTGGCTCCCTTGCCTGCAGACTGGCCCAGAGGAGCACCAGGGCCCTCTAGGTTACCTTAGACATGCTTTATAACTTGCTTCTCGAAGTTCAGTACTCCTCTAAGCTCCAAGCTGGAAAAAGCCTTCTCTTGTCAGTCCCTGCAAAGCACAGCTAAGGTTCACTGTGATGACCTGGCTCTTATAATCTTAATGGTTATAGGTCCCTGTCCCAGTAGTTTTATTCAGTACTAGATGATTCCCAGTCAGTCCACATTTACATGGAGGGAAAATATTTTTACTTCTTCCAAGGGTCATTCTGGCAAAAGACAAAATGATTCACCTTTATATCTTAGTCTGTAGCATCTGTGTTCTGTTTTCTCTGAGTACAGAGTGAGAATTTGCCTTTCATTTGTGTTCCCTAAAGACTCATTTTGGCAACTTTCCCAAATCAGAAGGAATAGCTCCAATCTGCAAATAGTTGTTCTTCAGCTAACATATAAATATGGAAGTAAGAAAGGAGGGAAGGAGGGAGGGAAGGAAGGAAGGAGGGAAGGAAGCAAGGAGGGAGGGAGGGAAGGAGGGAGGGAGGAAAGAAGGGAGGGAGGAAGGAAGAAGGAAGGGAGGAGTAAGGAAGGGAGGAAAGAAGGAAGGAAGGGAGGGATGGAGGAAGAAAAGAAGGAAAGAAGGAAGAAGGAAGCGAGGAAGGGAGGAAGGAAGGAAGGAAAGGAAGGGAGAAAGGAAGGAAGGAAGGGAAAAAGGAAGGAAGGAAGGAAGGAAGGAATTAAATAAAATAAAGACCCTTTTCCTTGGTTCTCACCTCTAATTATTTTAATGTAACTTTTCTTCAATTCTCATTTTACAAATTAGGTAAACTATGAGAATTTCTGTTTCTTTAAATTCAAGAAATATTCATAATTTTCAAAATAACATAAACACAAACACCTGCAGTCCAGCACTATATTTCAAAGAGAAGCAAAAATCATGAGAAAAAGAAAAATCTGTTTTAAACCCTAAGGTGTAGATGACACCACAGCAGTACCCACTGGATATCATTTTATCTACAGGGAAGATTTCATACAGTTGGTGTAAATAATTCTACTTAGGAAAAGGAGAAAACTGTATAAAGCACTTCCCAGCATTGTGGCCACAGTAGAACATCTCGCTTTTTCTGTGGCACATGAATGGAAGTGAGTGACACTTTGCTATTACTGTGATCCTATGTAGATAAGGGCCACCCTCCTCCCCCACAAAGGACACTCTTTTCTCCATTTATTCCTCTGTTAATCTCAGACGTTCCACTGCCCTCAGGGTCACACCTCAGATAGAGAAGGCTTGTTGCTTATCTCTCAGGGAAGGGGCAATTCCTAGCTGATGTCCTGTGAGAAGCAGCAATTACATTTTTTTCTCCAAGGTCTGGCTGAGTGTGACATTTCCATTTGCTGATGTGATTCTCACACTGTCCCTGATTAGGGTTGTCACCTTTATTTGAGCGTCCTTTCCAGAATAAATGAGAGAAGATAGGAGAGGGGCACCAAGGAGGATGCTCGAGGACAAGGCCAGATTTCTCATTTATTTATTTTCTTAAATTAAGACAAACTCAGGGAATGAACCCCCTAATGTTTCCACTGACATAACTGCTCCGTAGCCCTGTGGCAGGTCTACTTGCAGCCTTTTAATTGTGCTCTTCGTCTTGGCTGGTCCCTTTATGATCCGAATGGATAGAGGAAGTCAGTGTCCCTTCTTAAGGTCCCCTCAACCTTTTCCCTCAGGCTCCAGCTGGGCTGGTAGGCTGAGTCTGAGTCCACACTGCCTTTGTCTGTGCTTAATTCCTCCTGAGGGATGGGCTTCTGCTTCCCTCTAGGGAATTCCCATCTGTTTCAGAGCCCCTGCCTGTCCTGGCCATCGGCCCACACTGGCCATTTCTTCTCTTGTCAGGGCAGGTAGAAGAGGAAGCCATCTTATTCTATGTGTGGGGCAAAGAGAAATCAGCGACTGTCTTCCTGGTTAGGATCACAGGGCTCAAGAATGGAAACAGGTTTCAAGAACAAGAGTTGATAAAAGGCAAGATCCAGATATTTTGGTGAGTGGTAAAGGCTCCCCAGAATAAATAAATAAAACAGTTACACATACATATGTAAATATATAAATTCTTAGGATAGTGTGTAGACACAGGAAAACCAGAACTGTTTGTTTACAGGGTTACCTGCTATGCCAGCAGGTAAGCATTTCGGCTGCAGAGAAGGGTGATCTGGGAATCTAGACAAATGATATTGTGGTTTCCCAGGACTTTGGGGTAGAAACTTGGCCAGGAAAGGATGGTTGAAAAGTGATGATTTAGGGACCTGTAGAAATACACTACAAGCAGGCTGAATCAGGTCCAGAGTGGCATAAGAGAAGCGGTCCCTAAGAAGAATTTAATTACTCTTTTTGGTCGTTCATGTTCCTCAGAAGGGCTTGTTTTTGTATAAACAATATGCTATTTCCATGCCCGCCTCCTCATACCTCCGGTGAGGCAGCTTTTTCTATAACCAGAATATCTACTCTGAAAGTAGTTTGCTATTCATGGCTGTATAGTATCGGTATACTGATCATATGTCTCCTTATTTCAGGAAGACTCAATTTGTAATATTCTGTCCCTTGAAATATACGTGTATTTACCATAGCTTATTTTCTGATTTCTGCATCAGAATATGTGATATTTATATTTATATATGGAGCATAAAAGATAACAGTATTTCCAAAATCACAGTTATATGAAAGAATTCCAAGGCCTGGCATAGTTCCAGCTGACCAGGAACAGGGAGCAGGATTCCAGGGACATGGAAAAGCCAGCCCCTGGTGTTGGTATGGGCTCGTGTCTGTCCTGTGCACAAGGCCCTGCTGTGCCACTAATTGCAGAGGGGATGTGGGGATGGGCAGCTGGGTCAAGAAGAGTCCCTTACCAGATAAATCTCTGATTTCAGAGGAAGATGACCCAGTTAAGCCTTGATTCTACCATGGGTACACATACCCTGGCTTGAAATAAAATTGCAAGTGGCACTGTTGAAGTATTGAGAAACCAAATATATATGCTAATTATGACAGTTTTGAGATTTTAAAAGCACTATTGCATATTGGTTCAAGTGTGCCCTCTGGAATGATAAGGTCTAAATTCAAATCTCAGCTCTGTCACTCTGTGACCTTGAATATGTTATTTATCCTCTCAGTGCCTCAGTTTCCTCATGTATATGATGGGAGAAAATAATAATATTCATTTCATAAAATTGTTGTGATTATATGTTTAAAACAATTAGGACAGTGGCTTAGCACATAATAAGCTTTCATTTAATGTTTGTTGTTATTTATGTGTAAAACTAAATATGGGGGAAATTCCCTCAGTCTATTCCTTCAATTGTTATTAATATTTTGACATCTTATTTTCTTACATATTTATTTCATTTGAGGAGGGTATGAGTCAAATATATGGTTTCATTGAAGACTTTTGAAGATAATCAACTGAACTTGTTAACATGTATGTGAAATCGTGTGTGTATGCATGCTTATGTTTGTGTACTTGAGTAATGGGCATATGTATATATGTATGGGCTTGTGGGGGACATATGAATGTGTAAATCTGTGTGTGTGTGTGTGTATGTGTATGTGTATGTGTAATGGTAATATTAATATATTAGTTTCCCGAGTCTGCTGTGAGAAATTACCACAGACTTGGTGATTTAAACAGCCAAGTTGGCTTAAAACAACAGAAATTTATTCTCTCACAGTTCTGGAGGCCAAGAGTCTAAAATCACTATCACTGGGACAAAAACAGGCGTCAGCAGGGTCCCCTGTGGAGGAGAGGCTCTGGAGGACATTCCTTTCCCTGCCTCTTCCACCTTCTGGTGACTGTTAGCATTCCTTGACTCTTGGCTGTTCTCTGCCTTGTCTTTACATTGCCGTCTCCTTTGGGTGTGTGTGGAATTTCTCCCTGCCTGTAAAGACTCTTGTGATGGCTTTCAGAGCTTACAGAGATAAACCAGGCTAATCTCCCCATCATATGTTTAACTTATATCTGCAAAGACCCTTTCTCCAAATAAGTAACATTTATAGGTTTCAGAGACTAAGATGATTAATTTGGGGAGCAATTTCTCACCTTTCTACAGGTGTATATGTGCATGTGCCTGTGTGTGTGGGGGGCATATGAGTGTGTATATATGTGAGTATATACATGTATGTGCGTAAGGGTGTGTATAAAAGTATGTTTATAGGTGTATATATGCATATGTATGTGTATATGTGTGATAGGTGTGTATATGTGTACATTGTGTTTAGGCAAATGAGTATGCAAATATCTGAGCATATGCATGTATGTGTGTACGTGTGTGGGTATGTTTTATGGAAAGCATCTGGCCATTGTCTAAAATATTTTATTAAGGTTCTGAAATGTGGGTCAGTTGGAAGTCTGTTCTAATGAATTAGTACTCTCTTAACAGATGGTCAAATAAATACAATGTTTCTACCTTCCCAGAAATCATCTTAAACACAAAATGTTATTGTTTGTGAGAAAAGTGTAACCCTGTTTAAATGCTAGTAAACAAGCAGGCACACACCTCTCTTACCTCTATCTGAACCTGAGAAAGAGGACCCAAGTGGGAGTTCAACTTAATGAAAAATGCATTAGGAGCTGAGCTGATGGCACAGAGGATCTATTACTCATTTTATTCTCAGCCAACCAGGTAAACAGGCACTGGTCCATGAACCCTGGCTCTAAAAAAAAAATCAGGGAAGGTTTAATGAAAGTCAAACAGTGGCCCTAAAAGAGGAGGTTTAAGCTTTCTTTTTTTCCCTGCATTTTAAAAGTGCTCTGTGGAAATTGCATTTGGGTTTTATGAGGACTGGAAGGGGTTGCAATCTGCATTGGTGGTTGGTACTGGAAAAGGACTGGGAAAGAGAGCCATGGGGGAGTTGCCCTGCATTAGGTCAGCTTTTAAAGATGTAAAAATATTCATGTGTGTGTGTGTGTGTGTGCATGTTTGATGATCATTTAAAATATCTACATATGCTATAAAACCCAAAAAGAGAACCCTTTTCAATAGTGTATAGGACACTGTGTTAGCTATTACGGAGGTTACCAAGCTGATGGAGGTATGAGCACCTGTGTTGAAGAACTTATAATTTAGTTCTGGTGAGAAGATTCAGTAAAATACATGTAGGCAGGGTCTACATAAGACTGAAGAGCACGTAAGGCAGTATAGGTTCAGAGGAGGGAGAGAACCTATAGTAAGGAGAACTAGGATGCATTCTGAAGCAGGTGGTATTTCCACAGGGCCTTGATGCCAGGCTGAGAAGTTGATTGACAGAGCTGAATATAGGGATGATAAGAACTAGTTGGAGGAAATGCAGTGAGTAGACAGGAAAATGCAGAGAATATTGAAATATTATATAATTCAATTTGGCTGGATTTGGAATACCTCTTGAACATGGTTTCTAAACTTTGGCACTGTTGAATTTTTGGATTGGATAATTCTTTGATACAGGGGCTCTCCTGGGCATTGTAAGATACTTATCTGCATTCCTGATCTCTACCCACTAGATGCCAGTAGCACCCCACCACCACCCAATTAAGACAAGCAAAAATGTCTCCAGACATTGACAGATGTCTCCTGGGGGGAGGGGAGGAAGCAAATTCAAACTCAGCTGGGAACCACTGTTCTAGAGCCTTGCTACTTAAGTAGCATCAGCAGCACCTGGGAGCTTGTTAGAAATGCAGAATCTCAGGTTCCTTCCCACACCTACTGAGTCTGAGTCTGCATTTTAACAAGAATCCCAGGTAATTCATATGCACATTAAAATCTGAGAGCCCTACTCTGACACAGAGAAGAAGAAAAGATTGATAAAACTGGTCGGAGACATTGAAAAATTTGGACATTTTGCTACAGATTTAGAATTAACTTGTTAGGTAATGAAGCTATACCTAATGCTTTCTATGATCATACATGTATTTTGGAAACACTAGACAATGTGGCTGTCTGATAATTGCCTACTTAACATTCTTCTCACCTTTCTTATTATCTCAATCTCAAGGTTTTTTTTGGGGGGGGTGGTGGCAAAGTGCCAGTTTACAAACTATATTTCCCAGCTTCCCTTGTGGTTGACAGGGCCATGTGACTATATTCTAAGCAGAAGTTATCGAGTGGGCTTTCCATGAAAACATGTGTATAATAATAGCCCCTAACACAGTTATGGTGAGTGTTGGGGACTGAATCATGCTCCCCACAAGACCTGTTCGTGTCCTAACCCATGTCCTGTGTGTGTGAACTCATTTGAAAATAAGACCTTTGAAGATCCTATTAAAATGAGGCCAAATAGAATGAAGGCAGAGGGTAGGATATTTAGACACAGAAGTAGGACAGGAAGAGACAAGGAAGAGACAGCAAGAGCCAGATCACCATGTGACAGAGGCAGAGGCTGACTGCCAGCAAGCCATCATCAGCACACTGCTGACTTTGGAGAAGGCATGGCCTGTCAATGCCTTGAATTTGGACTTCTTTTCTCCAAAACTGGGAGACAATAAATTCCTGTTGTTTAAGCCAACCATTTTTTGCCGTATCTCTCACAGCAGTCCTATGACAGTGAGTCAAATAAGATAATCTTCTAAGAAGGCTAGCTTAGCGTGTCTTTTTTTCTTTAGGACTTCTTTCTTCTTCCTTACTGAAAACTAACATGATGGCTTGAATTCCAGCAGTCATCTTTAAAGCTTGAGGAGATGGTCACTCCCTAAAGATGGTGAGCAGAAAGCTAGAAGGAGTCTCAGTAAGAGAGAGGAAAAGAATCCCCAATCTTGTTTAAGCCACTATTTTTCAGAGGTCTTTTACTCACAGCCGAATGCAATTCCTAACTGAAGATTGCTATGTGATGTTTTGGATGGACTGGAGGAAAGGAAGATCTGCAAAGAAACTATTGAAATAGTCTGGATGGGAGATTGGGAGAACATAATTGAAAATGAAGAAGAATATAGAATTTGATTTTCTTTGGAAGTGTGATAATATTTAAGTTTGTCACTGAGAAGAATGGCGATATAGTTACTAAAAAATTGCAATTCAGGAAGAGGAGCAGTACTGTAATAATGTAATGAGTGTGGTTTGGGACATATTGAACTTTAGGATTAACAAGACAGCTAGATGTGTCTATGCAGTAGGCAGTAGCTCAAGAGAGAAGTTGGCTGTGGAAATAAAAGGATATTAGCAAATGGAGGCTGAGCAAAATTGAGGACTGGCAAGATGAAGGGAAAAGGAGACCAGAGGAGAAAGGAGTGATCATGAGTGTTTCAGGGAAATGGAGAGAGAAGCCATGAGAAGAGAATCCTGCAGAAGAGTTAATAGGTAAGGGGACTTTAGGGGATTTTCACAGTGGAACTTTGAGGACTTGGATCTCTTTTATGAGAAAGTCTACTCGTTCAAGGCACATTTCCACCACAGTGACCATGTAAATCAGTGAGGTCAAGTATTTGTTTACTCTGAGCAGTTAGGTGGAGTTACATGGGGGTATGCTCCATCTTTTACAGAGTCTTCCATGACTCTTCAGACTTCATTAGCTAATGCGGTCATGGAAACTGTCAATCCATGTTATCTTTGGTATGGCCAAGATTATTGCCTTCTGGAAGTTATTTTCTGTTTTTCTCTACTCAAAATGTTTTGTACATCTAAAAGAATTAATTCCAAGAAATATTGATTTATTACACAGTTTCAAATATAGATCATATACTAGGTGTTTTCAGGGATACAAAGATGATAAAGCTATGATATAGCCTTCAGGGAGTTTATGGCCCAGTATGGAAATTAGATAAATCTGATGTGTGCTATGGTTCTACGAATAAAGGCCTAAGGGTACATCTAAAGCTATAGTCCTACACATGTCCAAAACCCACAGGCTCTGGTTCCATGTGCTTTCAATTCTGTGGGCAGCACTGCCTCAGTTTTCCCTTCTCTCCTGTCCATTCAGTTTCACTCTGTTAGCATTTCCCTCTCTACATATAAACAATCTCAAGTCTCAACAATTTTTTCCCTTCTCAAAAAAGATTCTTATTATAACCACAACTTCTTACCTCATGCTCACCGTCCCTTATCTGCAATTATGTAATACCAAAGTTCTGAAATCCAAAAATATTTTATAATTCATTTGGCAAGAAAACCAACTATGATCTGATGTCAAGTGCTATACAATCTTTATTTGTACCTAGATTGTTCATCCTGTTACTTGAAGAAGTATTAGTGTATTTGGTTATGGAGTGTTTCTTCTTATCTGATTAAGAGGCATTCTGTGCGTTTAAAAACTGAAAAATCCCAAATTCTAAAGCATATCTTGTCCCAAAGGTTGTAGATAAGGGAATATAGACCTGTATTATTCTGGAAGTTCTATCCAATGCAAAGAAAATGAAAATATGAGGTTATAATGACTCTGAAAGTAGAGGCATCATTGTCATCATTTGCAAATGATGCCATAAACTAACTAGAAAATTCATGAGAGTCAACTGTAAAGCAATTAGATATAACTGAGATGACTGGATCCAAAGTAAGCTAAAGTAGGTACTGGGACAACTCTTAGAAGAATTTTTGGAGACCTACCTGTCTTGTTAGTTTAAATGACTCATATCAAATGGCATTTTTCAACAGCTTTGGCTTGACTTTGTATTCCAAATCTAGTAGCTAGGTTCCACTGTATATTTGTGGCCAACTTCCCACTTTGTCGTCTAGTTTCTCCAAGACTTTGGCCCTGCCCGGGGATAGGAGATCTAACTATGAACAGCAGCTCTATGACTATGGAACGTTGGCCTGCTCAAGAAACTCTTTAGCTCAGCCTGCCTGCCAAGATCCCTTTCACATGCTACCCTGACCTGCGGGGACTCCCTTGCTTCTACCTAGCTGTATTCTGCCCTATTTGCCCCTGTTTTTGTCTCCAGTACCTGTGGTCTTGTCTCTAGAATGTACCCCTTGTGCCATTATGGATGTCAGCTGTGGTCCTTCTTTAGAGATGCCATTCAGACAGCTTTGTTGGAATTTTATCTCTGGAGTGATCCTACAACGTGTCCTATAAACAACTGCAGAAGTCACAGAAACAGAATTGCACAGCTGTGCCAATATGCCCAGAGAAGCTATTGAGATTTGGTGACATTTAAAATCTGAACAGTGACTAATAATGCAAGTGGGATATAAACTTTGAATTATATAAAGTCATTAATTGTCCCTGTTCCAAGCAAAGTTGAAGCAGTAGGAAATATTTTGTAAGGTACATATTTGGGCTTCATACATGAGTATGGTCACAGAAGAAATCTGTTTGGAGATGCCAACTTTTGTTCTGAAATATTCCCTTCCGTCCATCCTTCCTTCCTTGCTTCCTTCTTTTACTCTTTCCTTCCATTTCAAATTCATTCATCAGAATTCTAATCTAAGAAATGGAGATAACATTAGTATCTTCCCTATAAGGCTGGATTATACAGTTAATAGTTGATGTACATGAAGCCCTTTGAGAGCCTGTACCAAATTAAGAATTTTTTAAATTGTCTGTAATTATTGTTGATGCTGACTCTATTTCAGGCCCTGTTTTAGGAGCTAGAAATACAGAGATGACAACCAGAGGCCCTGCTTTTAGGAACCTCCCATGTACAGTTATTTGGAGGATTTGGTGGTGTAAAGCATAGGCTCTGCGTGAGAGGTCTGGACTTGAGCGCTAGCTCCATCCTGTCACTCATTAACTGTGTGTCCTTGGGCAAGTTAATCTCTCTAAATCTTAGTTTCCTACAGTGGGGATAATAATAACAATTCATTACTTGTAGGTTTGTTGTGAGGATTAAGGAATATAATACAAGTAAACCACTTAACAGAATACTCAGAGTAGGTAATAAATACTGAGGGCTTTGATTTGCAGGCATTCCCTATTTCAAGTCCTGGCATGGTCCCCAAAAGGACTCTATTTAAGGATCCTTTTCCTTGTGGGTGGTATGGAAAGAGCAGGTTGGTTGTGCTGCTGTGGAAGATCTTGTATCCAGCTATTTTCTCAAGTCAAATACCTCCTCCCTAGAGTGTGAGCTTACTCCAAACAGCTGAGCTACAGCATGGAGGAGACAGGGGCTCTGGACTGAGACTGCCTAGTTTCAAACCTCAACTCATGCAGTGTCTTGTCCCATGTCTTGGATAGTTATTTAACCTCTCAAATCCTCAGTTTTCTCAGATATAACATGTGTATAATAATAGCCCCTAACACAGTTATGGTGAGTGTTGGGGACTGAATCATGCTCCCCACAAGACCTGTTCGTGTCCTAACCCATGTCCTGTGTGTGTGAACTCATTTGAAAATAAGACCTTTGAAGATCCTATTAAAATGAGGCCAAATAGAATGAAGGCAGAGGGTAGGATATTTAGACACAGAAGTAGGACAGGAAGAGACAAGGAAGAGACAGCAAGAGCCAGATCACCATGTGACAGAGGCAGAGGCTGACTGCCAGCAAGCCATCATCAGCACACTGCTGACTTTGGAGAAGGCATGGCCTGTCAATACCTTGAATTTGGACTTCTTTTCTCCAAAACTGGGAGACAATAAATTCCTGTTGTTTAAGCCAACCATTTTTTGCCGTATCTCTCACAGCAGTCCTATGACAGTGAGTCAAACAAGATAATCTGAGTAAGGAATTAAGTATAGTATACATTCCTGGCACGTAGTAAGTGCTCTTTTAAGTTGACTGCTATTGTTATTGTTGGTATTATTTTTGAATATTTGATTGATTGCTTTGAAAAGAGCTTGTGTAGAGCTGGAGTTCTGAACCTTTCCCCACTTTATTTTTACTCCTAAGATTATTTATGTTACGTTTTAATAACTATATATATATTTTCAAATTATAAGAACAATGCATGTTCAATACTAGAAGAAAAATCAGGAAATTCTGTTTTGTGTTAGTTAATCCTTCACCAGTGGGCAGTGTGGGAATTAAGGTGGGTCAGGAAATGGTACAAGGTAGCTAGGCCTTCTTCCTATTGTTTTAGGTATTAGTTGGTGTTCAGTCTCATAAGAAATTATCATTTAATTTTACCCAGTCATTGATTGTCTCCAAAACAGGTATTGGCTGGAGTAACTAAGTTTTAGTGTTCTCCCTTGTGACTTTAGGGTGTTTATTTATTTATTTATTTTTTTAAGGTTTACGACAAAAGGCAGATTCAGTGATGTAGTAATGTAATCCTTGAGAATGGATCTAACCTGCTTGCTATTGTTTATTTCTTTATTTCTAACATGATTCCACACTAAGCAGTTCATGATGTTACCAACAGCTACATTTATTGAATATCAGGCACTTTTCATGCATATCTCATTTATGCTGAACAGCAACCTGTGAAGTAGGCCTTATTTTCCCCCGTTTCCATGAAAAAAAAATGAGCCTCAGGTTAAACAACTTGCACAGGATCATAGTTAGGATTCAGACCAATGTCAACATGACTCCAAGGTTGTTTAAGCTGTGGTGCCCCCCAAAACTAGAATTGATTTAAACAAATAAATGAAGAATAACAGTAACCTTTTGAAGGGAAAACTTTATCCTATTTATAGGAACACAATAGGAATGAAAATACAAAAATGCAAACATTAAACAACAGTCTATGAGTAGTTTTTTCAACCTCCTGGCCACATCCCATCATAAACATAGAGTCCTGATATTTTGAAATCTAATTCAGTCAGCCAGTAGGCTTCAAAATACTTTGATCTCATTTAAATTGTTAGGTAGATAAATAAACAGATAGACAGGAAAAACCAAAAATTGCATATTAAGAGTTTTGGAAACATCTGAATACAATTTCCCTTCTAAATACAGGTTGCTCTTATCATTAATTGTATAAGAAATACAACCTTTGACCTTCCTAGCATTGAAATAATAATGAAGGAAAGCCCTTTGCTCAAAATGATTAAAACATTTAACATACAGAGTGAGCACTGGGGAGAAAGTCTTGTCTTCATTATACTCAGCGTTATGCCACACAATGAATATAATCTCCCTTAGGTTTTACCAAACACCCAAGCTCTTTAATTTATTTTATTTTATTCATATGAATAAAATAAAGGCCTCACAATAAATGAGAAGGTGTAGTTAACAAGATATTTTAATGAATCTTAAAATAAACTGTGGGCTGAAGGCTAAAATCAACTCACCCTGAAGTCACATCTGTTGGTGGCCAAATATTTTATGGGGTGAGTACAAGTGTATTCATCATAAGAAGATAATAATTAAAATTACCGCCTGCATATTCCCTTCAGCTTTAGTTATGATCATGCACCATCTCACAATTTCTGCTTCTTATTCAAAGCATTTTAGGAAAAGGAACCTAATCAGCCTATAGAGTAGACTATAATATTTGCCATAGTATTTTGCATACAGGCATTCAATGAAGGCAGTTGACTGGCAGGAGATGCATACTTTTCTTGTTTTTATTCCTTTATATTTTAGATGTTGTGGATATCTTGGCATCTACTTATTTAATACTTAAAGTTTCAGTATTCTCGAGAGATACTAATGGATGATATGGAAAATTGAAACATTTTATTGAAATCTGTGATTTAAAATTGTTCTTTTAATAAAAATGAAGCACCACCATTTTAGTAAATATAGCAGAAGGAAGAAAATTTTAAATTTTATTTGCAGTTTTGTCATCAAAGAGAATAAGCAATGTGTTCACCAGTGTTTCTATGAGTGTTTATATCTAGAATAACAAAATATTAAATTTTGCTGGATATATACATTGTAAGCCACTCTTTTAACGTCCAAGGCCATGGGCTGTATCTGTCTTTGTCTCCATTGAGGTCCCAGCACATAGACAGAGTGTCTGGCATGTACTAAGTGCTCACTAAACATTTACTGAATAAATAAATATGGTGTTAAGATCTTTCCATGTAATTACATAGCATCCTAAAGCATCTTTTAAATGACTGCATAGTATTCTATTACATGCGTGAATTATCAAGGAGTTTTAGTTTGCTAAAAGCTGTTGGAGCAATATACCACAAATGGGTTGGGTTTTTTTGTGTGTGAATAAGGAATTTATAAACACATTTATTATGCATTATTAAGTACAGAGAATGGAATAAAAAGATCAGCACTTAAAAGGGAACATTAATCTTAAAACTTTTAAAAATGCAATGTACTTACATATATATTGACTAATTCTGCATCTGTTGAGATTTACAAACAAATGTAAAGCTAATTCCAAAGTTTTCATTCTGAGTAGATTTTGAATTTGAGTTTTGTTTTAGCAGTCTCCATTCTAAAGCCAAGACTGGTTTCCCCCCCCCCTTTTCTTCTGTATTTACAACACCTATGATTTATAATGGAAATTTATTGGATTAAAAGCTTACAGTTCTGAGGCTGTGAAAATGTCAAAATCAAGGCATCATCAGAGATGCTGTCTCAACAAAGGGCAGCTACTGGCCATCCTGGACTCTTGCTGCATAGCAAGACACAATGATGGCTCCACCAGTCTCTCCCTTCTCCTCCAGGCTTACTTTCTCCTCTTTCAGCTGTGGGCGCTCAGGGAGGATTGTCTCTCCCTTCTCCTCTGGGCCTCCTCTCTTTCAGCCTCTCAGAGGCCTCTTTCTGTCCTCTGTGCTCCATTGACTCTAGTCTCCAGACTCTGGGACCTCTCTCTCAGCCTCTCAGGGTTTCTCTGTCTCTGCCACTTTTTTTTCTGTATGTCTCTGCATATTTCTCCCATTTATAAAGAACGCCAGCAAGAGGCCCAAGACATACCCTGGGTCATGCCTCACTGAAATAATCCAATCAAAGGCCCCCCAACTGAATCCAATCCTATGAAAGTGTCCCACACCCACAGGAATGGATTATCTTTAAGAACATGATCTTTTCTGGGATCCACAAAAAACTTCAAATGGTAGCACATGGATATTATTGATTTTTTACTATTAAAAGTGAGAACAAACAATCTCATAGCAGAGTCTTTATTTAGAAGTTCCTTTTGAGAAGTGGAATTGTTGGTAAAAAAGTAAGCAAAACTCACAGACTTTTTATATCTATTATTAAACAAGTCACTAATTAAATATTTTACTCCAACATCAATAAATTTTTATAAGTGATCATTTCTCACACTTTTGGGACCGTCAGTTCTTTGTGGACAAGTATGTGGAAAGTATAGCTAGCGAGTGATCATAATTGACCAACATCTATTTCTTAATGAGTTTTTATTTTTCTCAAATATGCATCTTATGAATTATATCCTTAAAATTGGAAATTATAAATGCTATTGGTCTGAATGCCAGTGGTCAGTGCTATCTACAGTCATTTAAAGACCACTCTTTAGACAATGAAATCCCAACTCCTTTGTTAGTTAGGGTGAATAAAATTTCAGTAGATGAAGGTATTTCATTGGATTGTACAGATCAGTATTCATCCTAAAAGTCATTTTAGAAAGTAAATATAGCTATAGAAATAATGTATGTCCCCGAGGTGTCAGGTTAGATAGGATTTAACACAGCATGACAGAACTATAAATAAACAGGATCGTTTTGAAGAGTTACTGCACATTCATTAGTGTCAAGGAAGGAATTTGGAAATAAAAAATAGCCATCAAACAGCATTTGTGGAGAAAGTGGCATTTTAGAATTCTGCATTAGTAGAGAAAGAGAGAATATGTGGTCAAGCAATGGAAATGGAAAGATTTTCCAATTATCTTTTGACAGTAAAAGAGGATGTAATTCACTGTCTCTTGAAAATGACCCTTCAAATGGGTAAAATAAAAGAGTGGTTATTGTTTAGTCCAAGCATTTCAAAAAGTCCATGAACTCCTAGAAAGTAATTCACTTGGGCTGTCAAGTTGGATGTAAAATGGTACCAAACAACTTAATTTTAGGCAGCATAAAAACAGATAAAGCCACAAAAATGTAATAAAAATTCCTATTATGATAGTGACTTTAAACAGTGGCCAAATAAAAAGGAAGAATCCTATGGCACCGAGCAGCCCAACCATGATATGTGCACAGAGACTCTAAGAACAAAGTCTGAGTATAAGGAGCAAACGTCACCAACTGCTGATAATAATGTCCAAGTATACAGTTATACCTATGAGGAAAATGAGAGAGAACTTTTCAAAATATACAACCTGGATGAACTTATTATAAAATTATTGATACATGGATATGAACTTAAAAGCACTCCTTTTATTTGTCTCTCCCAGGGAACAGAGAAAAACTATAGCAATGTTGGAAAAAGTCCCTGCCAAATCTCTGCTACTGCCTCTGGTATCTACATGATGTTTTGTTGATTGTGTGTTTTAACTCAGCAGTTATCAAATAGGACTATAGATAAGATTCTGTGGAGTAGAATCTTCACATATTGTGGTATTTAGAATTTTAGAGCAAAAGTGGCTTGTCTTGCAAGTTGGTTTAAGGAGCCAGAGTATCACTCTTAGACCATTACCTAAATTCCTTTTCTCTATGCCTACTTCACTCTTTCTCTGATTTTTTTTTCTTTTTGAATTGTCTAGGCTTTTATTTTTATAGAGATCTATCACATAATAAAGGGGGCATGGAACAAAATATGGATGGTTTTAGCAATTAGGCTAAAGAGTTTAGAATTTAATCTGTAGGAAATAGGGATCCAGAGAACATTTTTTGAGAAAATTAGCAACCATTTGTTGTTGTTGTTCTTTTAAGGCAGGAGTTCTTAACAAGGGGTCCGTGAGCTTGAGTTTTAAACAAAAAAATTATTCTTGTGGGGATGTATTGATGCAGGTGTGATATGTTTATTAAATAATACACAGTATAGTGTGGACTTAGTAAGGGGTCTGTGGCTTTCACCTGCCTGGAAAAGGGGTCCGTGGAACAAAAAAGGTAAGAACTTCTATTGTAAGGATAATAACTTTAGAGGAAATGTGGAGAACTCCCTATAGAGATTGAAAGAACTAAAATAAAATAGAAGGATACTAAAATAATAATGGCAAGGAATGATGATAAAGGTAAAAAATCTGTACTAGAATGGCCATCCAGAATGTGTTTGCCGTAGACACATCTACTTAGATGTAAAACTGGTTAGCTTGTAGAGAAAGCAGCAAATGGCATTTACTAAAATCTATACTGCTGTATTAGTCAGCCAAAGGGGTGCTGATACGAAGTACCAGAACTCTTTTGGCTTTAATAAAGGGTATTTATTTAGGGTAGAAACTTTTCAGTCACAAGGCCCTAAAGAGTCCAACTCAAGGTACCATAAGAGGTACTTTCTTACCCAAAGTCATTTGCCACATGTTGAAGCAAGATGGTGGGAGATGTCTGCGAGGATTCAGCCTTCCTTCTTCCTCTTAAGCTTTCATGGTCCCAGCTTCTTCCGATCTCAGCTGTAGGCTGGCATATGGTTAGTTTCTTTCCCTGGGGCTTGTTTCTTTCTGGGCTCAGCTTCTCTGTTCTCTTCACAAGTTCAGCTATAAACTATGAGGCAAATGGCTCATCTCTCTTCACGGGGCCTCTGCTGTGTCTATGGAGTTGTTTCTGTTTCTTTGTGTTCTGTGTGTATCTATTTCTATGTGTTCTTGATTAAGCATCTGTTTATATAGCCTACCAAGGGTGGGGAGGGACTCAACCCTGCACGCCCTAATGACATGGTCGAATCAAAGCCCTAATTTTAACATAATTTAATCAAAGGCATCTCAACTGAATCTAATACAATCAAAGGGTATCAAGCCCAGAGGAACAGACCAGTTTACAAAGATAACCAATATCTCCTTTTTGGAATTCATAAATAATATCAAATAGCCACACCTGCAAACTTAATTTGAAAGGGGACATATTCAAACCCAGATTAAGGAACTGAGTTCATTACAGATGAATTATCTGTTAATTAGATCAAGTCTAAGTTTATACATGTGTCTACAATTATGTTCTATTGCATCAAAATCTTCCTTTAATACTATCATGACTTTTTTTTTAACTAAACCAATAATTTATTTCATTCTTAGAGATTATTATGTCCAATAGTTAGAGCTTAATATAAAAATTAGAAATATGTTATAATTAATTTCTATTATATTTGAATTATTATTTACATTGATAAATGTTTGGTGCTATGCTATTTAATCCACAGTTAGTGGCAATGCTTCAGTATGTGTTCATCAATTTTAACAAATGTACCACACTAATGATGGTTGTCGTTAATGTGGGAAAGTGTGGGAGGGATAGGAAGTGGGGCAAATGGGAATCCCCTATATATTTTTTATGTAACATTTATGATTTTAAAGACTCATTTCAGAGAATTGGTGCACCTGAACTTTGTCTCTCTCATGCCTGTAAGGAAATTCCACAAACTGAGTTTTCCAGAGGGAACTTTGAAAAGGGTTTCTGTTTCTTATAAACGTAAAGGTAGCTCAACAGTCTAATAATTCCAGCTTTCATTCATTCATATAACATTTTTATTGACTGCATGTGCTATGTTATACACAGAAGATACACTACTTACTTTCATGGAGCTCTCATTTTAATTAGAAAGCTAAAAATAAATAAATGCTTCCAAGACAAACTAAATAAAATATTTACCAACTGTGTGGTCAGTAATATGAAGTTCAAGAGCAATGGGCCAAGATTAAGGTAAGAGAGAACAGTTCTACTTCTTTATAGGGTGATACTCGTTAAACTTTTTATAGGGTGATTAAGGAAAACTTCCCCATGGAAGTGTAATGGAAAGAGTGTTCCATGTAAAAAAAAAAAGTCTGTACAAAACTAGGGGGTAGGGAAGCGGCTGTGGCTCAATCAGTAGGGCTCCCGTTTACCATATGAAGGCAAGCCCGCCTGCACGGCGTGGTTAGCTGACCCAGGGAGCACAAGCAGCAAGGGGGCGATAAATGAATAAATAAAATAAAATCTTAAAAAAAAAAAAAAAAAAA
>JAKSZT010054334.1:31380304-31420847 GCA_026826555.1 Tolypeutes matacus
AAAAAAAAAAAAAAAAAAAAAAAAAAAAAAAAAAAAAAAAACTAGGGGCGGACAAGAGCCTGTCCACTGGAATAATGAATGAGGAATTGAAAGGATTTGGGTGAAGCTGGAGAGTCGGTTATTTAAAGAACATGCATGATTTGTGGGCTATGATAAAAGAGTTTTGAGTTTCATCCTGAGTGTAACTGCTAAAGGGCTTTAATCAGAAGTGTGACATGATCTTGATATAATTGTATTTGTGCTTTAAGATGAAAACTCTGGCTATTGAGTGCTGAATAACTTGAAAGAAAGGAAAAGTAGGAGCAGAAACATAGTTAAGTGTTGTAGAAGTTTTGGAAAGAAGATGAAAGTGGTATTAACAGAGAAGATGCAGAGAAGTGGATTAATTTGAGATATAATTTGATGACAGGATCAAAGGTATTGGTAATGAATCATATAAAGAGGTAAAGGAGAATGCAGAATCAAGGAGAACTTCTAGGACTCTGCCTTGTGCATCAGGATAAATGGTGGTGCCAAAATGTACATGACTGGAGGGGCAGATTGCAATTTATGGATCAGACAACAGAGCAAAGTTTTTCCAAAGGTCCTTGGTGATGAGAATCACTTGAGCTATTTGTTAAAACTATACATTCCTGGACCCCACCCCAGACCTCCTGAAGCAGGAGTGAGAGACCTAGAAAGCCTTAGCTTAGTAAGCACTGCAGATGAGATTTTATCTTCAGGGAAGTTGGAGAAACATTGTTCTGGAAAAATGGGCCTCCATGGAAGAGGATTTCTATGTGAAATAGTGAAGGATGGGGGAGAGAAGAGGCTTGATGGCAAGTAAGAGGAGATTAAAAGGGGTCTCACTGATTAAACCAAGGACCCTAATCAAAGTACCTAGCACATGCATAAGTACTCATTAATGTCATTGATGAATTAAGGTTTTGTATGCTTCATTCCGATGAACAAAGAAAGCATAGCTTCTTTATTTTTCATACCAGGTCTGATCTTCCTCCTCAGGAGCTGCTGGGAAGAAGTAATTGGTATTTGGTCACATCCAATAAACCCAATCTGATTTGTTAATTCAAATGATCTTATCAAGTATCTCAGTTGGTTTTTGTTTTTGTCTTTAACAAAATCTCAGTCTTTAGGATTTTCTCCTTCTCCCTTTGCACTTTTCTAAGGAGACATCTGACTGGGAGAAGGACGTTCATGAGACCTTTGGGTGGTAGAGAAAATGGGAATCCTCTTGTAATGTCCTCTGACTGCTCTGGCATCTTCAGAGACAACCTTTGTCTAATGCTCCAGCTGTGACTGGGAAACTCATTTTTTTCTTTAAGTCTGAAAGCTAGGCCTTTGCTCCTACTGGCTCAGTTCTGAGATTTGGCTTTGACTCCTGCCAGCAGCGTGAGGCTTTAGTCTTCCTGACACCATAATATCTGGAAAGCTAGCCCAACAGACTCCTTTCTGCATTGATTGAGGGGGCACCTAGGAAGTTTTGGATTCCGTTCTTCTTGGACATTTGAGAGCCAAAGGAGACTCTGGGCAACTGGCCCCTGCCTTTCCTGGCCACTCTACCAATTTTCCTCTGTTGCACCCATCCTGCAGCTGATGTCAATCTCTAATGCTGTTGATCTCCTTTCAGAAATCCAAATGGGGAAGTAGAACAAAAGTCTCTCTCCTACTTCTGCTTTACCCCTCATCCTATCAGATACTTTTCTTCATGACTTTGGACCAAGAGGGAATGTCAAAACACACACATCTCCTCATACGTGTCTCCTTTTGACTTTTCTTCTCCCCCCTGCAATTCACTGGGGGCTAGGAAAGGTGGGCTTTCTTCTTCTGATGCCTTTCTTCTAAGGACTTTCCTACATCATATCTCCTCTTGGTTGGAGGCAGCAACTCCTTTTCTCACTTTTCCCTTCCCTAGTGCTAGTGGGGAATGACTACCAGGGATTTGATTTATAGCAAAGTAACAAAAAGCACATTGTTTACAAATTTCTATTACATTATCTGAGAACACTGTGATATAATGTTCATTACTTTTGTTATTCCTATTCTAAACCTCTTAAAATGCATACTTATTTTCCTGGATTTCATGGAAGACTTAGACTTTAATCGTTGAACAAACGAACCTTTAATAGTAGCTACACCATTTGGGTGTCCTGATCCAACATCGAGGTGTGTGCGATAGACAGGAACTCAAGAAATATAGTAGGTGTACCAGCTTTAAGGAAAAGAAAAGCAAGCTGACTCCTCATTGATCATTGAGGAGGAAGAAAAGGGAGCCAAAGTGGAAAGAAGTCTGGAAGCAGGTGGAATTTAGATACATAGAATATTAGAGCTGGACGAGATACCAGAGATAGTTTAATGTCCTGACATTACAAATGTTTAAGCCCAGTAATGCAAAGCCATCTGAATGGATTTCACAATTAGTGAGAGATTGGCTTGGCACTTGAAGTCACATCCCTACAGAGTCTACTTCCCAGTCCAGAACTCATTCATAGCATAACCTCTCCAATTAGAGCTTCAACCCAAAGATTAGATTTGAATAGAAGAACTTCAATTTATTGTACTAACTAATTTAATGTATTTTACTAACTAAGATAACATCAGCTGCTGTAACAGATAAATTCTGAAATTCCAGTGGTTAAGCCAAGGCATTATGGCTCATTCAGAAGCCAATATGAGTGTTCCTTCTGTCTTGTGCCTCTACCATCTGCCCACACTTTCTCAAATCATGGCACCCTTATCGCAGTCATTTTTTTTCGCAGTGCGTCTAAGCCAAAAGAAATAACTAAGCAGTTTTGTTAAGTAGTTAATTAGTTCCAAACAACTTTAAAAAGTTTTATGTCCTAATAACTTAGTAGTTGTTTGAAAAAATAATACACATAAATTGAAAGAAAAACTTTATTATTTTGAAGCATTTTTTCTTAAATGACCAAAATTACTTACCAATGGGGCACATGGCACAACTTCTCAAACCTTGGGATCACCTTGGATGCATTTCCTGTTCTACAATGATTTTCATGTGTCACTTGCTTTTTACTGTAGCAACCAAAAAGATATGGGATCATTGAAGGAAATACAACGTGGTCTAATATTGAAACTGTGAACTATCTTGAGTTAGTTGTTCGTGCGGTGTTTGATAGGTGTTGCTGTGTTTCCCTCAAACATTTATAATATCCCAAACTGTGACTCCCTGGGATATTCAACATACTGTTCAGGAATTTCAGCTCTTTAGCTTTTAGGGTCATTGTCTTCCAGCTGGAAGATAGAAATGAGAATGGTGAAAGGGAGGTTTGTAAGGTCTGTGTGTGGAAGTGGCTCGCATAATTTTTTGCTTCTCTTCCATTGACTAGAACTGAGTCACTCTGCCACACCAAACTACAGAGTCTGGGAAATGGGTGCTAGCTCTATCCCAGGGAAAAAAGAGGGGAACGTTTTGGGGGAGATGTTATATTAATCTTTTTTTTTTTTTTTTTTTAAGATTTTTATTTATTTGTTTATCCCCCCTTGCTGCTTGTGCTCACTTTTGCATTTTTCTGTGTCTGCTTATTTCCCTTTGTTGCATCATCTTTCTGTGTCAGCTCACCGCACTGCATCAGCTTGCCTTTACCAGGAGGTCCTGGGAATCGAACTTGGGGCCTCCCATATGGTAAATGGGAGCCCAACCAATTGAGCCACAGCTGCTTCCCTATATTCATCTTAACCCTTGGCAGTGAATCTTTTTGAGAACAATTGTGTCAAATGGTCAGAATGGGCTAGGAGAAACATAGGCTTGCATCTAACAGGTTGAAATTCCAAAGATATCTAAGATTGAAATATTTATTTTCTGCAACTACTAAATAAAGCACTAGTTTTAAGCAGGGTTTCTCAATCTTGCCACTTGACATTTTGACCAGACAGTTCTTTGCTGTGGGGGGCTGTCCTATACATTGTGGGACATTTAGCTTTATCCCTGTCCACTACCTACTAGATGCCAGTAACAACACCCCTTCCACAGGGTGACAACCAAATATGTCCCGAGATGTTGCCAAATTTTCCCTGTGGGGCAAAATTGCTGCAGATTAAAAACCACTGACTCATACAGAATGATGTGATTAGAAGTTACTAGAGTTTACTCAGAAATTTTTACATGTATGCAATTTAAGCTCTTCATAATACATCTCATTGAGTACTTTTAAAATAGCCTTTCAATTGTATATTAATAAGCCAATTCCATTTATTCCAAAGGTTTTTACTATTTGTAAACATCTTTTTTAATAAAAAGTAAAAACTCTCTCAAATGATAAAATAGGACTATAGTTGCTTAAATTTAAAAAACAGGCTAATGCAAATAATAATTAAAAATATGCATTCATCCTGTAGCAGTTCCTGTGGTGTGGGACCTAGATCCTCTCCTGGGCATGGAAGCACTCACTTTCCTACCTTCAGGGAGTGTTGAATGCTGAGGGCTCACAGTTGTATCCTTCCCTGATATCCGCCCTCAACCCAAGGGAGCTGAGCTTGCATTATACCTCGTTACAGGGGACAGCCCGCATCCAATGACTCTCCACTGGCCCCCACCCGCATCCCCCTCCCTGCCTCATTTGAGACAACTCTGCAGGGTCAGAGCCTTGTGTTGCAACTGCATCACGTTTGAAATTCTCTCTCTGCCCAATCCTGTTTCCCTCACTGCTTTATAGGTGTTGCTCCCTTGACCAATCTCTAATAAAAACCCTGCATGAAAATTTGTCTCTGGGTTATTTCCAGAGAACCTGACCTATGACACACACATTAAGCATTTTATTTTAACCATGCAAGTAATAACCATTACCCAAGTCTTTTTGATTTAGGGAAAATGCCCTTTCTTTGATTATAGTTCTTTTTAGCAGAGATCCACCATCTTGTAAGCATTAACTGTACTCTAATGCATCACCTACAAGTTATGGTTTCAGATTCTTTAAATGTAGTAAGAGCTTAATTGTAGATGCAAAACTGAAAGCAGAATGTTTTTAGATTTTAAAAGCTGTTTTACGGTTTATTGCCATACCTAATTCAAAAGCCAATTTTTGTCTCACTTTTACCAGTTCTCCCTAGATCATTTCAACTTAGTTGTGGAGACAATTATTTTCTTTTCACACTATGTTATTTGTTTATGTGCTTTATGTACTATTTAATTAAATTACATAATTATAATTACATATAAAACTTGCATAAATAGGTTTGAAAACAAACTCAACTAATTGTAAACTCACCTGGTGAGTAGAGTAGATGTCACCACGTGAGCAGTAGCCTACAAGGGGCAGTCATTCAGCAGCTGTAGGCATCATTGTTTTACAGCACAAGGTTTTAATCCAGTAAGCTAGGTAACTAGAGTCTCAGAGCTTCTAGACCTATCAAGTTGAAAGAATCTAAGAAACCAAGGGCTTGATTCTTGTCTGACCAGTGCTGCATTGGTCAGAAAAGCAAAACAGAATAATACTAATATAGTAGATATCTTCCAGGTCCTTGATTGAAGGTAAGGAAACTGAGATTTAGAGAACTAAATTGTCTTGGCTCCAGGCAGTATTAGAAGCAAGGATTCTGAACCTTGGACTGATATTCTTTCCACCATACTACACCAAAGGCCCAGGCTAGAGAGATCAATTAGGAATTATAATTGATTCACAAGTCTTAGACTTTTGGCTATTGAAAGGAGCATTAAAATATTTATGTCTGATGCTCATTGGGGTATGTGGAAGGTAACGTGTTCTGATACTTCTTTAGTATGCAGTATTGTGAACCACCTTTCCTAACACTCCAATCAAGCTAAAATTAACTAACTCTGAGGTAATGAGGATATAGGTAAACTAGTCCACATATGTAATTATGGAAACAGCTCTTACTATTAAATAGCACACATTTTGGTTTGGGGCACATTATCATGGTATAATGAATGCCTTGCTTGTTCTATACAAACCTTCTCAAGAGATTGTAGAAGAAAAATAATCAAACTGTTCTTTTGAAATTTTTTGAAAAATTATAGAAAACATTTGCTTCTTTCATCTAGTAGAATTGACGGAGAAAGGAATTTCTAAAGAGATTTCTTTTAGCCTACATGTTAACTATAAAAATTCCAGTATGAAACAACTACTCCTTCATTTTAAAAGTATCATTCATTATCCCCTTGGTTTAAAAATAAACATGTGATTTCTTTTTATATCTTTATTATATAAAATGTGGCTTTTTGAATGAAAACTCAAGGTGTAATTTGTTGGACAAAACTGAAATACATTTTTCTTTTCAATCTGTGAGTTGTGTGTGTACACATCATATGTATGTTTAATTCCATATATATTTGCATATAAAGTAATATACACATACATGCATCCTAAATCTTAGATGCTATAAACCTCTATTTGAAGAAGTGAGTTTTATAACATTTGAGAATAAATTGGGGTGGATAAATTCTTCAGGGTAAACCAACTAAAGAAATGTTTTAGTTAAAATACACATTGATGATTATTAGTAACTCACACTGCTTATCCTATCAGGACAGTTTTAAATTATTGGCTATTATGAATAGTGTTGCTGTAAATGAACATATCTTTTGGTAAACACATGTAATCATTTCTCTTGGTTCTATACTTAAGAGTAGAATTGCTGGGTTATAGGTCATGTACATGCTTATATTTAGTAGGTAATGTGAAATACCTTTCCATAGGGGTTTACCAATTTAGACTCCCACCAGCAATGTTGTTCACTGTTGAACACCACACTGTCTTTTTCATATTAGCTATTCTGTTGTACGTATAGTGGTATTTCATTATAATTTTAATTTGCGTTTCCATGATGACTAATGAATGAACACTCTTTTGTATGTTTACTAGCAATTTAGATATTCTTTCTTTTGATATGCCTATTCAAATCTTTCATCAATTTTTCTTTGTCTTATTAATTCATAGGAGCTCTTTCTATATTCTTGATATATTGTTATATCCTTTGTTAGATATATTTATTGCAAATACCTTCTTCCACTTCCCAAAATGCTAGGTAATCCTTTTTATATCAACCCTTGTTTTATTGAATTGTCCCATATCCAAATGATTTGAAGTAAAAGGAGTGAACACTGGCTTTCATAGCAGCAGACTTAGGTTGAATGCCTGAATCACCACTATGTGATTTGGGGCAAGACTCTTAACCACTGCTTTAGTTTTCTGGGCTGCTCAAGAAAATACCACTACAATGGTTTGTCTTTAAAAAAGTGGGGGGGAGGGGTGCGATTTATTAGCTTAGAGTTTTGAGGTTTAAACAAAGTCCAAATCAAAGCGTCATCAAGCCGATGCTTTCTCCCCGAAGATGGTACGATTCTGGAGCTGGCTGCTGGCTATCCCTGGCTCCTCTATCACATGGCAAGGCACATGGTGGCATCTCCTGGTGTTGCAGTTGGGCAGTTTGATGTAATTATGAATTCCAAAGATATAATTGGATCATGCTTGTAAACTGATCTGTTAATCTGGGCATGATTAAGTTATGACTAGGGCGTTGACTGGGCCATGTCAGTAGGGCATTGAGCCCCACACCTGGTGGGTGGGGAATCGAATATAAAAGGCAAGGCAAAGAACAGTGTTGAAGCAGTTTTTGAGAAGCAGTTTTGCTGTTGGAAAGAAGGCCCCAGGAGAAGAGAAGTGAGCCATTCGCCTGATCATCTACAGCTGACCTTGTGGAGGAAACAGGAGCTAAGCCCAGAGAGAAACACAGCCCCAGGAAGAGAGGAACCCCAGAAGCCTGAACCCTGGCAAACACCAGCAGCTGTTTTGCTCTAACACGTGGTAATGGACTGTGGTGAGAGAAGAAACCTAATGCTTTAAGGCCTGGTAGTTGTGGACTTCTACCCCAAATAAATACCCTTTATAAAGACCAACCCATTTTTGGTATTTCACATTAGCACCCCTTTGGCTGACTAATACACCTGGTCTCTCCCTTCTCCTTTGGTTTCTGTCGATATCCAGCCTCTTGCTTCTTATGGCTTTTTCTCTCTCTGTGTCTGAATTTCATTCAGCTTGTAAAGGACTCCAGTAATAGGATTAAGACCCATCCTGATTGAGGTGGGCCAGACCTTAACTGAAGTAACCTCAACAAAAGGACCTACTTACCATGGGTTCACATCCATAGGAATGGATTTAATTTAAGAACATGTTTTTCTGGGGTATATATAGCTTCAAACCACCACAATGATGAAGAATCTTTTTCATCAACTTATAAGACAGACCTTATATTATTGCTTACAGTGTGTTGTGAGGTGAGCCATTTCATGTGAGACAACCAAGCCTGGCACATACTAGATGCTTAATAAATTTTAGAGGATGAAATGCAATAAAATATTATTTATTAATTCCATACTATGAATCTGACACTGGCCGTGGATTTTTAACAATACTCAGTTAAAAGGTAACATTACAGTATGCATTATATGCCATTATGTTTCCTTATCCCTTCTTGTAAACTCAAGGGAGTGAGTTAAAAGCTTGAAACCGCCACCTCCCATTTTTGTTTACTGGGATGAAAGGTCAGAGTGTACTCTTATTCTGTGGAATTGAAATGTATTGGATTTTAAAGAAGAATAAAATACATTAGAAATAAACAGATTTAAAAAATTTTTAGACAAAATCTATAATTTTAAGGGAAAATTTTAAATGTGTTCACTAGGAACTATTTACGTATCTTCCAAATCTTTTTCTCAGTGGAATTTTTTTTTTTTTTTTTATTTTGATGGATAATTCACAGGCTACACATAATACCTACACATCTGTATTATATTTGTTCTGTTAAAAAATTAATGACATTTATTTTTACTTATAAGGAAAGTGAAGTTGTGATCTTTTTGGTGGGGACAGTGACTTACCCAGGAGTGGCCACATGGCCACATAGGTCAGTTCTCCTGAGTAACAGGGCATCATGATCTCAACCAAATATGTACAGACTTGAAGGGCAATTGGGAAAAAAACATCCTTTCTGGATTCGAGAATTTTCTAGTCAGATTATCAGGGGGAAGTTCATTATTAATTTATGCTGTTTTAAAATTTACCACCCAGCATTTCTATGGTATCCATTAGTGTTGTTTACTTTTACATGACATACCCAGTGTTCAATGTCTCGAAATTTGTTGATTTGTCTTGTAGGCAAATAACCCCCATTTTAGTACAGGCAAAACAGAAAAAGAAAAATTAAACAAAATCCCAATTGGTCTTTTATTATCAGAAGAGCTATGTAATTCCTATATGTCTTCTAGAAAGGTAGATTTGACCAGATGAGAACACATATAGAATTCAGACTTTTGGTGTCCAATAAATGTTTATGACAACTGAACACTCCAAGGGATTACTGTACTTACCCTCAGGCTATAAATGGTTAAAAAATTCCCTTCACTCTGTCTACTTATAGATCTTCCTCCCAAATATCCCTCTTGCCTCTAAACCCATCAGGAATTCATTTAGAAAAAATGGGAAGGTGCAGGGATTAAAACACTACTTATACAACCTGTTACCATATAACTAAGCTAATTCCAAGTGTCCTAATGATTTCCAAGGTTTAATGGGTTAGTGTGTGCATTAGTCAGCCAAAGGGGTGCTGATGCAAAGTACCAGAAATCTGTTGGATTTTATAAAGGGTATTTATTTGGAGTAGAAGCTTACAGTCACAAGGCCATAAAGCGTAAGTTACTTCCCTCACCAAAGTCTGTTGCCACGTGTTGGAACAGGATGGTTACCGGTCTCTGCAAGGGTTCAGCCTTCCTCTTCCTCCTAAGGCTCCATGGTCCCAGCTCCTTTCATTCTCAGCTGTAGGTTAGCATAAGTCTTGTCTCTCTCCTTTGGGCTCCAGCATCCAAAACTAAACTTTCAGTGGTCTCCTTCTCTGTGTGTTTACTTGTGTGATAGTCTGTTTTATCCCCACCAAGAGGATGGGAAGTCAACCCTGCACACCCTAATGACATGGTCAAATAAAAGCCCTAATCTTGATTTGATAAAGCAAAAGTGAAATCTCTGAATCTAATACAATCTAATATGCCCTGAGGAACAGGAATAAACACAATCCAATATCTATTTTTGGAATTCATAAATAACATCAAAGTGCTACAGTGTGGTTCCTGAAAACTCTAGGGGGAATTGTGTAAAATCTGACTTGGGATCACATTGTAGTCTTTAATGATGTTGTTCTTTGAGGAATTGTCACTGCATTACTCCTGTATTTTCAGTTCTTTGAAGTGCAGGAAGTACTCCATACTGACCAGCAACCAGACATACATTTTATCTCAATTACTTGAGATGATTTACCAGCTGGTCCCCAAAACCCTACAACATAACCCACCCCCAAACAGATCTTCTCCAGATGTTTGCTGAATATCACTCATGTGCAAGCTTTTTTAGATTTATATTTGATGGTATTCTGAATTCTAACTTTTGAAAGTACATACTGGCTTAAAACAGAAAATAATATAACTTTTTATACTTTAAATTTAAATTTAGACACTTTAAATCAATTCAGTAAATGATATTGGACAAAATCAAGGGGTTTTGGTGGGAGATGTGTTAAATGTCCAACTATGTAGAATGATATTGATAACTATAAAACTTGTTTTGAGAAAAATCCTCAAAGTGATAGTTATGAGAGATAAAGGCCCAGAAAAATTGCCCTAACTAGATCTGGAGACCTTATGAAATGCAAAGAAACAGTGTGACCAAGGGCATGGGGTCTGCCAGTCCTCCTGGGAATGTGGGATTGGCAAAATCCCCAGTTTGGAGGTAGAGAAGTAAAAGAAAGGACAAGTTTGGTGAGTTTCATCCTCAAGCATGAAAGCTGAGGGTGGAAGTTCAATGGGGATTTTATTTTATCATCTAAGCAATCAATCTGTGGACTGTGAATTAGTAAGATTCCTTAAAGTTTGTAATTTCCTCTGGTTATGTTTGCCATCTTATTTATTTCCTGTATTGATCAGCAGTAAAATCATTGAAATGTAAAGGTCTGATGTATTTGTCTCTGGGAACAATGATGAAAGAAGGGGAGATTAACCACTATTCAGAACCACCTCTGGTGATAAAACAAGCAGTGTGACAGTCCCCAAAGAGAATGTGACCCAGAGAAGAAAAAGAGAGTGAGGAGGCTGATCAGTGTTTGACAGCCTTCTGGGCCTTCACCGTTGAAATGCCCATGAGCTTTGTCCTGATCCCTGTGGATTATTTCATTTTAAGACATTTTCAGAATGTCAAGTGTTGACATTCCTAATCATGCAAAAATCTTTAAAAGTATCCATAGAATTTACATTGTAAAAGTACCATTCTTGTCATGATAATCATAGCACCTGTAATGTTACAAGTAATTTTCAAATTTGAGTTAGTTTAGAAATAGACTGGAAGAAGACAACTGTGAGATCATCCCAATGAACCATAAACGAAAGGTCAAACCATAGGACTGTAAGTGTATGGATTTCACTTACAACTGTGGCATTTATTCCTGACCTTTATGAAGTAGTTCATATTTTTCACTATGTAACTTTTCTAGCATACACAAAAGTACAAAAAAACAAAGACAAAAAAACCCAACAAATAGTGTAATGAACTCCTAAATGCCTGTCACTTGGATCACCAAGATTTTTTACACTTGCTTCATGTATCTCTTCTCTTGGGCTGAAATATTTTCAAACATATCTAAGACTTCATTAGGAAAGTTTTTTTTAAAGTTTCTAATATGCTTTACTATCACTTATCTCTTCATCTTACTGATTTCCCTGCAAGTGATTGTAGCAGGTAATTACTATCATCATTTGAGAAGGAAGGAACTTGAGCCCCTGATTTTTGACTCCTCTAAGGTCACCCAAGTCATTAGTACCAGAACCATGATCAGCTATTTCTTAGCTGTACTAGGTTTATTGGGATGTCTTCACAGTTCCTTATGTCCCCGGTTCTTGAGAACTGTACCCTGTGTAGGACTGAGTCTTTGCAGCTTTGATATTTTACTATAGGACACACTTGCCAACCCCAAGCAAGACAAAGTTGATTGGACTATGGTATACATTCAAGCTATGCTAAGCCAGTCAGATTCTTTCCCTTTGGAATTTAGTGTGGGGATTAAAAGTCTATCTTTCAGGAGATGTAGAGATGTATGCTACTCTGGAAATGGTGGGTCAGAGAACGCCTCTCTGATAAGGAAATATTTTAACAGAGTCCTGAAAGAAAAGATGGAGCCAACCATGCTGGTATCTAGAGAGAGAGTGTTCCAGACAAAGTGAAGAGCAACAGCAAAGGCCCAGAAGTGGGAACATGCTTGGAATAGTCAAGGAATAGCAAAGACACCACAGTGGTGGAAGAAGGGGAAGCAGAGGAGAAAGTGATAGGAGATTGTGTCAGAGATACCCAGGGGCAGTATCCTGGAGGGCCTGTGGGCCATTGTAAGGGTTTTGAATGCTTTTCTGAATAAGATGGGAAGCTACTGCAAGATCTTGAGCAGACATGATATAATCTGATATAAAAATTAGAAGGATCTCTAGGATCCTTAGGAGGCCCAAGGGAAGAAGTGGGGAGAATTATTAGAAGGCTATTGCAATAATCCAGGTAAGAGATAGTCCTGGAGGTGATGAGATGCAATAGATTCCAGATAAATTTTAAAGATAAATCCAAAAGTTCCTGCCAACAGTTTCTCAAAAGGTATAACCTCTCCCAGGGTTCCACGCGGAAATCCAGTATCTTTCAAAAATTAATTTTTTTTCTTTGTTTTGTTTTACTAATTTTGAGTCTTTTATGTCTTACAATAAAAAACTTCTTAAGTAAGAGGTCAGCCCTGCAGTCTTTGCAATTTAATAAGTATTTAATGAAGGCATACTATGTGTTTAGTTGACTGTGGCAGGTTGTATTTCTGAAAGATGGCTGTAATAATGTCTGCCATTCCACATGATCTTCCAAGGTGACCTTGCCATCCTTTGTCAACACACGCTGGAGTCTGTGTGCCCTTCCCTTAAAACGGGACTGCCTGGACCAATGGAGTATGATGGATGTTACACTATGTGACTACTGAGACGAGATCATAAATGGCAGTGCAGCTTCCTCCTAGCTCTTTCTTGGGGGGCTTGCTCTTAGAATCCCACCACTATGTTATGAGGAAGCTCGGACTACATGGAGAGGCCATGTGTAGATGTTCGTTCCCAGATGAAGTCTTGGCTAATAGTCTGCATTTCCTGCCCACCCGTGAGTGAGGAGGCCTTTGAGATGACTCCAGCCCCAACCACCATCTGACTGCAAATAATCGAGAAATTCCGAGCAAAACTACTTGGTTAAGCCCAGTCATCCAAGAATCATGAAATAAAAATAACTGATAATTTTTGTTTTAAGCCAATAAATTTTGGGCAGTTTGTTATACAGCAATAGATAACTGATATAGTGACCATATGTATTGATTCATCTAGGGTACCTCTGATTTAATCATTTCTTCTAGTGGTCAGACAATAACAGCAAACACTTATGCAGTACTTGTTGTATGCCAACCATCGTTCTAAGTGCTTTACATATATTAACTCATTAACTCTTTTAATCCTTGTACCACACCCATGAATTGGGTACTAATATTACCCCATTTTATACATGAGAAAAATGAGGCATGAAGAGGTTATGTGTTTTGTCCAAGGTCACACAGTTTGCAAGGTATTTTGTCAGGTTTTGAACTCAGATGGCCCATGTACACTATCCTAAATTTCTCAGATCCTGTTGGATTGTATATTGGGTCATTTTGCCTCAAATCTGTGGCCCTGATATCCTTTAGTTATGACAAAACTAATAGAGAACAGCAGAGATGATATTATCCACAATAATTGCTCTAAGAAATGTTTGTCATTCATGTGGCTCAAGCATCTGAGCACCTGCCCACCATATGGGAGGTCCTGGGTTCAGTTCCCGGTGCCTCCTAGAGAAGACAAGCAAGACAGTGAGCTGACCCAATGGGCTGGTGTGACGGGCTGGTGTGGCAAGGTGATGCAACAAATGATGCAACAAGGAGACACAAAGAGGAAACTCAATGAGAGACCCGACAAAGCAGGGAGGAGAGGTGGCTCAAGCTATTGAGTGCCTCTTTCCCACATGGGAGGTTCCGGGTTTGGTTCCTGGTGCCTCCTAAAGAAAATTGATGAGCAGACACACAGAGTGCACAACAAATTGACATGCAAACTGGGGGTGGAATGGGGGATGTAAATAAATAAAATAAATCTTAAAAACAACAACAACAAACCAGCCAAACACCCAACAGAAAAAATAAAACGAATCAAATGGACCCTCTTAAAAATATTTTTTTTCTCAAAATAATGTGAAAATTCATTTCCTGGGCACTGAGGAATCCAGGGAACTTATAACATCCTAGTCAACCCACTTGAGTGCAAATTTTCAATTGAAGCTATATTTCTTATTGTGTTGCAATCTCCATTTTACTCTGCCATAAAAATAAGGACTTTAGAAAAATTTATGAAAATAGGTTTACATATGCCTCTAGACATGACTCGAGGCAATAGTATAAGTAGGTCAAATATGTTCTCTGTTATTTCCAACATTCCCCTTTTTGTTGTTTTCTCTCCCCAGGTGACCCGTAGCGTGCTTGCTAGCTTCCTCTAAATTTAATCCCGCAAGTATTTATCGAGCTCAGACTTTCTTTGTAAGCAGATATGTGAGACAGCCAATTGCAACACAATGTGCTGCTCTCATGGCGTGATCAAAGGTGGGAGGTTGGGGACAGTGGCATGGGGCTTGGAATGGGAGAAGACGTCCCCATAAAACTTTGAGAACATATGCAATAGGACTGGATTTTCTAAGCAGAGACCAGGAGAAGGGCATTTCAGCTGGACCAGCATGAGCAATGGTTGTGAGATGTGTTAGCACAGAGTTTAACTAATGAGGAAACCACATGCCAGAGAGTATTTTCAAGAGATGAGCGGCAAGGTGACTTTGGGTGGAGTGAGAAGATAAGGGAGGAAACATTTGTGGAGCGCCTAATCATAATTTTAAAGGCAGGCAGTTTATCGATAATCTCATTTAATATTCACCCAAATCTTTGGGTTACTGGAGACCTGTCAATACCTAAACGGCTCTAGAAAGTATCAAAACTCAAACTCAATGAGTAAACTAATTCCAGAGTTTCTGGTTCTCATCTCTGATTGCAGAATGAAAGGCTTGGACTGTAGTTCAATGAATTTCTGCATTAAGGGAAGCATTTTTAGGAGTGATGATTGGAAGCTGGCTTTCTTATGGATCATGCCATTACTTTCAAAGTTACAGCCACACAACACAATCCTGGTATCTAATTCCCGGAGCTCTTCATCCCAGCACTCTGGTGTTTGCACTCTGGTAAGAGGCAGGATGGGATGCCACTAATCCTGTATCAGCAAGGTGTAGACTAGTGGCATCAGGGTCAGCAGCTGTTGATAATGCTTCATCAACAGAAACTAAGGGCCCTGGGATGACACTCTGGATCTTTCAAACTGCAGGTACCTGCAATTTGTACATCATCTACCTCACAAGGATGTTGTAAAGATTTGATGGTTTAATAAAGGGAAAAGTGCTTTGTGAATTACAAAGTGCTCTACCAATATTTGGTACAATGTGTAGAGCAGTTTTTGTGTGATTACAAGCTGGTACCACCCATCAATTTTACCAAATATTATTTTCATCTTGTCTGACTCATTTAACAGGAACAAGATGTTCTTAAGTCCACTCTGCCCTCCTCTGAAAAATCAAGGTATGATGTTTTTAGCCCAAGAAACACTGAGAAGCAGAACATAGTACCTCCTCCATTTATCTGAACAATATGTCCTTTTATTGGGTTCTTTGCCTTCTGTGTAGTACATATGTACAAAGAGTTGGAAACGCAGGAGAAGCAGTTGAGGTTTTATCAAGATTTGAGTATTTAAATCTTAGTAAGAAATCTTATTAAGACAAGGTAAAATCTACCATCTGTTTTTCACATACATACATTTTCAATATGCCTAAACATAGAAACAATTAAGAGATCTGAGGATTTTATAGATAATGAAAACTGCCTTTATTAACTGCCAGTCTATCTTAGTCAATGAGGAAAGGAAATAAGAGGATTATATTGAAAAATGTGGATGGACACAAACACAAACCTTAGGCATAGTAGATTTTACTTCATACGATCCACAAATTATTTTACTTTCTTTCATGCTGAAGCTGATCCTAGAAAGAAACTTTTTAGGTAGAGGACATTGTTTCATTTTCCAGCACATTTGTGTCGGATAGGTATGGCTGGTAGGCAGTCTTTATTCCTTTTCTTTGTTTACCTGTAACATTTATATAAAGAATTTCATGGGGTAAATGCTACTTGGGAAAAGCTTTTCATTTTAATATGCAGAAATGACTTGTCATCTAGAATTTAAAGTCATGCTGCTTCATAGAGTCCAGGGCACAACAAAATTTTTTATCAACTAATCACATGCTGCTGAATTTGATTTAAGCCTGCTCTAGTGCTTCCATAACATTTTACAAATCACTGTCCACACTTCAATAGGCTGGTGAAATCTATTTCTGTCCGTAATGTCCTTCCTATCTTGGGAGTGACATTAATGATTATCTCTCCCTTTCACATGGGCGCCCACCAGCTGAATTGCCTAGGTGACTTCCTGCTCACTCAGAAGATTAGAGTTTTGCAGCTCACACTGACTCCAGCAGCAGGATCAAATTCCCTACCTCTATCTGGCAGTTCCCTCCTTGCTCTCCTGCTCCCCACGGACAAAATGATGGCAGCAGCGTCACCCTGAACTACCTCTCTCTGAGGGTTAGAATTTCTCATTGAATGAATGTGAAGTCAGCAGGATATTGCTTCATTTTAGGTGAACATTAATATTACACAATGGTTCTCCCTGGGAGTGGGCTACCAATGCTTGAATGCTAAGCCACTCCACTAAGACAAAAGCCGAACAAAAAATAAAAGGGAAATTAAACCAAGAAAGGTAGCTGAAAGAAGAAAGCAGCAGATTTTTATAGACTAGCAAATGCATACAGTTAGAGAAATTAAGGTGAATGTTTATTTGTCTGTAAAAGATGGTGAATTATTGTTCCATACAATGAAGTATTTCAAAACACTGAATTGAGGTTAGAAATATGTTTGCCCCCTTATGCATTTTATAGTATAATGGGAAGTGGATTATTTATGTTTTCATGGCTTATACTTGGAGATTGCACTAGACTAATTTACTGTTCCTATTTTTCACACTGTGTCCACAACTCTTGCAATGTGATTTTTAGGCTCCTCCTATCAAGAGGTCATATCTATTTCTCTACCCTGAATCTAGGTTGGCCTTATGACATGGTGTGGCCAATGGCACTTGGAAAAGTGACTGTGTACCAGTACAAGCTTAGGCCTTAGGAGCCTCTGAGCACTTCTTCCCTCTCTTGGAACCCTGCCACACCATGCAAATAGGCTGTTGGAGCATGAAATACCCTGTATAAGAACCTAGCTTTGTCTGTTAAGGCCATTTTAGACAAGCTTATAGCCAGCTGAACACCAAACACTGACCCATAGCTGACCACAGAAGCATAATGAGCCCAGCTGACATGGTGACTAGGTGATAATAAATGTTTATTGTTTTAAGACAATGACTTTTGGGTAGCTTGTTACACAGCAATAGCTAACTGATACAGCATCCAAGGATATATGTTATATCCTTATTTATTTTTGTTTCCATTAAAATGGAATAGTTTTTGTAGAGCCTTAATCTAATGAAACACCAGATTAAAATGAATTAGGGTTCATTGCCCGTCTTACAACAGAATCACCTGAAATGTTTGGTACAAATACTTCTTCTGGGTCCTACCTGGAACTACAACACCTGAGTCTATTGAAGAAGCACTTAGAAATTTCATACTACGCAAGTTGTTCTTATGTTATTTCAAAATCCACAGTAAAATTTGAGACTCACTTGGCCAAATGGAGAATGTAGAAGAAAAAGGAGCCCAGGACTGAGTCCTGATCACAGAGACTTCCTTCAGGATCTAGTGTTTTAGGGTATTGTTTCTCAAATCATTTATGGAGAAGGAGCAGTTTTTTTGTTGTTGTTGTTTTGCTTTTTTCAAGTCCCAATCCATTATGGACTAATATATCTATGAAAAAAATAAAAAGTGAAATATTATAGAAATGAAATTTTAAAAAGACATACAAAATACAAGTCCACTGATCATGTATTTGGATATCCCTGCCATGTCAAATTGCTAAAAGAGGCTTAAACTCAACCTCTGTACTCATGTCATCTCAGATTGAAAACAGTCTGTGAACTAGCAACAGTGCCTGGACCACACCTTGAGTAGCACTGATCTAATCAATTAGAAGGCAAAACAGACAAAGTAGAAAGAAAGTCTGGATTATGTGGTATATCCATAATCCTTTTGCATTTATTATCCTTTACATGAGCCTTCTTCTGGGAAACTTTCCCATATCAGCTAAAACTAGATGAGGAATCTCTTTTGGGTGCATTCTAGGAGATTAAGAGTAAATCACTCTTGCTGAAATACAGAACACAGGGGATAAGTGGTCAAGAGATGACACTGGAGATGTAAGCTGAGGCCAGATTCTTTGATGTCTCATGAATCATGATCATGAGGCTGGGTTTGTTTTTTTCTTGAGAGCAAAGTGATGCTTTGCAATGTTTTTAAATTTGAAACTCATTGTAGGAAATTGTAAAAATAGTACATAAAATCTTCTGAACCTTTCACCCAACTTTCTCTGATGGTGACAATCTCTTATAAGTATAGTACAATATCAAAACTAGGAAATTGACATTGATACAATACCACTAACTAGACTATAGACTTTATTCTGTGTGTCTGTGTGTAGTTCTATGCAATTTCATCCCATGTATAGATTCATGTAACTACCAGCACACTCGAGATACAGAGCTGGTCTATCATCATAAAGGAAGTGTCTCATGCTATCCCTCAATAGCTGCACCCACACTACCACCTCCCTCCCTGTCTCTGGGCAACCACTAATCTCATCCTCAATAGTATTCTAATTTTGAGAATGTTACATAAATGGAATCATATAGCATGTAACTTTTTGAGATTGCTCTGAAATATTTTAAACAGGGAAGGGATGTGGTAATTTCCTTTTTAGTAAGAGTACCTTGACTGCTTTGGAGGACCTAGAGACTTGAGGAAGCTGCCATTCTAGTATATTCCAGATGGGAGATAAAGATGGCTTGAAATAGAGTAGTGGTAGTATGGATAGAACACACTGTGTGAAAGATATTCAGGAGATTGAATTGACAAAATTTTTATCAATTCATATAGAGTAAGGGGCAAGGAAAGAGGGGAATTAAGAATTAATTCACTCACTCAAAAAATATTTGAGTGCTTGCTCTGTGTCAGGCACTGTACTAGGTGCTGGACATATAGAAGTGAACAAAGAGAGACAAATTATGTGCCCTCCTGGGAATTTAATTCAGATTTGGGGAGCAAATAAAAGAAAATACATACACACATATAATAAATAGATATAAATTGTGAAGCAGAGGATTAAAAGTGGGTAAAGTAATTGAGAAGATATAGATCTTTTTGCCATTAATTGTGATAGGAAACTCCAGAGTAGGAGAAGGTTGAGGGTATTGAAGGGAAGAAGGAACAAATAATTTATCTGGGGAAATACTAAGTTTTGAATGTTTGTGCAGGATGTCCTGAGGGTAGTCATATGAAATACCTCAGACAATTCTGAAGATATTCTCAGATCTCAAATCAGGGTTCCATGGTAATCTAGTTATCATTCTCTATAGGACTGCACATTCCTAGGAACACACTCTCAGCTATACCTGCTAAAAAGAGTTAGTGGAGTTAAATAATAATATTAGTTAACATTCATTGAATGTTAACAGCTTATGTGGCATATGCTAAATGTTTTGCATATAGTAACTCTTTCAATCTTCACATGAATCTATGAGATAGGTATCATGATTATTTCTATTTTCTAGATGAGGAAATTTTAGTATAGAGAGGATTAGTTATAGCTCACTATCGCATAGCTAGTAAATGGTGGAGAGTTAGAGGCCATTGCCTTAACCAGGTGCACATACCATCTCACCTTAACACCATTGCTAGCACTGGATAAGCATGTCCTTTACTTTGAATTTTTCTTATTCTCCTATTAATAGTGGTTGTACTTACCAACCTATCCAGAGTGATTATGCCTAATCTCTCAAGTGCTTCTTTTTATAGACTAGAGTCTGCCCATGTCCTATAAAATATTTAATTTCCCACTAGAGAGGAAGCTGATCTCTAAGGTTTTACCAGCCTTCCTTGCGATACTCTTGCAAATGACTCTTGGTATGTATGGGCTGGTCATGAATTCTCCATCAGGGCCAGGACTAGGGTAAAGCAAGCAAGGCATCTAGGACGCTATGTTTAAGGAGGTACCTACTCTCAGATGCCTATGTGGGGCTTGCACGATTCTGAGAGTGAATGCCTCCTTAAACTTTGTACCCTAAGCACCTCACTTGCCTCCTGCTAGTCCCAGCACTGTTCTCCATATTTGCTTCTTTGAGATTAAGCACCTTCCCATGTGCTTTTTTGACATCTGAACTTACATTGTGAGAGTATTTAGCCCTTCTCATCTGTGCTCCCTAATGGAGTACAGCAGCTTGATGGTGGGACCAAGTCCTTCTCCCTCACAATTGTGTCTCCACATAGTAGACACTCAATAAATATTTTCCAAATGAACTAAGATAAGTTCATTCAGAAACATACTCTAGGCAGCTGGATGACATTTAGATAGTAGGGCATTATCTCTACACTTAAGGGACCCAAACTCTAAAGAGGGGAAGGCATAAATCAAATAGTCACATAATGGTGAGCTCAGTGCTATGATAGAGTCATGGGAAGAAGGCTTTGAGAGCACAGAGAAGGGAATAAGAACAACCATCTGGGAGATGCAGGATGTGGACCCACGTCTCCGTTCTGTCCTAAGCATCCCATCAATCTCTTCCCCACATTCCAGACTGTAGGACAGTTGTGCTGAGACTCTGGTAGCAAATAGACAGTGGATGGAAGAGTCATTTCTGAACATGAACTCCCTGGTGGAACAGTTGGGGACGGGGTATAGGAAAGAGGGAAGCTTATTTTCTAACAAATTAAATTTGGGATGTTTTCAGAATACCCAAGTGAAATCTAATCTGCATAGCTTAAAATTCTTGGTTTGGGCTCAAGAGACCCATCAGGGATAAAGCTGTAAATTTGGGAGCCACAGCACAACGACAGTATTTAAAGCTGTGGGGAAAAGTGAGATTGCTATGACGAGAATAGAGTAAGAGGAGAAATAAGCAGAGGGGGAAAGACAGAACTGTAAGTTGTGTGTTTATACATCACCATGCTCCCAAAGTAATATCCAGTCTTTGTGTGGAGGTACAGGAACAGTTTACAGAAATGCCAACACCCCGTTTGGCCAGTGTCACAATCACATGGTATTGTAACACGGGAGTTCTGCATTCCTTCAATGGGAATGCAAATGGGGCTGTACCATGAAAGCATAGGGGGATAAGCCTGGAGCTGTTGCTGTCATAGCCTATTTTTAATTTTAATTTTATTATTTTATTTTTATCTTATTATATGAAAAAAAAGTGTTCTCTAGTTTTTCAGAAGTTAAATTTGTAACCAAAATCTATTCTTAGTAGACAATGATGTTATTCCAGGAAATATTTGTAAAATTCTGTATGAACAAGACTGGTGTTTCTTGCATTTTAATTGCCTCTCTCTCAAACCCCTGTGATTGCAAAATGTCTTTTATGAGGTTTTTGCAGAGTACTAAATCTTGACATAATCAATACTATATATGTTAACTATCTTCAGGCTGTCTATGTTAAGTTTGAATTATTACATTCCTCTGAGGTCTAGACTATTTTTCTTTTGGCTATCATTTACCATTTATCTATCCATCTATAGTATATAGATGTTTTACAGGAATATTTCTTGGTGCATAAATAAATTATGTGGCTGGTGGCAGAGATTGGTTGTTACAGCAAGGCTCTAGTGTATTATATTTAATAACTCAAACTGTAATAAAAAAAAAAAAAAGGAGAGAGTAGAAGGGGAAAGACTGTGCTCTTCTCAGTTCTCACTGATGCTGTCCTGAAGGTGCCAGAAAAGACTCCCATAATAGAACTGTGTTGCCTGAAACACTCTCATATCATGGCCATGGGAAAGTAAAGGCAATTTACAGATATGGAACATTATTAATTAAATGCCCCAATGAGCAGTTTCCAGAAGCTTTGGAGAACAAAACTGATCGTATTTTTTTTTCTTTTTCCTAATGCATATTAAGCATTTGTGGGGGGAAAAATGTGAGATCCACGCTCATCCACTTTTTCCAGCACTCCTCCTTTCTCTTCCTTCCTTTCCTGCTTTCTCCTTACCCTCTACGGCTTTGCTCTACAAAGGATTGGGAATAGTTGAGAGGAGAGCACACATATTTAAAAAGTAATGCCATTGAAAATTGAAATCAGGGAACATTTAAATAAAGGTAGAAATTCAATACCAGGGAAAGGAAAACTACAAATTCACAGTTTATAAGGATCAGCCTAATTGTTACAGTTGAGCTTCAAAATGAGCTCTGAATTTTCTGGCAGATGAAGCAAAATGGAAGGCAAGAATGGCTATATAATTCTCAATATTGAAAAATAAAACAGACTATAGCAATTTCTCAAGTAAGCAAAATTATCCTAGCACTTAATTTTTTAAGACTCATATGGGAATAATAAATATTTTGATTTCTTTCATTTAATCTTCATGACAAGGGAAGTATTATTTTAAATGGCTCACACTTGAAGAAACTGAGGCAAAAACGTTTAAAAATGGTTTGTCCAAAGATGTACGGGTGCTAAATGTCAGTGTCAGGATTCAAACCCAGGTCATCTGATTCTTACTCTGGTTCTAGTACACCATTGCTGTTTTCATTGCTTGCCCTCTCCTGACAAATTCTAGCCAGGAGGTACTAGCCAGGGTACTGCTTTATTTAATAGATGTATTCCTGAAAAGTGCCTCATGATTTTTTTTTTCAAATCAAATCATATTTTTTCCATTGGCAATATCCATAATTAGAGAGATGTTTATCTCATAACTGACATTCAGTTGGCAGAAGCAACTATCATTTAACATTGTCTTTAACATACAAATTTAAAGCAGTATTTTCAACATTTCCATTAAGAACAGAACCAACCTACTTTTCAAAGGAAATTCTCCATGGGCCTCCACATGTAAGAACAGATGGAAGCAGAGCTGCTCTGGAGGATGTCTGAATGGGAGAGAGGGAGCCCTGTGCTCTCAGATGCCCCTGGGGCAACTTCTTAAAGTACAGTTGGAAACAAATTCCTTAAGAATTTATAAACAGCTGCTATATTCACTGTCTCATTTAACTTGTGGTTTAAACTATCATGTTAAGCAGATTGGTCTGGAATTTACCTTATTTTTATTTATTTATTAATTTTTTTAGGAGGTATCAGGGATTGAACCCAGGACCTTGTACATGGTAAGCAGGTGCTCAACCACTGATCTACATCCACTCCCCTTCCTAATTTAAAAAAAAATTGAAGAAACTGAGGCTCATAGTGTGCCATGTGCTGAAGATCACACTGTGAATCAACTGGCTTTTGTTCCCCAGATGGACTGCATCTAGGAAACAGAAGACATTGAGCAGTGTGAGAAGTTGATATCAAGGAACAGATTGCTTCTTAGCAATGTATCTTGGGAATCCCTTCTTATTTGTCAAGTAGCCCTAAAGCAGAGTCTGGGAGAGCCCATAGGACTGATGGAGACAAATGCTATGGTTTAACCAAAAGCTAACACTTACTTTATCACTCTGAAAGCATTTTTTTATAACCTCCTTGAATAAATAAAGAAACAGGGTGGGAGGAATCTTTTGAAATGAGATACCACAACCAGAGAGATATTGTAGTCATGTAAAAAAGAATAAAGGAGGACTCAGAAAGTCCCTTCATCCTAGAGTAGTGTATATAAATTTCTGCTCATTTTACCTGGACTGCCTTTCCCTTTGAGGTAAACATAGAAATCTTTCTCTTTCTCTTTCTAAGTTTCCATTACAGATAATTTCAAACATAAACAGAAGTAGAGAGAAGAGTACAAAAAAAATCCCCTCATGTTCTCATTGCTTGGCGTCAATAAATAGAAACTCATGACCAATTTTGTTCCATCTGTTTGCACCCTCCTCCCCCCACCCCCAGATTATTCAGAAGCAAATCTCTGACATCATTTCATTTCATCTGTAAGTGTAAGAGGGAAGCCTCTTAATGGAATCAGTTTGTTATTCCAAAGTTGGTCACAGCTTCAAGCTTGACCTTCTCAATGGAGAGGAGAGTGTGGCCTAAGGGACTGCTCTGCTGCAAGGTCACAGGTGGTGATTCTGAAACGGATCTTGAGATCCACACTTGATGAGTTTGCTTCTGTTCATTCTCATTTGAGAAGGGAAATCAGAGACATGTCTCTCCCAGAATAAATTAAGTCTGAACAGTAATCAATAAGGAAGTCAGAACTCAGTGACTGTGTCTTTGGGGTGCTCTTGACCGCAACAGTACACTCTCCTGCGGCCTTCTATTGTGTTAGCTGAATGCTGTAGTGCTAGAGCATGCATTTCTATATTCTAGAGCAGGATTCTTCAGATTGGGTCCAGAGACTCCTAGCAGGTCAGTGGATGGGATTTAGGAGGTCTCTGGACTTCATGAAATTATGTACAAAATTGCATGTGAATAGGTGATGTACATTTTCAGAGGTGCCAAAGATTTTGTCAACTTGTTAAAGGGGCCTCTGACTTCCCTAAAAGTTTAAAACTTCTGCAGTAATCGTAATCTTTGCATCTGTGCACAGAGAGGCACATCAGTGATCACAGGGGATCACCATGAACCGTGAATAGTTCTATGAATGTGGATATGATCCAAGAAGAGCAGCATGAAGCCACTGTCCTAAAAATATTAGAGAGGGGATAACATTTGAGTTTTTATCTAGGAGGTGCCATATAGATGCCATATAGATGTCAGAGAGAGATGTCATTGCATCCAGAACTTTAGGAACTTTTAAATACACTGTCAAACTGGCATTCAACTTCATCGGACACAAGACACTAATAAGGCACTTGAAAGCCATGGTGAACTAGTTAATGCTTCCAAGGATCATGTGTGCACTTGGCCTCAAAAGGCAAGTTTTTCTATTTATCTATAAGAGCTAGGTATGATAAATATGGGGACACTGTAAAAGGGAGGTGGATGGGATTGAGTATTTATTCAAAGATACTCAAAGTGATTTTAATCCAAATATTTTATTAAGTTGCATAGATTGCCAATATGGCAACAGTCCCTCACTGTCCTCTGATCCTCCCATAAAAAGGTGGAGTTTCTTTACCTTCTCCTTGAATCTGGACTGGCTTTGTGATATGCTTTGGCCAATAAATGCAGTGACAAAAACAGTTTTCCTCTCGTCCTAGTCCCCAAGAGGCCTTATACACTTTTGCTCTCTCCTTTGTCCATTCCTTTCACTCTGTGAAGAAACCAGTGATAGACTGTTCAAATGTAATAGATCACATGCTTCAAAGCTGTGCTAACTCTGTGGGCCTAGCTGAGGCCCATACATAAGGGAGCCCGGACAATATCAGCAAAGCCTCCTGTCCCTGCTCTCCACCACGTCAGCTGACTGTAGGTGCATGAAGATGTGAATTGGGACCCGAGGAAGAAGTTTCAGACCTGCCAGAATCATGAACTAAATAAATGGTTATTGTTTTAAGCTACTCAGTTTCTGGATGCTTTGTTACAGATCATTAGTGAACTGATACATTAGGAATCATTTCTTTACAAAATAGAGTCATATTCTTATGATTGGAAGAGATTTCACTGCCTATGACAAAGATTCTAATCTATGGGGCTTAAGAATCTCTGACATTTTACACAAACGTCTGTTTGTTTCTATGCCTTGTGTTTGAGTGTGCAAGTTATCTTTTTTGTTGTTCTTCTTCTCTTCTTTTATCCAGGAAGGGGAAGTGTCACTATTACCAAAACACAATGAATTCTCCAACTTTGTTTCCCCTCTCTCTGCTCTGGGAATTTTTATCTGCTGTAATCTGTGCAAAATTTAGATAGGCAAATATTCTTCCAAATATATTGCTTAAGCCAAGAAGTCAGCTTTGAAAAAACAAAATCTAAAAAAATTTATTTATTAGTATATTTATTAATTGATTGATTTTACTAAAGCTTCTCCTCCCCAAGGCAGTTTTATTTGTCGAAGAACAGAGTAAAAATAATTACTACTGTGAATAAAAAACATATTAATATAATGAAATATTGTCCCAGTATGAATCATGATAATAGTAAAACACCGATTAAAATGCAAGAATCATAGCTAGTATAACAAATACCTTAAGCTCCTCATTCAAATATTAATAGTGCTTCTTTTATCTAGGGATTCAGTCCTTAGCTTCTCTCTTTTATTCAAAGGTATTTAACATTCCCAAAGGGACCAAGAACCAATGATTTAGTATAAACCTTCCTCAGAATTTATTACTAGGTGTTTGAATAAATATACGTTTTCATTTGTTGACATAGCTACAGCTTATGTCTGTATAAAAAAATAAAATAAAATAAAGCAAGAAAATTTGGCTGTATCTTCCTGCCCTCTGCAGTTAAAGAGTTGAGAAGGCACCTAAAATAGTCTTTATTTACCCACAGGGGCTATGATATTTCTCTGAATACAACAAACAGGTTGAAGTGGGATTTATGACTGTTGGCCCTGGAATATGAAAAAAATCAGGAATACACACAATGGAGAAAAATTAAGATAGAAACAGTGATGCTCAAATGGCAGTAATGATAGTAACACATTGACGGGTAAAGAATGGAGTGCCTCAGCAGTTGGGAGATACAATTATCCTTCTTTGTGCCTCATCTCAGATAATTGAAAAGTGAGCTACATGTTTTGTCTATTTTGTTGCAAATTTTTTCTTAGCTAGACCCCAGTTGACTCAATACTCAATGTTCCACTGAGAAAGCTGAAAGCATCATTTTGTATTTTAATATTCCTATATCCTTTGGGTCTTTTAGAAAGTAGACACTGAGGTGGAGTGAGAAGTACACAGCAGGTAATATCTGTGAAAGATAAAAGGAGAGGAATATAGGACTGGGCAGGGAAAGCCTTCAGACAGAATTGGAGATCAGATACCTGTGGAAGGAAAGGAGGAAGGAAATAGGAAGAAAGTCTCAGAGCATGATGCTGATTAGAAACGTTTTGGTCAACTCAATGGAAGCGCTAGAGTAAAGATTCATTATTTGAGGAATTCTGAATTAGGCAGCAATAGTTCTAGTATCTTGTCATGCTTGGTCACAGACTAGGGGCTGCCTGAGAAGATCGTGGCCTGAATTTTAAAGCTGAGACAGATCTTATTTGATGGGAGATTTAAGTGACACACCTCCACAGCTGCCACAGTCCATTTCATTTACATAAAGGATGAATGCTTAATCATTTCTAAAATGTTTGAAATTACCCAACAGTAATAAATAAATTAATTGCCTTGGCCAAAGATTATTTAAATTGACAGAAAGGGAGTTTTCCTTGTGTTTTAAACTCTGATAGGGAGGATGGGAATAAAAGGGGGCATTTTAAAAGAGATAACATGACAAAGTAGAATAAGGATAGTGTTAGATATATAGTTGTCTGACCCCTTCATGTTCTTACCTATCTCATCAATTTGAAAAACATAGTTCCTACAATGAAGCTTCACAATATAACTGAAGTGGCAAAAATCAGCAGTTATAAAACAAAGCATTAGATACTCTGATCATCACAGACATCATTGTTCTTGTCATCATCATTTTGGACATCATCCATCATCATCATCATTGAGCCCTTGCCATGTACTAAGGTTCCCCGCTAAGCCCTTTAAATGGATTATCTTATTTAAACCTCATACAAAAACCATATAGTTTTGTAGCTCAAAAACATTTGTTGAATGAATAAATAAGTGAAAGGAAGAGGAATTGGAATAAAGGGAGGAGGCTCCATTTAAGGCAGAGGGAATTAAAGAGAGAAGGCTTGGGAACATGAGGACCCCGACACTTTTTTCTTTCCTACAATTACTTGTGGCTGAAGCATAAATTCCGTGCTGGGAAGGAATGTGGAATAAGGAAACACTGGGAAAAAATGGGGGAATTCTAATCATGATGAACTTTGCCACCTAAACTGTGACATTTACCTTTGTCTTGAAAATTATTGGGGAACCACTGGAGGAATTAAAGCTTTCGCTTCCTGCTTCTCTGCACGGGTAGTATCTTATCCTTACCCAGCCTTTTAGGATTTCCGTGGTTTAGCCTAATGGTATGTCCACAGTGAGAACATGAAGACAATGGTGTCATATGGTACACCAACTCTCCTACGGCACTCCATTCATTTGCAAGGGCTGGGGAGCTTGTTAGAAAATTATATTGCACTTTCACAGACTTCTAATGATAATGCAAAATCTCCATCCCTACCCCAGACTTACTGAATCAGCATCTTTGAAGGTGGGACATGGGGATTTAAGTTTAACAAGCTCTCCCGGTGATCCTGATGCTCAAAAAAGTTTAGAACTACATAAAGTAAAATGTTGGACTGCTCTCTGAAGCTGTTTGGCAACTGTTTCCGGTTTGTAAGGAGATAAATATAGAAACTGAGAGTAAGTGTTCAGAAACATTTAAGTAACTAATCAGAAAAATGTTATGTCATTGACTCTAATAAGTAAAATTTGGTGTATTTTGTATATCTTTGTTATTTATTTAATTTTTCTATATAATTCATTTCTTTATATTTTAAAGAAGTACCAGTCTACAATGAACGAAAGATATGCTCGTGCTTGCGTACACACACGTACACACACAAACAAATTGGCCCTTCTTCACAGAAGTTTGAGAAGCACTACTTTACACTGGACCATAGTGGCTCTTTTGACTTAGTTTTAGTTTGGGGCATCCTGTTTATAGAGGACATTAAATGTTCCACTTAGGGAGCATGTTTTGCACCTTGTATATGCCATTACTGTTCCCCAGAGTCCCGTGATTTTCAGTATTGGGGCTACTTGACAAATGAGCCTATTTTTCCTGAGAGCTGTTGCTAGGGAGCAAGTTGCCTCAGTACCAGCTTCTTACACTTTGTGCTGCCTTCACTGTTTTCCAGATGTTTTCATACCCAGAGATTAAACAGTAGGCAAAAGAAGCCAGAAGGAAACATATTTCCCTGCAGTATGTTTTGGCAGTGTTATTGAAAACAATTTTTGAATTGGCCTATTGAAACAGAGAGAAATATATGGATAATTGTCACATTGTAAAGTTATCAGAAGTATTTTATTTTCATAGAAACAAAATACCCTTTAGAAAGTATCATTAGAAGTCTGTGAAAGTACAATATAACACTTTTAAGCATTCTTTGGGGAACCCTTGTGCATTATAGTTTTGAGGGGGAGTGTATAGTACTCGTCTGCTTCTGTTTAATAAAATTGACAAGGAGATGTTTTCAAAAAGGAGAATTTCCTCAATAGAAAATAATTAAATGAAATAAATGAATCTTTACTTGTTACACAAAACAATCCATAAGCATGATGAAAAGATGACTTAATTATAGAAGTTGACTCAGGTTGTTATGGCAACTGGAATCTGAAAGTACCTGGTCGTGTGTGTATGTTTTATTTTTCTCCTCCTTTCTGCCCCTTTAAAGAGAAGAAAAATAAGTTGTCTTCCATTTGATTTAATCATGATGTTAAAATGTCAAAGTATCTAATAAGGATGAATTCACATCTACTTGAAGACTGAGTGACATTTCACCTCAACAAGAAATTAATACAGTCATAGGCAAAAGTCTTTTAGAAGAAAAGAATATGATTGTACATTATCATAAATTGTTAAAGAATCCTATTAATTATTTTAGGCTGTTATTCTTACACTTGAGTATGGTACTAGATTAATCATCTGTTTTTCTCACCTGAAGAGGAGAACATGGATCTGTGGGGACAGATCTGTGGGGTTGGAAGTGGCGATTATTTATTTAATGTCTGTGACAATTATCATGTGACAGCTTCTCTTTCCTTTCATTTTGTCTTCTAATGCTAAAGAAATAAGGTTCCCTTCTTTGAAACTAAAACTCAAAAACATATATTGAAAGAATAAGAATGGTATGAAAGGGTTTATTTTTCTTTACCTCCTGCATTCCTTTTTAATTGCTCAACCTTCTCCTTATCATATATTTTGAAAGTAAAATTATCATGAAATCTACATTGACAACCAAAGAGTGAGTAGGGATCTATCCAGAATTAGATAGAACCTTTGGAATTTATCTCTTAAGCCAGTGGAAACATTTACTGAGTGGGAAAGGATTGTTTACGTCCTCTTTTGAAAGCAAATTATGAATCCTTGGAAATAGCTTGTCCAGTGTCCATAAGGGAGGACCCCACTGAGGTGATTCTGTTGGCTTGCTGTTCCAAACAGTAATCAAATGAGATGTTTTAGTATCTTCTATTTCATTTTTTGTAAGAGAGATATTGATCCAAATTAAGCATCTAATAGACTCACCTCACATGCACTCTCTCCTGAGGAATCTTTCATCTGTGACAAGGCTAACCCAAAGGAAGAGTGTCTTTGGGGCCCTCTGTAGTTATAATCAGGTAGGAATATTGGGAAGGACCGTGCCATCAGTTTAAAAAGTAAAATCAGAGGTATTCTGTGCACTCCTGTGATTTCTGTATGTTACTCTATAAATGACAAAATTGGATTATTTGTTCTTTGCTGACCTGTGATTAAAGTCCCCTTTCATCTTGTTGTTTTTCTGATACTCCAATAAAAAGCACGTGAAATAGAAAACTGAATGTACAGAAATAAGGTGGCGAACTGATCATGAGGGTTGCCTTTAAATATAGTTTCCTAGGTGAGTGCCAATATGTTAACATTATTTATTAACACCAAGAATTTATAAACTATATTAAATAAATAGGTATATGGTGGCAGCTTTTATCCCTCAGCTGTACTAGATATGATTCACTCTCTACATCAGAATTTGTAGTCTGAGCTTCATTAGTAATGGAAGGAAAATGCTTGCTGAAAAAAGAAAAACTTCATTTATCAAACAGTAGTTTTAAAATGCACTGGAAATATTAAGTATGTAGTAAATCATATACTTGAAAATCTTCAAATTTATGAAACTCCAGAAAACTGTGAGATACTTGGATCCTAACAAATAGAATTACTCAAATGTAACTAAGCACATTTGCCGGGGAAGAAATACTTTCTAAAAGAAGCAGGACATTTGTAAAAACTGTGTGAGTCTGTATTTTCCAGGAGAAAGAATTTAGATTCTCAAAAGTTCCCTTGATCAAAATTATGTTAAATAATCAATGTTCATAATAGACCCAAAGAGGCTAAGTAACTTGGGTTTACACTGCTAACTAACAACAAATTTAGAACTCCAAAGGAGCACAACCTAAAAAACAATTCTTAGGAACTCTAGTCTTCTTCGAAATCCTTATTAGTTTTATCTTTCTATTTGGACTCTTGTTTGTGCAGAAGACCAAAGTTTCTGATTTTTTTAAAAGTAGAAGTAGGTGGACTATTATCCTAATGCAGGACTTTTTAAATTCATATTTTTTACTGGATAGTCCAATAAAGGTATCTTATATTCCCACATCTCCACTCTGAGGCAACTTTCCAAACCCAGAGCCCTTGCTGAGAAAACATTCTTGGGTTGTTTTTTTATGCCCTGGTACCTGAAGACAATCAATATAGGAGGAGGCCTAGGCCAAAATTCCTACTAAAATTGAGGAAGGGTGCTGTATAACAAAGTGTCCCAAAGCTTATTGTGTTAAAATAATAGAGGTTTATTATCTGATATTTTTTGTGAGCTGTGAGTTCGAGGTCAGCTTAATAGGCTTGAGGTTGTAGTCAAGATGTTGGCTGGAGCTGCCATCATTTGAAAGCTTGACTTTTCAGGAGGATCTGCTTCCAAGATGGCTGATGGCAGGAAGCCTCTGTTCCTTACTGGCTATTGGCAGGAAACTTCAATTATTCTTCACATGGCCTTATTCATAGGGCTTCTTGAATATTTTCATGACATGGTGACTGGCTTTCCTCAGAGCAAGAGATCCATGGGAGAGGAAACAAAGAGATAGCCACAATGCCTTTTAAGACCCAGTCTCAGAAGTCACATGACATAAAATATGCCACATTCCATGTGTTAGAAGCAGGTCATGAATTAAACCCCACATTCATGAGGAAGGATTAGACTTCCCCTTCTTGAAGAGAAAAGTATCAATAAATTTTTGGTTAAAAATTAAACTACCACAAGTGATAATCAGCTAAGCCTATCTTATTTCTGCTCTCAAGAAACTGATCTTGAGATAGGAGCAGAGAGCAGACAACATGGAAATACCAAGAAGACACAGAAGCTCTGAGCTAGTAGAAACTATGACCAGAAACCCTGAGGTAGGGAAAAAATATATATCAGAGATGGTGAGGTTGTGGGCTGGTGGTAGCAGCAGCAGCAACAGCAAAAACTGGAAAAGCAAAGGCCTAGAACACCTGGCTCATTTTAATGACAGGAGATTGACAGCCTTTTGCCATTTGTCTTGGATTGTGGTCTAACGTGAAGTTAGCCACATGGTTATTCTGGAGCCTTTGAAAGATAGCTTCTTCCCATGGGTGTCTATATACTATCACCACTCTTATTACTTTATGTAAGTTAAAAAAAAAAAAAAAGAGAGAGAATGCAGTTTTAAAATTTATTTTTCCTTTAAATCAAAGATATAAACATTTACTAAAACAACTTAGAAATCAATGAAAAAGAGTACCAAAATAAAAGCACCAGTAATTCCAGCATTATTTTTCAGTACATTTTCACAGACAATTTAGTATTTTGATTTCTTTGCTTACCATCGTATGTTTTCCCCCATGTCATCAAAAACACTTTGTAAATATCTCAAATCATCTTAAAATCTACAATATTGAGTATAATTTACCTAGAAAAATTCATCAGTTACTTGCAGAGTTTGAGTTGAGACAGATGTATACCATCATGTAAACACCACCAAAGTCATTATATAGAACATTCCCATCAACCCAAAAGTTTTCTTGTACATCTTTTCCATCGATCTCCTACTCCTACTCCTGGCTCTTGACAACTACCAATCTGTTTTCTGTCATTATAGTTTTGCTTTTTTAATAATTTCATATACATGGAAGTCATACATTATGTAATATTTTGTGTCTAGCTTCTTTCCTGAGCCATAATGGTCTTGAAATTCATTCATATTGTCACGTGTCAGTAATGTTTTCCTTTTTGTTGCTGAGTAGTAATCTATCATATAGATTAACTAAAATTTGTTTATCCATTCACCAGTTGATGAACATAATGGTTATTTCCATTTGGTAGCTATTACAAATTAATTTGCTATGACGATTTGAGTATAACTCTTCCTATGAAAATATGTTTTCATTCCTCTTAAGTAAATATATGAGGTAGATTTGCTGGATTGTATGATAAATATATATTTAACTTTATAAGAAATTACCAAACTGTTTCCAAAAGTGGCTGTACCATTTCCACCAACGATGTATGAAAGTTACCCCACATCCATGCCAGTATTTGGTATTGGTAGTCTTTTTAATTTTAGCCATTCTAGTGTGTTTTAATTTTTTGTTTTTCTTTAATAACTATATTGAACATATTCAAGTGCTTCCTTGTCATTCATATATATTTACTTGACAGTGTATCTATTCAAAATTTTTGCTGTTTATTGTTTTTTGAGTTATAGGTATTCTTCACAAATTCTGAATAGAAATCCTTTATGATAAGTATGTATTGTGAATGTTTTCTCAAAGTCTGTGGCTTGATTCTTCATTTTCATGATAGTGTCTTTTGAAGAAAATAGTTTTCAATTTTGACAATATCCAATTTAGCATTTTTTTCTTTTATGGTTTATTCCTTTCCCCATCCTAAATCACAAATATTCTCTCCTATGTTTTCTCTTGGAAGCTTTGTATATTTAGCTCTTACATTTATGACTAAGATCCATCTTTGTGTGTGGTATAAGAGAAGGATAGAGGTTTTTCACATATGGATACCCATTTGTTTTCAACAAAAACCACTATCCTTTCTGCATTGAATTGCTTTGCAACCTTTGTTGAAATTCAGTTGATAATATATGGGTCTATTTCTAGACTTGCCATTCTATTTCTTTGACCTCTACATCTATCTTGACAACTGTACAACATTGCCTTGATTATTGTAGCATTGTAGTAAGGTTTGAAATCAGGTAGTGTGAGTCCTCCAACTTTGTTCTTCATGTTCAAAATTGTTTTGGCTCCTCTAGGTCCTTGCATTTCCCTATAAGTTTTAGAATCAATTTGAAAAAAAAAAAAAAAAAAAAAGCCAGGTGTCATTTTGAGTAGTGTTATATTGAATCTATATATCAGTTTGGACAGAATGGACATCCTAACAATATAGAGCCTTCCAATCCATGATGATGATATAACTTTCCATTTATTTAGATCTTCTCTAATTTAGCTAAGCAATATTTTGTAATATTCTGTGTATAGGTCTTCCAAATATTTTGTTATCTTTAACACCAAATATTACATATTTTTGATGTTGTTATAAATGATATTTTTAATATTTTAATTTCCAATGATTTGTGGTTACTATATAGAAAAAAAAACTGATTTTGTATATTAACTTTGTATCTTGCAAACTTGATAAATTCATTTATTAGAGGTGGTTTTGTAGATGCCTTAGGATTTTCTATGTGGAAATTCCTGTTTTCTTGAATAAAGGTAGTTTTACTCCTTCCTTTCCAGTCTATGTATGCCTTTTATTTTAATTTTTCTTGACGTATTGCTCTGGCAAAGACCTCAAGTAGAATATTGAATAAAAGTGATGAGTTTAGACATACTTTCCTTGTTCCTGATTTTAGAGGGAACAGTTCTTAACCATTGGTTTTTGTAGTTGCCCCTTATCAGGGTGAGGAAGATTCCTTCTATTGCTAGAAGGCTGAGAGTTATTGTCATGAATGGGTATTGAATTTTGTCAAATATTATTCCTGCCTTTATTGATATGATCATATTTTTTTTCTTTTCGTTTGTATATATGGTTAATTACATTGTTGGATTTTTAAATGTAACAACTAATCTTGCATTCCTGAAAACTAACCTTGCATTCCTGAGGTAAATCCCACTTACCATGAAGTGCAATCCATTTTTTTATTTTATATTTTCCTAAGGACTTCTTATTTAGTTCTTTAGTGATATTGGTCTATAATATTCTTATCATGTCTTTGAGTTACCAGGGAAATGCTGGTCTCATAAAATGAATTATGAAAGAGTCCTTTGTCTTCTATTTTCTGGAATCTTTTGTATAGAATTGTTCTCTTTTCTTCCTTAAATGTTTGGAAGAATTTATTAGTAATGTCATCTGGGTCTGATGTGTTGTAGAAAACATATTAAATTAAAAAAAATTTTTTTTAAAGAAACATATAAGGCTATTCTCAAGATCAATTATTTCTTCTTGAGTGTATTTTGGTGGTTTTGTCTTTCAGGTAATTTGTCTATTCCATCTATGTTGTTAAGTTCATTGTCATAAAATTATTCAAGATATTCCTTTTTTTCTTTTTAATGTCTGTAATATCAATAGTGGTACCCCTCTTTCCTGATATTTTTCCTCGTCAGCATAGCTAGAAGTCTTCATATTTTTTATTGATTTTCTGGAGCCATTTTTGGTTATATTATTTGGAAGCATATTGTTTCAAATCTTTGGGTGTATCCATATAATTTTCTATTACTGAATACTGTTACTATTGTTTTGGTCAGGGAACATTTCATTTTTAAAATTAATTCAATCTTCTTAAATTTATTAAGAAACGTTTTAAGGCACACAATGTTATCTGTCTAGCTGAATGTTCTATATGTACTTGAAAAGAATATATATTTTTCTTTTTGGGGGTTGAGTGTTCTATAGTCTATTATACCAGTTGGTCTATTAGGCTGGTTACATTGTCTACATCCGTACTTATATACTGTCTATCTTTTCTCTTGATTACTGAGAGACAAGTGATGAAATCTCCAACTATAGTTTGTGGACTTGTGTCTTTACCCTTTCATTTCTATCCATTTTTACATCATATATTTTGTAGTATTATTTTTAGATGCATACACAGTTGAGATATATCAGTCACCTTTATCCCTCTTTATCACTTGTAATAGTCTCTTTTTGTGCAATCTATTTTGCCTAATGTTAATATGGCCACTCTCGTTTTCCTTTCATTGGTGATTTTATGGTAAACCTTTTAAAATCCTTTTAATTTCAACTTACATGTATCTTTATATTATAACTGGTTTCTTGAAAACAGTTTATAGTTGTGCCTTACTTTTTTATCCAATCTGACAATTTCTACCCTTTAAATGAAATATTTTGACCTTTTATATTTGATGTAGTTATCAATATTGTTTGGGTTGATAGCTACCACTTTGCTATTTTTTCTATTTGTCCCATTTTTTTTTTAGCTGCATTATTTTGGATAAATTGAGTATTTTATGGTTCTTTTTAATCTCCACTAATGGATTATTAGGTTTACCTCCTTACTATACTATTATTTTTTTAGTGATTACTCTAGGGCAACAGTTCTCAAACTTTTTGGCCACAGAATTCCTTTACACTCTTAAAATTATTGAATATTACAAAGAACTATTGTAGGCAAGTTATGTCTATCAGTATTTTATATTAGAAATTAAAACATTCATTTTAAAATTTTTATTTAATTAAGAAAATAAATTAATTAAATTATATATCAATTTACGTAACTTATTTCAATGAAAAATAACAATATTTTCAAAGGGTTTAGTGGGAGGAGTGTTATTTTTAAGTTTTGTAAATCTAATGTCTGCCTTAATAGAAGGTGGCTCAATTCTCTTATCTACTTCTGCATTCAATCTGTTACAATATGTTACTTTTTCCCCTCATTTATTTAAAATTAGAGAGCTTGTACATTTATAGAAAAAATCATGCAGCAAGTACAGCATTCCCATTTGCCATACTCACACTTTTTCCTATTATTAACATTTTGTATTTGTGTGGTAACTTTGTTACAATTGATGAAACAATACTACTATAATTACATTATTAGCTATAGTCCATAGTTTGCATTAGGGATCATTCTTTGTATTGCACATATCTATGGTTTTTAAAATTTTTATTCTGATAACCTATATACAACCTAAAATACTACTTTTGTTGAGGTATATGAAGAAAATCTAGTTTCATACAGATATGTAATTAGAAAAGACGAGAGTATTTTAATAATCTTTTTTTGTTATGTTGGTTATTCCTCTTTGATTCTATACACAAACTTAAGAAGTGATATTTTTAAAAAGTTTGTTGCAACATGAAATCCAAAAACATATTAAGGTGCTGCTTCTTTAATATATATTGGTCTGTCTTGCAAATAGAATGAATAATTTACTCACGGTTAAAAGTATTCATCAGTCTATTGTTTAATTTCAGTAATTCACTCAGTTATTCAGGTTATCCAAATGTTGATATAAATAATTATACAATTTCCTCATGCATGCTTTAATTTCTGGAAAATTCTATTGTGCATTCATGAAAGAATGAGAGTACAAAAGACAAATAGTATCTTAGTATTATTATGAAAATAGCTCTGGCCCTGTGGGACCTCTGAAATAGTCTTGGAGACCCACGTAGATCTAGAACCACACTGTGAGAACACTTATCTAGGGTCTACAAAATACATTTTTATCTTATTGCTGTCTTCTTTAAATAACAATATACCACTTCATATATAATGTAACTACATTACAACAATATACATCAATTGTTCCCCTAATATCCTTTGTGCCATTGTTATCCACATTTTACTTCTACATATGGTTTAAGCCCTGCAAAAATAACATTGTTGTTATTTTTTCTTTGAACTGTCAATTATCTTTTGAAGAATTATAAAATTAGGATTTAAAAAATATGACCTACGCATATACCACCATAGTGCCATTTCTGGCACTGTCCATTTTTTGTGGTAATGCAAATTTTCATCTGGTATCACATTCCATTTCCCAGAAGAACTTCCTTAACTAATTCCTAAGTGTAGGACTTTCAGCAATGGATTTTTTCATCTTTTGTTTTTCTGAAAAAGTCTTCATTTCTCCTTCAATTTTGAAACATAGCTTTTGTTGGATAAAGAATTAGGGTTGACAGTTTTTTTTCCCTTCTTTTTATCTATGTGTTTTGAAGACCTGTTGCTATTCCTTACTGCCTTACATAGTTTCTGACTTAAAGTCTGTAGTCTATCTTAACTTTCTTCCTTTCTGCTTCCTTTAAAATTTTTCTTTTTATCACAGGTTTCCAGCAATTTGATTATGATTTGTCTTGGTGTGATTTTCTTTAAAATTATTCCTCTTAATGTTAATTGAGCTTCTTATATTTGTGGATTTATACTTTTTTTTATCAAACAAAAATTTTTGGACATTTTTCAAATATTTTTTTTTGCTGGAACTCCCCCCCCCGCAACAATAAAAATGGGGTACTTTTCTCTCTTTCTGGGACTCTAATTTAATATATGGTCTATAATTTGATGTCCTACAAACAAACTGTTGCTTTGCTCATTGTTTTTTCTCCTTGTATTTGATTGGATAGTTTCCATTATCATAGCTTCAAGATACTGAAGTTCTTTTCTGCATTTTCTAATCCGTTAATTCCATCCAGTGTATTTTTCATTTCATATATTGTTTGTTATCTATTGAAATTACTTTCAGATCATTTTTACTTCTTTTCTCATCTTCTTCTCATTATGCTATACATTCTTCAGCATATGGAGCATATTTATAATAGCTGTTTTAATCTTTTTTTTTTTTTTTTACTAATCCCCTTTATTTCTGCATCTGTTTCTATTGATTGATATTTATCATAATTATTGACCAAATTTCCCTGCTTCTTTGACTGCCAGGTAATCTTTATTTAGATGCTAGATATTAGATTTTTATGGGTTTAGGTGCTCAGTTTTGCTGTATTACTTTCTATTGTTGGATTTTGTTCTGGTATGCAGTTAAGTTACTTGAAATTATTAAAACATTCTGAAGCTTGCTTTTAAGCTTAGCTAGGGGAGGTGCAGAGGTGTTTTCTGTCTAGGGATAATTTATACTCACTACTAAGGCAATACTCTTTTGAGGATTCTACCTAATGCCAAATACATTTTTTTTGTTTTGTTTTGTTGTTTTGTTATTTTGCCAAATGCATTTTGAGGTCTCTCCAGTCTGACTTTTTGGTGTCAAACAATTCTCAGTCCTGTAGGAGCTACAGAAATTGACCTGCCTACTCATTTCCAGTGGTTCCTTCCCTGATCACAAGAAATTTCCTCTCACACATGTGCCGATCAGAAATAAATAGATTTAAGGAGACTCATCTGCAGCTCTCTAGAGTTCTCCCTATGTACAACTCCTTCTTTTCTGGTATTCTGACCCATAGATTCTAGCTGTTTTGGCTCCCCCAAATTCTAATCTCTTTCTCTTCAATTCAATGAAGCTGTGATTTTTGATTGGGCTTTTTCTCTTTGCACTATGACTGGAAGTTGTCTTTGAGTAGTCAGCTGGGGCAACTATAGTTCTCACCTCATTTGTCATCAGGTGAACCATTAACATTCTAAAATTAATTTTTAAGGCTAAATTTATAGTGTGTTTAGGCAATTCCAATTATAACAAATTAGTTTTTACTTAAGATAGTCTTGAAAACAACATTGAAGTACTTCAGATTCCTTTTGGAATATTTTTCTTGGTAAAATGACAAAGCAGAAGTTGTAAATGTTTTTATATGATATAGGACTGATAAAGATATTCAATTATAATTCTTAAATAAGGCATTTTCATTATTTTATAATAGCAAATTTTCATTTTATTAACAAAATAAAGTATCCTTTAAAATATACATAAGTTCTTTCCAAAATCAATAATTATATATATATATACATATATAATAAATATATTATAGTTACAAAACTGACAAGTGAACTTTCTGTTTGAATTTTGTAGATTTGTATGTCCATAGTTATCTCACCATTGATGATTGGATAGTCTTGATGAATGTCAAGTCAGAAGTTCAGCCCAACATTTACTGAAAACCTATGCATGCTAAGCAGTAACTGTGCTACATGCTAAGGATGGATTCAGCAATGAATATAAGTGTAATTTCTGGGTCCAGACCACCTGGGTTAAAATCTTGACTTTGCCACTCTTAGCTATGTGAAGTATGGAAAGTTATTTATGCCTCATATCTGTTGGTAAGATGGTGTTGACCCATGCTGAGGGCCTCTCGACCCTGATAAATTTAAACATCTATGCTTCTTAACATCTTGTTTTACTCACAGGATTAAGTGCCATTTCTAAGAGAAAAAGTATTAAGGTTATACCAGCATCATAGAATGAATAGAGGAATGCTGTCTCATTTTTATTTTATTTATTTATTTATTTATTTATTTATTTATTTATTTATTTATTTATTTATTT
>JAKSZT010054334.1:31420857-31461558 GCA_026826555.1 Tolypeutes matacus
TTTATTTATTTATTTATTTATTTATTTATTTATTTATTTATTTATTTTACCGGGAGGTACCAGGATCGATCCCCAGTCTCTCCATATGGTAGACGGACACCGAACCTCTTGAGCCACATCCGTTTCCCTACTGTCTCATTTTTAATTCCATGTAAGAGTTGTGTATGGCCTTGTAGTGACATCTTCCTTGAGTTTGGTTGGAACTTTTCTGTAAAATCTCCTGGTTTTGATTCTTTATTTGAGAAAACATTGCCAACTACAGATTCAATGTCTCCCAGGGGCACACTACAGCTGCAAAGTATCCCAATAATCCTTTATTTTGAATAAATTTTCACTAAGAAACCTTTTTTTTTCCTTTCCTTAAATCATATGTAACAATTACTTTGCTGTTTGAACTTATATTGATAAGAATGAAACTTCCCACTCTTGCCAGGAGAATCAAGCTATCACTATAATTAAGTTACAGTATAAAGAATTTGCATTACTCCAGAAATTCCCTTTTGCCTCATTGCAGTAAACCTTACCACAAATCCCAGCCCTAGTCTGATCTACTTTCTGCCACTTTAGATTAGTTCTGCCTTTTCAGAATTACATGTAATAAAATCTCATGTGTTTGAGGCTCATCCATATTGTTGCATGTATCAGCATCTCATTCATTTTTACTGCCTAGTAGTGTTCAATTTTATGGAATTTACCACTCTTTTTTTATCCATTCATCAACAAATTATCTTTTCAGTTGTTTCCAGTATGGGGCTATTATGAATAAACTGCTATGAGCATTCATATTGACATCTTTCTGTGGATATTTATTTTCATTGTTTTTGGGTAAAAACGAGTGGAATTGCTAAGTTGTATATGTTTAACTTTATATAAACTTTCAGACGGTTTTCCAAGGAGGTTGTACCATTTTGCATTTCCATGAGCTAAGTATGAGACTTGTAATTTCTCCATATCCTTGCCAACAGTTATTATCTAGTATTTTGATTATAGTCATTCTAAAATATGAATAGTGATATCCCATTGTGCTTGCACTTTGCAAATTTCATGTGCTTTATAGTCATTTGTAAATCTTCTTTGGAGTATTGTCTATTCAGATCCTTTGCCTATTTTTAGTTGAGTTAATTGTCTTTCAAATACTGAATTCTAAGTATTCTTTATATACTCTGTAAATAAGTCGTTTTTCAGATATACAGTTTGCAAATATTTTCTACCAGCCTGTGGGTTGTCTTTTCACTATTTTGATTATGTCCCGTTTATCAATATCTTCTTTTATCGCTGCTTCTTTTGGTGTTGTATTTAAGAAATCATTGCCTAATGAAAATCATTAAGATTTACTCCTATGTTTTCTTCTGTTTTACAGTTCTATTTCTTATATTTAAATCTGTGATCTTTTGAGTTAACTTTTGTGTGTGGTGTGAGATAGGGTTCAAATTCATTATTTGCATGTGGATATCTTTTCCATTGAATTTTCTTGACAACTTTCTTTGGTGAAAATCAATTGACCATAAATGTAGTTTATTCCTGGTTTATAATGCTAACTAACAACAAATCTAGAAATCCAAAGCAACACAACCTAATAAACAATTCATAGGAACTCTAGTCTTCTTTGAAATCCTTATTAATTTGTTTTGTTTTTCCATTGGACTCTTGTTTATGCAGAGGATCATTGTTTCTGATTTTTTTAAGGTAGAAGGAGGTGGACTATTATCCTAAGACAGGACTTTTTAAATTCAGATTTTTTGCTGGATAGCCCAATAAAGGTATCCCACATTCCCACAACTCCACTCTGAGGCAACTTTCTAAACCCAGAGTCCTTGCTGAGAAAACACTCGGGTTGTTTTTTATGCCCTAATACCTGAAGGCAATCAATATAGGATGAGGCCTAAGCCAAAGTTCCTACTAAAATTGAGGAAGGGTGCTATGTAACAAAGTATCCCAAAGCTTATTGTGTTAAAATAATAGAGATTTATTATCTGATCATTTTTGTGAGCTGGGAATTTGAGAAGTTTATTCCTGGGCTCTTGATTCTATTCCATTTATCTACTTATCCTTATGCTAGTACCATATTGTTTTGATTGCTGGAGTATTATAATAAGTTTTGAAATCAGGAAATTTAAGACCTCTAAGATTATTCTTATTCAAGGCTCTTCTGGGTACTTTCCATTTCCACATATAAGTTAGGATTACCTTGTCAATTACTGCAAAAATAATGCTGTCAGGAATTTTGATAGGGATTGTTTTGAAGCTGTGGACCAAATTGGGTAGGTAGCATTGCCATATTTACAATATTAAGTCTTGCAATCATGAAAATGCAATGTCTTTCCATTTATTTAGGTCTTTATAAATGTTTTGTAGTTGTCAATGTGCAAATCTTACAATCTTACAATTCTATCATTAAATTCATTCCTAAGTATTTTAATTTTGATGCTATTGTGAATAAATTGCTTTCCTAATTTTTATTTCAAGCTCTTCATCGGTGGTATGTAGAAATAGAATTGAGTTTTAAATGTTGATCTTGTATTGTACAACTTTTCTGTACTCATTCATTAGTTCTAGTTATTTTAGTGGATTTTCTCATATTTTATGTATCAAGATCAAGTCATCAGTGAGTAAAGGCAATATTAGTTTTTTCTTTCCAATCTGGTTGCCTTTTATTTTATTTTCTTGTTGAATTATTCTGGCTAGAACTTTCAGTACAATGTTAAGCATGAATGGTGAGAATGGATATCCTTGACTTGTTGCTGATCTTAGATGGAAAGCATTGTTTTTCACCATTAAGTGTGATGTTAGCTTTTCATAGATACTCTTTATTATATTGAGGAAGTTCCCTTTTATTTCTCATTTATTTATCATAAATGGGTATTAGGTTTTGTCAGATAACTCTTTTATTTATTGAGATGATCATGTGTTTATCTTTTCTTAGTATAACATATTGAGAAAATAGCATATTAACATTATATAACATATACACAGCAATAAGCATATTATTGATTTTCATATGTTGAATCAACCTTGCATTCAACATAAATATCACTTGAACATGATGTATGATACTTTTTATATATTCCTGAATTTGGTGTATTTGTTGAGGTTTTTGCAACTATATCCATAAGGAATATTAGACTGTAGTTTTCTTTTCTTGTGATTTCTTTATCTGGATTGGTATCCTGGAAATATTGACCTCATAGGAAGAGTTAGGAAATGTTTCCTCTTCCTCTATTTTCTGTAGGTGTATGAAGGAATGATATAATTTCTTCCTTAAATGTCTAGTAGAATTCACCAGTGAAGCCAACTGGATCTGGCTTTTCTTCAAGGGAAGATTTTAATTACGGATTCAATCTCTTTACTTGTAAGTCTATTCAGATTTTCTATTTCTTCTGAATCAGTTTCAATATTTTTTGACTTTCTAGGAATTTGTCCATTTCTTAAAAATTATCAAATTTCTTTGCATACATTTGTTCATAATATTTTCTTATAATCATTTTAATTTCTGTAAGATCAGTAGTGATGCCCTTTGTTTTATTCCTAATATTAATAATTTGAGTTCTCTATTTTTTTTTATCAGTTTAGCTAAAGGTTTGTCAATTTCGTTCATATTTCCAAAGAACCAACTCTTGATTTAATTAATTTCCTTACATTTTTCTCTTTTATTTATTTTTAATCTATATTATTTCTTTCCTTTTATTTTCCTTTGAATTTAGTTTGCTCTTCCTTTGATAGTTTCTTTTGGTGGTAGATAAGGTTTTGGATTTGAGATTTTCTTTGCTAATATAGGCATTTATGTGCATATAATTTACCATAAGCACTGGTTTGGCTGCATCCATAAATTTTGGTATGTGATTTCTTCATTTTTGTTCATCTCAAAGTTTTATTAAATTTCTCTTATATATTTTTTAACAAATCAATTTTATTGATACATATTAATAAAGCATACAATTCATCCAAAGTGTACAATCAATGGTATTTGTTATAATCACAAAGTTGTGTGTTATCATTCCAAGCATTATTAGAGCATTTTTGTTATTTCAATAATAAACAAAAAACAGACAAACAAATAAGAAAATTCCTTACCTCTCAATATCTCATGCTTCCCCTGCTGTACATAACTGCTGTTTCTGGCTATTCTTGCAAAATTATTTATTTGTTTATTAAGCAGTTTTTTTTTTTTTTCCTCACTTGAAACTTTTTTTTTTAATGGAGAGAATCTGGCAATATAAAGTAAAACATCTTCCTTTGTTTATTAAATTAAAAAAAATAGAATAAACAAATTAGGGAAGTAAAAGGAAAGGAAGCATTAACTGGATCATGTTTCAGTAAGGAAAGACAGCTAATGACATGATTTAAAGACTATTAGTGAAGGATCAAGAAGAGCTTAGAAAAATAAAAGGACATTTAAGGTGTTGAGTTATACTAAAAAAGAGAAATGTGGCAGATTCCTGCATTTTTTAAATGTTTCTGTAAGAGGCTCCATCATAAAACTGAACTGTAAAATTATTTTTAAAATGCAATGTATATAACACAAAATGAATTTTTAGCAAATTTCAGTAAATTCTTGTTATAAATTACCTAAATTTTATAAACAAATCCCCCCTAACTTGCATTTTGTTTAAAGTAATAATGTTGTATCATACAAATAAATTTCAAGTATGAAAAGTGCATTATTGCAATAATACCTCTTTGCAAGTCCAAAATTCTTGGTTTATAATAAAACTGTAAAGTGTAAAAGAAACAAAAAAAGAGCAAAACCACCAATGCCATCTATTGCAGAAGTCCAACATCTTCTTAAAAATGTTGCTCAACAAGTTCAGAGAAACATGTTTAAAAGCAACATATAATTGAAAAGAAACTACTTGTGTTTTTACCATTTTAGATTATTGTCTCTAGTATTTTCTCCTTCCCAATAGAAATTCACATCTTCTATAATGTTGCTCTTAAGTCAGCCATTCTGTGCAAGTTGCCACTTGCATGTTTCCAAAATCATCATCTTCTTCATGTGTTCTCTTCAAACTGCCTGTGGTACCAGAATGGACAGATAATGATCTTTCTATCTGTAGTGGTGACATCATTTGTATTGTTAATTTTGCTAGGTAGATGGCTTCATATTCCTGAAGTTGATGGACAAATCCAGCATTAGGATTAATACAAAATCTTCTTTCTTGAACATAAGCAAAAGCATCTCTGTACTTCATTCCAAACGTTTCCATAATGTATGCAATAACAAAGGCAGCACTCCTGGAGATCCCTGCATTTCCATGGACAAGAACTTTTCCTCCAGTTTGGAAGCTCCCATCAATAAATTCTTTAGTCATGGGAAAAAAACGTATTATATTTTCAACTGGATTATCTGCAATATCCAAGACTAAATATCTAAATAATTGCTGAAAGTTTGGCTTAATGAAGTTTGCTTCAATATTTTGTCTTATGCATATTATATGAGTTATTCCATGTTTCTGTAGTATAGGTAGCTTGCTCTTCATAGCAGATGAATATGGGCCTAAAAACAATCCAGGTAAAATTTCCTGCATCTCTCGTCTCATAGGATAGGTCCACTCCTCGGCATCCTCTTTGCACTGTGGGAGGGTGGGGAACTCCAGCTTCACGTCCTCCATGGTCCCGACCCGCGGGTCGGTGGGTGGGGTAGGAGGACGAGTTACCCAGTCGGCTGAACCTCGCGCAGGCAGTGGCGGCGCAATGGAGAACCGGTGGACCGGAGGATTTGCGGGCGCGCGGCGGGTTTACAACTTAACACACACAAACTAAAGGATCCCGGTGACAGCGACAGCGTGGAAGAGGAGGGTTGGGCGGCTCGCAACCGGCCGCCATGCTGCTGCCGCCTCCCTCCCTCAATGTCTCCGCACCATCAGGCCTCCCAGGCTTCAGCACAGACCTTAAGCAGTTTTATTGAGATATATTCACATACCATATGACTATCCAAACTGTATATGTATAATCAATGGTTTTTAGTATAATCAAAATGTTGTACATTCATCATCTCAAAAATTTTAGAACAATTTCATTACTCCAAAAAGAAAGACTCTTCACCCCTTAGCATTCCTTCCTCAGACCTACATAACCACTAATCCAATTTCATCTTTAAAAATTGATTTATATTTACATTTTATATAAATGGATCATACAATATGTAGTACTCTGTGTCTGGCCCCCTTCACTTAGGATAATGGGTTTTTTTTTGGTCTGATATTAACATTTTGTAGTATTAATTTGTTCAGCTTCACAGAAAAATGGTCTTATATATGCAATTCTACCCATATTCATATTTCATATAATATATTTATATTTCACACAATATATTTAGTTAATAATAGAGCAATCATATGGTATTTGTCCTTTTGTGCCTGGCTTGCTTCACTTAACTTAATGTCCTCTAGGTTCATCTCTGTTGTTCACGGCTTCATTTCTTCTTAGCGCTGCATAATATTCTATCATGTGTATACTTCACAATTTGTTTATCCCATTCACCCATTGATGGGCACCTGGGTTGTTTCCATCTTTTGACTATCATGAATAATGCTGTTATGAACATCGATGTGCAGATGTCTATTCATGTCACTGCTCTCAGTTCTTCTGGGTATATAACTAGGAATAGTATTGCTGGGTCCCATGACAAGTCTATGTTCAACTTCCTTAGAAACTGCCAAAAAGTCTTCCACAGTAGCTGTACCACTCTACATTCCCACCAACAGTGAATAAGTGTTCCTATCTCTCCATGTCCTCTCCAACATTTACAGTTTTCCAACTTTTTAATAGCAGCCAGTCTAATAGGTATGAAATGATATCTCATTGTAGTTTTAATTTATATTTCCCTAATCACTAGTTATGTTAAACATATTTGATTTGTTCCTTTGTCCTGGCCTTCTCTTCCTGTTTCCTAGTATGGCTTGTAATTTTTTGGTGATGTTTAGACATCTGAATATGTTGGTGAATTTACTGTGATTGCCATCTTGTCTCTCTTGCCTATTGTTATTATTTTTTCACAGCTCTTCTTTAATATTTGGTTCAGTTTATCCTAAGTCTTTAAAATTGCCCAGCTAAGTTTCAAAATCATGCTAGTGACTCACTAATGGGCCCAGATTTTCTCCCAGAGGTGAGATAAAGAAAGACTTAAAAGCAGTTTTTGTCCATGCAATTTCCAGACTGGCATATCTTTCCATGAAGGTGTATCTTTCTTGGTTTTCCTTTGTTTGGTCTGGCTGGCTAAGATTGAAAGTGTGCTTGCTGGTGGAATTCGCTGAAGAAAAACCCCAAGACTCTCCCTCTCTTTTCCCTTGTAACAACTGACAACAAGGAAGATGTCTGCTCCCCTATGAGTCAGCTGCAATGAGGCAAGGGTTTTACCCCCACTTAATATCTCCAGGGTGGAGGAGGGGAGCCCTTCCTGGCAGGCGGGAGGTTTAGTAACTCAAGTTTGTTGTTTTTGGTTCTTGTCTCTCTGTTCATCACCCTCCTGGGAGTTGTGAAGCACTGTCCTGCTCTGCTCAACCCTAAAGCAGTCTCTGGGGCAGCTTTTGGCTCTTTCTCCATTGTGTTTGTGAGAGATCTGAGTCTTGTCTGCCTAATCCAATGCCATATTCCCACAGTCCCCCCAATCTTATAATTTTTTTTTGACCTTTGGATATTTAAGAGTATGTGTTTTAATGTCTACATATTTTTTTGAATGTCCAAAATATTATTCTGTGGCTGACTTGCAATTTAATTCCATTGTAGTCTGATAACATACATTTTATAGTTTTAATTTTTTAAAAATTTGTCAATACTTGTTTCATGGACTAGCAGACCATCTATCCTGAAGAAGGTTCTATGTAAACTTGAGAAGAATGTGTATTCTGCTCTTGTTGTTGGGTTCAGTGTCCTATACATGTCAGTTAGATCTACTTGGTATATAATATTCTTCAATTCTTCTATATACTTACTGATTTTCTGTCTAGTTGTTTTATTATTGAGATTGGGCTGTTAAACTTTCCAACTCTTACTGTTGAATGCTTATTTCTCCCTGAAAAATTTTTTCATTTTTTTCTTCTTGTATTTTGGGTTCCTGTTGTTTGGTGCATGTATGTTTATGATTATTATATCTTTCTGATAGATTAACCCTTTTATCATTATAAAATGTCCTTTTCTCTAGTAGTTATTTTTTATTTTAAAATCTACTTCATTTGATATTATTATATTTACTTCACCTCTTTTGTGGCCGCTATTTACTCTTTTCATCCTTTTACTTTTGACCCATTGATGTCTTATTATCTGTTTGTTTCTCACTGACAGCATAGAGTTGATCTGGGTATCATTTTTTAATCCAGTCTATCAATCTCTGTCTTTTACAACTCTTATTTTGTTGTTTGTATTCTGTATGTCTCATGTGTTTCATTCCTTCTGCTTCTGCTTTGTTGCCTTATTTGGTTTTGAGTGAATATTATATAATGTACTACTTTAATTTCTTTATTGATTTTTAACTTTAAAAAAATTATATTCTTAGGTGTTGCTCTAGGAATTACAAGTTACATGTTAATTTATCTGAATCAACTTTAGGTTTATTCAAACTTAATTCCAGTGATATATAGAATCTTTGACCCACAAAAGCTCCATTCCCTCTTTCTTCTTTCTGCTATCATTGTCATGTACATTATGCTTACAGATGTTAGAAACCAACAATACAGTGTTATAATTATGGCTTTATATAATTTCATGTCTTTTGAAGAAGGTAATAGAAGAAAGGAGAAAATATATTTATAATGTTTTTTATATTAACTTTCTTATTTACCATTTCTGGTACTCTTTCTTTCTGTGGTTTTGAGTTACTCTCTTATATCACTTCCTTTTTCCACTTTAGCTCCTTTCCCTTCCCCCTATTATGTGCAATTAATGTCAAATATATCTTCATATGCTCTAATCCAAACAACTCAAATTCATAGATATTATTTTATGTGATTGTTTTATAAATCAATTAAGAAAAGACAAAAAGATATAGTTATACTGTATTTTATGCATCTTGTCTTTTATACTTATACTTGGCTTTTATAATTTATACTCTTTTTCTGTAGACACTTTGCAGTATCATGATGGATTCCTACCCAGAATTTGGTTCAGATGTTGAGACACATGATGCTACACACACACACACACACACACACACACATACACACACACCACAAAAGGATATGAAAAGTTTTATTAATCACATAATGAGATGTTTGTGGGAGACCAGGGTGGCTCCCAAAGAGGTCCAAAAATAGCTTGAGAAAGCAAGGAAAAGAGACTGACTTGGGGTGTTTATGTTGGTTATGGGTGAGGTGAGGGTTAAGTTTCCTATGTGTGTTTGAACTTTCTGCTAGTGGCAAGGGAAGGGAGCACCCAGGTTTTTTTATCAGCTTGCCTAGATGTGTGGCAGAAGGGGAAGTGTGAGATGTGGGGCTCCAATGCTGTCAGCAGTCAAACATTAAAAAATTAATGGGATCAAGCTATTTATTACACTAGTTGCTACACAATTACCTCTACCAGTTCTCTCTCTCTGTCACTTTTTTTCTCAGGGAGATTGGAATTATTGTCTGGTGTCACTTACATTCAACTTGATCATCTTTTCAATATTTCTTGTAAGTCAGCTCTGTTAGCAGTGAATCCTCTCAGTCTACAAAAAAGACTGTTTTGTATTTCACCTTCAGTTTTGAAAAATAGTGTTCCTGGATATAGAATTATTGGGATTTTTTTCCAGCTCCTTGAATATGCTATCCCACTGCTTTCTGGCCTCCATTGTTTCTCTTGGGAACTCAACTCTTAGTTTTGTTTGGTTTCCTCAAGTGTGGGAAATCATTTTTCTCTTGCTGCTTGTAGATTTTCTCATTGTCTTTGGTGCCCAAGATTTTGACTACTATTTGTCTCGGTATGGGTCTCCATATCCTACTTGGAATTTGTTAAGTTTTATTGTGTAAATTAATATTTTTCATAATATTTGGGAAATTTTAAGCCATTATTTCTTTGAATATTTTTTCTCCTTTTCCTCCTCTCCTTCTGGTACTCCTATTACACATATATTGGTGCATTAAATGGTGTCTCAAATGTCTCTGAGGCTTTGTTCATTTTTTTCACTCTTTTTTCTTCATACTTCATACATTGCATAATCTCTATTGATCTTGCTTAAAGTTTCCTGATTTTTTTCTTTTGCCTAGTTCAATCAACATTTAAATCCCACTAAGGAATTTTTCATTACAGTTATTGTATATTTCAATTCTAGAATTTCCATTTGGTCCTTTTTTATAATTTCTGTTTTCTGTATTTAGTAAGTCATTGATATCATACCTTCCTTTAATATTTTAAGCATGGTTTCCTTTAGTTCTTTGACCATATTTAGAGCAGCTTCTTTGAAATATTTGTTTGCTAAATCTAACTAATGGACCCCTCAAAGGCAGTACCTACTGCTTTTTTTTTCTTGTGCATGGTTTTAACTTTCCTGTTTTTTTAAGCGTGTGTCTCTTTTTTTTTATTTTAATTTTAATTAATTAATTAATTTTTTTAGCGCGTGTCTCTTGATACTTGTTTAGTATCTGCGGTTTCTGAGCATTTTGTGGCTATTTTTTGTTTATTTGTTTTAGTAGCTTTCCTGGACTAATGTTGGGAAGTCTCTTTCTCCTGAAGAATGCCACCTCTGATGTTAGTGCTCAGAATTCTTTATATGTTTATTTTTATTTTAAAGCCTGGCTTTCTCTGAGTTGCCTCTTGGTCAGTATAGGTGAGTGTTCAGCCACTCATTGGTCAGAGAGTATAATTAACCCATCTGAGCCAGTAAAAATTCTGCAGTCTCAGGAAGTTTTCAAGTTTGCCCTGCTTTCAGCCGGGGATTAACAGGTCACAAGTACCCTCTCCATGCTCCTGAGTGGATGCAACCTTGTAGATATAATAGCATTCCAGACTACTAGGAAAGATTGTGATCCTATCAGGGTACTTTTTGATTGACTCTTTTGCCAAGTTTCTGTTATATTTAAGGGTGGTCTGCTATTAGGTTTGCCAATACTAGTATCCAACTGCTTCTTTAATTTGTTTACTACTGTGATTTCTATTATTTTTGACAATGCCTTTATGCATGAATCCCTCCACTCTGTGTTCCAAGTAAATTCAGCCGCTTCAGACAGCTGAATTTGCCAGGGAGTTGGCAGATCTCATGCCTTGCCTCCTACCCTAGACAGAAGCTTTGCATATTTTGCTGGAGCCCAGGGAGAGGGATGGGAGCTTGCTTCACCCAGAATGACTCCTTTGCTTTACGAGCCCCCCATTATTCTTGGCTTACCTCTGCTGGTGTGGAAACTCTGCCCCACAAGCAGAAGCTGGGGCAGGGGGTGGGAGGGGTGATGCTGGGAGCATGCAGTCTCTTTGTCCTATGGCTCATGGCTTGTCATGCCTGACAAGGATAGAACCTTCACCCTATGAGTAGGAGCCGGCAGAGGTTGGGAGATCCTATCTTCTTGGTCCTCCTGGAATAAACATTCTGTAAAATAGAGCTTGGGAGAGGGAATGAGAAAGAGTCTAGTAGCTTGCACCCCACCCTCCCCACCCCCAGAGTGAAACCATAGCCCTATAAGTGAGAGTTGAGGTGGGGGAAGAGAGCCCCACCCCCTTCTTGGACTCACCCAACTAGAATAAATCTGTAACAGAGAGCCAGATGGGAAGATAGGAGCAGTTGCTGTCTCAAATACCACAGTCTACCACCGATCTTACTGAAATTCTGAAAATTTTCTTGAATAAGTCCTTAGATCAGTTTTCAGAGACTTTAAATAGTTGCCTTTTGGTAATTTTCACCAACTTAATGATTCTTTTGCTGAGGGTAGTGACTACAAGCTATTTACAGAGCCATTCTTGAGGTCCTTCCATCTTTGTGGTTATTTCTATATTTGATGTTTGACCCCAAGCCTAGGAATCAGGGCATTCTCTTCTGATCTCTCTTTACACCACTCATCTCTTCCTTAGCGACTCCCACAAACCTGGAAGGGTTTCTGCAGCCTCTTCCTTCAGTGAGGGATTTTCCTTAAGACTTCAGGGAGCTAACTTTGCCTCTTGATATATAAAGATATATAAAGAGAAACTTTTAGAATTAAAAAACAAACAGAAAGCAAAAAGAAAACATTTAAATAACACATTTCCTCTTTGAATAATCTTGCATTTTAAAATGGCTGTCTTCCGATGACCTATAGAGGAACTCCAATTGACTGTGAAAGCAGGTCAATGATGTCGTTTCTTTAGGTCAGTGCATAACTTTCTCATAAAGCACAGAGACAATTTTATTTAACAAATGGGGAGTCACATCATCTAAGGGGAATTAAAAATATAGATATTAAACACATCATACTAACAATGATGTGGGCTTAAATGAAATAATAACCAGATTAATTTTAGCTAAGAGGAGGTGGAAGATAGTTTTGAAATGAACTGTGCCAGAAGTGAGTAGATGACTCACTTCTGATGCTCCAGGTCTATAGAAAGCCCAACACCTGACTCAGATGGCTGGTCATCAACAGGAAAGTAATCTTTGGAGGAAAACTTGCAGACAGATTGACTCAAGGAAATAAGGCTGACTACAAAATGGCACATCATCTGCTTTTCTTTCCACTGTTTTTATTAGTGACACTATCATTTCCCCAATCACCTAAAATCGAAAACCAAATCGCTTAAATGTTTTTATTGTATTATATAATATTTGAAGCATAAAAGAGCATATATGAGTATATATGTACTCTAGGAAGCATACCTATAAAATGATCATTCATGTACCGAACATAGCTAAGAACCAAAACACTGCTTTGCATCTATGATTTTGCTACCCTTGAAAGTAAGCAGCATATTGAATGGTGTTTTTTTTTTTTTATTATTCATTTTTCTGTAAAACTAGTTTTAAAAGATGTATAAATCTCTAAAGAATATATTTTTTTAGACTTGCTTTTAGGCTTTATAAAAATGGTACCCATGATATGTAGTTTGTGACTTGAATTTTTTTAATTCAACATTATTATTCTAAGGTTCATCTGTGTTGTGTAAATTCAGTTCATCTTTTTATATAAATAAGCATAAGCATTTATGTAAATTTATATACATGTTTTTTAAATATTATAAATGAGATATAATTAGCATGCCATAATATTCATCTATTTATTAAAATGTACAATTCACAGTTTTTTTTAATTCAAACACAGTTCTCTAACCATCACCAACATATAATTCTAGAACATTTTCATCACCGCAAAAATAAACTCCATGCACATTAGCAGTCACTCCCTGTGATTGCCTTCCCTATCCCCTGGCAACCTTTTTGTGTCTCAATCAGTTTTCCTATCCTGACTATTTCATATAAATGAAATCATACAATTTGTGGTCTGTTGTGTCTGGATTTTTCACTTACTGTATTTTCAGGGTTCATCCATGTGATTGTATGAATCAACTGTTCATTCCTTTTCATGACTAAATAATATTGTATAGCCATGCTATATTTTGCTTGTTCATTCATCAATTGATAGACATTTAGGTTTTTTCACTTCTGGGCTATTATGAATAATGGTGGTATGAAAATTTGCATACAACTTTTAGAGTTGACGTAGGTTTTAATTTTCTTGGGTTTATACCTAAGCATGAAATTGCTGGTCTGGTAACTCTGTGCTTAACTTTTTGAGGAACTAGCAAGATATTTTCCAAAGTGACTGCACCATTTTGCATTCCTACTGGCAATGTATGAGTGTTCCAATTGCTCCACATACACACTATCACTTGTTATTTTCATTTTTTAAAAAAATTATAGTCAACTTAGAGCTCATGAAGTGGTATCTCATGGTTTTAATTTGCATTTCTCTAATGATTAATGATGTTGGACATCTGTTCATAGGCTTTGTTTTAGTTTGCCAAAGGGCTGCCAATGCAAAGTACCAGAAATGGGATGGCTTTTATAAAAGGGGATTTATTTGGGTTAAAAGCTTACTGTTCCAAAGCTGTGAAAAGTCCAAACCAAAGCACCATCAGAGATGCTTTGTCACCAAAGTCAGCTGCTGTTGATTCTGTTGTCTGGGCATGTGGCAAAGCAAGATGGCCACTGATCTCTGTTGAGGTCTCCGCCTTTTTGAAGCTGTAGACAAATCTGGCATAGGGCTTATCTTTTCCTGGGCCTTCTCTATCTCTCTCTGGGCCTCAGCTTCTTGAGCCTCTTGGGGACTTCCCTTTTTGCGGCTCAGCTGTGGGCAAAACCTGTCTCACATGGCAGCATCAAACATGGCGGCTCCCTTTTCCTGTGTTTGTCCATTTTTTTCAGACACAGCAAGTATGCAGAGACTCAACCTGAATCACACCTCACTGACATAGTACAGTCAAAATCCCTAAAAACAATCTTATCAAGTAATCTAATCAAAGGCCCCTCAACTGAATTTAATGCAATCAAAGGGTACCGAACACAGAGGGATAGATTTATTTACCAACACAAAATTTCTGTCTTTGGGATTCCTAAAAATAATCTCGAACTGCCACAGGCTTATTGACCATTTATGTATCTTCTTTGGAGAAAAGTCTATTCAAAACCATTTGCCCATATGTCAATTGGATTCTTTTTGTTTTTATTGTTGAATTGTAAGTGTTCCTTATATATGGTGGTTACCAGTCCCTTACCAGTTATGTGACATACAAATATTTTCTACCATTCCGTGGATTGCCTTTTTACTCTCTTGAAAGTATCTATAGTGGATTGAATTGTGTACCCTACTTTGGACATGTTCTTGCTCTTGGTCAGCATTTGGTGGGTGTGAACCTAATTGTAAATGGGATCTCTTGAAATGTTACTTCAGTTAAAGTGTGGCCCAGGTGAATCAGGTTGGGCTTTAATCCAGATTGCTAGAGACCTATAGAAGGAAAATGAAATTCAGATTTATAGAAAGTCACAGGGAGCAATGGAAGTCAATGGAACTTGGAAGTTGGAAGTCAGTGGAACCTGAACGAGAAAGGAGAAGCCAGGAGAGGCTTCCATGTGCATTGCCATGTGACAGAAAAGCCAAGAACCAAGGACTGCTGCTAGCCAGCCCCAGAATGCCACAGTCTTCAAGGAGAAAGTGTCACCTTACTGATACCTTAGTTTTTAGGCTCAAAACTGTGAGCCAATTAATTCCCACCATTTAAGCCAATTTATAATAAGGTATTTATTATAGCAGCTGGGAAACTAATACAGTATCCTTTGACCCATGAAAGTTGTTTTTTTATTTCAAAGAAGTCCAATATATCTATTTTTTTTCTTTGGTTGCTTGTGCTTTTATTATCATATCTGAGAAACATATTGGCTAATCCAATATGTTGGATTACACCTATGCTTTATGCTAAGAATTTTATAATTTTGGCTCTAACATGTATGTCTTTGATTCATTTTGAGTTGTTTTTTTATGTATAGTGTGATGTAGAGGTGCCAACTTATCTTTTTGCATGTGGATATGCAGTTGTCCCATTTCTCCTTTGAATAGTGAAGTGAGTTGAATGGTGACCCACTCAAAAGCTATGTCCTAATCCCAAGACCCTGTGAATGTTACTTTATTTGGAGAAAGGGTCTTTATAGATGCAATTGAGTTAAGGATCTCAAAATGAGATCATTCTAGATTACCAACAAATGTCTTTATAAAAGACAGAAAAGGAGAAAACACAGACACATGGAGGAGAAGGTGATGAAGATGGAGGCAGAGATTGGAGTGATGTGGCCACAAGGTAAAGAAGTGAGTAACCACTGAAATCAGGGAGAGGCAAAGAACAGATTTACCCCCAAGAGACTCCAGAGGGAATAAGTCCATGTGGACATCTTGATTTTGACTTCTAGCCTCCTGAACTGTGAGTTAATTTCTGTTGCTTTAAATCACAGAAAACTAATACAAATATCTTGGCACCTTGTGGAAAGCCAGCTGACCATAGATCTATAGGTTTATTTCTGAACCCTCTGTGCTCTTCCATTGGCCTGTCTATCCTTTTGTCAATACCACACTGTCTTGATTAATGTAACTTTGTAGAAGGTTTAGAAATTATAAAGTGTGAGTGCTCTGGGTTTGCTCTTCTTTTTCAGTGTTGTTTTAGCTACCCTTGGTCCCTTGCAATTCCATATGAATTTTACGATCAGCCTTCCCATTCCTGTAAAAATGCTGCTGGAGTTTTTATAAGGATTATATTGAATCTGTAGATCAATTTGGTAAGTATTTCCATCTGTTTTGGTTTCCTGGCTGCTAAAACAAGTACCATACAATGGGTTGGCCTAACTGCAGGACTTTATTGACTCATAGTTACAGAGGCTAGCAGTCTTTGCAGTTCCTTGGCTTTTCCATCACATGGCAATGCACATGGTGGCATCTTTTCCTTTCTCTTCTGGGTTCCATTGCTGCCAACTGCTAGCTGCTCCCCATGGCTTGTCTTTCTGTGCCCAACTTCCTGTGCTTATAAGGACTACAGCTATTTTGGACTAAGGCCCACCCTGATTCAATTTGGGCACACCTTAACTAATAAGATCTTCAAAGGTCCTATTTACAAATGAGTTCACACCCACAGGACCAGGGGTTGGGATGTGAACATGCCTTTTGTAGGGGACATGGTTCAATCCCCAGCACCATCCTAATTATATTATGTTTTCCAATTCATGAACATGGAATCTTTCCATTTATTTCACTTTTTAACTTTTTCAACAGTATTTTGTAGCTTTTAGTATACAAGTCCTACATTTCTTTAGTTAAACTTATTCATACACATATTTTTTCTTTTCAATGTTATTGTAAATGAAATTGTTTCCTTAGTTCCACTTTCAGATTGTTCATTGCTAAAGTAGAGAAATACAATCCATTTATTTATATTGATCTTGTGTCATGCAACTTACTGAAATCATTTATTAGCACTAATAGTTTCTTGTGGATTCTTTAGGGAGATATATACATGATAATGTCATATGAAAATAGATATAGTTTTACTTCTTCCTTTCCAATCTAGAAGCCTTTTATTTATTTTTCTTGCCTAATTTCCCTGCCTAGATTAGAAGTGGCAGAATTGGACATCCTTGTCTTATTCCTGATCTTAGGGGGAAATTTGAAGTCTTTCACCTTCATGTATTAGCTGTGAGTTTCTCATAAGTGCCTTTATCAGGCTGAGGAAGTTCCCTTCTATTCCTAGTTTGTGAGTCTATTTTGTCATGAAAGGGTGTTGATTTTGTCAAATAAATTTTCTGCATCTGTTTAGATAACCATGTGTTTTGTTTATGAAATCTGGAAGAAGAGTGAGAAAATTGTTATTAGAGGCTGGGAAAAAAAGGCAACCTTGTTATATAGTGGCTGAAATTTTGGCAATATTGTAGCCTGTAATAACAGGGGAAATAGAATATATATATCTAATAAATTGGAGAATTTGGCTGGGAAATTCCATGAAAGGTTGTTGAAAGTGCCCTCTTGGTTTTGTTTTTTGTTTTTTTTTTTTTAGCCCTGTATGATAAAGTACAGAGAGAAAGAAATGAACTACAGAAGGAAAAATTCAGTTTTCAAGCAAACTAGAGAAAATACAAAGTAACCATGAGTGGCTGATTTGAAAATAAAACTGTTTCTTATCCTCAGTTTCTCCAAAAGATGTCAGATTAAGATCATTCAAAGGTATGACTGTAAAACTCTTTATTAAGATGCCAGAAAGATTTAAGGGCATGCCTCATAAAAGCTCTCAACTAACCAAAAAGTCTGGTAGGAATTTTAAAGGCCTTTTCCTACATCGTCTTGATTCTCATCCCAGTTCTGAGAGATCCTATTTTGAGAGATTTGTGCTTGAAGCTGTTATTTAATACAGTGAACCCTACTAAGATAAATAGGGATCCCACAAAGTTTATCAGAGAATTCTATTAGTACCATAAACTTGGAATGAAAGGGACAGACATGGTTAAAAAAAAAAAAAAAAAAAAAAAAGAGCCCATGAACTCCCAATTCTCTAAGACAAATATGGGTTATTTCTTAATGAAAATAAAGGATGACTAAGAAGTCAGAACTAAGGAGCCAAAGGGTGGAGCCAAGAGCCATAGAGAACTATTTCTACAGAGTAGGGTTGGTTTCTAACCAAGAAACCAGTTACATTTACTCTTCCCCACCCCCATTTTTGTTTGGGATTGTCCATTGAAATTATTGTGTCTGTTATTGCTATTGTGTATTGGTTATGTGTGTGTGTGTGGGGGGGGCGTGGTAGATAACTTGCTATTTTTTTAGTTCCATGATCTGCAGATAGGAAAAACCATGCTCAAGTAACTGCACTGAGGAGAATTATCTGAATTTTGACCTGATATTGATGACAATACCCTGGAATCTAAGGCAATGCTTTTAGGCAGGACCATGACTAGAGTGAGATAACTCTTTCTGGAAGCCCTGAGACTCCATGAAAAAAGTTCAGCTACTCTTAGATAGCTGTGCTAGAGAGGCCATATGAAGTCTTTCTAGACAATTGTTCCATTTGAGTGTAGCATTCCAAGTGTCCCTGCCAACATACCAGATGCGTTATTGAAATCATGTTGGACCCTCCAAACAACCTGTACACCATCTGACTAGAAAAAGTGACCTCTTTTGAAGCCATATGGAACAAAAAAATCTCCTAGCCAAGTGCTGCCTAATTCCTGAGCCACAAAATTGTGAGATATGGTAATAATTATTGGTTTAAGCTACTAGTTTTAGGATAGTTTGTTACATAGCAATAGATGATGGGAACAGAATTCTAAAGATATAATTGTTCATGTGCAAAATAAAGCATATGCAAGGTTATATATGGAAGCACTGAAACAATCTAAATATCCTTTGATAAGAGACTGATTATATAAATTATGGTACATATGCACATTGAAAAATATATGCAGTAGTTAAAAAAAGATTGACGATGCTTTTTGTGTGCTAATATAGAACTATCTCCAAGATATATTGTTTAGGGAAGAAAGCAAACTGTGGAATAATGTGTTGAATTTGTAACTATTTGTGTAAAAAATGGTGGTGAGGGGAAGTATAAGTCTTTGTATGTGCATAAATACATCTGGGAGGACTGAAAAAAAAAAAAAAAACCCAAGTCACATTGGTTGCCTGCATGGAAGGGACATGGTAGCTTATGGATAAGGTCGGATCTGAAATTTTGCTGTATATCCTTTTACACCTTATTCTTTTTTGCATTTTGAACCCAGGAAATTTATTTTTGAAATGAAATTAATATATGGATAGGATTAGAGAAGTTTAGGGATAAGCCAGTCCAGAAGCCGTACCCTTGCTTATCATACTGTGACTCTTCACCAGTCTCCTTGCCTTCCCATTGCTCTTGTGCCCCTTCTCAGTATCAAAGTTGCTCTCTTACACTTCTGCTTAAAGCTTGTCAAAACTGCTGCACTTTCTCTCAAGAATCCCTCGAAGTTCCTGACTACAGTATTTCAGGATCGTCTTAGTTTGGCTTTTGCTTAATTCTCCTGACTGACTCTTGTCACTACCCAGCTGCAACATTTTACTGTCCAGCAACACTCAGTTATGTGTAGTTCCTTGATAACATAATGATTTATCATACTATTTGCATATGCCCCCCACCGCCCCGCTTGGAATTACTTTCCTGTTTCCCTCTTCTTTCCTTGGGAACTCTATTTTTATTCTTTAAAAATAATATTCTGGTGTTACTTCCCTAACTGTCTACCTGTCAGAATGAATCATTTACTCCTTTGTACATATATACGCTGTTTTTATAATTCTCAAATTCTATTACATTTGTTTATTTATACACCTAGTCTTCACTATAAAATTAGGATTTCATTGGAGTAGAAATCATGTCTTTATCTTTGGGTCCCAATTTTAAGCTCAGACGCTGGCATATGACAAGTTCTCAAAAATTGATTGCAAATGGAATTGAAAGATTGTTATATATACAATTTGGCATGGTCTTCCATTTTAATCTAGATGTTTTATTTTGAATTTGAATACATTTCAGTACTAGTGTCTCATGGTGCATTTCTAAAATAGTGAGTATATGTGTGCGATGTGTGTGTGTTATTTTTATTTCCCTCAGACACTTCACATTCCCTTTTGACTAAACAGTTTTTCCCAGGCAGACAATTTTTTCTTGAGGCAAGATGACAAATTAATAAAACGGAATGCAGCTTTTTGGCAGTATAACTAGAATTCCGAACAGTGATAAAAGAGGTTACAAAGATAAAATATGGTGAAAATGTATTTTATCAATTATTTTACTACCAGTATAATCAATTAAAATGCCCATTTCCTAAGAGTTTACTTGGCAATAAATAAGTCTTTTTTTCCCCTCCAGAAGGATCATGTAGGTGTCATTTGTTGCTGAGTAACTCTGAAGCAAGGGACCAGTTTACTTAATTATGTAAAAGATATATTGCACATTTGTATTTCTCGCCTGGATGAAAAGATTTAGAGGGAAAGTTATCTTCCTGCAAAATCCCTTGATAATCTCCTTACAGACTCATTTGAAAACTTGAAGTGTGGAAAAGTAGATATGCTAAACCTGTTCATATTCTCTTAGTGACGAGTGATTGCTTTTTATAGCTTGTACTTGCTGTGGGCTCCATTTGGAGGTTGCCTGTTCCTGATAACTGGTTTTGAATAACAATGGAAACAGCCTTTACTGGAGGGCCTTCGCTTTCCTCAGAGCATGGTTCAGAGCTTGGGAATGCATGATGTGGAGTCTTCCCTATTTTATGTTAATTCACATGTCATTATACTTTAAGTGTATTTACATAGCATCATTTTGCTTTTATGCATTTAATCAATTAGAGCCATGATTTCATTTAAATACCTGGATGCCTCATAAACTCAGCTTTGCTAGAACCAAAACAAAACCTTAAAGAGACTTCAATGTTGTTCTTATGAAGCCAGTTAGTACCTAAACTGTTTCTAATTTTAAGCAAACCCTTCATGGCTGCTTGGCAAACATGTATTTCACTCTAATTCTATCATTACTACTTGATAACTGTATGTTCGTATATGTATAACTGTATATGTGTGTATATGAGTGTGTCAGTTACCACATCACTTCTGACCTACTTCTATATTAGCGAATGGATCACTTCTACTGTGAAAAACCAGTAAATATTTCATTTACTTCTCTGGGATCCTCCACCTCTTCGTGCTACATCTCACTCTGGGTTTTCTGTATTTATCTAACTGACTGGGCCCATGCTGCCTTCTGATAGTGCTGACCCCCATTTTGTCACTTCTCTCCAGGCTGGCTCCTCCCTGGGCTGCACCTGCAAATGGGCACCCATTTCCATCTCCCAGTCCTAATGCAGCTTCCATTTCCTGTGGGATCAATTTCCTTTACTACCGGATGGAAATTAGCTAATTCAATAAAGTATTTACACAAAACCTTAGATGTAGAGCAGGCATTCTTAATAAGGGACTGTAAGCTTGAATTGAAATTCAAAACATTATTTTTGTGGGGACATGTTGGTGTGGATGTGATATATTTATTAAATAATACACAGTATAGTGTGGGCTTAGTAAGGGGTCTGTGGTTTTCACCATGTCCATGGAGCAAAAAAGGTTAAGAACCCCAGGTGTAGACCAGGTACTCCATTTTGGGGTGAGGAAATGGAGGCCCAGGAAATGTGCATAGCTTGCCCAAGGTTAGAGAGTTCACAAGAGGGACTCAAAATCAGGACTACTGTACCATTGGAAACCACAATTCAGATTTTCTTAGTGTTGATGTAATTTGGGAATAATGATTACATTTACATGAACTCTTCCCCAGCAACAACTTAGTAGCATTCATCTTATAATTTTCTAGCAACAAGACCTTAACTCCCAGCAGAATCTCTAATGCTGAAAACTTTAGGTTCCATGGAAAACTGGAGAGGCCATTATTTTTTGCAGTATGTGGAGGTGATTTACAATGCCCAAAACCATAGTAGAAACAGATGGCTCTGTTTTTCTAACCCTTGATAGTTTCCTACCCTTTCTGCTTTACTGTTTGTTGGGGCTACAATATGCTCAGCTACAAATTTACATATCCTAGCCTTCATTGCATGTAAGAGAAGAGGAGCAATGAGATGGGTGGCTTTGGGGGGAAATTTTTAACACGGGCTTACTGAGCTTTACAGGAATGTTTTTTTTCCCTTCTACATTCATTCTTATCCCTAAAGTGACCCTCCTGCCATCGCAGGGTGACTTTGAGGTTCTGCTTAGGGTGGTGTAATGGAAAGATAAGAGGCCTGAGGCATCAATGACACTGGAGCTGCCCAGACTGCCCACCTCTGGACTTTGTGTTATGTGATTGAAAAATAAACCTCCATCTTGTTTAAGGCCTTTGATTTCATGTTTCTGTTACTAGCAGCTGATGGCAAGTTCTAACTGATAAGCCATAGTTCATGAATAGATTTATTTTCCTCTCACTCTTTTTTTACTCAGCTCCTCCCCACCCTCCACACCTATAGTTCTTAAGAATGCTCACCTCTCTTATCATTCAAGAACTAAACAAAACCAAATCCCTTCTTTGTATCTAAGTCTGGTTCTAGATATTTCCTGATCCCGCCTAGCTTTTCATAGCCACTATCCTGAAAGGAATATTGTTTACTAAGTGTTAAATTCTGTCTACTTCCCCATCTACCATTCAGTTTTAAAAACCCATCCATCTCATCAGCAAATTAACAATAAAATTATTATATTTGAGTAGATAATATGCCTATTTGATACAAAATTCAAAAAATAAAAAGGTGATTGCAATAAAAAGCAAACCTACCCCATCCATATCTCCCCACCCAGTTTCCTACCAGGTTAACTAAATTTCTAGTTATTTTTGTGTATATATATTCTTTGAGAGATATCATGTACAAATGGAAGCATACATATATATGTGTTTACCTTTTTAAAATATTTTTATACACAGCAACATACTAAACACACTGTTCTAAACTAACATTTTTCACATAATATATACATATAATATATATTTATAATATATATCTTGGACATTGTTTCAGAATTGACTCAATGTTTTTTAACAACTGCAGAGCATTCCATTATCTGAATGTACCAGAATATACCGAATCATCTAGGATGGACGTTTAGATTGTTCCAAATCTTTTTAGTTATCAACAGTACTACAATAAACATCTCCATAAATATTTTCATAACATGTTTAGGTATTTGCGAGTCAAATTCCTAAACGTGGAAGCTTAGTGTCAAAGTGCTGTACATTTTTATTTTGATAGCTATTGCCTAAATGCTCTCCACAAGATTTTTAAGAAAGTCTGAAATTAACGTTTATGTAATGTACTTACTTCTCTGTTTCTGTAGTAGTTATCTATTGACTTTCTGTTTTGAGAAATGATAAAATTCTTACATTACTGCTTTCTCTTTTCAGATCCCCTGACAACTTGAGTTTAGTTGATAGGATTTTATTTCTTAATTCTCAATTTTATACATTTAAATATGCTTATGCATTCCTTATTTGATTTGTAAACTCTTAATGATATATATTTGAACCCAGCTATGAAAGCTGAGGAAATCCACATATTTTATTAAGTCCCGCTGATCTCCCCCTTCTTTTTCCAACTTGGTTGGGTTTATCACATTTATCATCTCTCCTGTAATCCTAATCCAGACGTTTCCTTTAATCTTAGTCCAACACTTAAAAGAATCAACACTTATGGCCAATTCTTTAGCAAAAAATTTTCTATCCCCTGGTTAAGTGAAATTTTTCTAAAAATTATTTTTTCAGTGCATCTGGTTCTTCAACTTAAACTGGGAATAATGATTCTTTTACTTGATAGGGTTGTGGTGAGAATTAAATGAGCTAATTTATTCAAAGCATTTAGAATAGTGCCTCATACATAGTAAGCACCTAGTAACACTTGTTACTATTATTTTTGTTTTGCTATTGTTGTGGTTTTATAGTGGAAATTCCTTTAAATTATTATTTTTTACAATTTTAGAGATATCTAGCCTCAATTCTTATCTGCTTTGTGGCAACCTTTTTCTGTTGTTTATTGGCAGTCTTTTCTAATCTGGCTCTTTGGAAACATGCATATTCACATATATGTAATAAAGTAAATAAATCACTCAGTGACTTAACCAAGGAAAAATGAGAGAGAGTATTAAGATGGAATACTAAGTAATAGCCAGAGATATGAAAGAAACTGAAAGGCTTATAAAAGTGTACTTTGCAAAATTCTATGCAAATAAATTTGAAAGACTCTAGGGAATGAAAAATAATCTATGAAAATACAACTTATCCAAATGAGGACAAGAAGAGAGGGAAAACCCATACAGATAAATAATCATGAAAGAGATTGAAAAAATCAGGTCCCAAATAGTTTCACATGTAAATATTTTTAAACATTCAGGAACAGATTGTTTCATTACTTTTTACCTTTGATTTCATAGAGAAAGAAGGAAAGCCCCATGCTTCTTCATATTTTTGATAGCACCAACATCATTTTGATATATAAACCTGAAAATAACACATTTTGACACATATACACAGATACACATAATCATATCAATGACAATAGCAACCACATCTACTACTACCACCACCACAAAATCCTCAAAACTATTAGAATAATCTTAGGTATGGAATGCATCATTACATTAAAAGAATAATGCAGCACCAAAATATGGGGTTTATCCCAGAAGATATGTTAATGTAATTCTCCATATTAATCAGTTAAAAATCATGTAACCACCTGTGATGGTTAGGTTCATGCGTCACCTTCACCAGGTGATGGTGTCCAGTTGTTTGGTTTAGCAAACACTGGTCTGATTGTTACTGTGAAGACATTTCTTGGACTTAAATCATCAGTAAGTTGATTGCATCTGTGGCTGATTCCATCTACAATCAACTGAGGAGATTGCCTTCAACAATGAGAAATGTCTCCTTCAATCAGCTGAAGGCTTTAAAAGGAGAAGTGATGACTTCAGCACTCCAGAGAATTTCCATCTCTTCAGTCAGCCAGCTTCTCCTGGGGAGTTCCTTGAAAACTGTCATCAGATTTGCCTGCTTACAGCCTGTCCTACAGAATTTGGACTCGTGCATCCATAAAATAGCATGAGACAATTCTTATAAAAATCTTATAATATTTACAGATATCTCCTGTCAGTTCTGTTTCCCTAGAGAACACTGACTAACACATCACCTCAACAGATTCTCCTAAAAGCATTTGATGGAACAACTTCTATCCTGACTAAAACCTGCAAGCATAGTTAGATATTCCTCTCTGATGTGTATCTGTGTGTATTATAGATTTAGTGACAGTTATATAGAGAGAATATGCTTGTATGGGTATTATAAATGTGTGTGTATATATATATATATATATCCATTTGTGTGTGTGTGTATGTGTGTGTACTTTCACTGTATTTCAATGTATATACTTAATTTTCTCCTCATATGTCATGGTCATTGCTTTTTGTTTTTTTTTAAACAATTTATTGAGGCATATCATTCATACATGAACATACATAAACTCTAAGTGGTCAGTAAATATTGTGAACTTACAAAACAAACATGCATAACATCATACAGGGCTCCCACACATCACTTTCCCACAAACACCCTGCATTATTGTGAAACATTTGCTAACAAATCATGAAAGAGCATCGTCAAAGTATTACTACCAACTATAGTCCGTATCTTCCTCCCCTATACATTTTTTTAAGGATTTATTTATTTATTTATTTACTTTTATCCATCCCCCACCCCCAACCTGTTTTTGCTGTTTTTGCGTCCACTCACTGGGCAACTCTCAGTGTCCATTTCCTGCCCTCTCTCCTCATCCTTCTCCTCCTGTCTTCACTGGGATTCACTCCCCAGAACCTCTGATGTGGGAGAGGCGTTCTACCGCCTGTGCCACCTTAGTTCCTGGTTTTTCGGTGCGTCTTGTCTTGGCTCTCCCTTGTGTCACTCTCCTGTTATATCATCATCTTGCTGCGCGGAGCACATGCCTTCTATAGTTTTCTTTTTTTTCATTTTTACCATGAGGTCCCAGGGATCGAACCCAGGTCCCTCCATATGGGAGACAGATGCCCAGCCACCCAAACCACATCCGTCCCCCTGCTATATCTCTTAAGGTTGACCAAAGATACCCAAAGTTAGTCTTTTCCCATACAGGATGGTCATATAATAAATCACACTTAGTTTATCACCAGCATTCCAAGAACCAGACCTAGGGAGAAAAACTAGGTCTGGGGACACATACATGGTTTCTAATATAGTGAATGTTTAGCCTACTCTGATTATCACAAAATCAGGACAGTGAGAATATTCACAAGGTCATTGCTTTTAAAAGTAATGGTCATTTTAACAATGATTTGAATTCTCTCTGCAATAAATTTAATGTATATTTTCTTATTTCATCACATAATATAAGCATCAGTGTTTTATACTGCATGAACACTGATGTAAGTAAAAGAGAGAAAACTGGACTAATTGGAAGCTAAGGAGCCTACTTCATTACTGAGAGATGGGTTGGCTGAGGGCAGACCACTTAAATGTTCTGTGGCTTTAAATGTGGTTCTTTCTCCAGAGCAACAGTATACTCTCATAACTCTGTTATGTATGGATATTCTTATAGGATTTGGTTGGAAAGACCCTGGTACACAGTGTGAAATGAAAACCACAGATGTATATACTTTTATTCACTTCTAAAATTTCATTATTTGAAAAATTTCCTTTTCCTTGGGAATTATTTCTTGAAATAAGGGAACACTTCATCAGAAAAAAATCCTTATTTTTGTTTTGAAGATGATTTCAGTCTTTAAATTAAGCTACTCATATGCACATACTAAATTTTATATGAAATCTCATAATGCAATCTCATGTTAACTTATTCACTAATTATATAATAAAATGGTTGGAATAATTATCCAACTCATATTTTATTAATGCTTAATTAAAGATATAGCTTAGGTAATTGTGGCATATTGCAATACTAGTGACCTAGAAAGTTATAATAAACAATATGACAGAAAATTACTATTAGAGTAGTTCAGTGTTGTGGACTCTAGTTGAATTAATAATTAGATTACATCATTTATGGATGTTTTCTTTGCTCCATGTTAACCTTGCTGAATGAATTTTCTGCTGTAGGTTAGTATATTCATAAAGGAGGAGGCTTTCATTGACAGCCTAAAATAGGTATCAAAATGCCCTTTGTGTATTTTCATAAATCCAATTTTTAGATCTTATGTCAATAGTGGTTCAGAAATAAATTGAAAGAAAGATTGACAAAAAGCCATTAATTGAATAGCCACAGGGACATATATTTAGAGGCCTCAGGAGGAATTGTGACTTAATGAATTATATCTTTAAGCAGAATTAAACATTTCCTTCTTTTGTATTTTCTTGCCAGTCAAAACATGATTATATAATATATGCCACAGCCCAGAATGAAATGGAGGGGCTTGCTCCCAATGTGATTCTTCCCTGATCTTTTAAACCGTTATTGGACCCATGTACTGTGTGGTAACAAAGAAGTAGACTATTAAACAACATAGACAATGGTAGCAAAAGTTTATTGTTCTAAGTTTATTCAGGTAGTTGCTTTTTTTTTTTTTTTTTTTTTAACTTCAACTTGCATAAGCCAAAAGATTCTTTAGAAAACATAAACGGATCAAATAATGAGCAAAAAAGGAAATCAGCTAGTTCAGTTACCATTTAGGCCCCACCATATCATTTTGCACTAGGAAACCATTGTGAAATAAAGTCATTGTCATTGCCTGGGGATGTCAGGGACTGCCATGGATTTCTTAGATCTCTAAAAACTTGGGGAAGGGCCAAACTGTTTCATTTCTTACCCTGAAATGGCAGGGCTTTCTCCCTCATCTACCTTCAGTGTTTGAGAGAGAAATTAATTCATATGTGTGGTCTGAGGAAAGCAGGTCAATGAAATAGGGAAGAGACCCAGATGGATAATATTTAGAAAAGTAATAAGGTCTTATTCTCACTCTGCAACGTCATGCATCGATGATTCACAATATTAATTTTGATTTATATGAAGTTTGATATATGGGCCTGCAAATGAGAGATTATGAGTGTTTTACAACATTAGTAGACATTGAACAGTCTGCATACAGCTGGCTCAGACTGTATATTCATCATATTCTTAAAGACTTGGAAACTCTTTCACCTCATTAGCACAGCACTTCACAGTTTTATTCACAGGTTTAATGTTCACTGTAAACTTCCTTCATTAACTCTTTATCCCTCTGTTTGTTTGTTTTTTACCTGAAGTATACATTATATTTACTGAAATACCTAGAAACTAAAATAATACCTAGGTCAGATATAGCCTTGTCACCTTGGGAACTAGGCTTGCTTGGTATGTTTAATGCAGAAGAGCAAATACAGATGCGGGTGGGAGAGTTTGTCACAACAGGTTCCTCAGAGTTAATTGGCCGTTTCTAGACATTTATATGAAGAGATGGGTTGAGAAGTTTTTTAAGGCCACCAAGACTTGGACCTAGAGAGTTTTATATTTCTTAGGTATTTCTAGAACTCTTCTGATCTTCCAAAGAGTCTCTAAAGCAAGTGTCACAAACTGAAGAATGGGGTGACAGCTGTGTTATTTGGTCCTTGTGTGTTGTTTATGTTTTAATAAAAAAATTATTGAGCTTATTAGAGATTTACATAAACTTGTAAGAAATAATACAGAGAGATCCTGTGTATGCTTTACCAGGTTTCTCCCAATGGTGACATCTCACAAAATGGTAGAGCAATATCACAACCAAGATGATACTGGAATTGATGCAATCCACTGATGTTATTCATATTTCCCTATTTTCCTTTGTACTAATTTTTATCTGTGTACGTGCTTCTATACAGTTTTATCACTTTCATATATCCACCACTACAGTCAAGATACCAAATAGTTCCATCACCACAAATATCCCCCTTTTTATTTTTTATAACTAGGCCTACCTTGCTCCATAATCTCTCCTTTCTCCACTCCCATCCCCTGGCAAACCACTTATCTGCTTACCATTTCTAAAGTTTTGTTCCAAAACTTTTATTAAATGGAATCATACAGTATGTAACTTTTGTGGATTGACGTCTTTCACTCAGCATAATTCTCTTGAGATTCATCCAAGTTGTCTTGGCTGCTAATTGTTAGAAAGGCTCCAGATTAATTCCTATAGCAGGTGGTATTGGACTCAGCTGGTGTTTTCTGGTCAGACTCCCATTTGGTCTATGGGGAAATGAGAGTACCCGGACTGCCTTATCCTGCTAGGTTGGGGGTTGGGAAAGGCAGGGTCTGGGTGGCCTTCTCCTGTTGGGGGTGTGGTGGGGGAGCAGAATACACTCAGCTGCCGTGTTTTTCCTCCAGCCTTGGGGTTCCAAGCCAGCTTGCCTTCTTACCAGCTTTCAGACATTCCCTTTGGTTTTCTTTTGCATTATTTCTAGGATCTATAGTTGTACTTAGTGGGGAGAAGCAGGAAGAAATAAGGCTATGCCATCTGCCTGAAACAGTGTTCGTCATGGTACTTTGCATTTTTCTACTTACCATCATTCTGCCCACCACTCTGCAACACATATTCTCCCCCTTGTTTTATATTAGTTCACATGTTTGCTTTGCATGTGTTTGTAGCTTTAAAGGACGTTTTGAATCCATCCTGGTTCACTTTCAGGCCTGGATTGGATCTTGTTTTTTTTTGCTCATGGCGGCAAGATGACAGGTGCAACCTCAAGCATTATGTCATTACAACAACTCCTGAAGCTAGTGGGGAACATGTCCCTGTTTTGGGGACTTTTAACAGTGAAAGGCACTCTCCTTGAAGCCTTCCTATAGATTGTCCCTTATGGCTCATTGGCCAGGGATATGTCACATGCCAATCTTGCTCCAATGGGAATGGAATTACTATAATTGGCTTTGAGCAATTAACATTCATTTACTATGAGGTCTGGGAAGGAACCCATATGGCACAGGGTTATCTAATTTCTGAGCAATATCACAGTTTCATTCAGAAGGAAGTAGGTGGTGGTGACTGTGGTTAGGTCATATGAGACAAACTTAATGCATTACTTGTCTTATTTTAGGCATGAAGCAGGAGCAGACCTTTGAAATATAAACTTGTAGAGATAGGGTGGAAATTGGGACCAAACAAGATAGGATGCTGAGAGAAACTGATTCAGCTACAGAATTGGTCCCAAAGCCTCAAAATTCTGTCCTTGAGAAAGGAACTGAGTTCAGGCCTGATGGTCAGTGTTTCAAGGCAAGATTTCAGTCACAACTGATAACTGTGTTGCCAAGCTGGTAGGATAGCCTAGGATAGTGAAAATAATGACCTAGTGGAATGAGAAACCAGATTTCATCCAAGTCAGATTAGGCCACAGCTGGTTAGGAGAGATTGCTAATAGATAGCTTTAGTATAATATGGATTGGAGTAAAAACTGGACAGATCTGAATCTACAGATACAGGACACCAGTGCTATTTGTGTGAAGGAAAAGACGGGTTCCCATTTAAAAATGTGGTGAGTAAGAATTATTTGCTATGCTAAATTTAAGTAACTCAGCAATGTACATTTCAATTCTGAAGAAGCATGTCACTCAGAAATATTTCAGATCTTTATTTTAATTTTCTTAGAACACTGATACAACAAATGGCAGAGAATTACTGAAAACTGGGTTCATTTAGCAAAGCACTGTTGGATATTACTTGGGAAATAATCCAGGATTTGGATTGGGGCACTGACATGGGAATAGAAAATAATTTTGATTGATCGATTGATTGAGTTATTAAATAAATATGTATTAATTCTTGCAATAATTAAAAGTACCATGTGCCAGATTTTATTCTAGGTTCTGATGGTACAAGTTTCTATTCCTGAGGGAACTTGCATTCGATTGAAATCTTATTAATTGGATGCCAGGCTGTAATAGAGTCTCAGAATGCAAGGATGACTAAGACATGTTCTCTAAGGAGTTTAGTCTGGAAGTATAGCAAATTAGGACAGACTTCTTACCTATTTCACTTATAATTGATTTTCAAGGAATCAGCATAGTACCAGGCATACGACTGATACTTAAAACATTTTTGCATAAATGAATATGTAAACAACTAACCATAATTTTGCATGGCAATGCTGTACTAAAAGTATAAACGGTGTTTTATAACAGAGAAGCTATGCAAAAGGTCCATTGTGCTCTGTGGCGAAATGCAAGGCAGGTGGTGAGGGAAAGCCTCAGAGGGAAAGACATTTGAACTGAACGTTGTAGGATGAGCAGGACTTTGCTAAGTCGAGAAATGTAGAAACAGAATGAGCAAAGGTATGAATTTTACATTGAAGTTTTAGGAAATGGTGAGAAATGTGCACATAACAGGAACCTAAAATGGATAATGAATGGGTAATGGTTAGAGCTGACCTTGCAAAGACAGAAGGGAGTCATTTTGAGAAGATCTGCAAATACCCTTTTTTTAAGAGTTTAAACTTCATTTTGTAGGTAATGGGAAAACACCAACTCATTTAAGTGTGTAAACTGCACGATCAGATGTGATTCTTAGCAAGGACTCTCTGGCAGCACTGTGGAGGATGAGCTGGAGATATCCAAGAGCCAAGGATAGAAGTCAATAGACATTTGGAATAATCCAGATGAAAAATATTGAGGACCAAGATTAGGGTAATGACACTGGGAGTATACAGGCATTTTATGGGAGATGAAAAATATTTTAGAAGTAGAATTAACAGTACTTGTGACTGATTGGGTATTCATGGTGATAAAAGAGATGTTCTATCAATTTTTACTCTGTGGTTTCTGGTTTGGGGAACTGAGTGGACAGCATTGTGCTTGGCTAGTCAAGGAAAGGTGTTCTTAAGGAGAGGATTAAGATAAGCCCTCTCTAACTGGAAATATTGTGGCACACTCAGAACATCTCTGACATTTAAGTCTAAAGTAAATAGGGCATATCATTTGGGGTGAAAGTCTTTTTCTTTTTTTAAATAAACGTTTATTGAAGTATAGCATGTATAAGTCTTAAAGGTTCAGTGGAATGAATTCTCACAAATTGACACTTCTGTATAAATCATCACCCAGGTTAAGGAATAGAATATGATTAGCACATGCAAATTAATAAATCTGTCTTATCACAGTCTGGTAATCTACATACTTATCAGTCCTAAAATGGAAAGGATGAAATCTTTACAAAATAATGTAACTTTGTCTGTTTGTTACCTCATCACAAGAAAACATCCAGGTTATTTTTTCTTTAATTAAGAGTTATGTTTGACCTGGTTTGACTTAAAATATAGGCTCTATGATACACATCCTGGGAAGCAACTCTATAGTGTAGGTGGTCAACAGATGAATGAATCTATGATACAACAAGAGCTCAAAATGCTAGTTGGAAAATACATACCTTACCTAGCAAGGAGCTCAGGACAGAGTAAACAAATAGGGCTTTCAAATAAATTAAATAGTGCTTTACAAATAAATTGAAAGTCATTAGGGCAGAAGCTCTGAATTACAGGCATTGATTTTCTGCTTCATACATGGGTAATAACTACAGCTAATATTTATTGACCTCTTACAATGTGCTGGGGACTGTTCTAAGCTCTTTAGGTATTAAATTATTTAAGCCTAACTGGTATTATCATCAGATGAGGAGTATGAAACAAAGAGCTGTGGTGTAATTTGCCTGAAGTCAGACAGGAAATGGTAGAGCTGAGCTTTGAAAGTAGGCACTTGGCTGCAGAGGCAAAAGAAAAGGCTGGAAATGCAGGCAAAAGCCAGAGGAAACATGTTTTGTAAACCAGCTAAAACTTGATCTTATCTTGTTCAATAGCTTTGAAATTTTTCTAATATTGATGCACAGTGATAAAGTCTAAGCTTAATACATGATATATATCTATATATTATATATAATGTGTGTATGTGTGTGTATGTGTATATATATATATATATATATGCAGACATATATGTATTCTGTAACACTATATACTATGTATTATATTATGGAATTAAAACAAAAGTTTCCCGAAATAAGACTTCCACATTAACAAAGCCTTGTCTTTCCTTTTTCCTCATCCTTTCTTTCCCTTCCCTTTCCTTATATGTCTTCTAGTCTTTCCTATATTTCATTGAAAAAAGCCTGTTGTTTGAGAGCCACAAAATTGTTTTAATGACCCAACAATGGGATCACTTTCCGTAAAAGAGAATATTTGGAATGACCTGTCATATTTGTTTTTTCATAAAACATTTTTAAAAATAAAAAACTGCTGTTGATTTCAAAAGAAGATTAGATTGAGATGAACCTGGTAGAAAGAATTGAGAAAATTGAAAGCCAGTGTCAGTTAATAATTATTCCAAAAGTCTAGGACTGCAATGGTGAGAGGTTACATGGAGGAACTGAACTAAACAGAAGAAGAATTACCATTATGGTGACAACAGACATAAACTCCTACTTAAAATTGAGATATGGGGTTTGAGAGAGAGGAAGGAATCTAGACCTTAGATATGGGAAAGTTTATAATTCATATAGTTAAATATCAAAGTTTCTGAAAACGTAATAACTTCTTTTTTAGCTTCAGAGTATAGGCATACCTCGTTTTTATTGTACTTTGCATATATTGTGTTTTTTTTTTTTTTTTTACCAATAGAAGGTTTGAGGCAACCCTGTGTCGCACAAGTCTATCAGCACCATTTTTCCAACAGCATGTGGTCACGTTGTGTCTCTATGTCACATTTTGGTGATTCTTGCAATATTTCAAACTTTTCCATTGTTATTTTATTGTTATGGTGATTTGTGATCAGTGATCTTTGATGTTACTATTGTAATTGTTTTGTAATGGCCACGAACCGTGCTCACGAAAGAGGGCAATCTTAGTTGATAAATGTGCGTGTTCTTACTGCTCTACCGACCAGCTGTTCCCTCATCGCTTCCTCTCTCCTTGGGCCTTCCTATTCCCTGAGATACAGTAATATTGAAATTAGATCAGTTAATACCTCTACAATGGCCTCTTAAGTATTCAAGTGGAAAGGGAGAGTCACACATCTGTCACATTAAATCAAAAGCTAGAAATGATTAAGCTTAGTGAGGAAGGTATGTCGAAAGCCAAGACATGTGGAAAGCTAGGCCTATTGCACCAGTTAACCAAGTTGTGAATGCACATGATAAGATCTTGAAGGAAATTCAAAGTGCTATTCCAGTAATATCCAAACGCTAAAAGAAAGGAATCATATGAGCAGTTTCATGAATAGACACCCAAAACACAACATTAATTGAAAAGAAGCAAATTACAGAGTGTATATATTATTTGACACCATTTATCTAAATTTCAAAGCACAATAATCACACTCCAGGCATACATATAAAAATGTGCATGAATTACATAAAATTTATGAAAGTAATTGCATTGTAACTAGAGACAAGAACAAGAATGAGGAGGACTTCCACTTCATTTGTAATATAACTTTTATTCTAAAAAGATTTGAAGAAAAAAATGCTATTCCAGTGAATACATGAATCATAAGAAAGCAAAACAGCCTTATTACTGATATGGAGAAAGTTTTAATGGTTTAGATAGAAGATCAAAACAACCACAACATTCTCTTAAGCCAACGCCTATCCAGAGCAAGGCCCTGAATTCCCTTCAACTCTATGGAGACTGGGAGAGGTGAGAAAACCGCAAAAGAAAAGTTTGAAGCTGCAAGAGTTTGGTTCATGAGGTTTAAGGAAAGAAGTCATCTCCATAAGACAAAAGTGCAAGGTGAAGTAGCGAGTGCTGATGTAGAAGCTGCAACAAGTTATCCAGAAGATCTAGCTAAGATAAGTGATGAAGGGAGCTAAACTAAACAACAGATTTTCAATGTAGATGAAACAGCCTTATACTGGAGGAAGATGCCATCTAGGACTTTCATAGCTAGAGAGGAGGAGTCAATGCCTGGCTTCAAATCTTCAAAGGACAGGGTGACTCCCTTGCTAGGGGCTAATGCAGCTGGTGACTTTAAGTTGAAGCCAATACTACTTTACCTTTCTGAATATCCCAGGGCCCCTAAGAATTTTGCTAAATCTACTCTGCCTGTGCTCTATAAATAGAACAACCAAGCCTGGGTGACAGCACAACTGTTTACAACATGGTTTGCTGAATATTTTAAGCTCATTGTTGAGAGCTACTGCTCAGAAAACAAAAAGATTCCTTTCAAAATATTACCTCTCATTGACAATGCTAACTAATCACCCAAACACCCCAATGGAGATGCACAATGAGATTCATGTGGTTTTCATGCCTGCTAATACAACATCCATTCTGAAGACCATGGATCAAGGAGTCATTTTGATTAGCAAGTCTTATTATTGAAGAAATATATTTCATGAGGCTATAGCTTCCATAGATATTGATTCCTCTGATGGGTCTGGGAAAAGTCAATTGAAAATGTTCTGGAAAGTATTCACCATTCTAGATGTCATTAAGAACATTTGGGATTCATGGGAGAAAGTCAAAATATCAGCATTCACAGCAGTTTGGAAGAAGTTGATTCCAACCCTCGTGGATGACTTTGAAGGGTTCAACACTTCAGTTTAGAAAGTAACTAGAGTAGACTTACTGGTATTCTACTATAGACTTATTGTTATTCTAGCAATGGAAGAACTTTTATCATTGATGTGGAGGCAGTGGCCACCGGAGGTTCTAAGGGGAGGGAGAGGGAAAAATAGGTATAATATTGTGGCATTTTCGGGACATTGGTACTGTCCTGAATGATGTCGCAATGACAGATATAGAACTATATCTTGTCATAACTTACAAAATTGTGTGGAAGAGAGTTTAAACTATAATGTAAACTATAAGCCACACTTAGTGGCAATGCTCCAATATGTGTTCATCAATTGTAACAAATGTACCACACTAATGAAGGATGTTGTTAATGTGGGAAAATGTGAGAGGTGAGGAAGTGGGGCATATGGAAATCCCCTACATTTTCATGTAATATTTATGTAATCTAAGCGTATTTCAAAAAATAATAAAATATATATATAATATAAATATATAAAAGTAGCTGCAGATATATTGGAAATCACAAGAGAACTGAAACTACATATGGAGCCTGAAGATGTGACTGAATTGCTGCAGTGTCATGATAAAACGTGAATGGATGAGGAGTTGCTTCTTATGGATGAGCAAAGAAAATGGTTTCTTTAGATGGAAACTATTCCTGGTGAAGAAGCTGTGAACATTGTTATATTACAACAAAGGATTTAGAATATTACATAAACTTTGTTGATAAAGCAGTGCCGATTTGAGAGGATTAACTCCAATTTTGAAAGAAATTCTAGTGTGGGTAAATGTTGTGAAATAATTAATAAAGCACCCTTTCCTTCTGTTTTGTTCCATTTCCTTATCTCTCATGTCATTCCATCATCTCTTATTGCCTTTTTCAAAATTGAGACAAAATTTCACATAACATGAAATTCACCATTTTAACCATTTTAAAGTGTACAATTCAGTGGGTTTTAGTGTGTTCACAGTGTTGTGCAGCCATCATCACTATCTGCTTCCAGAATATTTTCAAAATTTCATAAAGAAACCCAATATCCTTTAAGCAGTTATACCCCATTCTTTCCTTACTTCCAGCTTGGCAACCACTGGTTGACTTTATCTTTGTGGATTTCCTATTCTGTACATTTCGTATAAATTGCATCATTTCTTCTGTCACTTAGCCTGATGTTTTCAAAGTTCATCCATGCCATAACATGTATGAGTACTTCATTCCTGTTTAAAGCTAATAGTCCACTATATGGGTATACTACATGTTATTTATCCATTCATTAGTTGATGGACATTTGTATTATTTCCACTTTTTGGCTATTATAAAAAATACTGCTATAAACGTTCATATACAAGTTTTTGTGTGGACATCTGGCTTTAATCCATTATCAACTTATGCAAAGCCCATAAACTCTTTGAGCTTTCAGTTTCATGATCTGTAAACCCAGGGGCTGGCTTTCATTATGGGCTTTCAAGTTTTTTTTACTACAACCTACTATATAAAAAATACACTTTACACAGATACCAGCTTGGTATATGCACATATGGGCCCAGTTTATAGATTACGGAAACAAAAAACTTAAAAAAAACAACAACAATATTTATTCTTAGTACAAAGCTCTGTATTTTATATTCTATTCTCTTTCATTAAAATTTTCATAAAAATTTTCATTAAAATGAAATTTTATTCTATTTATTTTATAAAAACAACAGAGTACCTGGCTAAATTTTTTCATTACTTACAAATAGATTTTAATCTTCAGTTTGAAAAATGGTGTGATTTCTACAGCTAGTTCCAAAACTGCAAGACTAATCTAGAGTTAGTCACTATCTGTGAAGAAAATGAAAGGGTGAAAAGAGAATGGTGCATATTTCCCCTACTCCTTAAGGACCAAGATGTCCAGTTAAGGGGATATTGGCAAGCCATCCTCAAAGATAGCATCTCTGCTATCACCAATAAAGGTAATAGATCATGTTAGATGGTACAGAAAGTTAATGGTTGGGTAGGCTTTGCCTCAGGTTATCAACTCTCCCCAAAGTCCTAAATGCCAATAAATGACCTCCCTTTAGGAGTCAATAGGTTCAAGGGGTTATTGAGCTGCCACATATTTGTTCTCTGTTCTCTTATTGCCTTGTTATTTATCTGCACATCACTCTTGACCTATCAAACTTGGTGTGATATACAATATTAAGTTCATGGGGAATTTCTACTGCAAAGAAATTTTACACAGATGAATAAATTTTTTCTTTACTGCAATTGAGCATGCATTAAGTGCTTAACAATGCACAAGGCACATATATATTGCTTCTAAAAATTTTTACTAAAGTATACTGAATGGAAGAGTAGAATGAAATTTGTAGCAGCTCACTGAAAGAGTAGAATTTCTTTGATGTTTTCTCTTTTAGTTTAGGTACTCATGCTAATTTTGAACTCTAATTTATGGGCTTGTTTTAATATCTAATCAATATATTATTTATGACTCAAATTACCTTAGCTCCACTCACTCCCCAATCTTAGAATAAAATTTGTGTTCCAGGAGGCTGCACCATGCTTTTTCCTGGCTCAAAGCAAAGTACTCTGAGGAATTTTGGGAAGGATGAATCATTTTTTTGCCATATAATCCTTATAATCACCCTATGAAATAGGACTTTTTGTCCTGAGTTAGCAGATGAAGAATAAGAAGCTTCAGGAATCTATATCATTGGTAAATAACAGCACTGGAATTTAAAATGGGATCTTTCTTCACAGACCTTGTCTGCTTTACCATGCAGTAATGCCTATAAACCTTCTTGAAATCAGAAAGAGTTCTTATAATTCTGAAATATTCATTGCAGACATTTCAAGGGTTCTGTACATTTTCAGTATAAGTACTTAGTATTCTGAAAGAGAAGATCTGTTAAGAGTGGAAATTAAAGCACATGTTCTTTCAAGAAGGAACTAGTGAATCTAAAGATCACGGCTTTTAAAATTAAGTTTTGAGAGAAGTCTAAAAGGGATCATTATGTACAGAAATTTCTGTGTTCACAGGATATTAATCAGGTTGTAGGAACTAAACTGAATGGCTATGTTGCGGGGAACGATGATGGGATTGAGATGTTGTTACAGACAGGGATGCTGTACTTCCAGATTTCTAGATTTTCTCTTTGCCAGTTTTCTCTGCCCATGCTGAGTTTTTTTTATTTCCCCCTGAATCTAATTGTTTGGGAAACCAAATGCATAGGAATGTTTGTAAAATGGGGATGTTGGGAGAGAGAACTCCAGAAGAAACTCTGACTCTCTTACTCTTTCAGATGCTCACAGCCCTCTTAACAGTTGCATTGGGGTATATGCTTGCCTACTAGAGGAAGGTAAAAAGCTGGAAATGAAAGTGAGAACAGAAAGAATGGGTTCATGTGTTTTAAGGCATGGTATCTTAATAAACCATTTATTATGATGAGATGGGATATTGAAATGGCTGATGAAGTGGACAGTCTCAAAGTCCCTTTACAACTCTTAGATTCCCATTTCCCTATATATCATCTAGTATTTCTTAATGTTTCAGGAGTTTGCATTTGTCAATATACTAGGTTATTTCTCCCCTCTTTATCTATTTTAGAGCATTAAAGATTTCTAAGCCCCCCTGATGTCATCTACATAATATGCATTGGTCCTAATTTCCTTACATCCAAATAATTATTTACACATTCTATTTTTCCTACGACTCTCATAAAAAGCAGAATACTTTCTTTCATATAAAGATTCCCCTCTTCTGCTCCTTTCTTACCACCTCCTCCAAAAGAGGAGTGTGTGAAAATCTCACCTCATCCCATTGTTTCATACTTCTCCACTGTCCTCAGTGTGTAGCTTTTGTCTTCTGGTAGCAATATGGATGCTACACTGCCAGGCATCAGTTGAGACAGACTCAATTGCTATGCCCTTTATTCCTTTTTCTCTTTCCCCCAGTTCCCTGCCTTCCTGCCTACATGGTGGACATGACGCTTGTCAGTGCAGCAGGTATCTTGCTATGATGAAGATGAAAGCCACATACAGAGGACAGTGGAGCAGGAAGAAACAATGAGCCTGGTCCTTGATGACATCACAACCCTGGAACACTAACCCAGGGTTTTTTGTTGCATATGATGAGCCATGGTTAGTCATATTTCCTGTCACTTGCAGGTAATATAAGTATTATACCCTAGTTTTGTAAGCATCTTTCAAATGGCATGTTATTATCAAGGCTTAGAAATCTTATATCCTTTCTCATTTAGATCTGCTTTGAATCAGTGTAGTAGCAATAAATACAGAAGCAAATGCTATGATTACTCAGTTATAGATCATTTATTAAACATAACTATTAATAACCTCATTTTTTTTTTAGTTTAAAAAACTCATATGGGGGGGGGCAGGGAAGAATGCATTTTAACCAAGAAAACCAGTCTTAGAAGAATCTAATTTTTAATTGATGTGGCACAGTCTAACAAAGTTCAGCACAACTCTATTTTATACTTAGAAGAATGTTAGTATATTAGTTATCTATTGCTGTGTAACAAATGACCACAAACTTAGGAGCTTAAACCCATGCATTTATTTCAGAGTTTCCATAGGCAGAAGTCTGGGCACAGCTTAGCAGCATTCTCTGCAAGGATATAATCAAGGTGTTTACCAGCCTGGGGTCTCATCAGAGGCTTGACTGGAGAGGGATGTGCTCATATGGTTGTTGGCAGAATTGAATTCCTTGCAGGTGGTCAGACTGAGGGCCTCAGTTTCTTGCTAACCTCTCCTTGTCCCATTGCCCTTTCCATAAGCAGCTCACAATGTGAGTATGTGCTTCTCAAGGCCAGCAAGGGAGTTTTTATTAGTTTAAAAAAAATCATCTATTGCCGCTTTGTTTCTGGGCCTGAGGGTGATCAGCCCTGCTGCAGCCCGGGGAGCGACACGAGCTAGTTGTGGGCCGTCCGGCGTGCACTCCGGAACGGCGGGGGGGTGAAGAAGTTGTCAGGAGAGCGCAGGTCCGGCTCCCTGGTCTTCACGGGGGTTAAGGAGAAGTTGTCACAGGGTCGCCGTTTGGTGCCCTGTGGTCTCCCTGACAGTACTAAATGAAGAGACACCACTCACTTGCTTGCTGGAAGGTAAGACCTTTATTCAGGGAGAGCTGCGCAGTTTTATAGGCAGAGTTGGGCGGGGGTGAGCGTGTTGTCTTCTGATAGGGCGAAGCTGTTGCTGGGCGTGGAGGGAAGATTTGG
>JAKSZT010054334.1:31461568-31501672 GCA_026826555.1 Tolypeutes matacus
GGGCGTAGCGCCCCACAGACACCTGTGGCAAGGTTTGACTTGGGTAAGCATTACCTCAATCTATCTTCACAGAATGAATAAATGTTATTATAGTGTCATCTAAGTATATATGTAGAATGAGTTTTTAATCCTTTTAAAATAATGCAATTGATCTTCTTGTTGGTTAACTATTACTTTAAAAGATATTTTTGGCTGTTAGAAAAACAAACAGAAAGCAAATAATCCTCCCACCGTCAAGTAAAGTGATTGTTATATATATCTGTGATGCTCTTACAAAGTACAGAGTGTTTACCAGGAACTCCCAGGTAAATAACTAAGTGAAAGAGAAAGATATATCTTATGTTATCTGATTTGGGTACAGATAACATGCCCCTCCCTCTCTCCTTTTAAGTAAAATTCTCCTTTATGGCAACAATGGAGAATTCTTGAATTGTAGGATAAATGGGTGTGATTATTTGTAAAGTGTTAGTATTTAAACAGAAGCATGGACTAATAATGGAAGACTTGAGAAAATAATGATCTTGTTCTTTCTGGAGGTCACTGTCTCATTTTGGAAAATTATCTGTTTCTGAAATGTGTACTGTTTTCTGGTGCTCTGGCTACACTGTGAACCCCACTGAGGTCCTGGGAACATTTACAGCAGCAAAAACAATTTGCATCAAACTAGCATGACACACTTAGGAGGAACAATATTTTGCTTGGAAAAATAATTCTTTACACTGTGATCTAGTCCACCTAACAAATACATTGATTTGGATGTGCTTACTTATAATAGGAAATAAAACTTTGCTTTAAATTATCTTACTGTATGTAAATTGTTTAAAGCTTGTTTTGCACACATCTATCCTGCATACCAAGGGACTAAAATTTTTAATCACATATCTAATTAGTAAAATTTTTATAACAAATCTCATTGAAAATATAATATATGTACATATATGTGGATATGTATATAATCAGAAATTATTCACTTACACTATTGAACTAATATAATTAAATATTTTAAAACTTATGTGAAATAGAAATTTCAAAAGATAGAAAAAAGTTGAAATAAACATTGGTTTTAATTTTTTTTCCATATTAATATTATAAAATATTTTGTGCTCACTAAAATTTGTTAAAACTAGAGCAATATAACTGAACATGACTTTTTTAAAATCTAATTTTAGCACTTCATGATACAGCAATGTAAGGTCTGGTTCTAGATGGTATTTGCTTTGACATTAGATTTTAAGGATTTTATAGCTGAAAAATATCTTTCACAAGTGTACAGAAAGAGTCATAGGTCTAAATGGTTGGGTCTACCAAATAATAGAACATATTTTTCAATCTCATCCCCACTTTTGCAATTCATTTGTTGAAAATAGGGTGATAAATATCCTTTTTCCTAATGCTAAACCCAGAATGTCCAATATTTTAAGAATTGTAACTGATAATTTCATACTCTATTGAAACTCTTTATTTGGAAACTCTTAATAGGTTAGAAAGGCCCATTTCCATAGTGTGCAAAACTGAAAGTTTGTCTGGGTGACTTTTTTTCCTTATCCCTTTCAGTGACAAAAATCCCATTAAAGATGGAAATACTTTTAAACATCGTTTGCAAATTGTTCTCTTCATAACACGAATTTGCTTTTTTAAAATAAAGCAGATACTTTTCAACATTGTTAAAATATCTTTACTTAAAAGTACAGATTGTTAATTTTTTTCAAAAATATTTTCTCAGCAATATATTCTGATGCTACTCCATCAGTATAAAGTTTAGCAAAATTGAAACTCTTGTCCTTGTAAAAGAAAAATACACAACTCATCTTTTAATTGATAACACTCTATGAGTGCTTTGCTGTGAGACAGCCAGTGAACCTCTGTGTGGTTCAAAAGATTTCTATGTTCATTCATTCCCCCATTTCCTTAAATATTGTAAGCTTTCCTCCATGTTTTAAAAAAATGCTGATTGGTGATACGAAGCTGGAGCCAAGACCTAAAGCTAGGGCCACACTGTTAGCTCCAGAATTGTATCGTTCATATTGTATTACTTGTGATAGCAGTTGTGTAGCTGGAGCCCTGATTCACAGCTTGTAGCACTTAACTCACTTTATTCGCTTTGGGTTTCAATTCTATGCCGCAATTGCTTGCCTATCAATGATGCAGTGAATGAATTTCGCAAGCAGAGCTCCTAATGCTGATTCTTTCCTCTATTCCTGTCAAAGGCATATAATCTACCAATTGTTGCATTTAAACAGAGCATGTATCTTTAGTGGCTCACCAAAAGTAGCTTTTTGTATATTTCATTATTGAAAGAGCACATAGCAAATATCATAATATGAGATATACCATATCAACACTTTCATTCCAAAGAAAAGCAAATCTCCCACAAAATATGATTTGTGACTTGTTTTCTCCAATCTTCAGCAATATTTTCTATCTTCCAGAAATATTAGCTGAATGGTTTTAGGCCATTTTTCTGTTGTTTTCAGTGCATCATTGCATCTATTTTACTATTGTGGAAAGAATTTCCTTATTGGTACATAGCACTTGGTTTTCACAATGAAGTGAATAACTCAAAAGAGCATCAAGAATATAGGCTACCAGGAGATAGATTGGGGTTAGAGAATAAGGAGTTGATACTTATCTTGTACAGATTTTCTATAAAGGTTGATGTTAAAGGTTTAGAAATGGATGGTGGAAATGGTAGCACACTATTGTGAGTGTAATTAACAGCACTAACCTGTGTAGGTGAATGTGATTAAAAAGGGCAACTTTAGGATATGAATATAATACTAGAATAAAAATTGAAAGATAAAACATAAGACTGTACAACACAATGAACCCTATTGTAGATGAAGGATTATAGTCAATAGTAAAAGCATATGAATGTTCTTTTATGAATTAGAATAAATGTACAATACTAATACAATGTGGTAATAATAGGGTGGTATATGGGGAAAATACACCTAATGTAAATGATAAATGATAGAATTATTTTAATATTCTTTCATCAATTGTAACAAAGGTAACTACTGTTTAAAAAAAGTACAATTATTTTTAAAAAATGTTGTTATCAATTGTAACAAATGTTCCACACCAATGCAAGGTGTTTGTCGTGGGGTGGTATATGTGTATCCTATATTTTATGCATGATTGTTTTGTAAACTCACAACTTCTCTAATTAAAAAAAAAAAAAGGCTTCTAAATATTTGCTAAAGGTTTAATAGAGAAAATTTATAAAATACTGTAATGAGGATGACATGCCTTAAACCTCTCTTAAAATTGTCATGTTCTATCTTTATGCTCGGGAAGTCTATTTTTTATGTCTTGGTAATGTGATGGCTTTATACTAGCATTAATATCTTAAGGCACAGAATGCATTTAGAGTGAGATTTATTTATCAAAATATGTGTATGACTCCAAATCATCTTCTTGATCATTTTGAATTACCAGGTATTATCAGCTATTATCAGATGGTTATTGCTTCTAAGATGTAAAGTGTTATCTTAATGGCAATAAGCTCTGCCATTTTATTATTTGCTTGAGCTTAGATAATTAGTATTAGCTGCAATCTAGTTCTTTTGCAAGAATCTTTTAAAGGCACCTGTCCATTTAGTGAGAGTTAATTTCATTTAGTTTCATTAAAATTAGATGACACAATTATGAATCCACTTAACTGGGCCCAAACAAACTGCAATTAGTTGTAATACTTTTAAAGAGAAGAGATGATGAAAACATTAATGTTAATCCTCTAGGTTTAAAAAAACCTCTCCCTTGTCTTTATTTTGTCCTAAATAACTGCATATCTACAGTACCTAGTTTACTTTAATTGGAAAATGAGAGTTATTCATTTACCTGGTCTGTAAATTATTTTAAGGATCTTAAAGAAGCAATACTACTCTTCCCATTAAGTTTTTAACTTTTCATTTCTTTTTATAGAATTTAAAGACAAGGCTCTGCCAATCTTAGAATTTTTCTGTCTGATTATACCTTTATATCTACTTTTCCCTTGATTAAATTGTTAATGCCTGTCCATTATAGAAAATTTTGAAGACTAAAGAAATGCATAAAGAAGAAAATTTAAAAGGCCCAAAATCTCACTACATGGAGAGAAACTCTGCCCCGACCCGCGGGACAGCAACGGGGGCCCGAAACCTGCCGAGAAAGAATGGTGGGACAAGAGACGCGAAGAATGACAGCAAGACAGTGTTCTGATCAAGCTGCAAACTTTATTGAGGGAGCAGGGCTTATATGCTGTTTGGAAAGAGGAAGTGAGTCGGGGCCGGGTGGCGCTCCGGGATTGGAGGGTGTTATCACTGGAGTAGGGGGCAGTTCTTACTTTCGCGCCCTGCGCCTGCATACTGTTGTATTCACCTGGGCAGTGGCGGGAACCGGAGAACAGAGGAGTAAGGAGGAAGAAGAACAAGGAAGTGACAAAGCAGATTTTGTGTCTGCGCCATGTTGTGGCGTCCGCCATGTTGCGCCATGTAACCACAGGTTGCTACCGCTTAGGTTGTTGGCACCTCTCTTGGCAGACTCCAGTGACGGCTCCCAACAAAACTCTGTGATGATTTTGTGGGAAAAAAGTACAAAGTTCCATATCTAAAGTTAAACACATGCACACACAACAAATACACACATGTATGAACATATAGATATATTTAAATGGGAATCCTACTATATCTATATATTTTTTAACTGTTTTTCTCCCCTCTTAAAATTGTCCACACTCAGTCTTAAGATTTCCTATAGGCTACTCTTTACCCCATGAGTCTGTTCTGACTCATATAATTTCCAATTGACTGTTTACAGTCTTGCTATCTTAAATGAGTGCAAATGTAACCACTAGATTAAAAAAGAGTATGCATGTTTAATTTTGTGGCTAGGCTATAACTTATAGAAAGGCATGTAGAGGCCAAGTCATGAAAAATTAACTATGGTTTCTTTTATAAATGCACAAGAGGAATATTTTTATAATCTTTGTATATTCTTAAGATATGGGCTCAGCCATTCATGATTGTGAAATATCTCATAACTCAGTAAAATATATACATATGTGTGTGTATATATATATATATATATTTTTTAATTTGGTAATTTGGGCTGAAATTTGGTTGATGTTTTAAAGCAAGCACAAATGGCTCATTCCTCACTCAGCTCCCTCAGAAAAGTTTTGGAGTTATTTTCTGCATTCATTGTCAAAAATGTCTTGGAATGGCATGAGACAAAGCACTTTGTGCCCTAGTAAATGGCAAGAACAAGTACCAAACTGAAGGAAAAGTATTTACTGATGTATATAATGACAGGGAATGAACAAACTGTAAATGTGCTAGGGCACTTATGGTGATTGATAAATTGATGAGTCTGTCCCAAAGATTTGAACATCAGATTGAAAAAATTATCTCCATTATGCATGCAAAATATCTCTATTACAAACCAAACCCACTTATAAAATACTACAGATATATGGTTAGGAAGAAATTAGGAAATAACAGTGCAAATGTAATCCTCTCTCAGTAACTGAAGAAGTTGCTATATTTGCAACCCTATAAAACAATGTTTTTTTCTACCTGCAAAATAGAAGGCCTGATATTTCCCAGTTTCAAACATAAACAAGACTGAAAATTAATTAATGACTTTAAAATATCTTGTAAGTTCAGAGTGCCATTTAATTGCCAGTGGTATGCTTTATGTTTTGAATATGTAATTCTTGACGAATGACCTGAAACTGCTGTATTCTCTTCCAGGACATAATTTGAGAGCACATGTAAAGAGGGACTGCATGCCTCATTTACTTGTAGGAGATTTTGAACTTGACTAAAGCTTTACATTACCTTGTAGTGTGACTCAGCATACCAAGAACCCATAATGACTTGGGGAAACCCAATTCTTCCTGATTCTAGTTGACCATTCCAGCTATCATTAAAAGATCCCTTAAAACCCTCTGCCCTTGAATCCATAGCTGTCTAACATTGAGGAACTGATGGCAAAGTATCACAATTTGTGACCTTAAACATTCATAGCCAAGTTCAGACTCTCTACTCTCATAAACCATGTAATGCACAGTCTTTGACTATATATAAAAATAACTACTTTTGCTTTATGAACATTGCCAGAAAAAACTTTTTTTTCGAATGAAACTTGAAAATGTCTTAACTTGATAAGTGGAATTGGATCAGATGATGGTGAAAGGAGAAATGTTGTTCCAAAAGGGAACTTTTACGTAAAACATACCTATTCTGCTGCTACCTTTCATCCATTTTTTTAAACTCTGAATTAGTACTGATATGCCCATCTTCTACTTCACTAAAAAGTCATCATCATGTTCAAATTCCTAAAGAAACTCCCCTGATTGGTAGAACTTTCCATTGAGAGTGACATGCCTAATTCATTTCTGAATTTCATTTTATAATGACAATAAGAATTTCACAACAATAAGATATATTCAATATTGAAGTAAGAAGAGAAGTTCTGACAAAATCACCTCCTTTTGCCTCTCTTTAAATACTTTGCATGAGCAATTACCTCACAAAAACTAGTCAAAACATTGCTTTTGTTGGTGGGGTCCACAGCTTGAAATACATATATGACCGAGATGGAGAATCTGTAATATATCAGAGTGTATATGTGACTGGAAGGGGTATTTTGATGATATTAAGTTAAGTGGATGATGAAGTCACAACAGACCGTTACTAATATGTTTTCTAAGATGTTAGTCCCTGCTAACACTAGGTTTAACTGCTTATGACTATATAGGAAAGACTGAGTGCTGGATGGGGGAAGATTATAAAAATATACTTCTTGTTGATAGGGAAAACAGGGAAATTTGGGCAAACAGACACTTTGAACTTAAGAAATTGGATTCTTTAGGGTAAGTGATGTAAATTTAATCTTAATTTAATCTTAGGGGGCTCTCAATATTGCTCCCTAAATGTGTCAGGGGCTTGAGAGACCCTTCTGGAGCTTGTGAGGGACTTTGGACCCTGTATGTTAGTGGGCAAGAAGAAAAAAACTGAAACAAGGTGTGGTGAGAGAGCCCATAGAAAGAGTGCGTGAAAAACACAGAGATGTAAGATTACCAAACCAGGGAGGTGGGAGTGGAGAAACTTGGGAGACAGCAGTAGGAGAAAGCTTCTGGTTACTTTTTCAGTTTCTCTGCTGACATTTTGGAAACCAAAGCCAAGAGCAATGTATCACATCAGCAACTCCAGGCGTAAGGCTGTTTCAAATCAAAATTGATTTTTTAATCTTTAATCAAGTAGGAATGGCATGTTATGAATATTTCTAGAGAGTAAATTTACTAGCACTTTAAGATTAGCCCAACTTCAGTATTTTGTAGAGGTTGGGTTTCATTTTCATCCTAGGTCAAAACAAAATAAAAAAGCATTGTATGTAATTTAAAACCAAAATGTAGCATAGAACAGAGAAGACATTCATCAGAAGTTCTTTTATTAAAATTCATAATGTTTAGTCCAGATCTGTAATTAAATCCTATATGTAGAGTTTGCTATTTGGTTAAGGCAGGCAAAGCAAAAGATTAAAATAAAACAAAACAAAAATCAAGGGGGAAAAAGTGAGATGCTATGATTATCTTTCCATAAAAAAGCTATAGTATCATGGAAATGATTTCAGATGAAAGCTAAGGGAAAGCATTCCTTGGATTTTTCCATGTTTGTCTTACGAGTCCTTCATCTTTCTGCTTATTTCTGGAGGTAAATATTTTCCTTGGATTGCCTCCTCTCTCCTACAACAGCTGTGCTGACCTCTTGGTAGGCATTTCCTAGCAGTTAATGACTGGCTAGTTTAAGGGCCCTAGGCTTTGCCTCAGGCCTTTAACCAGCATCTCATTAATTGGCAGGAAATGTGTTTCCTTTCTGTTGCTTACTTTTATATATTCTTAATGGAACAGAACCCTGAGAAGGTACCTGAGCTGAGGCAGACAATGTTACCCTTTCAGCGTCTCATTTGTAAATAACCCTGTTATGAGTAATAGGAAGTGATCCAGCTGGTTGTAAAAAGACACACGTTTAATGGGCAACTCCTGGTGGACTAATGGTTTTGTTTGAAAAAAACATAGCACCCGCAGGACATATTGCTCCAGTTTTTGTTCCAAATATAATGAGCCTGCGTTCAAGCAGAGATGCACATTAATCTCTGGGAGTTATAAACCTTGAAATATACAAGAGAAATATATATATATATATATTTTAAAAAAGCAAATCCATCTCATTTTTCTCTCTAGTGACTAACATGATACTATCAGAGCATCATTCTTTCCTAAGGTTCAGTAATTTCCAGTTGCAAACTAAAATCGGTTGTGTACACAATGTAATGCCCCTTTAAAATTTTATGCCTGATCCTTACTGTTTATGAATATACTGTGAGGATCTCTGCCCCTTTCTGCTCTGCCTTTCTCTGACCCTGGAATTTCTAATATGCAGTAGTTTATGGCATTTACTTTTCTTCATCAAAATTTGGTTCCTGTTTAACTTGATGGCCTCATGTTTTGTGCTTGTTTACTGCAATTGAACAAACATTTATTGGGACCCTCACCACAGTGCTCCACGAATTCCTCTACATCTCATACCCCCTGGAGCCAGGCACCATGTCTATCTCACTTACCATTGTATCCCCTGTGCAGAGCTTGGTGCTACTATAGAGCGGCAGCTAAGGTCACATGTTCTGAGATCAGAATGGCAGAATCTCTAGCTCTGTGACTTGAGCAAATTACAAACCTTTTTGTGACTCAGTTACCTCATTTGTATATTTTGGCAAATAACAGTATCTACCTCAAGATCATATGGGTCTCAAATGAAATAGCCCGTGTTAAGTGCTTGGTGTCCTACCTGACTTATAGTTAGCATCAAGAATATTAAATTTATTATTCTTTACAGTGAGTGCTTAATAAAAATTAGTTGAATGAAATCAATGAGTGCCTCAGATGGTTAGTGGCATGGAATACCAAGCTTCCCAGGACCTATCTGTCTCCTAGCACTGCTAGGAATATTGGAATTATGGACTCTGTTGATGTCATCAACTTTTCTGCAAGGTTCTATACCTCCAAATCCCAGTGTTTTGACTTGGGTCCTCTCTACTCCTGTGACTGAGGATGTGTCCTTGCTTGGTATTCCCACTGGCCTTTGTTCAGGCATTCCTAAGCAGCTCCCTGAGTCTCTCAGCCTTCTCTGGGCCTCAGTTGTGCTATTACCTTTGCCCTTTCAAGAACCACAAGTAGATGTATATTCTTGGAGGGAATGCTTTAGTGAGATTGACTGTAGATTAATCTGAAAACAGCAACACACACATATCCACAGCTCTAGTCAGGGATGCTATAAATAGTTGTGCAATTTAGAAACCACATAAAAGTGCCTGGTGAAGGGTGCACATGGGGCTGAAACCTAGTCTGTACAATCTTGAGCCCTAGAGAGTAGTGCTCACCTTGGAGGAAGGGCAACATTTTACTTTCCCAAGCTCTACCCCTTGCAGAACTGTATCTTCCCTCTTCCTAATTTCCCAAAGGTGTCATAAAGACTGGCCTTAGTGGGAAAGGAGTCCAAATTACATAAAACCAAACCCATTTGTTGTTGGTTTTTCCTGCACATAAACACCTTCCTTCAAATAATTGACTTTGATGGGATAATGTGACTTTCTTAGTTTGCCACAGGGCTGCCAATGCAAAGTGCCAGAAATGGGTTGGCTTTTATAATGGGAATTTTATTAGGGGGAAAATTTTGCAGTTCCAAGGTCATGAAATGTCTAAATCAGGGCATCAGCAGAGATGCTTTCTCACCAAAGTCAGCTGCTGGTGATCTTGGTGTCCTGCCACATGGCAAAGGTGGCAGCCCATCTCTGCTGAGGTCCCTGCCTTCCTCTCCATAATCTACTATCTCCTGGAGCTTAGCTGTGGGCAACCAGGCATAGGTCTTGTCGCTTTCCAGGCCTCCTTTCTCAGTCTTGGCTGCTCTGCTTTCTTCCCAAGTTCAGCTGCAAGCTATCAGGCATTTGGCTCCTCTCTTCAGCCTTGAGCTGCTCCATGGACCACTCCTCTTGGGGGCTTCATGCTTAAACTTTGGCTGCTAGTGGTCCTCAAGTCCTCTCTCACATGGATCAAAAATGGCAGCTTCCTTACTCTGTCTTTCTTTCTGTGTCTCCATTTATATAAAGCTCCAGTAAGAGGGCGGACGCTAAACCTGAAGTCTCCAAAAGGGCCCCACACCCACAGGAATGGATTAGTTCAAGAACATAATCTTTTTCTTTTTGGGATTCATAAAATAACTTCAAACTGCCCCAGTGTCTATCCATCTCCCTCCCCTTAGAGACTTTTCTTTTCCCATCTCCCCTCTGTCCCTCCAACAGCACTGGCTCTCAGTGAGAGGAGTCATGGCCTCAGCCATTTGCATGTACTTTCCTTGCTCTTTGGATACCATCACATACATTATTTTGCTTATTCCTTTCATCTCTACAGTGAAGTGTTTCCATTTTATAGCTGTTAACACCAAAGTTCATAATTATTTAAATGTCTGACTTAACCAAGAGATAGTAGGGACAAAACCAGGCCAGACCTTCTGAGGCTTTATTCCAGGGCTTCTCACCCACAACATTATGACATATTGGACCAGATAGGTCTTGGCTGTAGGGCCTGTCCTGTGCAGTGTAAGATGTTTAGCAACATACCTGGTCTCACCCCACTGGATTCCAGTAGAATCTCACCCCACTTATGACCATCACAAATGTTTCCACACAATGCCAAACATCCCCCGGGAAGGGGAAATTGCCCTTGATTGAGAGCCACTGTTTTATTTGGTGCTCATTCCTATATACCAGATGTATGTTCTAAAAAGTTTACTTTAAAAAAAAATTATTTGCTCATTTACTTGCTAACAAACTCTATCTGCTTCCAAAGAGAAATTATGTGGCTAGAATGAATTGGTGCCATACTTGAGACATAAAAACTCAATTGATACATTTGAATGAATGTACGAAGCAAACAATTCCTTAAAATATAGTAAAATGAAAAAAAAACTAAAAGTCAATATAAGCAACATAAAGTAAATCATTACTTTATAAGCATGAATTCCATGATTTTTAATAGACTTTAATGAGCTTTTATACCTGCGCAGAAATCATTGATAGGGCATGTACCCTGGATTCTCATATCACAGAACAGGTCAGAGTTAAGCTAAAGAATATACTCTCAGGACAGGGTATCAGTGCTCAGGGGGAAGCACAGAAAACAACAACAAAAAAATGGAATGGGCAGGATGGAGGTTGGAAGAGGACTAATCAGTGCTTACATAAGGCACAAAGTAGATTTCATGACTCCTTAGAGACCCTTTGAAAATCAACTTAGATTCTAAAGAGCCAGTGGCCTTATCACACAAAGTACACAGTTTTATACTGTGGTTTTATGCTGTTTATATGAGTGTGTTGCTTCATTGATTTATAAGACTGTGCTGAGATTATGATGACACTGGGGGAATATCATACATACTACTCACTTTGATTTAGGCCTGTGTTAATGGCCTTCTCAAGAAAATATACTGAATGGTATGGGACTTGGGGGAGTCTTTCTCTTGTTCTTTTTCGAGGTATTCCTATTGGTTGACCTAATTTTCATTCAAGTATGAATTTTCTACTCCTGAGATTCTCATCCACTTGCCAAGACTGTTTTTCTTTATCTCCTTAAAGTGCCATTCAGTTGTAGAGACTTACAATGGCAGGTATATGCGGCACCTTACGCACCACAGAGCTATAACTTACACCTACAGCAACTGTGCCAAAGTGTTTTCAAAATTAAAATAAAAGCCCTTGATAATAGGATTTTTAATCAAATATGGAGCAGCACCCAAACACCCCCATGTTTCCTCTTGTATTTTAATACTCTGCTGGTGCATGGTTTTCCGTGGAGTTTAAAGATCTTTCCCAACTGTAACCCCATCACCTGATCCCTTTATATTCTTTTGAAATGTGACTACGTCCTCTAGGGGTTCACCATGGGTCACATATAAAAGGGATGCTGTAGTGTAGAGACAATGTTTAAAGACCTCCTCCAGGGCTTCCTTCTTTCACAATGTACCTTGTTCCATCTTTGTTTCCATGGTTGATCTCTATTTGTGTGGTCCTACCATTCTCTTGATTGATCTACTAACAATATGCCTGTCTGAGTTCCTACTCTTGACTCCGCTGCCTAGAGTCTAATCTGGCCTTTTCCCCTCCAGTGGAACCTCCTTGGAGAATAAATAAAGAATCATGAGCTCCTCAGTAAACTTAAGCATCTTTGAAGGTTGCTGTCATACCCTTGGTGAACTGGGAATGTCAGTGTACTCGATGAGTGACATTTCCTGTTTGATTAATTGCCTACCCCACGTTATCTGCCCTTTGCTGTTCTAGGATCCTTTTAGAACTGAGAGATAAACTGGTTTCCTTTGGACCTAACCTAACCTGCAAACTCATTTTCTTTGATTGGCAGAATTTGGGGGGAAAAAAAGATTAATTTCCAACATTTAAAAAGTAAGAGATCTTTCATAAAAATCTAAATTTTAAACTTTTCTTGAAAAATTAAAAGCTATAGTAACACTGGACTGGTATTCTATCATGTCCTGGGTGACTGGAGCCAAAAGGCCAGTGAGCCCTTTAAGGACTTGCTCTCCACTTGTTCTTTGGCTTATTGATGTTTCCTTCCTGGCTCTTAATGATGTGGCATGATATTCCTCAACAGAGGGAATACCTAGCTACCTAGCTACTCTCTATAAAAGGTCCTCTTTGGATGTATTTTTTTTTCATGCCCATAGATATTAATTAAGTATATATATATATATATATATTTCTTCTTAGTTTCCCATTAGTTAAATCATCTCTTAAAATTAAATTGGTCCTAGTCTTTCCTTTCTGATATCATATCATTAAATCTTTTAATATGCTTCCCTCATTGTAAAATTTCTAGTGTAATATTATCGAGAATGTCAAATTTTTAAAAAGTTCTTGGTCTTTTCTGCTTTTGTTAGGCAAACAAAAATCTAAAGTCTGTTTCATGATAGTCCTTCTAATACCTTTGGAATTTCAGATTCAAAACTCCAAGCCACTGGAAATTTAAGGATTTGTACTTATAATTTTAGCCCATAATATTTGCTTTTATTCCACAAGAAAATTATTTCCAGTTAAATGACAATCTCCCATATTGCAAGATAAAATATTTACTTATAACAAATATATAGTAAACAAACAGCTGTAGAGTACGAGGGTAGAAAAAAATGAGTCTTCAATAGATAGTAATTAGAGATAGGAGAACCTCTCCAGTCAGATATCTGAACCTCTGACTGCTCTTGTTCAACTTGGTTTAACACTAGAAAAATATGGCCAAACACTTCTTATCCAGCCATGCCTAACCCATATTACTTGATAATGAAATCACTCTTACCTAACATATTTTGATCAAGTCATTTTTCAGAGGAAAATACGCCACATTCAATATTCATAAGCAACCATAATCAGATTTTCTCTCTTTACCCTTCTAAAGAACCCTTTGAAATATAGCTCCTCCGAAGGAAGCTATGTTGGAAATGGGCAGAGGGTTGTGGTCCCAAAAGACAGGGCGCCCTCCTGGCCCAATGTTACACGAGAGCAGGGGAGCTGGGTAATTGGCCCAGCCTCACGCACTGCTGGCTGTTGACATTGCCCGCCACTCCTGGCTTCCCCCAACAAACCATTTTATTTCTACTGCTCACTGTAACAAACTAGATTTCAAACAGCGGTGAACAGGATCCCTTTCATCCCGGAAGCTTTTCCGAGGCACAGAGGCAGTGATGCCCATGCCTGTGGTCTCTGCTCTCGTGTCCCCCAGTTGCTGGATGAAACCCTGCTTTGAAATAACTGCAGAAAAAGAAGCAGGAGTATCAGTGCTGGAAATTTAAGAAGTTGGAACCTCTTTTATTCTGCCCATGTGGAATATCTGAAAACTTGCGAAGAGAAAACGGTGACTGTGTGTGTGTGTGCGTGTGTGTGTTCATTTCTAATAGACATAGTTGTCAGATGCTGCTTTAAATATTGCTCTACCTGGGAACACCACAGATGGATGGCAGTGAAACAAAGAAGCAGGGACTTTCATTTTACGTAAATCTTTGTGTTAATTGGGGATCAGGTGGTGTGTTTCCTAAAGTAAGCAAAGAGAAAATAGTATTTATAGAAGCTGTCAGTGTAAAACATGTATACTCCAGCTTTGGCTCTGTGTGAAAATAGCAGATAGTCTATTTCAAGATACATTAGAAAATTAAGCTCTTCTTGGGCTATCAGCTTGTCAAATCTTATGACTTAAAAAATAAAATAAGAAGAAAAGTAGATTTTTTCTCTTCCAACCATGTAGCAAACCTTAAGACTTTGGAATGTCCTTCTTGCACTTAATTTATTTTCTGATTTCAATCATAATATAGTGACTGTCTTTACATAGTTAGCTTTTGTTTCCTTAATTGGAATAAATGGCAGTCAAGCTTGTTAAGCTTTATATTAATAATAAATACATTTAACTTGATGTTATTTCTATGTGGTGCTGGCCCAGTACTTAAGTAGATAGCTTAGATGTTGCAGCAGCTAGGATTAATGCTTTGGCCTCAGTAATTATTGTCTACACTTTCTGAATTTGTTATATAATTACTTGATATTCTGCTTCATTTTGACTGTTTAGACTTGGCCTTTGAGTACTTGGCATTTTGCTCATAGGAAGGAATTTATAAATGCATTCCCTGCCTGATAAATGTAATAGCACATGATGATGTGAATCCTAATTAGACAATCTTACATCTCTAGTACATTAGGGTCAAGAGCTTTCAAGTATCAGAGCAGTGTGTTTATCTCATTATTATATACAGCTTTGAAATTGATTATTGCAATAATAACAGTTTTTTTTTTTAATTAAGGTAATTAAAATTTGCAGTGTTTCCTTTTTATGTTGGATAAATGTTAGCTTTATTTTTTTAAATTTTAAGTTGCTTTAGAATTAGTCTTTAGGGTTTTGATTTTCTAAAATCTGTGGCTCTTCTTTGTAAAGAGGCAGTTTTATGGGAAAGACCAGAGTACTTAACATAGATGTGACGATGTAGAAAGAGAAAAGTCAAAGCTTATGTTAAGGGAAATAAGCTTTGATATAAACAGCTCTTTATCTTCAAGAATTGTCTTGAAAATGTCTTTCTTTTTCCCTTAGTGTGCTTATATTGCCCTTAGTTTCTTAAGCAACATTTTTGCCCCCGCTGAAATCTGGAAGAAGAAGGCAGGAAATTATTCAGGTAAAATGCTTTTCATACAGACTTACCTTGACACACCTGTCACTGTCTACCTCTCTACTAAACATATATCAATGGGTATTTAATAAACACTTGCTGTGTCCAGTGATCTATACTGGGCACTATGCATATATGCCTTATAGAAGAATTCCAAATGACATATGTAAATAATCCTCCTCCAGGAGATCGAGCTCAGTTATTGTCCCCTTGAGTGTAGGCTGGACATAAGAGACTGGCTTCTGAAGAAAAGAGTATGGAAAGGGAAAAATAGCAACGTTAGAGAGGAAAAACCCAGCGACACCACCTGAACCAAATGATCAAGGCAAATATCACCAGTGATAAATCGTGTTGATATTATGTACCCCAGATATCTTATGCTGAGAATGGCACTTTATCTCCATACTGTTATTTCCCCAAACCCATAGTTTCACGCTAATCATGAGAAAACATCAGACAAACCCAATTAAAGGACATTCTGCAAAATATCTTACTGGTACTCTTTAAAATTCTCAAGATCATAAAAATCAAGATTGAGAAATTATCACAGACTATAGGAATCTAAGAAAACAGGAGAACTAAATGCAGCATGGTAATCTGGATTGGATCGTAGAACAGAGAAAGAACACTAATGGAAAAACTGGTGGAATCTTAATATAGGCTGTAGTTTAATTAGTACTTTTGCATAAAGTTTTTAGTTTCGACAAATGTACCCATAATTAACATTAGAGAAAATGGAGTGTAAGTAACATGAATTCTGTAGGCTATCTTTGTAACTTTTCTAAAAATCTAAAATTATTGCAAAATTAAAAGTTTATTAAAAAAGAAAAAGCCACTTGTGTGATACCAAGAGTTACTAGTCTTAAGGGGTAGCTAAAATCAATATAATAGGTAGCAATGGCTTCTGGGAACAGTGGGCCATGTGGCAGTCTCCCCAAAATGGGTAGGATTTGAGGCCCAGTCACTGCTTATTCCAAACCATGAGGCTTAATTCCAGATCTCTCTCTCTCTCTCTCTCTCTTTTTTTTCTCTCTCTCTCCACTGTTGAATAAGGCAGAATTCTCATAGAAATGGCCTCAAATATTTATGATACCAAAGCAAAGTAATTCTGTCTTAAAATTGGGAGCCCTGACACTGGCTAATTCCATCCAAGCCTTCTTTTTCTCCACAAGCCTGGGCATTGTCAAAATAACAGGCTCCTCTGGTCACCCATGGACTTCTTCCCCTCCTCTCGTGAGGCTCTACCTCCCATCAGTCCTCTTTCCATATATTCCACTGTACTCTCTGAAAACCCTATTTCCAAAGAAGCAGAATAGCCCACATTTGCAATTTGATCTCAGAATGTCCCTTTACCAAAATGAGGCTTCTTCTTCAACAAAACTTCTCATTCAACTTTCTCCAGTGGACTCTTCTTTCCCCAATACTACAGAAGAAATTGAAAAGGCATTCAAAAAGAATTAAAAGCACCCAGGCCCACAAAGCTTTTAGGCCAATTCTTTCTTGGTTTTTCAAGGAAAAGGTAATGCTTATATAGTTCAAAATGTATAAGCATATAACACAAAATGCTGGAAAAATGATGGGAAGATTTCTATTCTTTTTATGAAATTAGATCAACCTTGAAACCAATACCTAGTAACAAGACCAAAAACAATAACTAGACTATATAGATTACTTTCATTTATGAATAAGATGCAAAGATGAAAAATAAAATATTAGCAAATGAATGTAGCAGTTTACTAAAAGAAAAATATTATAACCATAAATGAAAAAGCTCCTTTTTAAATAACTGGACGCTTCATAGTGTCACTGTACCAAAATTTATGTAATGGGCTCTCTGATGCTGACTATTTGTAATAGTGACTAAAGTTTCACTATTACAATAATCTAGTATTAAACATTTTTGTACATGTATCCTAGTGCATATATTTCTATATGAACAATACTGAGAAGTAGAATTAGCGACCTATAGGATATGTGACTAGAAATACAATAGCCATTTTATAAAAACTCTTAGTAAATTAGGAATAGAAGAAAGATGTCATAATACAGTAGAGTATATTAATTAGTAAATAAGCTTCATACTTAAACTTATATAAAATATACAAGATGCACTTTGTAAAAAATAGGAAATTATTGAAAATATAGAAATAAAACTTGTTTGTTGTAAATATTCAAATAATAAGAAATTGTTAGCAATTTTGATTGTATCCCTTTTAGTTGTTTACTCACTAAAGCTTTAATATCCAGATGATTACTAAATGGATAGGCAGTTATATATCTGTATGTTTTTTCAAAAATAATGTTTTAAGCTGCTATTGTTTTAAAACTTGCTTTTATCAACAACATTTTATTAAGCTCCTTCTGTATTAGTACTAGAGTTTCAATTAATTCATTTTTAATAGTTTCATATTGTGCATGGACTATAATTTATTTAACTCTCCTATTGGGGACATTTTGGGTTTTCTCCAAATTTCATTATTATAGCAATGCTGTTTTGAAACTTTTTGTACATCTATCCTAGTTTTGATATTTCTGCAGTAAGGATATCAAGAAGTAGAATTAGTGGTGTAAAGGGTATGTGCATATTGAGTTTGGATAGATGCTGTCAAACGCCTTTATAATGAAAGTGTCAACGTATACTTCACCAATAGCTCGTGAGAGTGCTTGCTGCTTTGAAGCTTTGACAGCACGTTTAACTTGATGACAATATGGAAAGCGAAAAATGGTATCAGGTTGAGAAATTTTAGGCATTTGTGTTTCTTTTTCCGTGGCAGACAGACCTTTGAGTGGTTCTTCTGATTCTCAGCCCCTGGTGTTTACACCCTGTATAATCGCCTCCCCTTGAGAGTGGGTATAACCTGTGATTTGCTTCTAGCCAATAAATATGGCAAAGATGACGTGTTTTTGCAGACACAAGTAAGGCCGCAAATCAGTTTGATTTTGAGTTAATCGAAAGGGAGATTATCTGGGCTGTTAACTCTTAAAAGAGGGACTATGCCCTCCCTGAAGTGAAAGCCTCTCCTTTTGGGCTTGATAAAATTAGTGGCTCTGTGCAGAAGACCACGTGGCAAGAAACTGCAGGCAGTCTTTAGGATCTGGGGGTACTAGATCTTTTCATGAAATTAGGACTAGTGGGCTAATTGATAGCCAGCAGAAAGCAGGGGACTGGTCCTATACCTAAAGGGAACTGAATTTTGCCAGCAACCTGAATGAGCTTGAAAGTGGGTTGTCTCCCAGGCCATCCTCCAGATAAGAACACAGTTCAACTGATACCTCGATTGCAGCCTTGTGAAACCCTAAGCAAAGGGCCTAACTGAGCTGTACCCAGACACCAAACCCTGTGTAAATGTGTATGGTTTTATGTCACCAAGTTTATAATAATTTGTTATGCAACAGCAGAAAACTGATACGTTTTCTCTGAATTTCTTGTTCATATTCATGACTCATCTGCTCTTTGCAGCTGAATATTTTTATTGTTTTGTAAGAACTCTTGATCAGTGGGCAAAACATTCTTTGTTTATGTCTATTGTAAATATCTTCTCCCAGTTAATGTGGCATTTTTAACTTGATTTATGCTGTTTTACTCATTAATATTGCCCAATATGGGTGCCCTGAGTTTTCAGAATTGTTTAAGAAAGATTTATTACTTTAAGATTATTAAAAAAAAAAAAACTTCTATATTGTCTTCCAGTACTTTTAATAGCTTTGTTAATTTGATCTTGTTATCTATGTATATGAGATGAAATAGGAATCTATTTTTTTCTTGTTAATAGGTAGTCTATTTGATGGGAACTTATATATCACTTTACATTAGACCAGGGAGTATTCCATGTAGTTTACAACTATTAGCTCATTTGACTTTTAAAAATTCTATGAGATAGGTTTAATTATCTCCCTTCGATAGATGAGGAAACTATGGCACAAAGAAGTTAAGTAACTTTTCCAAAGTCTCCCACTGGTAAGCAGTAGAGCCAGGTTTTGAACTCACACATTCTGTCTCCAGAGTCTGTACCCTTAAACTTTATAAAATCTGACTGTAGTAAATTGAAGAAAGCTGGAGAAGAGGAAATGAAGACAAGATTTTTGTAAGAGGTGATAAGATAAATAGGGAAATAGCTAGAGGAAAATGAAGGGGTAACAAAAGAAGATTTTTTGTTTGGTTTCTTTTAAGATGCAAGGCATTATAGCATGTTTGTATGCTGAGGAGAATGGGAATGATCTAGTTAAAACTAAAAACTGATAATGAAAAAGAAAGAATGGAAAAATAAAGGAATGATATTTTTGGGTGGGTGGGAAAGGATGGGACCCCATGTACAAGTGGAAGGTTTGGCTGTAAAAGAAGAATACAGACAGTTCTTCCATGGTATTCACGAAAGAAGCAGAAGATGTGGGTCACGATGCAAGCTTGTTGGTAGATTTGGTCCAGGGAGACATAAGTTCTTTTCTGATTACATCTCTCTCTTTTTTTTTTTTTCCATTGAAATAAGAATCAAGACTATTAGCTGAGATTAGGGGAGAGGAAGAGGTCCTGGAATTTTGTGGAGAGGGCAGATGGTGTGAAATAATCATTTAGAAGAATGAGAAAGTGAACTGACAGTAGGGTTTTTGAACAACACTGGAGCTCACTTGAAGTTAAAGGTCATGGCTTTAAAGTGAGATCTGTCAACATAGTTTTGTTCCTTTATAGCCCCTCACAGCTGCCCAAGGACATTCATGGAATAGGCAAAATATAGGATGTCTCTGGTTTAAGGTTCTTCCTGGAAAGAATAATGCAGGGTAAGGGACCAAGAGATTTGAGGGTCTATTCAAGGGAGTGAATGAAACTATGGTTATGACTCCAGTCCAATTAAGGAAAGCTGATTATGGTGGTGGGGAGGGGTGAGAGATAGTGTATAGGTAGTGAAGCTAATAGATGTCAAATCCAGTGGGTTCAGAGCATTTTGGGAGCTCCAGTACAAGAAGGAATGAGCGAAAAAGATAGAAGGGATGCCGGGAGAGTGGGTTGCCTGAAATTGAGATTATGAAGGGGCTGTTGTTTGCCCCTTCAGATTCACTTTTCAGAATTCTTTTCTACTTTTTTCTGAGTCCCTGAAAGCTGATCTTCATGGATGACATCAGCCAAGCTCCCTTGGCCTCTGGCGTCTAGTTGGTATAGAAAATGCAGGTTAAAGGCAGAGGATTGGAAATGATCACTTAGGCCACTCTCTTATCTCCTTCCCCAAAGTTTATAAAAACAATCCAATCTCTCTAATGGGAAAAAAATGTAAACAGGAGCTGAGGAAGCAGAGATGAGCTATTTAGTCTATAACTTTAAGGAACCTACCTAAGCAGAGAAGGATACCAATAAGGCATTATCTAAAACCATCAAAAGAGATTTTGTATATTTTTTAGAATAGAAGTAAATTAAAATAATATATGAGCATAAAAACAACACAGAAAGTACTGAAGAGCTCACGAGGAATGGCCCCAGAGTCCTGAACCCGCTCTAATTACGATTCAGCTTCCTCACTTCCCTGAAGCTGCTCTGGCCATGTTCACCAAGGGCCCTTCATTGCACTGACACTTTTCTTCCCTGACATTTGATGCTGTTGACCAACTTCTTTTTAAGATTTTTAAAATTTTGAAACTTGGGCTAACTTGGATTCCATGCAACCATTTGTTCTGGAGCTCCTCTTAGCAGTTTGACCCCTCCATCTTTCAGCCTACTTTCCTCCCCACCCCATCCCTTATAAATATTACAGAGCCTCAGGGTTTGTCTTACAACCTCTTCTCACTGGAACTGCTCTTCCTGTGTGTTCTTATCTGCTTCCTTGGCTTTACATAGCACTTAGATTCTAAAGACTTCAAAATATGCAGTCGTACAAATCTGTCTCTTGTGCCCTAGAACCATCTATACCCAACTGCCAAGTGGACACATGGAAATCCCTCAGGAGCTTCAAACTCAACTGGTCCACAACTAAATTGATAAACCTCACTCCAATTCCCAAATAGTTTTTTCCTCCTCGTTTTCAGTTAATGATATCGTTCAATTAGTAGTTCATTAAATATATTATAACACTTTCACCAAATTCCACCCCGAAGTGCATCAGTTAGGCACCTCAAGAGTCAGAGATCCAAAATAGTGGTGTTTAAACAAGATACAATTTATTTGTGTTTGTATTTGAAAATTATTTTCTAATACTAAAATGTACAGTTTATTGCCAATTATCTGACTACTTAGAGCAAACCTATTCTTTTGACTATATTTCATAAAAGTATTATCAAAATATACTTTTATCCTTTATATTAAGTTATTTGAAGCAAAGTTAAGGATTTTATCCTACTATGTGGACAAAAGGACAATTATTTGAATACTAGGTAATAGTTTTGACCTCCTTTTTTCTGCACTAGTTATAGGTATGGCACTCATGTTATACTAGGGAAAAAGAATTCATACAGATTATTTGATGGAAACATTCAGATTCTCAGTTCTTTCAGGATTGTGTTTATTTGCATGGATAATGATAGATGATGCTTTAAGGAAGACTCCTTCTATGAATTCTTATCTTTTTTAAAATTTTAAAATGGTTTCCCTAAATTTATTTATTTATTTTTAAACATAACACAAGGATGGTGTTAAAACTGGTATACTAGTTCAATAGAATAAATATTCCAAATTTGGGGAAGGGTGAAGATGGAGATATTCGGAACCCTTTATCAGAATCCCCCCAACTTGATCATAGCACATTAATGATGTGCTTTGTGGATGTGGTTGGTCAATGACACTAGCTTGATGGATCTTTCTTTCTGCACCAAATCCAATTGGTCCCATCTGATCCCCCTGGCTGACAAAGAACCATTAGGTGAGAAGCGTTGGCATCATCCAGGGTTAAGTTCTTCAAGTGATTGACCAGCTGATCAGGTCTTGGAGCTGCAACAGCCTTGGGGCCTTCACAGACTCACCAAACATCCCGGGCGCTGCTCTTGCCAGTGCGCTGCTTAAGAACCACTGAGAAAACCACCTCATCCCCTGCCTGTAGGCAATGCCATCTTGAACTTCCCTCATATGGAAAAGAACTTGCTCTCACCTACTTCATAGTTAATGAAGCCAAACTGATCTTTCACACAGTGCACCCTAGCTTTTGGGGTGGTAATGAAAAAAAAAATGGAAATACATTCCACCTTGTAAAAGTCCATGTTTTCCTTAAAAACGTAAAATATCAATGTATCCCTAACAAGTGAAAGAGCTTTAGTTCAACTTAAAATAAATGGAAAGTTATTTGTGATCATTAACATAAAAATATTATATAACCTCTGGGGCACAATACTGAGCATAGTCATAGAATGCAGGAATCTTAACCTTGGACGAGATCTTAGACATAGTTTAAAGTTCATGAACTTGTGGCCTATAGGATGAATATGGCCTGCTAACTGTGTGTATGTACATGTGTACTCTGAATTCTTAAATAATGAATGTGAATGCCATCAGGAGGGGACGGTTCTTGAGGTTGGGAGATATCCCTCTCCATGTAGGGACCACATTCTCCATTGCGCCATATTAATTCTGTTTGGCTTCTTCGCCTGTGTGCCAGCCTGGAACTTCTAAGACATCTGAGTTTGTCTCTCCAGCTATTTCAACCTACCTTCCAGTTAAGCTCATCTGCCAGGTGGGGCTGCTGCCTCTGCTTAAACATATGGATGGGGAAGAGAGAGCTTATTAAAACTTTAGGCAGCCTTCCTTGTTAGAAAGTTCACTTCGATTGAACAGAAACTTGATTCCTAGTAACTTCCACCTAATAGTCGATTTACCTGGAACAAGGCGAATGCCTATTCTACATGACAAACCTTCAGATAATTGCTAGGATCTATCATGTCTCCCCATTTCATTCCGGCCTTTTTTTCTCAAGGTTAAACACCCTTAATTTCTTTAATGTTCCTCATTTGGCATTCGCCATCCTAATAATCCTCCTTTGAGTGAATGTGATTCCATTTGTCAATGACCCTTATAAAATGTGTTTTTGAAAGTGAATGCAGCAATATACATGTGGTCTGTCCAGCCCAGGGTAGAGAGGGGCTATTAACACCTGTGTTCTGAACATTATGCTTTCATGAATGAAACCATGGGCTGCATTAGCTGTTTTTAAAGAGTTGGTAACAGGGATTCAAAGGAAGGAGGCTGCAGTTTAGAAGTTGGTGAATAAGTAAGAGCAGTATGTTTCAACATTGAGGAAGATTCTCATCTATTTCAAAGGACACAGGAGATGATATAAACAAGGGTGTATTTTTTAAAGGGTGATATAAATGGACTGAGGATGACTACTCTATATTTTTTCTCCTGTAATGTTATCACATATATTTTATAATAAAAAAAATAATAAATCAACCTATGTAAGTTACTACACTATTCTAGTATATGGTATCTTATCCCCTGAATTTCTATAAACCTAATTTTGTTTATATAAAAAATAATGCTCAAATATGCATACATGTTCATGTTACTATATTTTCTGATATCCAAAGTCATTCTTTGAAATTTGGTGAGGGAAATAAATATTTTCATTTCACTTTTGCAAATTAAGTTGTTTTCTATCTGAATTTCTTGTTTCATTTTCTGCGATTCCATCCTTTTCATTCCCCTGGTCAGCTTCTATGATCACAGCAGTCAAAGGTAAGATCCACTCTGACTCCCAGGCCATTCAGACAGGGCAGAAAATGCTTAAGTTTATCAGTACTTTAGTCTAGAAACTTGTGGGTGCTTTACAGATATCAGCAAAGTTCTCACATTATCCCTTTTAAGCTCCTTTTTCCTTACCCCTTACTAACCCTGAGGTGAATTTACTGTAAATCTAATGGGGCTTAAGCTACAAAATCTTGATTGCATGGGCCCCTTCAGTGTTCTGGAAGATGCCCTACATTTTCCTGTTCATAATTTATATTCATTTGCTTAAAGAGCTCCTCCAAATTGTATATACTTCATCTCCACAACACCTGGATTTACTTCTGCCTACCCTTCTCCCAAAACTTTTTTTGAATACTTGGCAGCTCTTTGATTTATCCATGCATTTGGCTTAATTTAAGGATGTGAGATTCCACCTTGGTCCTTGAGCCTAAGTCCCACCCCATTGTTCAACCCAGCACAGCATTCCCTTGCCTCAGCTCAATGCCGAGGGATGTGTCTCCCCTCCCTTGTTCTTGAGTGTCTCCTTATCCTTGTTCTTGATCTAATGGGTGTCTGAGGCTGGAATGCACAAGACTGGATAATGCCTACCTGCTGGTCCTCAGGTTTCTGAGCATGTGCCTCCCGATTCTCTGCTGCCGTGCTTCACTCACTACCTTCAAGTCCCAGAAGAATGGCTTTGGTCTTACCTTTCTTGGCGTTGTGCCGACCCTCCTGCATCACATCACACTGTCTAAGTACTTTTGCCAACCCGCTTTAGTCCTAATGAATCTGGCCCTGGCTCTCACTTCCTAAAAGAACCATTCTCACCTGCTTTCAGTCACTGTAAAATAATCTCAAAAGCCTTATACCTAGGCAGTATTATATATCACTCTGCATATAGAGAATAGGCACAAGGGTTCAAAGAAAAAATAGAAAAATGATAAAACATGAGTGAAGGTTGAGACCAGTGCCAATTTCTGGCTTTTTAAAGATTTTAGTACCTGATTCCATATTCTTTTGCTCCAATTCCTGGCAGTGCCCTAGATGATTTCATTATCCTCATTGGTAACCCTGCCAGTACCCTGGCTTCCTTAGTTTATAACCTCAACTTCAATGGTCTTTACTTTCAACTGTGCTGTAGAGTCCCATATAAAGATATTACTTGTGAATATTCTCGCTGTCTTGGTTTTGTGATAATCAGGGTAGGCTACACATTCTCTATATTAGAAACCATGCATGTGTCCCCAGACCTAGTTTTTCTCCCTAGGTCTGATTTTTAGAATGCTGGTGATAAACCAAGCCTAATATATTATATGACCATCCTGTATGGGAAATTACTGTAACTAGGTATCTTTGGTCAACCTTAAGAGATATAGCAGGGGGCGGATGTGGCTCAAATGGTTGAGCATCTGTCTCTCACATGGAGGGACCTGGGTTCAATCCCCGGGACCTCCCGGTAAAAATTTAAAAAAAAGAAAAATATAGAAGGCACGTGGCCTGCCAGGCCCCGATCACGGGTGCACCATCAGGCTCTGCAAGCGGGTGAGCCCCCCAGGACCTGTGCGCAGGTATGCTGCCAGGCCCTGCGAGCCAGTGAGCCCCCCAGGCTCTGCGTGCGGGTGCGCTGCCATGCCCCGTGAGCAGGTGCACCGCTAGGCCGCGTGCGTGGGTGTGCCGCCAGGTCCCGCTAACGGGTGAGCTCTCCAGGCCCCGTGCATGGGTACACTGTCAGGCCCCACAAGCCATGCAGCAATATGATGACGTAACAGGAGAATGACACAAGGGAGAGCCAAGACAAGATGTGCCGAAAAGGCAGGAACTAAGGTGGCGCAGGTGGTAGGACGCCTCTCTCCCACATCGGAGGTTCCGAGGATCGAATCCCAGTGAAGACAAAAGGAGAAGGATGAGAAGAGAGGGCAGGAAATGGACACAGAGAGTTGCCCAGCGAATGGACGCAAAAACAGCAAAAACAGGGTGGGGGGATAAAAATGGGTAAAAGTAAATAAATAAATAAGTCCTTAAAAAAAAAGTATAGGGGAGTAAGATACGGACTATAGTTAGTAGTAATACTTTGACGATGCTCTTTCATAATTTGTTAACAAATGTTTCACAACAATGCAAAGTATTTGTGGTGTGGGAGCTCCGTATGATGTTATGCATGTTTGTTTTGTAAGTTCACAATGTTTACTGAACACTTGTTGTTTGTGTGTGTTCATGTATGAATGATATACTTCAATAAATTGTTTTTTTTTTTTAAATAAAGATAGTATATCTTCTCCTTGATCCTGGATGACAGGAATAAAGAAAGTCATTGTCATTTTTTTGTCTCCAACCACAACTAGTGTAGTGTTTTAAATATGTATTGGAAGCACAATAAGTGTTGATGGAATGGAATTGATAAATATTTGGACAGTGTAGCTCTGAAATCAAGAATGATAAAAGAAGCTGGAGGGAGGTAAGTCTCCTGGGAATAATAATTGGAAGTTATGATCTGGAAGATATTTTATTAAATCATCATGAAAGTACAAAAAGTATTCTCCCTTTTGATGTATTTTAAAGATGAATAACGTAAATGAGGTTTAAGAAGTATTTTTTCTCTTTAAATAATCTCATGATTTACATTACTTTCATTGATACTATTCTCAATAATCACAATATCATTTAACATTTAAGCAATACTTCATCCCTCGAAAAGGTGATAAGAGTTTCACAAAACAATTCAGATGAACTCTAAACTTTTTGACTATTGGAAAATGGCATATTTACATTTGTTATTGAAATTAAATGGTTATCTAAAGCTCTTCCTATAGACCTGATACATTATAAATGCATTATATAGAAGACATGGGAATAATGGGAGTTCTCTTTGAATGTTTGTGACTGAGAGTGTCCATATTTTTTTTTGAAGGAGACTAACAAGCTGGCACCATGATCTGTTCTTTTCTTTGAGAGTCTGAAGTATACACATTGTCAGAGACCTCACTGGAGATTTTGTACAAAAATATAACTCTGATATGGCTCAAAGCACAACATTTATGAAACTTAGATTTATTTACCAAAGGTCAAGTTCATTCCTTGTGGCTTGCTATAGGAAAGTTTTAATTTTTATTCAGTAATCCCTGCTTTCTCTAAGTGTCTTGCACATCCCATCACCCAGCAAATAAAAGTCCAAGCAGTAAAGTTGGTTAGCTAGGCATACTCTGTAAAACATGATGATATATCTTTTCAGTGACCTTAATGATAGTTTTAGTGTAGTAAATTTTTTATTACAGTAAATTATTTATTGCAGGAGAAGCATGCAAGTCAACAAGTAATGTGGAAATAATGATGTAGAAATTTATGTTGTTTTTCTGAAGAGGAGTTTTTTCCTAGTGCTTCTAACAAAAGCCTTCTATTATATGAAGTAAATCCTCAAAATAACATGGGGTCAATTCGGTTTGTAAGTAGAAAAGACTACATGCTCACTTATAGGGCATTCATTGAGAGGGGCTCCACTCATTCTTCACACTTTTTCTTCAGCCAGTGGGCTTGCTAGCTTACTTCCTAAGAGACCCATTTTAGTTACTACTGTCCAATAAGGATAACAGTTCAAACATTTTCCAGTTTGTTGATATTCTTTAATTATGTTTTCAAGACAATGTCTAACCTGACAATAGTGGGTCATAGAAATCATGGAGATCAAGTATTCCTTCCTCTTACCCCCTTACCTGATCTTTGTAGGACAGATTGTGACAAGTTAGTCATCACTGGGAATTAGACATCTATTAGAGTAAACTATGCTTTGCTTTGAATTCTATACAGTGGTATTTTGGACATCTATTGTACAATGAAAGCACATGCTTATTGTAAGACCCCTGTGGTACTCTACTCTCTTGAAGTCATCTATGAATCTTAAAATGATGATGACAGATGACTTTACAGCAAAATATTTTATGTATGTATTTATTTATGTACTTTTATATTTGTAATTGGTTACTCCTATCTTTATAAGTAGTAAATTTCCATACATCTGCAAATATCTTTTTCTTGTTTTCACATGTGAAAGACAATTTGGCTGGTATGAAAATCTGGCATCACAAACATTTTCCTTCAAAAGTTTAGTATGTCACATCAATTGTCATTTTACACAGTTGCCCTTTAATCTCAGCTAGTCTCTTCTCTTGGTTTTGTGCTCCTATACTAGTCTGATCATTTCTTTTTACATATTATTGAGGATTGAACAGTTTTGTGGGGGATAAAACAACTCTTCTAGTTCTTATAGTAAATAATTTCTAAAGAATGCTTTTCCTTTGAATTTTCAAGGTATTGCCTCTTTTCTTTGATCTATATTATCATTCCCACCAGCTACTTGTTTTTTTTTTTTACTGGGAGGTACCAGGGATCGAACCCCTGTCTCTCCATATGGTAGACGGACACCGCACCTCTTGAGCCACATCCGTTTCCCTGGCTACTTGTTTTATTTCACTTGCCTTATTTTGTTTGAAAGGAGATAGATGCACTTCTGGTGTTCTCCATTAGATGATTTCTATGGGTCTCAGCCCAATCATTTGTGTATACACCATGGCCTCTGAGACCCCAGCATATTTGTATGGAGGTCAAAGTCATAGGTCTCATTATTACCCCAGGCAGAGTGATGAAAAATCCTCAGTCATTAGTTATTTGAGAAATGCAAATTAAAACCATAATGAGATGCTATTACTACATGCCTATGAGAATGGCTAAAAATGAAAAGGACTGACCCTACCAAGTGTTGCTAAGGACATGGATGAAATGGAACTTTCATACACTGTTGGTGGGAATGTAAAATGTTACAAACACTTGGAAAAACAATGTGGCAGTTTATTAAAAAGTTAAACATATACTTAATATATGATCCAGCCATTCCACTTCTAAGTATTTACCCATGAAAGTAGAATCATATGTCCATACAAAGAATTGTACATGAATGTTCATAACAGCCAAATTTGTGATAGCTAAAAGCTGAAAACCATCCAAATGTCCATAGGCAGGTGAACAGATAAACTGTGGTATATGCATTCAGTCGAATACTATACAGCATTAATACAGAGATGAGCTTTTGGAACACAGTGCAACATGGATGAATCTCAAAATAACTATGCTGAATGAAAGAAGGCAGGCAAACTAGAATATATACTATATGATTTGTATAAAATTCTAGAATATGCAAACTAATCTATAGTGACAGAAGGCAGATAAGTGGGTTCCTGAGAATAGGGGTGGTGTATGAAGTGGGGAGTATGAGGAGGATTATAAAGAGGTGCCAGAGGGCTTTTAAGGGTGAAGAATATGCTCACTATCTTGATTATGGGGACAATTTCATGTGTGTATCCATATGTCCAAACTTATGAAATTATATACTTTAAATATATATTATTTACTACATATCAATTATACCACAAACTATAAAAAATATAGAGTTTAAAATTCTTCATGAAAATGTATTTTTAATTTACTATTTCCATATAGCTTTTATTCATGAGGATTGAGGATGATGGCCTGAAGCATGACTAAAAGTTTTTTCTTTTAAAAATACCAGTGTATCCAATACTATTTCATTGTCAGAGGGGGATGTCAGAGGGGAAAAGAATTAATAACTAAAGGAAAAAAAGAAAAGAAAAGAAAAATCCAGTTCTATTCCCAGAAATTCCTGGAAAGCAGCTCCAGAGAAGCTTGGCCATGTGTTGGGAAAAGATCATATAAATGCTTCAGGGCAGTCCTACCAGGAAAAATTTATACATGGCTGAATGGTTATGGCATTTGTGATGAGAAAAAGAAATTAACTTTATTAACATAGCTTATATTTGCAAGTTCTTCCAAATAGAAGTATCTACTTTAAAAAGAAAAAGAAGTGATTAAGAAGTGAAAATTTTTATGAGTATCATGTTTTGAATGTTTGGTTAAAACAGTTACATTTGGAAATGGCCATTTTAAAGCAAAAGTATCATTTTATTAAGGTTGCAATGACTTAAACAATGTTTCCTTGATATTTGCTTTGAGAAAATTGAGTTCCCAGTTACAACCAGTAGTAACCAACGGCTGATAAAATTATTTTGTCTGTATTATAAACTGCACAGAATATTGGAAAAAGTACAAATCTAGGGGCAGGAAAGCTGGCCTAGCACTAGGCTGTGTAACTTCTAAGACCCCAAATTCTTCTTCTGAAATAACCAAGTAGTTTAATTCGGCTTTCTTAACTATACTCCAGGTTTATAATTTATGATTCTATATACTCAGATTAAGAGATATAAACACTTTCAGACTGTTCCTTGGCTGTCTAAAGACAGAACAAAAGAGAACTACTGTATAGGTAATTAAAGAAAAGGAAAAGAATTGGTGCTGGACTGGTGATAAATAAAATCTAGTAGGCCTAACATGGAGGTGGCCATTGTAAGCCCCATGTCAGCAAAACCAAAAATCTAAGCTAGTTTATTTTTCTTGTAAATGTCCAGCTCTCCCAGAAAACCAAATTTAAATACAGTAGATCAGTTATCACCAGCTAGCTTCCCCATTCTTATGCCAGAAAATTTCCTTGTTCCTAAGCAGCCACTTTGTAAGGCCCCCATAAGTAAAATAGAATGTCAGCCAATCAGAATATTTCCTTCCTTGCTTCTGTAGTTCCCCTATATCAGCTCCTCCTTTCCACTCCCTTGATGTAGATCCCTTCTAGCTTCTAAACAGTATGCTGTCCGATTCTTGAATCGCTCAGTAGACCTGTGAGGTCCTAAATTGTATGAAAAGTTTTTTTATCATTAGCATAAAATTATTTCATAAGAAATATCACAATAATAACTATAAACACTATGTCTTTATCAGCAATTTCATAAAATTCATCTGTACTTTTAATTATTCCTGCCCAAAAGTTACAATAGTGTCATTCCAAAGTCAAGTTAGCCTAATTATGTGCAAATAACTCATTTCTCTTAATCATAGATCCCTGCAGCACTCAAGTGTTGGTTTGTTTTGAATCTGTACTTGTAAGTTCATTTTCCCATCTAATTAACTCTAAGAGGACATATAGATTCAGTTGAAACTTTTTTGGGTTAATAGAGTTCAAATAGAATGCTAGAAAGTAACGTAATAAAAAAGAAACATGAAAACTTTGACCTATAAGAGATTTGAGGGGGAAATTATTTGGACAATCATACAGATCTATAAGCATAATTCCAGTGATAGATTTATGATTTCATTTCTTGTAATATGGCTGTTTTTCTTATGGAATAGCAAATCACGCAACGGCCATAAAACTAAAAATAAATAGCCAATCAACCAACAGAGCTTCCAGAGAAACATGGGGAAAAAATGATAATAAGGAGGAGGACAACAAGAAGAATTCTATTTCTGTTTGCAAGAAATAGTCTCTATAACATGGGTGTCTAGGCAAACAGAGGGCAAAGGGAAGACTGTAAACCTAGCACAATTCAGAGGGATCTTATCATCTTGGAGAGAGTGAAAAATGAATGTATTCTCCCAAACTTGCACAGATTTTGCTTAGCGAATGATGGCTCTGTGGAGACAGCCTAGCCTTGGTTCAAGATATGGGACAGTCACCAAATTGGTGCCTATTGCAGGGAAAATGACTTGGATATGAGGCAATGCAGAGAAGACTCATACTGCTGTGGAAGGTGTGGTTTTCAGGTAGCTGCACCTGTGACTGGCTGTCAGAATGAAGCTACAGGCATCTCAGGGAGCACTGGGGCACCAGCAACAAATCAAGTTGGGTCATCTCCTTAGTCCTGAGAAAATACCGAAGAAAGAAGAAATCTGGCAGCTAGCAGTTCAGAACCTCCAGCCCCCCTCCCTTGACTTGGGCTGCCAAATACTTAAGCTGGAGGGAACTTCTAGGGTAGGTTGGATATTGTGGGTATACCCAGATATTGTGACTGCTGACTGCAGCAGTTTTACTTGTAATTGTAGTTGTTATTTTAGCTCATTTTCTTTTAATTGTTTTTGTAGTTTTTATCTTATGTTAACTAAGCAATTTATGACACTTAAATTTTGTGCTTACCCCACCTAGCTTTTTTCAGTGTTCAAGAACTTCTCAGCCCACATTTGCACACTCCCTATTAACTATAACCAAAACATAACCAATTAATATATGCCAACTTAAGAAACATCCCTATCTCCACCTCCCTTTGTTTGAATCTCATAAAAACTCTAAACTCTTTAGACTCTGGGAGATGGATTTGAATTTTAACTCCTGTCTCCTTGTGGACTGCCTCTCAATAAACTCTTCTCTCGAAATCCTGGTGTCATAGTATTGACTTCTATATGCATCCGGCAATGAGCTCTTGCTCAATAACAGTACTGTGGCTTCTTGGCAAGTCTGGTAAAATTTATTGCTTCAGATATTCCTCAAAAACTCCCAATATAGGGGATGGATGTGGCTCAAATGGTTGAGTGTCTGCCTGCCAAATGGAGGGACCTAGGTTCGATCCCCAGGACCTCCTGGTAAAATTTAAAAAAAATATATATAGAAGGCGTGCATGCCGCCAGGCCCTGCACCCGGGTGTGCCAGGCCCCGCCAAGCCACACAGCAAGATGATGATGTAACAGGAGAGAGACACAGGGGAGAGCCAAGATGAGATGTGCCGAAAAACCAGGAACTGGAGTGGCGCAGGTAGCAGAACGCCTCTCTCCCACATTGAAGGTCCCCAGGATTGAATCTCGGTGAAGATAGGAGAAGAAGGATGAGAAGAGAGGGCTAGAAAGAGACACAGAATTGTGCAGCAAATGGACACAAAACAACAAATGAGGAGGAGGGTTGTTAAAATGGATAAATAAATTAATCTTTAAAACAAAACAAAACAAAACAAAAAAACCCTCCAAATATAGGGAAGCAGATGTGGCTCAAGTGATTGGGCCATATGGGAGGTCCAGGGTTTGATTCCCGGGGTCTCCTGGTGAAAAGTGAGCTGGCCTGCATGGCAAGCTGGCCCACGTGAAGTGCTGGCCCATGTGAAGTGCTGGCCCACGCAGAGTGCTGGCCTGCGCAGAGTGCTGGAGCAGAGAGATGATGCAACAAAAAAGAGACACAGAAGAGAGACAATAGAAGATGCGGCAGACCAGAGAGCTGAGTTGGCGCAAGAAATCCAGCACCTCTCTCCACTCGGGAAGGTTCCAGGATTGGTTCCTGGTGCTGCGTAAAGAGAAGACAAGCAGACACAGAAGAACACACAGCAAATGGACAGAGAGCAGACAGTGAACACAAAACAACAAGGGGGGAGGGGGAGAAATAAATAAATAAATCTTAAAAAAAAAAAATTCCCAATATAAAAATCACAGCCCTATGGCATTTTTTGTAGATATGATTCATAAACAGGATACCTGGAAATTGTTACATTAATTTCATAGATTTTTTTAATGTTGCAAGTTCATCTGTTTTTAAGAGAGCTTCCTGGCAGTAGACTCCTCTTTCTAACATTGCTGATGGGATTAAACTCGTCCAATGATGGGAAAGTCATTATCTTCTGAGGCGGAAAAGATCTTACTACTAGAAAACTTTCCCTCATATTAAGCCCAAACCTAAATTTCTGAAACTTGTACTTTTTGGTTCCTGGTTAGCCCTTAGAAATCATAATCATTTCAAATGACTACAATGGCTTCAGATAGCCACTACAATGCAATTAAATTCTGACTCTAACTACATGGAGTTAGGGCAGACTCCACAGGTTAAGAGTACAAACATCACAAGACTGCTCCTACTTTAGACACCAGTCACAAGTTCTGAAAGGGTTTGGGAGGTGGGAGAGAGTCCCAGGTCACCCTCACTTCTGACCAGCTGGCTACAAATTTGCAAGTTCAGAGTCTCCACTCAAGTTCAATAATTCTCTAGAACAACTCACAATAGTCATTGAAAGCACTATACTTGCAATTATAGTTTCATTATAGTAAAGGGATAGAAATGAGAAGCAACCAAAAGAAGAGATGCCTAGGGTGAATTCTGGGAGGGTCTCAAACACAAGCTCCCATCTCCTCTCCATATGGAGTCAGAATGCTTCACCTTTTGGCACATAGATGTGTATTATCAATGTAGCTTCAGTGCCCAAGAGTTTTTATTGGGAATTAATTGTGATGCATGACTGAAGAAATCAATTCTCCCATGGTTCAACTCAATCTTCAGCCCTGCTCCCCACCTTGGAAGTTGGGGCTCAAAAACCCAAACCTCAGTTATCTAGTTAGCATAAACTATTTGGGTGTGCTTTGCGGCTCACCATGTATAACAAAATATACTCCTATCACAGGAAATTCCTGAGATTTAGAGAATATTTCCCAGACCAGGGACAAAGATCAGTCAAGTTCTTTATTATATTATATCATTTTACTCCTTCCATATTTCTCCATTTTGTGTACAAAGATATAATGAAAGGTCTTAACAGATTCTTTCCCTAGGTCCAAATACATCATCTATACAGCATTTATTTGACCATGTATAATAATATTAAATAAAGAAAATCTTATCATAGCAGTAGGAAATAGGAATTAATTTGACATTATGATATCAAAAACACTTTCTTTCAACAAAGTAAACCGATTACTGGGAAATTTTCTTTAAAAAATAGATGTAGTTAAAGACCATGATACTCTTTCAATTCAAAACTAAACTTTTGAGTCTCATGTCATGTGATCCACCACCCTCTGCCCTCTCCTCAATACTATCATTACTTTGAACTCTGACTTTCACTGGAAGGATTTAGTCCTTTATTCACACATTTCTTCTCCATCCCAACTGCTACCTTCAATTTGAGACACTTCACTGTCCATATAACTTATTCAATATTTCCTATTCATACATCCTTGATTCCATTCTCATGAAAGAGCATTCCAACAACTGTTATAGCAACCTACTTAACTGGGTAAATCGTACCAATATAAACTGATGGCTTTCAACTTAACTCAGTCCATAATATAACCCAGCGGTCCTTTTCCATTTCTATCTTCAGCTTTCTCTCCCATTCCCCAATGGTACAACTTCCAAACCCACATCACTCTACTCAAACTCTTTACCTCTTCCACATACCTCCCACTCTTACCAGTTTACCTAATCTTAAACAAAGAAGCCATCAACTTCTTGTATTACGTTCCTCTTTTTAAAAATTACATAATAGGAAGAGGCCTCACCTCACAATAAATGATCCTGAAAATAGTCTTAAAATAAAAATTTATTATTATTTCACAAGTTTCTGTCAATTGCCTGGGCTCAGCTGGAAGGTTCTTTTATGCAGTTACAGTCAGATGGTGGTTGGTGCTAAAGTCATCTGAAACTTGACTGAGCTGATTGTCAAAGATGGCTTCTTTATGCACATGTCTGGTGCCTCAGCTGGGGTGTCTGGGGAGGGTATTCGTCATTCTCTAGGTAGCCTCTCTCTATGGCCAGTTTTCTGGCAGTATTCATACAAACCCAGTGGGGAGTGGCAAAGCTTCTTATGACCTTGCCTCAGAATTCATGCAGTGTCAGCTCTGCTAAAGTCAGATTCAAAGGGAGAGGATTATTATGAGAGCATATATGGGAAGAGTGATTATTTGGATAACCATCTTTGGAGACTAGCTATCCACCTACCTTTAAACATTTTAGGAACTTTAGAAGTTCATGTAATTAGTATATACTCCTTCTTGTGACTGCCATCTGCCTACCTCATGGTCATACTCCCAAATTTACTTTCAAGTCTGGATTAAGGTGTTCCTTTCTACCTTAGTCTTAATATATTTTCCAAGGTAACTTCAGTGTCTTTGTGGATGACTCAATCCAAGGCAATTCTTTGACTTCACGTCTAATGATCTTTACTTTTACTTTAATTTAATATTTGACACATTTAGCTACACCTTGAAAAATGTCATAACTAGTACTATACTAAATCTGAAATAATAAATTTCAATTCATCACTCTCCAACTACAACATCCTATCCTTACAACTCTGTAACAATAATATACCCACTCTTTAACCATTGGAGACTTTCAGACCCTGGAGTACTCTATTTCCTTTTAATCTATTTGTTTCTCTCTATTCACTTTCTTCTCTATCTAATCTAGATTCTGCAGTTTGTCATTTCAATCACTCTGTCACTATTACTCTGCCTCTCTTGCCCCTTGCCCTTCCATCAAAACCCCCTTACAAAACCATACCCTTGGGTTGATTGAAAACTTTTACTTTTTTGCTCCTTCTTTGCTGAGGACTTTTGAAAAAAATTAAGCAACACAAGGCTGTCCTACCTTTAAAATATCCTCTCTTGACATTGCATCCTCTTTTAGTTATATCCTAATTCTTGACTTCTTGTGATAATTAAGCTTCTCTACAAAGAAATAAATATGTTACCATTTCCTTATAAATTCATTCCGTTTTTACCAAAATTAATAATGACTTATTAAACGGATCCTTTTTGTCAATATCCTACTTGATATTGTTGACCATTTTATTCTTTAAGCAAAAAACACCTCCTTAGCTTCCATGACTTTACTTTCCCCTGTATTCAATCCTATCTCTCTAGTCCCTTTTTTTTTCCCCCTTAGATTCCTTCATGGGCTCATGTTTCTAGCCCATTCTTAAATATTCATATTTTCCAAGTCTGATTCATAAACTGTTCTTTTCAGTATTCACTCTCATGAGATTACCTCAACCATATTTATGTTTTGAGTGATAATTTCTATGTTATATTTTTAGTCCTAAATTCTGTCCTGAATTCAAGACCCATAAATCCATCTAGTTACTGGAAATCTCTACTTGTATTTCTTAAATGAATTTTGAAATCTACATGTTCTGAAAATGACCTAACAATTTTCACCCTAAAACTGTTTCTAAAGTGGATTCTTTCTCTAAAATAATGAGACGATATTTCTTATTCATGGAAGCTAGAAACATGACTCTTCCATCTCACTTAATCTGCATATCCATTCTTCCCACAATCCTGCTCATACAGATTTCATTACCTCTGTCACATGTATTTTTGCTGATATTAATCATTTGGGATGCTGTTCATTGATAATGGATGCTGACATCATTCTTCCCTATCTGAATTTGCAGATAAATAGGCTCTTCTAAAGACAATGTAGGGACCAGGACCTTCAAAACTATAGCAGAAGGCCCTTCTCCTCAACTTTTTCCTCCCCTCTCTACACTGTTTCTAAAATATCAGTATCCTTGAAACCATCCTCCCCCATCGTGGTACATCTAATGAAAAGTTATAATATTTCAGAAAAGAGACAGACTCTACATATCAATTTTTATTTTCTTGGGCAGTTTTTACAACTGTGATGTGATGGAGTAGGAAGAATATAGACTTTGGAGTCAAAATGAGACCTTGGGAAATTCACAGGGTGTCAGTTTTCCTTATCTATAATAGTATATACTTATTTCATGGGTTATGGGCAGATTATGCAAGATAATGACTATGGAGATGCATAAGTGCTAAATATTATTTTTTCTCATCCTATTCATTTTTGTTTTTAACACCTGCCTGAGTATTTTCTACATGTCAATCTTGGATTTACTACCCTAAGCCTGTTTAAAGAGGAGAGAATGTCTAAAAATTTTTATTATATACATGCCTAGAGGTACCATGCTAATTGCCGTATACATTCTCACTAGTGAGATACCACTCATGACTAGAAAACACAGACATATTTAGAAATCTTAGAATATTTCATATAAGCAACTTAAAAAAAAGTAACAGTGAATACTTCTATGTTGAAAGAAACAATAAAAACAATCTTAAACAGTAAATTGAAACCAATATATATTTCATTAAATGGCAGAAACCTGAGTTAATTGTAATATTGGTGAGAAGATTGACAATGGTGGCTATACAAGGAAAGAATGACATTGATACAGAAATAATTGAAGGAATTAGTTGCTCATCATCCATAAAAAGAAAATATTTCAATATTGTTAAAAAATACAATCAATCAACAGAAGCCAGGATCTTGTCCGGGATGGTCTAGGGAGACTATTGCAAGAGATGTGCTACTTGATCAAGAAAAAAGTAGACTACTGATAGAGCTTTGAAACACAGTTCACAGAAGCTTTTAATATCATCATTGATAGTTATATTTGCATTCCCAAAGGCCACATACATAGGTGACCAATATAGTAGAACTTTGTGAATGTTGTGAAGTCTCTTAGTACAGTCTCCTCTGTCTTAACATAAAAGCTTGAAAATTAAGCTTTTATTAAGATAAAGATTTTTCCTGGGTTCTGCTAAATGAATGGAACCATAGGAAACATCTTTAAAAGAGCATTAGAATAAGAATTATTTTCATGCTCAGATAAATTTCATCTACTTTTAAGCAGCAGCAATGTGAAGTTCATAAACATGTCTTAACATGGATTAAAATTCATAAAAATTTTTCCATGTAGACAATATTTCTACAAAGCATCAGGAGATTTTCAGGAAAATATAAAAGATCATCTTGTTTTAAATAAAGCATAGATTTAATATCAAAATCATAATGATCTGTTTCATATTTACAAATTTGACAATTTGACAGACGGGAAATAATTTGAGTAAAAAAATCAGAAAATTTACCAAAAAAGATTTAAAAAGTCACATTGATTTTCTTGTTGAATTTATTAAGGATATTGTTTGATCATCTTTGATTAGTTGTCCCAAAGTTTATGTCCCCTCCAGAGTTTTAACTTGTTCCCTTGTATGGGCCATATCTTCTTGTTTCTTATTTTGGCTTGTAATTTTTTGCTGGTGTTTAGGCATCTGATTATCTAGATGAGTTTACTCTGAAGGTCAGTTTCTCTCTCTTTCCTAGGGTTTTATTTTTGATTGGCTTTGCATTAAGCCTCTTTCTGATGCTTGGTTCAACTTATTCTCTAACTTTAGAGTAGCCCAAGTTTAGCTGTTCATATTTTCTCAGCTCTTCTTTATCTGATTCTTGATCTGGATATGCAGTACTATTTTAAATATTGGACTTCTTATGAGATTGTTTCACCTCCAGGAGAAAGCTTCCTTTCCTCTATTCTTTCTCCAGGAATCTCGATCAGTTCTGTTTCTTTTTGTTTTGCCCATATAAGTTATTTTTTATACTCTTTTCATTGTTTCCAGCTGCCCCTACCTTGGGGGGCAAACTTTGGAAAGAGAGTCACCCTGGAAAGAACCTTCCCAAGTCAGTATTTTCCAGCTAAAATAAGGCCAGGGATCTACAATGGGGGCACTGACCAAATTACCTTAGGGAGGGCAGAAAGGATGTCAAAAGCCTTCTTCATGGCTCCCTGAAGTTGTGCCTTACTAACCTGTCCAGTAGATGATGCCCTTCAGCAAACTGTTTCCTGCTGCCACAACATTGCACTGTGTCTTTAACTCTCCATTGCCTCTGTCATTCTCTGTGGTGGGGTTGAAATATTGGCTGCCACCAACATTGCCTAGGGTGGGTTGAAACAATAGTTCAGATATGGGACCCAGTGATCTGAATTTGCTAAACACAAACCATGATCAGTGCTCAGCTGTACCCACTCCTGTTCTTGGAATTAGAGTCTTATGTTCCTTTCTGTCAGTAGCAGCTATCCAGGGACTGGCCCCCAAGGGGCCCGCCATGAGAATGTGAGATGGGTACTGACAATCGCAGCATGAAGAGACCTTTCACTGTTCTTTATTGCAGTTTGTCAGTCTCTTTGTCCCTCTGTTCCTCTGGCCTCTGGTGCCCCAGAACAATTGTTTTAGACAGTTCCTGCTTGTTTAATAGCTATTTTAGTGGATGGACTGAGTTCTGGAGCTCCCTACTCTGCCATCTTCCCTCGAAATCTCTAGGCAATAAATTATTTTAAATTAAGGTATGCACAATGTTTTTTAAGTACACAATGCTATTGCACATTTAATATACTGCAGCATAGTGTAAAGATAACTTTTACATGCACTGTGCAACCCAAAAATTCGTGTGACTTGCTTTATGGTGATATTCATTTTATTGCAGGGGTCTGGACTGAACCTGCAATATCTCTGAGTTATGACAGTATAAATCATATGTCTTATTCATGGTGCTTAGGAAACCTAGTACCAGAGAAGTAATTCATATACAGAAATCTCAGCCTGAAATGTTATGCAAACTGGCTGTATACTTATTAAGGGCATACTTTTCCCCTAAATATTGCTTTTGGCTAGAGTCTCCCTGAAAATTATTGTCTACCTTTAGGAGATGGATCGGTTTCTCTCTCTCTCTCTCTCTCTCTCTCTCTCTCTCTCTCTCTCTCTCTC
>JAKSZT010054334.1:31501682-31537498 GCA_026826555.1 Tolypeutes matacus
CTCTCTCTCTCTCTCTCTCTCTCTCTCTCTCTCTCTCTCTCTCTCTCCCCCTTCTCTCTCTCTCTCTCTCTCTCCCCCCCTTCTCTCTCTCTCTCTCCTTTCCTCCACATATTTGTTCACTGATGATCAGAAAGCTAGAATGATATACAAATATAATCTTCTCCTTAAAGTGTAGAACAGACTGTAATGAGAAACTGTATCTTTCTTGTGATAATTTTCAAACAGATAAACCCAAACTTTGGGAAATGTACCCTTTATTATTATTGTCTTAGTTTGCTTGTGCTGCTGTAACAAAGTATTACAGACTGGATGGCTAAAAACAACCGAAATTTATTGTCTCATGGTTTTGGAATCCAGAAGTCTGAAATTAATGTGTCAGCAGCACCATTTTTTCTCTTACAGTTCCAAAGAATCCTTTTTTGCCTCTTCTAAGCTTCTGGTGGTGGCTTGCCAGCAATCGATGGTGTTCTCAGTCCCACACATCACATGGAGTTCTCCCCTCTGTTTGTCTGTCTGACTGTGACCAAATTTCCACTTCTTAAAGAGACACCCCTCATATTGGATAAAGGCCCACTCTATTCCAGTATGACCTCCTTTTAACTTGCCTTATTTCATATATAATGATCCTATTTTCAAATAAGTTCACATTCTGAGATACTGGCATATCTTCTTGGGGGATGCAATTCAATCCATAATAATTAAGGTAGCTTTTTTCTGGATGTACCCACTCTTTTTTTTTTTTTTTTTTTTAAGATTTTATTATTTATTTATTCATTTATCCCCCCCTTGCTGCCCGCGCTCACTGGGTCAGCCAACCACGCCGTGCGGGTGGGCTTGCCTTCACCAGGAGGCCCTGGGAACCGAACCCGGGGCTTCCCATATGGTAAACGGGAGCCCCACTGATTGAGCCACAGCCGCCCCCCTATACCCACTCTCGATTATCAAGGAGAGTTTAGACTGAGGTATTGGGTTGGGTATGGTCCTCTTTCTATCACCAGGAACTTATGTACTGTATGTAGTCTAAAAGAACTTCAGTTGGAAAGAAGTTACCCAACTTCTATAATATTTTGGCAGGTAAAGGGCTAAGAAGAACTATGTAATGGACTAAAGAAAATAAATGAACACCTATGGAAAAACTAATGGACAGTTATGATTTCCCTTCCTGCATTATAGTTATCTTTCACTTGTTTATGGTTTCAGCTTGTTGTTAGCTGTACTTTGGGGATCTAAGGGCAGATTTATGTACACACTGGACAACAAACAACCCAGAGAGTGTAATGGTGACACAATCATGCATTCCTCAGTGAATCCTCAGGGGTAGGGGTATTGTGAAATAAAGGATGGAGACTGCTCTACTGTTACTTGTATGGAAAGGAAGAGTGGTTCCCAAAGGCTGGAGAAGGTGGGACCATCTCAATTACATTAAAATGTGAAGAATGTGTGACCATTTATTTTTATCATCATCATCACAAATAATATGCTTGAAATTTGTAGAGCACTGTCTACTTTTGGAAGTATCTCTTGTGTCATCTTATTTGCTTTGTGTCTGATATTTGACTATACAATATAGTTGGAAAATATTTATTTTGTAAGAAGCTAGTCTAATAATGAAGTAAGATACCACAATTTTATCACTTATGGAAATTTTAGTAGTCAAAAATCTTATATTATAATAATAGTGTGCATTTACTGTGGTCAGAGACTATGCTAGCTCTTTACATTTATTATCTCATCTAATCTTTTCAACAATCCTATTTGGTTGGTAATATAATAACATTCATTGTACAGATACAGAACCAGAGGCATAAATAGATTAAACACCATGCTCTAAGTGGTAGAGGGATATTTGAATACAGACTGTTGAATTGGTGAGATTCTTTGCTTAGCCCATAAGACATCAGTCAGTTTTCTCTTGCTCTCAAGGTAGTTTCGGAAATAGTTCCCATATAGTATTTAGTTGAAAAATATTGAGGTAATCTCTAACTTACTTTGTATTGCAAGGAAAAACACTTTTCACTTGTTTTATGTCTATCTTATTTATAATCACTAAATATTTATAATACTTGTAAGTGGGGATATATTTAAATGCGACGTTATATACTTTGGATTTTTTAAAGAGGTACAGGGGATTGAACCCAGCACCTCATACATGCGATGGGTGCACTCAACCACTGAGCTATACCTGCTCCCCCTATGTCATATACTTTGAAAGTGGAATATATTTTTGTTATTTTGTTTTAAATTCATCACAGAAGTTGTTTTCCCCAAGAAATGTCTGAGTGCTTAAAAGATGATATTGGTGAGCCAATAGTATGCATCTTTTAAATAGAATGTTCAACTGTACTTAACGAAGAGTTAAAAAGGTGAAATATTTGAAAAAAGGTGAAATATTCCTTCTTGTAAACCATTAGTCACCTGACGTGGGAGAGAATAAAAGGCTATTTTATAAATGAAGGTTTCTAATATTTAAAGACCATCTGTGGTAGATTGAATTATGTAACCCAATTTAGATATATTCTTGGTCTTGGTCCATATTACTGTGGTTGTGAACCCATTGTAAATAAGATCTCTTGGAGATGTTATTTCCATTAAGATGTGGCCCAACTGAAGGAATTTGGGCCTTAATCCAGATTAATGGAATCTTTTTTAGGCTTAAGAAATCCAGGCAGTGAGAGATAAAGCCAAGAGTAGGAATTGGAAGCCAGAAGTCAACAGAGCCCAGAAGAGATAGGAGAAGACATTGCCATGTGACTCGAGACAGAGATCTAAGCCAAGGAACCCTAAGGATCAACAACAAGCCAGTACCAAAATGCTACAGACTTTGGGGGGAAAGCATCACCTTGCTACTACCTTAATTTGGGACTTCTAATAGTCTCAAAACTGTGAGCCAATAAATTCTTCTGTTTAATCCAACCCATTACGTTGTACTTGTCCTAGCGGCCTGGAAAGGTAAGACACAGTACCATAAATGAAAATAAAATTTACATTTATTGGATAAAGACCTTTGGTTGCAAGTGAGATATTTGACTGAAAAGAGGGGCAAATATCACAATTTGTTGTACTACTCTATGCCTTGATTATATAATGGAAACCCAAATAATGACTCAAAGTTTCCTAAATATTAAGAGACATCATTTTATTCTTCAGTTGTTAACAATAAACACTGTTAAAAAACTTTAGATAGCTGTAGGGCATTAGCAAGACTGCTTTGGAAAGGCTCTGTAAATGCACACAAAGTTTATGCAGGTTTGATCATTAAAGGATCAAACAAGAAAAACTATAGGATAGGCAAAGAGGGGCAAGAGAAAGGAAAGCTGAGTCTGATGCATTACATAAAGAGACATTAGAATTAAATAAAATGGAGATGCCCTGATTTAAATTTATTCAGGAGAAATAACTGCTAGTTATATAACACTATTGACCATGAAAAGGTAGATGTTGAAAGCTTCTTATCTGTTAAGAATGCAATAAATGATATCTATGACCCAGATGCATGGATACAGAAGCAGCCCAGAAATAAATGGGAAAAAGTGAGTCAATCCTACTTATGGTGCTGCTTGCTACTAGATGGAAGGAGAACCTGTGGGTTGACAGAGTATAAGTTTCCTAAGAAAGAGTATTTCAATCTTCTATATGTTATAATACTCAGCAGCATACACAGCAGCCATCAAGTACAGAGAATACACTAAATATTTTTAACAAGCAATCACCAGGAAGCCTGGAAAGCATATTTGGAAGCAGTCTGTTTTCAGAGGTAGGCCCTAAAGAAAGTTCAAAAAGACTGGTTATTCATATAGATACACAAGAGGTTGCACTGCCCCCCAAAAATTATTTTTTTGCTCTCTGGGGCAAGTGCTATGTTAATGCTTCTCTCTGATAGGATGCTGTCAATTAACTTATCTGCTGCACATAGAACTGTTAGAGAAGAAGGTAAAGGAGCTTGAAGGATGATGTTCAGTTTCAGGCATCTTATAAAGGTGAGAGCCATCTTTCTCAAGGTGTGGTTAAAAAAGCCTCTCCATTAGAATCAACTGCAATGTTAGTTAAAAATGCTGATTCCCTCTCCCTTAGACTTACTGAAACAGAATTTTTCTGTTTCTTTTTAAGGATTGAGTATGGATGGGGAATGGGGAGGTTCCAGATGAGCCCAAGAACTTCCGTGCATTAAAACAAACAAACAAACAAACAAACAAACAAACAAACAAACAAACAAACAAAAAAACTTTCCAAGTGATTCTTAAACACATTAAATGAGAATCATTCTATTAAAGAGGATTTGGATGAAAGAAAGCTTTACAGAATAGAATTCTGAGTTTGGTGGAACTGTATTACAAGAAACAAACCAATAGAAGGTTCAGAGAGGAAAGAGGATACGAAAGTCATTATCCTTGGACCTTTAAAATAGGTTGGGGATGCTTTCATCAATGGTAACTTGCACATCTTGAAAAGGAATCACTGCTACCTAATGGTAGGAGGATACAGGCTAGAAGGCCAAGGAACTGCAGGTGGAAGAGTTCCTGTCAGCACTCTTCAAGGTGGTTCATATTGGTTCCTACTTCACAGCAAGAGGTCACAAAGATATTAGGTGCCAGCTGTGTATAGTGCTATCATGGTGACTGTGTTCCCAGACTTGTATTTTTTTAAAAATATGAATGGGGTTTGGGTATCTCAAAGAAAAATCAAGGTTTGAGTGTGTATGGGGAAGAGGGAGGTTCCAGTGACAGTTCAAATTCTTCTGGCTGGTGATTGTGATACAGGAAGAGAATAAAACTATGAGAGTTAATAGTGGGGTATTTGGATGTATTGAAGAAATAATGGGTTCCTGGTGAGGACTCAACATACACTTAGTAAAAACCATGAAAAGTATATTTGGATGAAGGATTATAGGTCCTATCTATAGTTTTAAACTGAATTTGGTGGATGAGGTGGAGAACTCCTAATAAAATGGCAATGCACAATTGTAATTAGAAGACAAAAATGAGGCCCAGTTAAAGAAGGAACACAGCAGGAAGAAATTTCCATAAACTTTAGATGGAAATAGGAGGGGATAATACTTCTGAATTCAGATATCTGTATATTAAAAATACCCGGTATAAGCAATTATCAAAGTAAACTAAAAAATTTAATAGCTGAATGTAAAACATTGTTTGGCACACCAGAAACCTGACTTGGGACTCAACTAATACAATATGACACTAGAAGGGAATAATTTATTCAAAGATCCTAAATATAATCAGAATGAGGGGAGAACAGCTTTGTAGGATATGGATAAATGACTCCTACATTGGTCACAAAACTGGCATGGAGTCAAGCTACAAACAGGGAATTCAGCTAACTTTAAAAATCCTGTAAGCATTATTCCCTCAAACCTAAGCATTTAGCATAGTCTTTAAAATAAGATGATTATTTTTCTTTGATATATTCATTGTTAATATTTTGCTATATTTTATTCTAAGTATTTTCTTATATTTTTACATAGTGATTAAATAGAGTATATGAGTTTTAAACTGCATGTTTCATTAATATTATATAACAAGTATTTTCTCTAACATTAGAATTTTTAACAAATGATATTTTAATGATTGTATAATATATTTTATGGAAGGTCTGTAAACGTACTTAATTATATATGTTGTGCTTTTGAGTTTTTTCTTTTTATAAGGCTGTGATAAAGAGGTTTCATTAAGATAAAATTCAGGAAAAATAATTATTGAATCAAAGGATATAAACACATTTTAGTTTCTGGATACATTTTGCCCAGTTATATTCTGGAAAAGTTGTTGCAATTGGCACTCTCACCCACAGTGTATGAAAGTGGCCATTTCAATGTGCTTTTTCATGCACTAAGTCTTATAATCGTAATCATAATAATTACCATTAGTATTCAAACCTTTGAGGAGCAAATTGGAATCTGACTATAGTCTTAATACACAGGCTTTTGATTTGTGCTGAGACTGAACTTTTTATGTTTATTAACTATTTTATGTCTTTGTGTATGTGTGTTTGTGAAATTAGTTTTGTATCTAACCATAAAAGCCTTTTTTTTCCTATCCATTTATATGTACTCATTACATTGCTAAAAGATTAAATTTTGCTCATCATATTCCCATTAGTATTGCATTCTCAGTCTTTGGTTTGTTATCCAATTTGGTTTATAGTGTTCTTTGGGATCCTCTTTGGACTTTGGCATATGTACAGCACTTAACTTGGGATTTCAGTGCTGTTATAGATTTCCTGCATTTTATCTATTATGTTGGCTATTTTTTTGGGAATTTTAGGGAAAGGGGTAGGGAGCTATATACTTATGCACTTACAGTTGCCTCATCCAGTAATGGGAATTTAGAATATTCTGGAGTTTTTCTGTGTTGGCCTCCTCTTAACTTAGTGATGGGGTTTCTCCATTAGAGAAATTTTGCATCCTTAAAGATGACAGAGTCTCATCTGGGTCTGGCTCCTTGGGGGCTATTTGTTATATTCTTAGAATCCAAAATCCCTGCTTTAGAACTTCTTGCATCATATGTGTGCACCCTGAAAACAAAACCTGTCCTTCACTACAGGGAGCTTTAAGCAAAGGATTTTGGCAGACATCATTAGAAAAATACTGGATTTTCTTTGGGTAGTTTTCCCAGTGCCCAATAATTTTTCAAATTTCTGTTCTCTGACTTGATAGTTAAACATATCTCCTTATTCATTCTGCCTGAAATAACCAGTTGCTACTATGAACTGAATCTTACCAGCCTAGATTTGGTATACATAGATTTTTTTAAACAAAGTAAAGATTTTTGGGTGTATAAAAATCCAAGGTTCTGTATACATGTTATGAATGTCCTTTTAAAAAAGTACTAAAATGAGTAATCTTAATTAATTATCTATTATTTCCTATGATGAATAATGAAGTGTTTTTTTCCCTTTTTTTTTTTTTAATATACTTTTTATTTTTTAAAAGATACTTAGATTATATAAATGTTCCATTAAAAATATAGGGGATTCCCATATGTCCTGCTCCCTACCCCTCCCACATTTTCTCATATTAACAACATTCTTCATTAGTGTGGTACATTTGTTACAATTGATGAACACATTTTGGAGCATTGCCACTAAGCATGGCTTATAGTTTACATTTACTTTACACTCTCTCCTGCACAATTTGTGTTATGACAAGATATATAATGGCCTGTATCTGTCATTGCAATGACATTCAGGACAATTCCCAAGTCCTGAAAAAGCCCCCATGTTATACCTATTTTTCTCTCTCCCTACTCTCAGAACCTCCAGTGGTCCCTGTCTCCACATCATTGATAAAATTTCTTCCATTGCTAAAATCACATTAAGTGTATAGTAGAATAACAGTAAGTCTACTCTAGGCCATCATTCATTCCCCAATTCTGAGGATTCTTGGATGAGATGAGATTATCTTACTTGCAGCTGTAGACCCTCTCTGTACCTTGGGATGGTCGCTGTTCATCATCTCCTTCTTAGTTTCCCTGGGTGAGTCCACTGAACTGGAGAGTAGGTGTTGCAAGTCTGTTAAGATTCAAGGCCAAACTGGCACATGGACAGCCCAAAGATTTAAATCTCTTGGACATACAACTATCAACTCTAGTACTAACTATAAATTCAAATAGAAGGGGCAGAAGAGCCATGTGTAGGGAAACCACAACTGAGTCCAACTCTGTCACACTGGGGAGTATAAGTTCCAAAATAGGGCCCACTGGCAGGGCACTGAATTCCTGAGCCTGTCTGTCCTGCCTATAGTGTCTGGATGTCTCCAGAGCCCTCAGGAGTCTGCTATTTGAGGCAATATTTACTTTGGCAGTCAGTGAGATCTTGCTGAGACTTGCATAAGTATAATCTCCAGAATGACCTCTTGACTCACTTTGAAGTCTCTTAGCCATATAAACTCATTTGTCTTTACCCTTTCCCCCTTTTGGTCAGGTCTTTTTCCAGTTGCATTGCTAGTTGGTGCTTGGTAGTAATCCCTCAGAGCCAGGGATGCTCATTCCCAGGAGTCATGTCCCATGCTGGGGGGAAGGTAATGCATTTATATGCTGAGTTTGGCTTAGAGAGAGGCCATATTTGAACAACAAGGAGGCTTTCAGGAGATAACTCTTAGGCATTGTATAATACTAGGTTATGTTTCAATTTCAAAAGTAAAGGTTCATAAAAGTCAGTCATCAATACCAAGGGCCCATCAATAGTCCAACCTTGTTCACTAGTTATTGCCCCTGTACTTAGGGGATTCTTGCTGTCCCATTAGAGCATGTGGCAAAACTCCCCTGGATGGGAATTCGATATTCTTTCAGTTAGTGTGTGGATCTCCACCCACTGTGACAATGCCCCATGAACACTTGAACTCATTCATATGCCTTATAGGTATGCTCCAGGTGAACATCCTGTCATGCATCTTCCATCACTGATGCCCTGCACCGATGATCCTCACCTGCCACAGTTGTAACCCTTCTGTGATCTCAAACTTCTTAAAAAATGAGACAACAAAATAACTGAATAAAATTAATAAGAAAATGAAATAATGGTAGTTTTAAAAATGACAAAATACAAAAAAGTAAAAATAATTTGAAATAAAAAACAAAATTAAAATTATGGGTTTCATCACTGTAAGATCTGTTGTCTTGTATGTACAGTGACATTTTCTTCCATTTATTCCCCCTGTGTCTTATTTTTTTCATTTTATCTTCAAGGAAGCTTTAGGTTACAGAAAAGTCACATACAGAATATAGAGGATTCCTATTTACCCAACATCTTCCCTGCTTTCCCCTTTCCTCTATTAATAACATTTTACATATGGATGGTACATTTGTTACAATTGATGTACAAATATTGAAGATTGCTACTAACCATGGTCAATGATTTACATTATGGTTTATATTTTGGACCATACACTTTGATAAATTTTGATGAAATTTAACATGGCTTGTATCCATCATTGCAAGATCATGTAGTACAATTCCAATGCCCCCCAAATGCCCCATGTTCCATCTATTCTATTCCTCCCTCCCCCTCCCCTCAGGACCCATGGTGAGTAATCCTAACTAATTCTCTTTTTATGATTTCCTATGATGAATAATGAAGCAGTTTTTTTTTCTCTCCTTTCCTTTTGAGAACAGCTTTTGTTGTCTTCCACAGTTATTGGTACTGAGTAGTTACTTTGAATGTTTTCTAGGTAATTTGATATCTTTTTTGATCTAAGTATATCTCAATTTATAGTTAATTTTCTTGCCACATTTTTACTATTTCTGTAATTTTTGGATTATGGTCATAAAATGTGATCTCTGCTTTTTAAATTTGTTTACATTTTCTTTACGTAAAGTACATATTGATTTTCATAAATGTCTCACGCATATATAGAAGTTTTATATTATTCTAGAGCTGTGAGTGTGTATGTGTATTAAATTATTTTTCTTGATTGTATTATTTTTGTATTATTAAACACCTCCATGGTCTTTTTACTTTTAGTTTCCTAGAGTTGTTTAATCCTTAATGAAACATATGACTCCAACTACAATCATGTTTTTAACTGGTTCTCTTGGAACTTCTTGAATATTTTTGCTTTATAGTTGCTGCTATGTGCAAGGTTCTACACACGTTTATTATTGTAATACAGTATTGTCTTTTAAATGTGGCCTTTTTTCCTTACAATCTTTTTCTAAAAATCCCATTTTGATTCAAGCACTTGCATCACATATTTACAAGTCTGTCATCATCAGTTTAGATTAACTACATAAATTTTAAAGTTCATTGCTCACCTCTCTTTCTGCTCCTATTTATTTCCCCTTATTGTATTGTTTTGTTCTGCCTCTTTTGTGTTAGTTTAAGCACTTACTCCAGTATTCCTCTAAATTCTGTTATGTGGATCACACTCTCTCAAAATTCTTGCAGATTCTCAAACATCATTATATACCCTGATAGATGAATGACATCTTTTTTGCTTATAGAATTGTTGTTGAGTTATTTTTTCTTAGTAGTGATTCTACCATTTTCTAGCTTTTAGAGGAGCATAAGTGAAGTTCAAGGTCAATCTGACACTTATTTCTTTGAAGTTAACTTCTCTCTATGTAAATACTTGTAGGTTTTCCTCTTAATTCTTTAACTTTGTCTATTTTTCCAGTCTATGCTGACTATATGCCTTTTTTCATCAATCAGGTCTGAGACCTGCAGACTTAGCCTGTTTTCAACACAGAAAGGTCTTTATTCTATTATTTATTTGTTACCTATCTCCTATCTTTTATTTCTTTCTTTTTGGAATTATAGTAGCCACATTTCAGGATTTTTGGATCTATCCTTCAAACCTTTAAAATTTTCTATCATTCCACATTTTTAGATATTTCTTTCAATTTTTTCTTTTTGGCTATACTGTATATCTGGGCTCAATGGCTATACTTAATCTACTAAATTGTGTAGCTGAGAAATCATGTTTCTTTTTTAAAACAGAAACTATGTTTATTATTATTATTATTATTATTATTATTTTGTTCAAGTTGCTATCTTTCTCCCTGTGGTAGGCAGAGTTCTAAGATGATCCCCAAGATTCTCACCATGTGGTATACATTTCCTGCATAATTCCCTTGCTTTAATGTGGGTGGGGCCTGTGAATATGATGGTAAAGTCACCCCTTGATTAGATTCTGATTATGAGAAAGAAATGGAGAGTCACCCCTGTGATTGAACATGTTAGATATGATTATAACTATAGTTTTTTCTTTCAGAATGCAGCTAATGAAGAGCTCATATGTGTAATAGAAGTGTCAATTTTTCCACTTTCTTGATGCATACTTGTGCTAACATTATTAGTGTTAACTTTAGTCCTTGATCTGTGTTTTACTTTCCTCATTGCTAAAGCAAATGCCATGAAATGGGCTGGCTTAAACAATGAGAATTTATTAGCTCATGGTTTTGAGGCTAGGAGCAGTCCAAAATCAAGGTGGCATTAAGGCAATGCTTTTTTCCAGAAGACTGTTGTTCTGAGGATGGCAGGCTGCCTGCTGTACGTGGTCATTGGCTCCTCTGTCACACAACTATGCACATGGCAGCTCTTCGTGGATTCTTCCTTCTCCTTCAGGTTTCTTGACTTCAGTTTTTGGCTGATCCTTCTGTCTCACTCTCTCCCTATGACCTTCCCCATAACGTCTTCAGTAATAGGATTAGGATCCTTCCTGGTTTAGCAGAGCCCCACCTTAACTGAAGTGACCTGATCCAAAGGCCCTATTTACAATGGGTTCACAGGAATGGATAAAGTTTAAGACATATTTTTCTGTATTACATAGCTCTAAAATACCACAATGTGTTGCAGGAAACCTTCTAGCCATTTGTCCATTTTTTGAAGGCTGGTTTAGTTAAAACCAAGTAATTTAATATATAAATATACTTAAATAGACACAAATAAACATCAATGTCTTGATACCTCTGAAAGAAAACCTACCTCTGAGGGTGCAACTATCAAACCCTCCAGTCTGTAGTTCTCCCGCTCTTCCCTCATGCACACAGGGAGGGCACCAGGGTAATGCTGTGTGTATTACATTTTAGTACATGTTTGTTTATTGGGTTGTAGACAAAGTATATATAAATGCAGACCCTTAAATTCCCTTTTTAACATCCTTTGGGTGTACACATCCTACTTTTGAGACCACTGATCTGAAGAATTTCTTTGATTTCTATCAATTTTTTTATTAAGCATCTGTACTAAACAATGCTCTCAAACTCTGGTAAGTGATATCTTGCAACATAGATAGATCCTTAGTTTACTATTTTAACAGTATATTTACCTATGATTTGGGGTTGTTACAGGTAATTCTACATTATTGAGCACTTACTATAGGCAAAGCACATATGAGACATTAAATGCTACTGAATTTAATTCTTTTGCTTGTTTCAGTAGTTATTTCTAACATGTTTTTTTTGTTGTTGTTGTTTTGTTTTTGCTTTTGTTTTTTTTGGCCAATTTGAAGATACAGAAGCTGACACTTAGAGATATTGGGAATTTGCTGATGTCACAAATCTAGTAGTAAGCAGCAAAGTTGAGATTCAAATTCAGGTCTATCTGACCTCAGATTATTTCTTCTTAAGCACTACATTATGTCAGATGTTTCTATACTTTTAATAATAAGTGAAAATGACTGGAACAGTGTTATAATTACCTTTATTACCATACAACCTGGTTCAGTGCTTGTCGCATAAAACTTATAAGACTAAACCAGAGGTAATGAGAAAGGAAGGCAAATGATTAAACATTGAGGTGGTGGTGTGTGATAAGCTAAAAGGGAACTTGAAGGGGCATAAAAATAACTGATTTAGATATTCAGGTAATAAAAGGATTGTTAACAATCAATATTCACCTGAAATGTCTAAGGTTGCTTACCATGTCATTTAAGGCCAATTTTCCCTTAATAGTAATTTGGTTTCTCAGTTCTTGCCCAAATCTTCTTGAATCATTTATGTGAATATTGTTACAATATCTTTTTTCACTTGTGAGAGTTTTTTTGTGTTTCAATAAACTTTCACCTTTATTATTTAAATTTACTTATTTGATCTTTAGAACAACCCCAGGAAGTAGTTGAGGCAAGGGGTGAGGACAGAACTTAATATTCCCATTTTAGAGATGGGAAAAAACAGGAAGATTCCTTATTTATGCAACAAGTATTTATTAAACAACTATTATGTGTCAGACAGAAAGGTTAGGGCAGAATTCCTGCTTTGATGGAACACAAAGTTTCTCGGGAATAAATAACCAGAAGTTTTATGGAAGTAAACACATGCCAGTGGGGAGAGGAAAAAAAAAAAAAAAAAAAAAAAAAAACCCAAAAAGAAACTACTATATGAAGAAGGGCTAGAAGAACATTCCAGATGAGATGTAAAAGCATATATAAAGATGAGAAAGAACATTAAATGATCAGGAAGCTTAAGGAAGACTAAATGTAAAGAGCAAGAGGGAGCATGGCAAGATAATGATACTGGAGAAATAGACAGGAGGTAAGCCATGTAGGAATTTATAGGGCCTGTTAAGGAATTTGAATTTTATCCAAGTGCAATGGGAAATCATTGAAGAGTTGGTGTGAAGTTGGGTGTGGTGTGATCAGATTTACATCTCTGTAGTTGGGCTGGAAAGTGGAGAATGGATTACAGGGGTAAGAATGGATATGGGGAGGCCAACTACAAAACTTTTGTGTATACTAGGCAAGAGATGAGGTTAGTTTGGATTAGTATGGGGAAGGAAGTTGGATTAATGAATAGCTACAGGAGATACTCAAGAGTATCCAAAAAACGATGATAACTGAAAAGTATCGAATGGATTTAATAGCATGGGAGTCACTGGTGGTCTTAATAGAAGAAGTTTATTGGAGATCTGGGGGCTGAAGCCAGACTAGAGTGGGCTCACATGTTAGTAAACATGAAAAAGGGAGGGAATGAAATTAGAAGTTTGTGAAGAAAAGGTGGGGGAAGAATGATCACTGGATAGTAATGGCAGATTAGAGAGAGTTTTAAATTATGTTTCATTATTTTTTAACTGCAAGAGACTTACACATGTGTAAGTGCTGATAAGAAGCAATAAGTAGAGAAGAAGGTATTGATAATTTAGTCTTTTTTAAGATCAAACAGCTATTTACTTACATCTGGGATTAGCAGTTCTAGTCTGGGGTTTCTGGTGGTTACTTTATCGTACTGACCCAGGATTAAATTATGAACTTGGACTAGAGAAAAAATATATCTTTCTAGAACATCACACATTAAATTATGGAGGACAGAGAGAAGCTATAGCAATAGCCACCAGGTCAATATTGTAATTAGTAGAGTTATTATAAAGTTATAAGTGTGTTTGTGAGTGTGGGCTTCTCCAAAAGGGTAAAAACATTAGCATAATGTGTTATTGCTTTGTGAGGAGGGAAGAGTTTGCTGGTGATATGTACAAAGCCCCTACCTATTAGTCTGACTGAGATTTTGGCAGACCAAGCTTCTAACTATTTTTGTTATAATTGTTATTTTTGTTGATGTTAACTTTTGCATAGATTTTTGGGACTTGAAGTGGTAGAGGTATGCCAGTCTTCCATCCTAACTTCTGATAACCCCAAAACCCCGGGTTCGGTCACTGGTACCTCCTAAAAACAAAACAAACAAACAAATGAAAAAAACAACTCTTATTGGGTAGTGGATGTAGCTCAGTGGTTGAGTGCCTGCTTCCCATATATGAGGTCCTGGGTTTAATCCTGGGTACCTCCTAAAAAAAAAAAAAAAAGAAAGAAAAAAAATCATAAGTCCAGAATATCCTCTGATTTATATTTTACCAATGAATGAAATGTTTGTGTATTAGTGAAAATAGTTAATCTCTTTTACATAGCTTTTACATAGCTTTTCTTCATGAGACCTGATGATTGATTAATCAGAGAGCTACATTTAACACCTCTTACCAATGTCCTTCCTCTATGCAGCTGGCCAGTGATTGTCAGGACCTGGTAGTAGTTATCAAAATAATAACCAAATTCCATTTGGCTACTTAGGTCTTTGTGCATTCTTTTGCTGAAACCTCATGGCAGGGGATACAATACAATATAGATGATTTATTGGACAGGATTTCGGGTTTCCTGGGTCTTTGGCAGTAATATATGTGGTCCCTTGACAAGTCCTAGTAACAGTAAAGATGGTGGATTTGTTAAATAAGTTTATCCAAAATATCACTTTGAATAAATCACCATTTGTGGGAGAGTGCTTGCAAAAATGGCTGCAGTTCTCTGCTCTTGCCTGTATCTATGCCATTTGCTATGATTTTGAAGCTCATCCCTTCATGGGGGGAAGTCTATTTCTCCACCCTTAAATCAGGGCTGCCCTTAGTCAATAGAATGTAGTGGAAGTGTTGGTTTTACAGTTCCTGGCCTTAAGAGGCCTTGAGTGCTTCTGCTTGCTTTCTTAGGAGACCTAGCATGGCCATGTGAATTAGCCCAGGCTAGTCTGCTGGAGGATGACAGGCCATTCACCAGAGCTATGTAAGCCCAGTTTTCTCAAATGAGGTACCAGACATGGACAGAGCCCAGCCAAGATGAGAAACCACCTGCCCCATTTGCAGCCTACCACAACACATGAAGGTTCCCTGACACAAACAGATAAACAATCTAGCACAGTCTAAACTGTCAACCCTCAGAATGATTAGCTACATATATGGTGATTTTTTTTTAATGACTAAGATTTGGTTGGTGTGGTTTGTTGCCCAGGGGTAGCTGGCTGATTACTATTCTACTGTAACCCTCTATTTATGTCCATCATCATCCATGAGATAGTATCATGACCACAGAGAGTAGTTATTAAGTAGTTACTACAATCTCATTGGGCTATGCTGGGCATTGTACAATATTATTTACATGCAGATATTTTTTGCACTCAAATTTGTTGGTTTCTCAGGGATTCTGATTCAAGAAAGCATCTATTCTCATTTGAAATTATATTATTTATCACACCAGTTGTTTACATATAATATATTTCTGGGCACAAAACAGGTTGCCTTTATTATAAACCACAGGGTGTGACCTACAGGAAATAGCACATTTTTCCCTGTCTTATTTTACAATATAATCGGTACATTTAAATCACAGAGTGAATCCAGAGTATCAATCTGTTTAGCCTGCCTCCATTTAATTCACTAACAACATAAAATATATGTGCATTTGTCAGTTGAAATGAAAAATAATGAGGCACTTAGAGAAATTAGATTGCTACATTATAATATAATATGAATTTAATGATACAAGTAATATATACCCTCATACATTCTGGTATATGGGAAGCTACACTATTATCAAGTATGAATATTTTTCCTGTTGGTTGCGAGAAAGTGTTCATGTGATTTGTAATCAGATGTAATAATGTTGTTCTATTGGAATAAAAGCTATTATGACATTACGTATGACTTTTAGTAATTCTATTCTATTGGATAATTGGAGACCTCCACTGTTTTTTTAAAATGACAAAGTAGAGGCCTCAGCTCATTTTACAATTTTTAATTTCATGCTTGTCTTCTGCTAAATCTTTTCCACAAATTTAAATTCAACAAAACATTGATGTAGCATCAAGTTAAAGCTTAATGAATTGGATAGAATTAATCCAGAAATAAAAGAAACTGGATTATTTTTACTTAAATATTTCCTCTCAATTTATGTGAAATTTAATTGAAGAGAGCCAGGCCTGAGCCACTTTTTTTTTTTTTTTAATCACTAATAACACTTAGTGTATATACTTTGATGTTAAGATATTAGGGCAAATAGAAATAATTGAGTCATAATGCCTAATGTTAAAACCAGGTCTAGAATTGCTAAGGATTTCAGGATCCTTCAGCATGTAATCTCTGGAAAATACAGGACAGGGTAACAGTATACCATGGATGAGGACCTTTGGTTATGGCATATAACACCATCATCTCTTTTCCCAGTGTGGCAGGGTTACATACCTGTTCCAGTAAGCTGACTTTGCCTTCCCAAATGACTCAATTTGTTTGGAATGTTCATGCCTAGTAAATAGAAAAAAAATAATAATAATAAGAGGAAGCATATCAAGAGATGGGCATGACATTTCATAATTTATCAAGATAAGAGTAAGAGCATCTCATTTTCCTCTATTAAAAGCAATTCAATATGAATGCTGTCTTGGAATTGCTTATTGGAACTATCTACCCAGCCATGTTGTCTCCAAAGATTAATATGTAGCTTTGCTAAGGTCAGATGATTTTAATGTGTTTTTTTTTTGGGGGGGGGGGGCGTTACTTTTGGTTTAGTTGAATTTACCAATTTAGATTGACGTTTAATTTAGAACAATTTTTTCCTTCCTTCCATAGAAAGGCACATTTTTTCCCTGAGCTCTTTTCTCATTTGTTAATTGAAAAACACAGGCTAAAGGGAAATCAAGCAGAAAATGGGCAAACTGCTCACTACTCTTAGTTCATATCAGTGAGATCATGGTTACCAGGAGATAGAAGGGGAGTAGATTAGTGAGCTGAAGCATGGTCTATGCAGAATTTATAATTAGATTGATTGTAACAGTTTGGAAATGGATAGAGATGATGGTGGCACAGCAATATGAGTGTAATTAATAGTGCTGAAGTTTAAGTGTGAATGTGGTAGAAAGGTGAAGTTTTGGGCCATCCATGATGATAGAAGGAAAGTTAGAGGACAAAATGGGTAGCTGTATAACTCAGTGAACTCTGGGGTGGCTAAAGATTGTGGTTAAGAATATAAATATAAAATTGTTCTTTCAGGATCTATGACAAAGGTATGTTACTTGTACAGGGTGTTTATAATGGGGTGATATAATTAGGAAAATGCTCCTAAAGCATACTTCTAAGGAATATGAATGTATTTGTGTTGTATTTTTGTGTTTTCTCAATATATAGAGACCCACACAGTAGCTAACAAAATATTAAAGATCCATTCTGGGGAAGTCCTGCTACTTTCCCGGAAAGTACTGCTACTTTCTCAAATAAAATGGCAAAAATCTCTAGTATATATAAGCTATACCTAACAAAAGAAAGCAGGCCAATATGCCAAGTCCTTAATCTTAATGCTTGTACTTATGAACCTTATTCCTGTAAAAATGAAACTCAGCCTAATTATAATTAAGGCCCATGAGTTACTTCCTGAAAACCTCTTTGTTACTCAAATGTGAACTCTCTCTAAGCCAAACTCGACAAACAAACTCACTGCCTTCCCCCTGAAGTGGGACATGACTCCTGGGAATGAGCATCTCTGGCACCGAGGGATTATTACCAAGCACTAACCAGTGATTCATTTGGAAAAAGACCTTGACCAAAAGGGGAAAACATTAAATAAAAGAGCTTTTATGGCTAAGAGATTTCAAAGTGAGTAGGGAGGTCATTCCGGAGGTTATGCTTATGCAGGTCTCAGGCAGATTTCACTAACTGCCACAGTGAACAAAGCCTCAAACAAGAGTGCTCCCTGAGGGCTCTAGGGATGTCCATACACCAGAGGCAAGGCACACAGCCTCATGAAATCATCACCCACTCAGCGGGCCCTATTTCAGAATATATGATAATCTGTTTTCCCAGTGTAACATAGTTATTTATAATTCCCCTACTCATGATTCTTTTATTCCTTTTATTTGAACCTATAATTTTCAATATACTTGGAGACTTTCATATGCCACTTGAGCCAGTTGCACCCACTCCTACTCTCCAATTCTTTAGGCATGCCCTGGACAACTGACAAAACAATGATGATGGACAAGCCCCATCCCGAAAAACAAGGAATATCTACAACTGAAAGCAAAACAATTACTTCCATCTGCCCCATAATAGCTAAGACCTTTCTCAGCCTGAAGTAGTCAGTGCAAACATCATCCCAAATCCCTCAAGACTGAGGAATGAACAAACATAAGGGGCATGACGAAAGTAGATTTATTGTTATTGTAGTTATTATCTTGTGTTAACAGAAGTACTTGTAACTTTGATATAAAGATAGTGGTTGCTGGGGGTTCAAGGGGAGTGGGAGATTAATAAGTGGAACACAGAGCAGTGAAATTGTTTGGTATGATACTGCAATGATGGACACATGACATTGTACATTTGTCAAAGCCTATAAAACTGTACAGCACTAAATGTAAACCATAATGTAAACTATAGACTTGGGTTAAGAGCAATGATTCAACATTGGTTCATCAACTGTAACAAATGTACCACACTACTGTAAGATGTTAATAATAGGGGAAACTATGTGGGGGGGGAGGGGGAGGTTATGTGAGAATTCCCTATACTTTGGGTGTACTTTTTCTGTAAATCTAAACCTTCCCTAAAAATAAAGTTTATTATTACAAAAAAAAAAAAAAAAAATGGGCAAACTAACAATAAAATTCAGTTTATGTTGTTAAGTAAGAAATGATGATTTCATTTGTTTTGTGTCTTAAAAGACAGCTTAGAGCTGTAGAACCAAAGACATACAGGATGTTCAGGCAAATTGGAAGAGCTTGGTTCTAGAAAGTGTTTCAGGTACAAGACAGGAGTCTGGGGTCAGGTGTGCTAATCTATTGGCAGAGCACAGAAGAAATTAAATTAAGTCCTTGGGCCTCAATCAGACCTGGAGCCTAAGGCTGCCAAGGTAGTGATACAAGGCAATGGGCAAACAAGGTAGGCAGGTAATGGCCAGTGGGACACTGATACAAGAAAATGAAGTAATATTCAAAAGCTCATGAAAGGGAAGCAGATGTGTCTCAAACGACTGAGCTCCTGCCTACCATATGGGAGGTCCTGGGTTCAGTTCCCTGTGCCTCCTGGGGAAGATAAGCGGGCGCAATGGTCAGGCACAGCAAGCTGATGCAACAAGATGACACAACAAAGAGACACAAAGAGGAAACATAATGAGAGACAAAACAAAGAGGGAGCTGAAGTGGCTCAAGCGATTGAGCGCCTCTCTCCCACATGGGAGGTCCAAGGTTCAGATCCTGGTTCCTCCTAAAGAGAAGATGAGCAGACACAGAGTACACAGCAAATGGACACAGAGAACAGGCAGCGACCATGAACAATGTGGTGGTGGTGGTGGGGAATAAATAAATCAAATAAATCTTTTTAAAAAATAAAATAAAGCTCATGAAAGAAACTTTCAAAAATCAATAAAACTACAGGTCAGTATATACTGAGCAGCATGATTGAGAACATTGAGGATATTTGACCACTGGGGTCACTTTCTCTCCATCTACGTGGAAATTGTTAATATATTTCCCACTAAACAGGGAGCCAACCTCAAACTGAAACAAAGCCCTAGAGTTAAAAGCCAGTAAAAAATATATATCTCCAACAAAACCTTTTAGTTTTCAGGCTACTTTCTTGTACAGCATCCCAATATGATTTTACAATAACCCTATGTGTGGGCATTCTAAGTACCATGGAACACTATGTACCATGTACAAAGAGAATCTAAGGGTTTTGGTGACTAGTTCATAGTGACCCAGCTACTAAGTGTCAGAACTGAAACTTGATTCCAAGGATTGTAAGAGTTGGATTTGCATTCTTTCCTCTATTCCATGGGTCAGCAAACTGGTTTGGTTAAGAGCCATATAGTAAACAACTTCAGTTTTGTGGGCACCTACAGTCTTTGTTACAACTACTCAACTCTGCCTTTGTAGTACAAAAGCAACTATAAACAAGGCACAAATGAATGAGGATGGCTGTGTTCCAATAAAACTTTTTTCACAAAAACAGGCGACAGGCTGGATTTGTATCATAGGCTATAGTTACCCACTGCTGCTCAAAACTTTGTTACTCTGATAAATAAATGGGTGCTAAAGAGGAAAGAAATAGCCAGATTTAAGGGAGGGCTAGAGACTCACGTATATGAGTGAACTTGGCCAGAAGTCTGCAAAATTGAAAAAAAAAAAAAATAGCAACAAATCTTTACCTCAGTCTAAATTCTCCTTTCCGAACAACTTTCTGTCAGATTTGGAGTGGTTGCCAAAGGTTACATGCTGGGACATTATTGTGAATTGACGATGGCCCCAAATTATTTGTTGCTCCTCCCTTCAAGAGGTAGGATCTGTTTTCCCTCCCTTTGAATCTGGGCTGATCTTGTGAGTTGCTCTAACCAGTGGAATGCGGTAGCAGTGATGCTGTGCCAGTGCCAGGCCTAAGCCTTAAGGGCCTGGAACCTTCTGCTTTTTCACTCTCTTGGAGTTATAAGTCACCATAAACAGAGGACCAGCGACCCTGCTGGAAAAGTGACTATAAGAAGAAAGAGAAAGATTTCAGCAAACCCTTATATGTGCCAGTCATCCTAGCTGAGGCATCAGACACAGGTATGATGCCATCTTGAATGTTCCAACACTTGGCTGAACATCCGATAAATGTAGCCTCTTGAGTAGCCCCAGCTGACACCACATGGAGACTAGCCATTCCTACCTAGCCAGCCCAACTTGCAGAAGTGATTCTTGTTCTTAATTATTAATGTTTCAACATTCTTTGGGGAGCATTTTAAAATACACTTTGCAATTTGGGTATTAACATCATTTCCTTGCTATCTTCTGTTTAAAGCTGCCATCTTCCTTAAATAAAAAGATTGTCCAAATTCTAATCTCAGATTAGACACAGATCAAAGTTTTTTTGAGGGCATGTACTTGTTTTATAGCTGAACAGGTTACATAATGCGTTAGTAAAATGTTACTTATGGAGAAAAGGTGAACTATCTTCTCACCTCTTTGCACATGTAAATGGCTTGTGAAATCCCTCTAGGTTAAACAGCACATTGTAGAGAATCTAAGGAATAGATTTAACATGTGGGTTATAGTGAGGCAGGAAGCACATGGGCTTTGTTTTAAATCAGACATGAGTTCATTTCCTAACTCTGCTAAAAAGAGGTCAAATTTTCCCTAATCTTCTGAGCTCAAGCATAAAAAATATGATCCTATATCAATTTTCTAGTTAGAGATTTATCTGTAGAATATATCACCTTCCAAGTTGTGTGCTTCCAGAAATTAAGTTAGGACTTTTGGCATTGAACATCAGCTGCTTTCTATAAATTGAATTAAAAATTACTATGGTTTTTTTTTTTTCCACTTGAATTCTAGTTTTATTTTTATTCTTATAGAACTTATTAATTTGCCTCCAAATATAGTATCGATTTGCATAAATCTAGCTTTTTGAGTAACTTGAAAGTTTGTACAATTCCAGTAAATCAACTTTACTTTGCAAAAATGGACAAATCATATTTTTAACACTTCCCTAAGCCTGCTTAACAATCCTAAAGTTCTTGATTGTCTTACACTTGCATCTGACAGCTAGGAGGGGGAGGAAAGGGCAAGAAATGAGGGGCACAACACACCTACCCAAGGCATGTGCTGCCTCAAATACTGTGGACTCTTTTTTTTTGGCTCCATCAGACCTCAAATCATCAAAACATAAATGTTCTTTGTGACAGCTTTTGAATTATTCTGCATCTACTTTTGACAGCAGGAATAATGGTTTTAATGATAGATACTCATTTTCCCAGTAAGTAAGAAAACATGTTAATGCAATGTTTTCCTTTCTTTATAAGCATGATTTGTGACTATTAACATTATTTTGATTATTCTTATAATCAATCATCTTTGTGACCAAACTTCATTCTTTTGTCACACATTCTACATTCCCCGTGAGAAATCCCCTCTGGGAGGCATTAGTCCAGCTCCTGGGGGGGCACTCTGTTTCCTTTTCCTGTGCATAGCCTGCATGAGGCCTATTGTGGACATAGTTGTTAGTGTAAGTGATAATGGTAATGAATTTCCACTTGAATGTAGTGTACATATTTTTTAAAGATTTGCCTTTTCAAATAGGCAATGAATAGAAGGCAACATTTTCGGCCACAACAGGACTTTGGGCATGTGTGATCCTTGATTGAAGGCATTTCTTGCTCATTAGCAGCCACAGGTGGTCTGCGTTCATGCCTTCCAGGCCAGTCCCCTTTACACATGATCATTTCATGACTTCTGACTTTCCCATGATGGATTAAAACAACAAAGGGATCAGAAAACAAAGGGGAAAAAAGAAACTGGTGGGAGGCAAAGGCACTGAGATATTTCACTGAATGCCACAGCTCCCTGGGACTGCAGCTTCCTGGTTGCCTCCTGTAGAGATGGGGGCTCTCTGGCTGAATCCTTCTCTCTGCATGAATGACTCACAGAGAGCCTGTTTGTGCTATGCTGGTGATCCAGGTCATCTGCTTCATATGCCTCCTGCGAGATGGAAAAAAAAAGTATGTGAAATACTCTGGAGGAGTTTGAAATGACTGATGATGTTGTCATGTGCTATCACTTTGGCTTGCATATTGAAAGTCATGTTTCTCTTTGCTGTGTCTCCTACTCATCCCTGGAAAAGAATTTAAAAGTCAAGCAGGACAGCTTGTTAGGTAACAAGTACAAATGTGTATGTTACAGGTTAAATCCATTTTTTTTTTCCTCCAGGAGAGATAAAATAAGAATATGAAAATGGGTCTTTCCTGTGTTCACCTTCCATTGTTAGCAGGACTGATTTTGACGCATTTACAGGGTTGAAAAATAGACATCCTATATTTTGTCTGCACTGTATTTTTAATAGTTCAATACTATTTCATGTGTAATGCCTATATGACATTTAGCTGTTCTTGTGTTCCATGAATTAATTTATTTATTATTCAAAAACAATAATCATTTTTACCTGGCTTACAAATGGAATGGATTTTTAGCAAAAGAGAAGAGAATACAATTTATTTGAAAATATAAAGTTGAGATGATGTCAAACTTTGAAGGAGTCTGACTGCACTCTGAGCACTGGGTATTTTCTGAAGATTGATGACCAGATAGGAGGACTTGATGGTCCTTGGCTGAAACTCGGGCCATTAACTCCAAGCAGTCATTAATTGCCTGGAAATGTCCTGGGCTGAGGTCATTATTGCTATTATAAACTGAATTAATGCCTTGTGCTTTAGCCAATAAGATTATTTGAATTATTTTTATTCTCCATTCAGTTTATAATTTAAAAAATATACCACGGGCAATCAGATCAGATGATAGATTAATCACATGCAAAATTACATTTTAAATGAATTGTTTTTGATTCACACAGCTACCCACTGCATTTGGATGAGATGATTTCTCAGAGTTGACATTTATTGAAGTTGCTTTGCTATGCTGTATTCCTGATCCCTCAACCCTACTTCCTACCACTGGTTCAAATTGAAGTAAATAAGGAAGTTGAATGAGATTTTCAATTCACACTATGTAGGTTCAATTTTCTGGAAGCTTTCAACATGTAATATTTTTATTTTCTAGTAAGGGAAATTAGGGTGGACGCACATAGGGATAGCAAAGTAACAGAGTTAGACCCATTTATAGTTTCCCTTCACATAGCTTTTCTGCTCATTTTATTTTGAACTATAATTAGCACTGTACTTTAAAAATATATCCAGAGACTTAAATCTTTGATCCGTCCATGTGCCAATTGAGCTCTGAATCTCAGCAGAGTTGTAACACATACTTTCCTGCTCATTGGACTCACCTAGGAAAACAGAAGGAGATGATGATGGACAACACCCATCCCAAGGAACAGAGAGTCTACAACTGCAAGCAAGATAGTCCCATCCATCTGTCCATGGGATTTAAGCCCCCTCTCAGTTAGAGGCAGAGTGGGCATCACCATCCCAAAATCTTCAAGATTAGGGAATGAACAATAGCCTAAAATAGACATTATTACTCTATTATAGACTTACTATTATTCTAGCAATGGAGGAACTTTTATCATTGATATAAAGGCAGTGGCCACCAGAGGTTCTCATTGGAAGGAGAAGGAAGAATAGGTGTAGTATGGTGGCATTTGGGGGACATTGGAATTGACCTGCATGACACTGCAATGATGGATACAGGCCATTATATATTTTATCATAACCTACAAAACTGTGTGGGATAGTGTAAACTGTAATGTAAACTATAGAACAGTTAGCAGCAATGCTTCAATATGTGTTCATCAATTGTAACAAATGTACCACACTAATGAAGGATGTTGTTAATGTGGGAAAGTGTGGGAGGGGGAGGGGATGAGGCACATTAGAATCCCTATATTTTTTATGTAACATTTATGTAATCTAAATCTTCTTTAAAAATAAAAAATTAAAATAAAAAAAAGAAAGGATGCTATATTTTGTCAAATGTCTTTTCTGCATTAACTGAGATGATCATGTGGTTTTTTTCCCCATCATTCTGTTAATGTGGTATATTACATTAATTGATTTTCTTTCATTGAACCACCCTTGCATACCTGAGGTAAAATCCACTTGATCATGGAGTATAATTCTCTTAATGTGCTGTTGGATTCAATTTGCAAGTGTTTAGTTGAGGATTTTTGCAAGTATATTCATAAGAGCAATTGGTTTTTAATTTTATTTTCTTTTAGTATCTTTATCTGGTTTTTGTATTAGGGTGATACCTGCCTCATAGAATGAATTAGATAGTTTTCTCTCCTGTTTTGGAATATTTTGAGTGGGTTTGTATTAATTCTTCTCGGAATGAGTGGTAGAATTAATCTGTGAAGTCATCTAGTCCTGGGCTTTTCTTTGTTGGGAGGTCGTTTTGTTATTTTGTCCTTTTGTGTGTGTGTGCCTTTCACTGTTTTCCCCATTGATAATATATTACAAAACTGTAAATTGACATTAATACCATCCATCTGTCTCATTTATATTTCATCAGTTTTACATGTACTCATTTTTAAAAAATAAATGTTTTTCACATACCATATAATCTACCCAAAGACTTCAATCATTGGGTCTCAGTATTATCACAGAGTTGTGCATGCATCACTACAATCAATTTTAAAACATTTTCATTACTCCAAAAAGAAAAATCCTATACCCTTTGTTCCCCCCATTACTAACCCTTAGCATTGGTCTAGTACCTTTGTTACATTGATGAAAAAATATTAAGATATTACTGTTAACTATAGTCCATAGTTTGCATTAGTTATATTTTTCCCATATACCACCCTATTATTAGCACCCTATTATTAACACCTTGTAATATTGATGTACATTTGTTCTAGTTCATGGAAGAACATTCCTATATTTGTACTATGAACCGAAGTCATAATCTACAGCTGGGTTCACTATGTTATACTGTACCAGGTTTATCCTCTAGCTTTCCTTCTATTGACATATACGCCCCTAAATTTCCCCTTTCAACCACAGTCTCATCTATAAATCAGTGATGTTAATTACCCTCCCAATAATGTGCTGCCATCACCTCTATCCATTTCCAAACATATTCAATCAGCCTTATTAAAAATTTTGCACACATTAAGCATCAGCTCCCCATTCTCTACCCTCATTCTATTTCCTGGTAAACTATACTCTAGATTTTAACTCCATAAATTTACTCATTATTATTACTTCATATTAGATAGACCATACAAAATTTTCCTTTTATGTCTGGCTTATTTCACTCAACATGATGTCCTCAAGGTTCATCCATGTTGTTGCATGCATCAGGACTTCATTCTATCTTACAGCTAAATAATATTCTGTCAAATGTATAATACCACATTTTGTTTATCCATTCATCAATTGATTTGGAACTTTGAATAATGATGCTATGAACATTGGTGTGCAAATGTCTGTTTGCATTCCTGCTTTCAGTTCTTTTGAGTACATATACCTAGTAGTGGGATTACCAGATCATATGGCATTTCTATACTTAGCTCTCTGAGGAACTACCAAACTGTCTTCCACAGTGGCTGCATCTTTCTACATTCCCACCAGCAGTGAATATGTATTCCTATTTCTCCACATCATCTCCAACACTTGTAATTTTCTGTTTTTTAATAGTGGGCACTCTAGTTGGTGTGAAATGATATCTCATTGTGGCTTTGATTTACATTTCCCTAAAAGATAGTGATGTTAAACATCTTTTCTTGTGCTTTTTAGCCATTTGTATACCCTCTTTGGAAAAGTATCTATTCAGATCTTTTGCCCATTTCTTAAATGGGTTGTTAGTCTTTTTAGTGTTGAGTTGTAGGATTTCTTTATATATTCTGGCTATTAAACCCTTATCAGATATGTGGTTCCTAAATATTTTCTCTCATTGTATTTTCACTTCCTTGACAAAGTCCTTTGAAGCACAAAAGTTTGTAATTTTGAGGAGGTCCCATTTATCTATTTTTTCCCCCATTGATTGCTTGTGCTTTAGGTGTAAAGTCTAAGAAACCATCACATAGCTCAAGATCTTGAAGATGCTTCCCTACATTTTTATCTAGGAGTTTTATGGATCTGGCTCTTATTTTTAGGTCTTTGACCCATTTTGAATTAATTTCTGTATAAGGTGTGAGATGAGGTCATCTTTCATTCTTTTGCTTATGGATATCCAGTTCTCCCAGCACCATTTGTTGAAGAAACAGCTCTATCCTATTTGAATGGACTTGGTATCCTTGTCAAAAATCAACTGACCATAGATATGAGGATCTATTTCTGAACTCTCACTTCAATTGCATTGATCAATATCTATCTTTATTCCAGTACCATGCTGTTTTGACCACTGTGCCTTTGTAATATGCTTTAAAATTATGAACTATGTGTCCTCCAGCCTCATTCTTCATTTGTAAGATATTTGTGCCTAAAAAAGGACTCCTTTCCCTCCCAAATAAATTTTATAGTTGGCTTTTATGCTTCTGCCAAGTAGCCTATTGGAATTTTGGTTGGGATTTCATTGAATCTGTAAATCAACTTGCTTAGAATTGACATCTTAACAATATTTAGTCTTCCAATCCAATCCATGAACATGGAATATCCTCCCATTTATTTAGGTCTTCTGTGATTTCTTTCAGCGATGTTTTGTAGTTTCCTATGCACAGGTCCTTTACATCCTTGGTTACATTTATCCCTATTTCTATAACTTACTAATTTGAAAAGATGCCAACTTATTTTCAATAGCCTACACATTTTCTGCTTTCATATGCCTCTGTTTCCCCTCTTCATGTTGTTTTTGTCTTTATCTAGCAACATGTTCCTTCATAAATGAGGGAGAGTTCAAACTATTCACAGATAAACAGAAACTGAGAGAGTGTCAACAAGAGACCTGCCATACAAGAATTCCTAAAGGGAGTTCTACAGGTTGAAGGGAAAAGACAGGACAGAGTGTTTTGGAGTAGTGTGAAGAAATGAAGATTATCAATAAGGATAACTAAAAGGGTATATGCAAAACACCAACAGGAGGTTGAAATAAAGGAAATGAGAAACAGGAAAAAAAAAAAAAAAAAAAAAAAGACAAAACCCAAAGTTTCTTGGGATAGGAACTTAGATTATTGGCTTGAAGCCTTTCTCTTTTCTAATGGAAGCATTTAGTGCTATGCATTTCTCCCTCAACACTGTTTTAGCTGCATTCCACAAATTTTGATATGTATTTTCATTTTCTTCCAGTTTGATGTATTTTTCAAATTTCTTTTGAGACTCTCTCTTTGACTCATGGATTATTTAGAAGTATGTTATCCAATTTCCAAGTGTTTGGAGACTTACCGGTTGTCTTACTTTTTTTTTTTTTTTTTTTTTTGTAATAGTAAACTTTATTTTTAGAGAAGTTTTAGATTTACAGACAATTATACCAAAAGTATATGGAATTCCCATATAACTCCCCCCCACACACATACACACACATAGTTTCCCCTATTATTAACATCTTACATTAGTGTGGTACGTTTGTTACACTTAATGTACCAATATAGAAGCATTGCTAACGAACCAAAGCCTATAATTTACATTATGGTTTACACTTTGTGCTGTACAGTTATATATACTTTTGCAAATGTATAATGTCATGTATCCATCATTGCATTATCATACATAACAATTTCACTGTCCTAAAAATGTCCTGTGTTCCACCTATTCATCCCTCTCCCTTCCCTCTGAACCCCCGGAAACCACTACCTTTATATAAAGATTTTTTGGCTGGCAGTTTTTTTTCTTTCAGTACCTTAAATATATCACACCACTGCCTTCTTACCTCCATGATTTCTGATGAGAAGTTGGCATTTAGTCTTATTGAGGATCACTTGTATATAGTGAATTGCTTTCTCTTTTTTAAAAATTTATTTTTATTAGAGAAGTTGTGTACTTAAAAAAGATCATGTACATGTGTGGAATTCCCATAAACACCCTTCCACCAAAACACTACATTATTATGGAACATTTGTTACAGATTATGAGGTATATCATCAGACTATTACTGCTAACTATGGTCTATACTGTAAATTTGGTATATTTTTCCATTCCTCCCTATTATTAACACAGTACATCTTTGGCAATGAGCAAGAATATTACAGTATTGCTCTTAACTATAGTCCATAGATTACATTAAATGTCTTTTTCCCTTGCTTCTCCACATTCTTACCACCTTGCGATAGTGGTGTACATTTGTTCTAGTTCATAGAAGGACATTCTTGTATTTGTACTATTAACCACAATTCTCACCCACCTCTGCTTTCAATATGTTATTAAGTCCCTAAATTATTCTCTAGCTTTCTTTCAATTGACATTTACATCCCTAGACTACCCTTTTCAGCCAACATCCCATTTATAAACTAATTGCATTACTTCTACTCACTGTAATGTGTTACCATCAACTCTATCCATTTCCATACATTTACAGTAAAGTTAATTAAAACTTCTATATACATTAAGCATACCCCTTCTTAGCCCTTCTCCTATCTCCAAATAACCTATACTCTAGGTTTTAACTCCATGCATTTATTCTTTGTATTTAGTTCATATTAGTGAAACCATGCAATAGTTATCCTTTTGTGTCTGTCTTATTTCACTTAGCATAATGTCTTCAAAGTTCATCCATGTTATCATATGTGTCCCAATTTCATTTCTTCTTACAGCAGTATAGTATTTCATTGTATGTATATACCACACTGTTTATCCATTCATCAGTTGATGGATACTTGGGTTGTTTCTATCCTTTGACAATTGTGAATAATGCTTCTATGAACATTGATGTGCAAATGTCTGTGAAACACTATTTAGTTTTCTGGATATATCCCTAGTAGAGGAACTGCCAGATCAGATGGCAGTTCTATATTTAGCTTTCTGAGGAACCACAAAACTGTCTTCCACAGAGGATGCACCATTTTACATTCCCACCAACAGTAAAGGAGTGTTCCTATTTCTCCACATTCTCTCCAGTACTTATTGTTTTCTGTTTTGTTTTTTTGTTTGTTTTTTAATAATAGCCATTCTATGTGGTGTGAGATGATATCTCATTGTCATTTTGATTTGCATTTCCCTAATAGCTGGTGATATTGATCATTTTTTTCATGTGCTTTCTGGACATTTGTATTTCCTCTTTGGAGAAATGTCTTGTATTTAAGTCTTTTGCCCATTTTTAGATTGGATTGCTTGCTCTTTTATTGGTGAGTTGTATAATCTCTTTATGTAGCAGGGAAATTAAGCCCTTATTGGATATGTGGTTTCCAAATATTTTCTCCCGTTGAGTGGGCTGCCTTTTCACCTTCTTGATGAAGTCCTTTGAATCACAAAAGTTTTTAAGTTTGAGGAATTCCCATTTATCCGTGTTTTCTTTCATTGCTTGTGCTTTTGGTGTAAGGCTTAAGAAACCACCACTTAAGAAACCACCACCAGGTCTTGAAGCTGTTTCCCTATATTTTCTTCTAGGAACTTTATGGTTCCAGGTTTTATATTTAGGTCTTTAATCCATTTTAAGTTAATTTTTGTATAAGGTGTGATATAAGGGTCCTCTTTCTTTCTTTTGGATATAGAACCAGCTCCCCCAGCACCATTTGTTGAATAGACTGTTCTGCCCCTACTGCATGGGTTTCACTGGCTTGTCAAAAATCAGTTGACCATAGATGTGAGGGTCTGTTTCTGAACCATCGATTTGGGTCCATTGGTCTATAAGTCTATCTTTATACCAATACATACTGTTTTTACCACTGTAGCTAGGTAATGTGATTTAAAGTCAGAAAATCAGAGTCCTCCAAATTCACTCTTCTTTTTTAAGATATTTCTGGCTATTCAGGGTCCCTTACCCTTCCAAAGAAATTTCATAGTTGTGTTTTCCACTTCTTTAAAAAGTGCTTGTGGAATTTATATCAGGATTGTTGTGAATCTGCACATAAATTTGGGTAGAATTGACATCTTAATGCTATTTTGTTCTTACCATCCATGAGCATGGAATGTTCTTCCATTTATTTAAGAGTTTTTAAAAGTTTCTTTTAGCAATCAGTTATGACCTTGGTTAACTTTATTCCTAAATATTTGATTCTTATAGTCACTATTGTAAATTGATTTTTTTTCCGACTTCCTCTTCGTATTACAAATAACTAGTGTATAGAAACACTTCTGACTTTTGCATATTAATCTTCCACTCTGCTGAAATCATTTATTCACTCTAAAAGCCTTGTAGTTTTTAGGGCCTTTCTAGGTATAGGATAATATCATATGTGAATACCAAAAGTTTTAATTCTTCCTTTCCAATCTGCATGTCTTTTATTTCTTTTTCTTGCCTCATTGCTCTAGCAAAAACCTCTAGGACTATATTGAACAATAGTGGTGACAGTGGGCATACTTGTATTGTTGCCAATCTCAATGGGAAAGCTTTCAGTCTTTCACCATGTGCATAATGTTAGCTGGGGTTTTTCAAATACGGCTTTTATTGTGCTGAGAAAGTTTCTTTCAATTCCTATCTTTTGTAGTATTTTTTTCAAGAAAGATGCCATATTTTGTCAAATGACTTTTTGGTGACAATTGATAAGATCATGTGATTTTTCTTCTTTGATTTATTAAAATGTGTATTATGCTCATTGATTTTCTTGTGTTGAACCACCCTTGCATGCCTGGTATAAAATCCACTTGATCATGATGAATAATTCTTTTAATGTGTTGTTGGATTCTATTAGTAAGTATTTTCTTGGGGGTTTTTGCATCTGTATTCATTATGGAAATGGGTCTGTAATTTTCTTTTTTTTTTTTTTTTTGTAATATCTTTATCTGGTTTTAGTTTTAGGGTAGTATTGGCTTCATAGAATGAGTTTCATAGCATTCATTCTTGTTCAATTTTTTGGAAGAGCTTTAGTAAGATTGGTATTAAATCTTCTTTGAATGCTTGGTAGAACTCACCTGTCAAACCATCTGGTCCTGGGCTTTCCATTTTGAGGAGTTATTTGATGACTATTTCAATCTCTTTAATTATGACTGGTTTGTTGAAGTCTTCTATTTCTTCTAGAGTCAGTGTAGGTTGCTTGTACATTCCTAGACATTTTTCCATTTCATCTATATTGTGTAGTTTGTTGGCATACAGTTGTTCATAGTATCATCTTATGAGCTCTTTTTATTTCTGTGGGGTCATTTTTAATGACCCATTTTCATTTTTTATTTTATTTATTTGCATCTTCTTTGTTTTTTTTTTCTTTGTCAGTCTAGCCAAGGGTTTGTAAATTGTGTCAACCTTCTTGAAGAATCAGCGTTTGGTTTTGTTAATTCTATTTTTGTTCTCGATTTCTGCTCTGATCTTTGTTATTTCACTCCTTCTGCTTGCTTTGGAAGTAGTTTGCTTTTCTTTTTCTAGTTCCTCCAGCTGTGTATTTAGGTTACTGATTTTAGCTTTTTCTTCTTTTTTAATGTAAGCTTTGAGGGCTATAAATTTCCCTCTCAGCACTGCCTTCATTGCATCCCATAGGTTCCAATATGTTGTGTTCTCATTTTCATTAGTTTTAAGATATTTATTGATTTCTCTAGCAGTTTCTTCTTTGATCCACTGATTGTTTGGGTGTCTTGTTTAATCTCCATATATTTGTGATTTTTCCCTTTTTCTGCCTATCGTTTATTTCCAATTTTATTCCATTATGAAAAGAGAAACTGCTTTGTATAATTTTGATCTTATTGAATTTATTGACTTCTGCTTTGTGACCTAAATGATCTATCCTGGAGAAAGATCCATGGGCACTTGAGAAGAATGTATATCCTGCTGTTTTGGGGTACAATGCTCTGTATATGTCTATTAGGTTAGTTCATTTATCATATTATTCAAGCTCTATGTTCCTTCCTTTCCTTCCTTTCCTTCCTTTCCTTCCTTTCCTTCTTTTCCTTCCTTTCCTTCCTTCCTTCCTTTTTTATTGCAGGTAAAAATCAAATTTTTCACAATACATACCAATATTTGTAAAATGATATATAAATATATATGCATATATGTGCATTTGCTTACAAAAATGTTATATATATGTATATATATATATATATATATTTTTTTTTTTTAAGAGGTGCTTAGATTACCTAAATATTACATGGAACCTACAGGGATTCCCATGTTCCCCACCTCCCACACCTCCCACCACATCCCATACAAACGTCTCCCACAAGTGTGGCCCATCACTCTCAATGGACTTACACATCGTGGGGCCTTGCCAACAACCATAGACCACAGTTCACATCGTAGACCACACTCTCTTCCACACAGTTCTGAATGGTGTGTGCTGATTTAAAATGGCCTACATCTGTTGCCACAACAGCATTCAGGACAAACTCCAAGTCCCAATAAAGCCCCTGTATTTCAAATGCACATCCCCTCCCTGCCTCGAAAGTGTCCAGTGGCCACTGGCTCCACCTCACTGTTATAATTTCTTCCATTGCTAGAATCACCATATGTGTACAACAGAATACCATGAAGTCCACTCTAGTCCATAGTTCTTCCCCTAATCCTGAGGGGACTGGGATGGTGATGTCCACTCCACCTCCAAGTGAGAGAGGGCTTATATCCCATGGATATGGTGGGTGGGATGATCCTGCCTGCAGATGCAGGCCCACTCCATTCCCTGGGATGGCCGCTGCCCATCGTTGTCTCCTCGCCAGGTGACTTGGATGAGTCCATTGAGCTGTAGGGTAGGAGTTGCAGCTCCACCGAGATTCCACGCACACCTGGCACATAGGTAGGCCAGAGGCTCCAGTCTCTGGAAGTATACCTAAAAACTCCAGCATCACATATAGGTTTGAATAGAAGGGACTGATGAACCATGTGCAGGGAGGACTTATTTGAGTCCAATTCTGTCACTCTCAGGAGCACAGTTTCCAAAATAGAGCTCACTGATAAGGCGTCAGTCTCTGGGGCTATTTCCCCTTATATAGGACCTAGGTGTCTCCAGAGCTCTCAGGAGTCCCTCTGTGTGGGGTGATAGGCACTTTGATGTTCTATGAGCTCCTACTGAGGTGTGCCTAAGCGTTACCTCTGGGATGACCTCCCGACTCTCTTTGAAGTCTCTTAGCCACTTGAACTCATTTGTCTTTACCTTTTCCCTCTTTTATTCAAGGTCTTTTTCCAGTTGTGTTGCCAGTTGGCACTTGGTGTTAATCCCTCGTTGTCAGGGAGGCTCATACCCGAGAGTCATGTCCCACATTGGAGGGAAGGTAATGCATTCATATGCTGAGTTTGGCTTAGAGAGAGGCCACATTTGAGCAACAAGGAGGCTCTCAGGTGGCAACCCTTAGGCATCCCATAACAGTAAGCTAAGTTTCAGTTACAAGAGCAAAGACTCATAAGGGTAGTCATCAATAAAAAGAACTCATCAGTGGGTCATCCTCTTTTGACAGACACTGTCCCTGCACTCAGAGGACTGTTGCTGCTCCCTTGGAGAATGTGGCAGAGCTCTCCAGGCTAGGAATTCAGATTCCCTCATTTATTGAGTGATTGTCCACCCACCCTGACCATGCCCCATCCTTTGATCTTTTGAATAATTTTGTATATCTTCCATGTATATTCAGATGAACTTACTCCTATGAATCTCCCTCCCAGACACCCCCCACCAATAATCCCCTGCAGAATCCATTGTAACCCTTCTGTGATAAATCTTCCATGAACATGTAGCCCATATAATACTCAAATACACTTAACAGGAAAAAGAAACAACAATCATAAGCTTACATGCAAGAGACAAACATAAGGAAACTCAGGGAAAAAAAAACACTAAAAGCAAACAAACAAAAAACAAAACAAAATATAATTAGCTGATTGAGATTCAAAAAAATGGAAAAAAAAAGTAAAAGAAATGCCTTAAAAAAAAATATATATATATATATATATATTCTTTTTGTCCTTTTATCACTGTGTTATCGGAAGACTGGTGTGCTGTCACACCTTCCCCCTTTCAATCCCCAGTGTCTCCCAAATTTTCATTTAACTTTCAAAGAAGTTTTAGGTCACAGCAAAGTCACACACGGAATACCAGAGACTCCCAGATACCAAACCATCCCCCACTTCCCCACCCCATATTAAAACCCCATTTTTTTTTTGCATGTTAGCATTGTTATAACAGTTATACAAATAGTAAAATATAGCAACTAAACATTGTCAATGGTTTACAGTATAGTTTACAATTTAGACGATACAGTTTAATAAGTTTTGATGATATTTACCATGTCTTGTGTCCATTACTGTAAGGTAATGAAAAACCTTTCCCATGAGCACTAAATACCCCATTAGATCTTAACTGTTCCTTCCTCCCCACCCCCATGGGGCATATGACACTCCCCTGTCTTGACTCATGGAATGTCAAGATTCATAGTTACATGCCCTGGGTATTTGAACCTTCCCTTCCTAATCGACCCACCTGTCAATGCTGCAACACCAAACCCAGTAATATCACTACCCATCTGTCCTATCCTTCAATATGCAACTATATTCTATCCCTTTACCATGGATTATGTCCTAATGGGTGATGGCTCAAGGCTGCTCTTCTCTTTCTCTCCCTTGTTAACCTATCTTTCAGACAATGGTTCTCAGAGACTGCTCACTTTCCTCAGTTCAAATCAGTGAGGTCATATACTGTTCATCCTTCAGTGCATGGCTTGCTTCACTCAACATAAGGTCTTCAAGATTCATCCACATTATTCCATGTGTTAGCACTTTATTCCTTCTTATAGCTGAGTAATATTCTATTGTACGTATGTACCACATTTTGCTTATCCATTCATCTGTTGATGGGCACCGGGGCTGATTCCAACTTTTGACAATGGTGAACAATGCAGCTATGGACATTGGTGTGCATATATCTGTTTGTGTCTTTGCTTTCAGTTCTTCTGGGTATATACCCAGCAGTGGAATTGCTGGATCATACGGAAGATCTATTGTTAGTTTTCTGAGGAACCTCTAAACTGTCCTCCACAGTGGCTGGACCATACCTCAGTCCCACCAGCAATGGATGAGGGTTCCTATTCCTCCACATCCTCTCCAACATTTAGTGTCTGCTGTTTTTTTAATAGCTGCCATTCTGATGGGTGTAAGATGGTATCTCATTGTAGTTTTGATTTGCATTTCCCTGATAGCAAG